>CM031622.1:37818188-37823188 GCA_018398815.1 Conus ventricosus | reverse complement strand
CCTGTGCAGAACGTCATAGTATCATGTGTTCGTGGCACAACATAGTGTTGTACGTATACAAAACGTAACTGTGTTGTATGCTCACAGAATGCCAGCATTGTATATGTACAGAATTAGCATTATTATTATTATTATTATTATTATTATTATTATTATTATTATTATTATTATTATTATTACTATTGTCATTATTACCATTGTTGTTATTATCATCATCATAATTATTATTATCATTATCATTATTATTACTATTATTATCATAATTGTTATTATTGTTATTATTATCCTTACTCTCGTTGTTGTTGTTGTCATTATTATCATTCAAGAGTATTTTTGAAGCACCTATCCTCGGTTAGAGGCCAAGCTGTAAGTGCTTTACAATCCGTGCTTTTGTTTACACAACCGGCTGCCAACCCGGGTAGAGCCAGCTAAAGAGCTGCCTGCTAGCGCTACAGTCAATCATTTCCCGCTTCATTCAGTATAAAATCAGTCAGTCATTCAGCCTTTCTTTCGTTTCGTCAATTATGGTAGGTGCATGCTATGTGTATACTTATTATCATATCAACGACCAAACTGGTCTTCTCTTCTGAAACTTGGTGATGAGATTTTAGAAGGACTTTTCGTGAAATTGAATCAGCATCAATAGTAACTCTGAGGTGAAAAAAAAATAAATAAATAAAAAAAGAAAGAATCTTCCCTGTACCGATGGAAAAACAAGGGAGTTTGTTTGCATACGGTGAGGTTCAGGGTTAAGGCCAGGACCATGTTAAGGTTAGGGCCAAGCACTCTGGAGCTAAAGAGTTTTCTCATTCTTCTATGTATGTCCTCATCTGTAATGCTTTAAACACGCGCCTTTTTTTTTTCTTTTTCTTTTTCTTTTTTTTTTCTCTTTTTTTGCGACATGGTCTGAAGCGGACTGTCAGAGTTAGTTCCCTTGAATGGGTAATCGTTCTCAACAGTGCCGAAGTGAAAAGTGCGAATGAGTGATACACTGCAAACAAGCTGATTTGAAATCGTTTCAGCGGTGTAAGTCCATTAAAGCATATAACATTGACGCGGGCTGGTCATAAACACTGACTGCCATGTCCAAGTTTGGAGAAAAATCTTTTGGATGAAAGTGTCGATTCTACTGAAAACGTTTGAGTCATTTTCAAGAGCAATCGACCCACCCAGCGTCCGATCTCTGATAGCTGAATACCACTCTCTGGTATGTGTACATAACGCCGCATCATTGCATGTCCGCAAAACGTTGTAATATGGTATGCCTGAAGTATTCTATGTCCGCAAAACATCATAATATTGTATGTCCACAGAGTGCTACAATGGTGTATGCTCACTACATCATAACGTTGTATGTCCACAAGTCATGGCACTTATGCCTGCCAAAATCCTAATATTCTATGCACACAGAACACCATAGTATTGTGGCTTAATGTCATATAGCGTATTGCATGTTCACATAGTGTCATGGTATTGTGTGTTAATGGCATAGTAGCCTATTGTACGTCAATAAAATGTCATAGTATGTGCATGTTAACAAAGTCGTGGTTGTCAGTTGTAGTTCACATAATGTCATAGTACTGTATGTTGGCAAAGTCATAGTATTGTACGTGTTAATATAACAATATAGATGTTCACAACGTCAGAGAGTATCATGTCCATAACGTCACAATACTGCTTGTCCCACGGAGCGTCACGAATCGTATGTCCACAAATGTTATAGTATTTTATGTGTACGAAACGTAACAAGATCTTGTGCATAGATTGCCATAAGATAAACCTGTTCCAGAAGAAAAAAAAAAGTCAGAGAAGGTAACGCCTGCGGAGAGAGTTATCTTTTCTCAGTTTGTGGGTCAAACAAAGAGATCTAGAGAGTCAAATATTTGATTTGAAATTAACGCTGTCTTGTGATTCGTTTGTCTACGTTTTATTGGCGGTTCGCTATTAGTTACATTTCAAATTTGTAACGATCGGGATAAAGACCATCTGCATTGCAGGCACGCTGTTTCACATCCATGTTTTGGCTTTTCCATCTCTGTGAGTGACGTGTTAAGCCGACTGAGGGGTCACACTGCTTTGGGCGCTTCCACCAGCGGCATCTGTCCCATGAAAACGGCGGGATCACTCTGGCTGAACGCGAGCTCTTACACTGATTGCCTCCCTTGCAGATATCTGATCGTCGTCTATTGTATGTCCACAGCACGCCATGGCATCATCTGCCCACCGATACTGGCACCGGCGTCTCTCCTACCTGACAGGAAGTGCAAGACTGCGCTGAGCTGCTGCCATGTCCGTTGGTTCTAGAAGTGGGGTGAGAATCAGAGTGCTTGTTTATTGTGTACAATGGTTCTGAGACCGTCACCATCCGGACATCAGTGCCAGGTTACATGTTCTTCTGTGTTCCAGAACGTCGCTCAACGCTGACACCTTCCTTCCTCAGTTCTTTGTTCCCGCGGAAACACAGCTGCATGAGCGTAGATCGATACTGAGAACTCTGCTTCACATAGACTAAGAAATTGATGGAAGCATTAACAGCCTCCAGCACCACTACCAAAGCGAAGGAGACTCTGTAGATGTTACACAAATAATTCGAACTGAGAAAACCAGGCAGACAACTGACCAACAATATCCGCGTCACTGATGGCGTCATGCACACGATGTACACGCAGCACACCGTCACCAGCATGCGCGTCAACGTCATTTCCTGTTTCTCCACTGACGTCATGTTGGAAACGCTCCGGCGCCGCCAGGTGGCGGTGACTTTGAGGCGAAGAATGATGACGATGGTGCAGAGGACGACGACGGCGAGGGAGACGCAGGGAGAGCGACCGACACCAGGTGGAGGGAGAAGATGTCGATGATGGTCTTGTGACGGAGGTAGAGAGGCGTCAGGCGGGTGATGAAGGTGGTGGAGTTGGTGAGGGGGGTGGTGACTTCCGCTACGCGGTACTTGAGGCCCAGGCCCACGTGTTTCATGGTCAAGATCAGCACTGCCGTGACCGCTATCAGAACCACTGTGTGTCTGTAACAGGACATTGTGCAATAGAATGTCATATCATCTCAATCTCTTTTTCTTTCTCTGTCTGTCTGTCTGTCTGTCTGCCTCTCTCTCTCTCTCTCTCTCTCTCTCTCTCTCTCTCTCTCTCTCTCTCTCTCTCTCTCTCTCTCTCTCTCTCTCTCTTCTCTCTCTCTCTCTCTCTAAGGATTAAGTTCTCACGTATGTTACGTCCTTATCATACTCACTGCATTCACGGCGAGAACGCGTTAGTCACATCATACTGAAACAAAGACAGCAGCAGTCCTGGCCTTCCCTTCTCAACACCCTCATCCCGTTCGTGACTGGCGACTCCGATAAGCCAATCAGAAACGTGGTAAGGAGCTGGAGACGGGCAGTGGTTGGCGACTGTGAGACGTGCGATGCCAGCATTTACACTGAAACGTTGCATATAAGGTGTCTCTTTCGGTCTGCTCCGCGTCCTCATTGTCTTAGGGGAGTCATCTTTAAGATGCGGCGACGTGGACCTAAACCCTGACTCCTGGGCTGACCACACGAAGCAAAGCAAGCTCACCGACAAAAGCGTCGACAACACGAGCGTGGACAGGACTGGTGGACCGGACAGACTCTTCCTCCTCCTCCTCCTCCTCTGACCCCAGGGCAACCCATGCTGGCTGATACCCTGACAATGCCTCAGACCATGAACTCCATTACTATGCAAAGATATTGTTGTTTTTTACACTGAAACGTTGCATATAAGGTGTCTCTTTCGGTCTGCTCCGCGTCCTCATTGTCTTAGGGGAGTCATCTTTAAGATGCGGCGACGTGGACCCAAACCCTGACTCCTGGGCTGACCACACGAAGCAAAGCAAGCTCACCGACAAAAGCGTCGACAACACGAGCGTGGACAGGACTGGTGGACCGGACAGACTCTTCCTCCTCCTCCTCCTCTGACCCCAGGGCAACCCATGCTGGCTGATACCCTGACAATGCCTCAGACCATGAACTCCATTACTATGCAAAGATATTGTTGTTTTTCGAGTAGCTAAGTTTGTCGGGGGAAATCATTGACCAGCTCTATTAATGATCTGATGAAGAAGGTGGGGGTTCTTTGTGAGAGTAAACCAGACTATAATTTTCTCATAGGCGCAGATAGATGAGCTGGTGAAGTAAATCGATGGCCTTGAAGGAAGGTCAAAAAGAAATCATTTGATCTTTCATATCTTAGCAAGGGAGCTAGAGGAGTCTGACCAACAACGTCAAGGCAAGTTGCAGGACTGCGCCACTGATTGATTACAGGTAGCGAAGGATGTAGAACTCTACATTGTTCATCGTCCAATACCCAAACCAGACTCCCAGACAATTTTTGCTGTTGCTTTTACGAAGACGTCGTAATTAAGTTGATAATAGATAAAACAAAGTTACAAATAAGTCATGTCTTCATTGGGGAAAATTTGTTGTGAAGGGTCTAAGATGTCTTCATTGGGGAACATTTGTCCTGATGGGTCCAAGATGTCTTCATTGGGGAAACATTTGTCGTGATGGGTCCAAGATGTCTTCATTGGGGAAAATTTGTCGTAAAGGGTCCAAGATGTCTTCACTGGGGAAAATTTGTCCTGAAGGGTCCAAGATGTCTTCATTGGGGAAAATTTGTCCTGAAGGGTCCAAGATGTCTTCATTGGGGAAAATTTGTCCTGAAGGGTCCAAGATGTCTTCATTGGGGGGAAATTTGTCCTGAAGGGTCCAAGAGGCTAGGAGGATGCTCTCGCCATTTGAATTTACGAAAAGAATTAAGTAAACAAAATGGTGGTTAACCATCTTATCATATGTGGTCAGGGTTTTCCTTTTCTCAACCACTCTGACATTCTAGGACAACCCAGACAGGAGTCTGACCAGCCCTATGCTGTCAATAACTTACGTCCAGATGATCATACCAACAAGAACAGTTTTGACTCAACACTGACCATACTTTCCATTGTCAGTTCGGAAAGTGAGGTTTGCAGCG
>CM031622.1:37805688-37815688 GCA_018398815.1 Conus ventricosus | reverse complement strand
TTAATGTTCTGAGTGGCTTTTTAACTCTGATTTTATATATATATATATATATATGTGGTGTGTGTGTGTGTGTGTGTGTGTGTGTGTGTGTGTGTGTGTGTGTGTGTGTGTGTGTGTGTAGAGAGAAAAAAAAAGTAGATAAAAAGAAAGAAAAATGTGTGAGACAGAGAGAGAGAGAAAGAGAGAGAGATAGAGACAGAGACAGAGTGTCTGGACAATACAAGTGATTTTATTGACGCACTGTGCTTTACCTATACCCACACAAGCAAAGTTATATGATGGTATGCTTGGTAGAACACATGTGTGAAATCGAAGACGCAATCTACCCATATTTGCCAAGTTATATGATGTTTTACCTGACATACATACGTGTGAATTTCAACACACAATGTTATGTACCTTACCTGATACACACATACACAGGATTACACAGATGTGTTATTTTTACCTGAACAAACACACATGGATCCGGTCTGAGAGACCCTGCCGAGTGAACACAGCCATGTTGATGACGTTGGTGATGACGCCACAGGTCACGAGGACAGGTAGTATCCCAGCATACACTACAAGGTCCACCATCTCCGCGACAGACGGACTGACGATATTTCGTGGGTTGTCACACGGTATGAACAAAGGGGGAGGGACGGTGAAAGCATAATTGGTATTGCTGTCATTGTTCACATCCAGAACTGTATTTGTAGACGGTGTATCGAGTGAGAGGCGTACCTGCCTCTCCAGTGACGTCACACCCATTTTTTTTTTCAAGCCTCTCTTAAGGTCCACACAGCATGCCTTCTGTTTATGAACCTTCAACAATTCCTCTGAAAGGATTAAAACTCAAAATTGACCTTGATGCGCATCATTTCATTTGAAGACATTGTGGAATTTTTAGCCTGTTGACTTACATGGGGTCATGTTACTCTTTACCCTAATTATACCCAAACCAGGTCAAGACAGCTGCTACTGGTTCTTTTGGAGTACAGGCACGTCCTCAGTTAGATGTCTCCCCAGTTATCCTCCATCTGAGGCCCACAATGTGCCAGATATACCTCCACAGCTCACTCGTGAGTTCCTGTAGTTTTCTTGTTTAATCAAACAAGTGTTCTTACAATCTATGTAGCAATAGTGAGAATATCCCTCCCACTAATCTTTACTTTTAGCGTGAATTTATCAGTGGCATACCTTTTATTTCCCCTCCAAAGTGGTATGGAAAGCACAGTGCTTGCTCTCTCTTCGTTCTTCAGCAAAAATCTGAGGTTCACAAGGAATGAGATTTTTGTGTAGACGACTGTTTTTCATTCCACCATGAAGGTTGCCATATCCGTCTTCGGGATAATACCTGTTTGCATGTTTTTTGTTTTGTTTTGTTTTTGCATCATATATCTAACCAGCTCGATATGGATACTCTTCTCCAAAAGCTGTAATGGAATTTAGCATACGTGCAAGACACGATCGAGAACCTTCGTTTAAGTCTCACCTAAAAGATCAGGAGTTGACTGGAGTCATCAAAGATGTTACCTCCGAAGAAAAAGTCTCGCCCATGCTGCGGTGTCAGGTGGGAATCAAAGTCCTGACCTTAGCACAAGAGTCAGACGTCTTACTCCATAAACCAACCAGATCCCGCATATGTAAATGTGTTGACTCCGGCGGCGACCGATCGGTAACAGAGACTTTGTTGTTTTGCTCATCTTCATGCCAGTGTCTCTTGTGTGCCACTAACCTGTGGGTATCCACCTCCCTCCATGCTTGACGTCGGAGCAAATCTAGCAGTTAGGGCTGCAAAGCTGACCGTAACACATGTCCAGTCTGGCCGATAAATTCATTACGATCTTCGTCTCCCTGGTAGAGCCTTGTTTACAGCCCCTCCCCGCCCGCACCCTGACGTAAACTATTACCATGGAAAGAAAGAATTCTTTTCAATATTCCGTCATACGTATAAGTGGTTGTAAACACCTACTGGAATTAAGGTAACAACTTTCACATTAGAATGTTGTCATTAAGGGGGAAAATGTCATGGGACGGGAAGAAAAGAACAAGACAGTTAAATACATAACAGGAAGCAGGATACATAGAGGGAGGAATTGAAGATGAACATCTGAAGTGATCTACGGTACAATTGGAGAACATTACTGAACAGACTATGTAAAGGGTCACTCATTGATGTAATAAGAAAACAGCTGATAACAAATCGAAATAAAACCACTAACGTTAATAGTGTCTGTAGATGTCACAATTGAGTCTTTAAAAAGGCGTTTGACCAGAATTTATGAAGCTTTTATCAAATAACAAATCACAACGGCAGTCTTGGAGAACTTGTTTCTAGGCAGCAAAAGAAAAGCGTAGCCATACTCAATAAGGGTCAGTTCTGATGTTGTGGTATAGCAAAAGTATTATACAATGCCATGCAGCAGATGGAAGCATCAGAAGAAACATCAGTCTGTAGACAAGTCTCAAGGATTTTGTCTTGAGACATGAAACCAGTAAAACACTAGAACTCAGTTTGAATCAAAATGAAACTGATTGAGAATCACAATTATAGTGTGTGTGTGTGTGTGTGTGTGTGTGTGTGTGTGTGTGTGTGTGTGTGTGTGTGTGTGTGTGTGTGTGTGTGTGGTGCGTGCGTGCGTGCGTGCGTGCGTGCGTGCGTGCGTGTGTGCGTGCGTGCGTGCGTGCGTGCGTGCGTGCGTGTGTGTGTGTGGTGTACGTGCGTGCGTGCGTGCATGCGTGCGCGCGCGTGTGTGTGTATGTGTGTGTGTGAGTGTGTGTGTGTGTGTGTGTGTGTGTGTGTGTGTGTGTGTGTGTGTGTGTGTGTGTGTGTGTGTGTGTGTGTGTGTGTGTGTGTGTTAAAAAATGTTGCAAAGAGTTGTAACTCCTGTAGCTCGGACCTGTCAAATGCGACACACATATAAGCTCGCTCTTTTCGGCCGAGCCTGTATCGGTGTACATTTCATTGGCCCCTCATTTTCGGCAGCAGGTAATGTGAGTTATGTGCACCATTCCTTTCCAATACCTAGTTCTTTACAGAGTCTTCAGGGTCTAGGAATCATTGACCCATTTCAGGCGATGATAACGGTGCATGTCCAGCAAATAAAATTCGATTCATGCTGCTATAGATGTGATGGTATGAACTAATACAGCACTTTAAATGTGCGCATGGGCATAATATTACCTGGAAAAAAAAGTCCACTCACTATAGGGAAGAGAAAGTAGGTATTATTTGAAAGGTAACAGTTTTGATCGTTTCTTCAACCAATCAGTGGAGGTGATTATTTTTGAAACACGGATAAACATGATGGCTGAACAGAGTTAGACAAGATTTCCCTTTTTTTAACCGCTCGGTCTTAATGCAACAAGTCTTATTTGTAATGGCGATAAAATGCATTCTAAATGGGAAAGGGCTGAATCAATTCTTGGTTGTTTAAACCTTTTCTTTCTTGTTAATCTCCGTCTCTTTTTCATGTGTATATTTAGGGCGGTGAGTGTGTATTTAAGGGTTCGCTGATTTCTGTCAAACAGCTTCCCGTCGGTACCTGTGATCACAGTCGTCTGGATGTTTTTGCGTAATCACAGTCACCTGAACGTCTTATATGAAAACGTAATGCTAAGTGAAGTATCTGTTACAAATTCATGCATGCATTCTTCTATCAGTAGGGTCTCACAGGCTGACAGATGACAGGCAAGAATGGTGTGTACCTATTTCACGAACCGAAGTGTTACCTACTGGTAGTTCTCTACCAACAACACAGTACCCATGCGACTCAGCATGTATACTCTACGGACCAAGCAGCTGCTAACGCGATTCCTGACGATGAACCCTGGTGGCAATGCTTCACGGGAAGAACCGGGGTATGGGAAGTTGAGGTAAAGGTAGGTGTTGGGTCCGGGGCTGTTGAGGTAAAGGTAGGTGTTGGGTCCGGGGCTGTTGAGGTAAAGGTAGGTGTTGGGTCCGGGCTGTTTGTCTTGTCTGTGAATCCCAAGCTCTCATGACTAGCGGTTCTTAGAGTAAACAGGCAGACAAACCGACCAAACCCAGCCACTGACCAAACGCCCAATGCTGTTTCTGTTGGTGTTACTCTCTAAAACAAACACATAACCACACCCAGCCACTGAACAGACGCCCAATGCTGTTTCTGTTGGTGTTACTCTTTAAAACAAATACATAACCAAACAGACGAAACAGAGTAAAGGAACAAACAATGCGAGTTTGTCGTAATTGTTTTAAATACATATTCATGAACAAAGAACAGAACCAGTATTGTCTTATTCGGCAGGGCTATATTCTATTTGTAATAGATTTCTTTTTAATTGCAAACACGGTTTAGACTACCACCGGAAAGCAGTTTAAATAAACTGCCTTGCTCGTTCTTTGAGTATTAATGTTCAAGTGTGGTAGATGAATAGGTAGCGCAAGCAGCATTGATATGGAGTTCTAGGCATGTAATAATTTTACAACAGAAATAAACGTCACCTTCCTTTTTGGCCATCAACAGAAACAAGTTTTCAAGTATTCTGCAATGGTATCATACGTGGTAGTTTTGTTTTATGAACATCGACACTTCATGGAATTCTTTCAACATTTTCAGTGGCCAGATAGCAGGGCTAATGTTATCCAACATTGTCAGACATGTGATTTATATTGGACTAACCGTCCCAAAAGGATCAGTTTATTGAATGCCATTATACTATATTCTTTATGATTTCAGAGCGTCCTGTTGATTAATCATTCAATGAAAGTGTCTTGATAAAATTCGAAAGGTAATAACTCTGGGTTTAGCTAAATTTACTGAACGCGGACATTGTTTTGATCTTATACTTTTTTTTACACCTGACACGCATACCAACCGTCTTTTCTGTCACAGGAGAGACGTAAGAACACGTCAAACTGACTAGAATGTCGATGACAATGAAGATCTGCTTCTGCAAACTCTAAGAAAAGATTTCGCCTGGTTGTTCTTTTCTTTAGTACAGAAAACAAGTCATCATTACAGATTGTTTGTAAATGACATGCCATGAAAATCAAGTTCTACGCTTTGTCCTACTCATGTGGAGAAATTCGTACACTGAATTGGAGAGACCTCCTCTTTGGGACTGATGTTCTCCGTTTCCTCACTGTCTGTCTGCTACTCTGTAGTCCGGTAATTTAGTTTCCTCTGCTTCTGGTGACTGTGTAGGTGAATACCACCTGCCATACATCACGAAAATCCGACCTGGAGAGGGATGGGCACTGCAAGTTCCATTCGCCCAAGACACACCACAAGACAAAAAAACCCTGCAGAGATCATACTGGATCGGTCTTAGCCCCGGCTAACAATAGCCATGCTATCCGTCTGCTTCTATCCAAGGCGGACACAAAAAGAATGCTCTGGGGAGAAAACCACAGAGTGTCTGGGCTAAGAACTTCCTCGCATTTGCCACCTGGAAGTTACGAACACTCAGGCGGGATGGGAAACTGACAGATCTGACACTTGAGATGAACATGTGCGCCTGACATATTTTCTCTCTCTCTCCTCTCTTCTCTCTCTCTCTCTCTCCTCTCTCTCTCTCTCTCCTCTCTCTCTCTCTCTCTCTCTCTCTCTCTCTCTCTCTCTCTCTCTCTCTCTCTCTCTCTCTCTCTCTGTGAAGTCAGATGCAAGAATACGGGAGAAGTACTGACAGAAGCTGGGCATAACCTGTACTGTTGTAGCGAAGAAGACAGAGGTATACTAGAGAGAGTTTCACCTTGAAGAGAACCTCTGGCACGCTATGTTGAGATGCTGTCCTATTTCCATCAGAAACATGACCACCCGCCTGCAAGTGAAACCTTTTGACATCACAGTAGTACAAATGCATGTTCCCATATCTGTCTATGATGATGACCACATTGAAGAATGCTACACTTGGCTTCAAGTGATCAATATCTGTCTATGATGATGACCACATTGAAGAATGCTACACTTAGCTTCAAGTGATCAATATCTGTCTATGATGATGACCACATTGAAGAATGCTACACTTGGCTTATCTGTCTATGATGATGACCATATTGAAGAATGCTACACTTGGCTTCAAGTGATCAATATCTGTCTATGATGATGACCACATTGAAGAATGCTACACTTGGCTTCAAGTGATCAATATCTGTCTATGATGATGACCACGTTGAAGAATGCTACACTTGGCTTCAAGTGATCACCAACATGGTTGACAAGAATGACATCTTCGTCGTTCAGGAATACTGAAATGGCTAGATTAACACAGAGAACTGAGAAGATTTGGGGGAATTACCACAGTCCTCACTGTAAGAACATCTTCGTCGTTTAGGGTCACTGAAATGGCCAGATTAACACAGAGAACTGAGAAGATTTGGGGGAATTACCACAGTCCTCACTGTAAGAATATCTTCGTCGTTCAGGGTCACTGAAATGGCTAGATTAACACAGAGAACTCAGACGATTTGGGGGAATTACCACAGTCCTCACTGTAAGAATATCTTCGTCGTTTAGGGTCACTGAAATGGCCAGATTAACACAGAGAACTGAGAAGATTTGGGGGAATTACCACAGTCCTCACTGCAATAAGACCACCACTTGCATTCATCAATGTTGATCACTTTTTTCTTCCTCACACTCACCGGTGAACATACAGCATTCTGACGAGGAACATGGCGATCCCCAAAAGGCCAACATCACGGCCAGGTAGACTACATCCTTGGGAAAATGCGGTATTTGATAGGTCTAGCATCAATAAGGTGAAAACATGGACATTTCTCTTAAATGATTTTAATGGTAACCATGACCTTGTCGATGTGAATTTTAAATGTGTTTCAGAATAACAAGAGAGTTATACAATAATGGAAAAAAAAAACACCGCTATGTCAAATTCAGTATTGACAGATTGAACCCGACATCACTGAGCTATAGGAGTGAAATAATCCACCCTTCTACTACTGTCTAAAAGAGACCTTAAAGCTCTCACAAAGCTTCAGACAGGTGGGACTAAAACAACAGCAGAGGTCCTAGGAGTAAGCCCCCGGAATTCTCACCCATGATTCCCAAGAAATATCTCGGAGATGTATGACACTGAAAGGAGCTCAAAATCGCGCAAGAAGGCTGGGTTAGGCTGAAAGTATGAACAAGAGCATCAGTCAGGAGATAGGATTTGCAGAGGTAATGGTAATGGTAACGTTGCTTTCAGCCCAGCCGACCGCAAAGGGCCAAATCAGGGCTGTCGCTATGTTGCAAAATAACTCACAAAATTTGCAAAGGAAAGCTGGATCAAACAACACTGTGACCACAAACCTCGACAACAACGACAGTGTTTTCAGTCTTCAAGACTGTAAAGAACTGGCCATACAGAAGCAAAGTCAACGCTATTCAAATCAAGACAGCACCTATCTTACACAGGAAGCGTATGTCATAAAAGACTGGCTAAAGATTGCTCTGAACTCTGCAACAAAAAGGGTATAGGACGACCAAGTGTGCTAACAGTACACTATTCAACAAGCGAAGATGACTTTCCGTTACTCTGTGCACATTTCGTAACAACACTGAAGTTGCTGAAATGTGGTAAGGATGCAAGCATCAACAACATGCCTGCAAAACCCTCCAAACATAGCGGAGGCAGCAGCTGATATTCTAACTGCCATCAACGACTAGATATGGCACACTGACGTGTGGCCCACGCAATGGACTCAAAAACTGATTGTCACTCTTCCCAAGAAAAGGAAATATCCAACACTGACAGAGCTACCTCATTATCAGCATTACCATCCATGCCAGTGATGCTCAAAATCGTTTTGTATAGTTTACCGCCACAGGCAGACACCATTACTGTTGAAGATCAGGGCTTGGTTCCACCATTGAACAGATGTGTAAACTGCGAACGTGTTGTAGAAAATACTTTCAACCTTATCTTCATAGACTTCAAGAAACCGGAAGTCTGACAGGTGGCACTATGGACTACAGAGAAGAAATCTGACCTCAGGCAAAGGCTAATCAACACCTTCCAGCAAATGTGCCACGTAGTGGTCAGTGCGGTACTTGCGTAGGGAGCAGTTTGCATGTGGACCATACATAGTTTGGGGGTGGTCAGGGCTGCCTTCTATCTCCCACACTACTTTAACATATTCCTGTCACGCATCGTTACTGAAATGCACTTGAAGATCACTGCAGCACAGCCAACACAGAAAGAAGAACTGTCACGGACCTTCGCTTCGCATACATCGATGGTCCAACAGGCAGCGAACAAGAACTGGCCAAGTTTGAATTGTGTGTAGATTGGAAACAAGTTTTCCAGAAGATGCCGTTATTTGACTAGACTTTAGCATCTAGTGTGGTTTTCAAATTATCTCAGTGGAAACACTTGTAGCACAGGTGTTGTGAGCGGAAAATGTTGCAGTGTCTACACCACTGATTTCCAGTATCCGTTTTATCTGACTACTTAGAGTGTCTTTGAAAATGCTCTTGTGTGGTTTTCGGTTAGAGACAACGCCTTTTTTCATTTATATGATGATGTTTTCTGTTTTTGAAATACAGCATTTCAAAGCACATGCTATGCACAGCTTCTTATTCACAAAACATTCAGGTGATGAAGGTCGAACTTATCCGCCCGTTCTTGCTCGTTTTAACAAGGTGCTATATGCCATTACACGCTGGATCCCATGGAGTTTGGTACCCTCAGCTGCTAAAGAGTGTTAGGATTGCCCTCAATACCCTGAAAGAAACGCTAACAGTATTAAGCCATCTGCTGATGACAATAATTGGTTTGTCGCGGAGTCGGCACGAGTGAACTCTCCTTCCGAGGGGCGTCACCACATCCGCCGAATGACAGTCCCCATGATTTGGCCGATGCCAACAGAACCAAACCACGGACGTAGACATGGAGAGGACATCTAAACTGAGGCACCTCAAAGAGCAGGGCATGAAGGGCGACATAATCTGAGACGATGAGGATGAGGATGAGGATGAGGATGCCGCTGACTTCTATTCTAGTCTTGAGACTGCATGACAGGGTTGTACTTTACGCTTATTTTCATGATAATTGTATTCCGGCGTCAACCAGGTCCGAGAGATACAGACAACTACAATGTTGGTCGGGAATGTGAGTAACACTCTCAGAGACGCATCCATTAAATGAATGAAACAAGACTTTATGAACCTATTCCTTGCAATTACGGAGCCAGTCGGGCAGAAATATTCTACAAACAAACGGCTCTAATGGAATCAAACATACGACTTTCCACCCGGGAGTCTGCGACGCGAACCACTTCGCCCTGGTGGCCGGTTACTAAGTATGGTCTTATTTCACACATGGGTGTAAATATACCGATCACAAATTCTGTTCTTATTCAGATTTACGTTCAGGTTGAAGAACTGAACAAATCCCAGCTAGCAATCCTCGCCGTACAATTCCTACAGAGCATTTTCACATATCACAGTTAGTATCAATATTACCTGGAAAGGTTGCATCCATGCGATTTATTGTAAATTCACAACAGAGAGAGAGAGAGAGAGAGAGAGAGAGAGAGAGAGAGAGAGAGAGAGAGAGAGAGAGAGAGAGAGAGAGAGAGAGAGAGAGAGATAATATGCACATCATGTACACCAGAATAAATGTGCCTGAAAGAAAAACGCCGATCGTATGAAAACGGGAGAACAGGCAAGTACAACTTATAAAACAAATATTAAAGATGTATATCTGCTGTATCATCATTCATTAACCTAGATGAAATGTCGGGGTAGTTTCTTGCCAAACGTGATCGGAAGATGGGATAAGAAGGGAGAAATGGAATGAAGGTGTGTGTGTATGTGTGTGTGTGTGGGGGGGGGGGGTATGCAGAATGTAGGATGGGAAGAGTTGGAGATAGGTGGGACTGTGCAAAAAAAAAGGGCGGGGAAGGAATAAGATCCAGCTCCATTTTTGCAAACTTGAACAGCAAACTGAGAACAATCCACCAATTTTTCATGTTTGAAAATCATCAGATATTTCATGTGAAATATGTCCCGTGTTATGTGAAATATGTCCC
>CM031622.1:37798188-37800688 GCA_018398815.1 Conus ventricosus | reverse complement strand
ACAATATTTATTAAGTTTTGGAGAAACGCGAAAACAAAACGAAACAAAACAAAACAAAAACCAGCAGCAGTGCCCGCTATCCACTACGCTCTGTCACCGCCTTACCCCTACGACAGCAAGGATCGACAGTATTGCCGGAGGTAAACATCATGGCCATGTCTGGATGGTTGTTGCATTCCGGCACGTGCACCTTGGAGCACATGTCGGCGCAGCTGATGCCAGGCAGAAGCAGCATGCAGTCACAGCCACTGGCATGATGCGTCAGCTCCAGGGCAGTGAAGGCGAAAGGACAGTAAGGGCTGTCAGGTCTGAGAGGCTCCAGAGGAGAATCCTTCTTGGCGGTGGCAGCCACCTGGCGCTTGATGACTGGACGAGGGTTAGGAGGACGGGGAGAGAGACCACCTGGGAAGGAGAAGACCGGACCAGGCTGATGGACGGGGGTTGGAGACGTGCTGAAGGGAGCATTGGTAAGTGGCTGGAGATGCACCGCCGCTGTGGATGGCACCAAGCAAGACACCACCGACAGCTGCAGCCAAAGGTCTTGCTGCAGGCAAAGGCTTCATCTCGCAAGGAGACTCCACACGTGGCAGAGGATTCGCGCATGGCAGAGGTCGTCTGTCTGCACGCGAGATGTTCCCCGTCGTCCAGGAGGTGGTCACGTGGGGGTCATGAACGGCCTGGCGACACGTGCTGAAGAAGGTTTGTGCAGGGATCAAGTTCACTGCTGGGTGTGTGAGCAGGTTGACAGGTATGTGAGTGTAAGAGGTGACAGGTGTGTAAGGGAAAGGGGCGACAGGTGTGTGAGGGAAAGGGGCGACAGGTGTGTGAGGAAGCAGGCTGACAGGTGTGCAAGGGAAGGAGTGGCAGGTGTGTGAGGGAAAGAAGTGGCAGGTGTGTGATGGAGCAGGCTGACAGGTGTGTGAGTGAACAGCTACACACAGGTGTGTATGAGATCGAGAGCAGGCTGACAGGTGTGCGAGTGAGAGGGCAGACAGATATGTGAGTGAGTGAGCTGACAAGCATACGTGAATGAAGGCAGACAGGTATGTGAGTGAGTGGGTTGACAAGCATTCGTGAATGAGCTGGTTGACAGGTGTGCGAGTCACCGAGTTGCCATGTGTGTGAACGAAAGGAAGGAGACTGGCAGCTTTATGAGTCAGCAGACCAGCAGGTGTGGATGAACCGGTGCACTGACAAGTCAGGGAGTGAACAGTAGGACACAAAATGTCTAGGTGAGCCAGATGACAGGTGGGTGATTCAGCACGCTGAAAGTTGTAAGCATGAGAAGGCTGAGAAGTATGTAGGTCAGCAGAGTGACAGGTTGCATGAGTGGCAAGGCTGACAGGTGAGCGAGTGTGTGTGTGTGATGGCAGGTGCGTGAGTGGCAAGGCTGACAGGTGAGCGAGTGTGTGTGTGTGTGATGCCAGGTGCGTGAGTGGCAAGGCTGACAGGTGAGCGAGTGTGTGTGTGTGATGGCAGGTGCGTGAGTGGCAAGGCTGACAGGTTAGCGAGTGTGTGTGTGTGATGGCAGGTGCGTGAGTGGCAAGGCTGACAGGTTAGCGAGTGTGTGTGTGTGATGGCAGGTGCGTGAGTGGCAAGGCTGACAGGTGCGCGAATTGGCAGGCAGACAAGCGTATGAGTGAGAAGGCTGACAAGTAACTGGGTCAGCGGAGTGGCAGGTGTGTGAGTGAGACGGCTGACAGCTGAGCGAATCAGCGTGATGGCAGGTGTGCGAGTGAGAAAGCTGACAGTCGAGCGAGTCGCCAGGCTGGCAGGTGTGTGAATGAGAAGGTTGACAAGTAGGTCTAAGTGAGCCAGCAGAGTGGCAGGTGTGTGAGTGAGACGGCTGACAGGTGAGCGAGTCGCTAGACTGACAGGTGTGGGAGTGAGCCGGCCGACCTGTCCGTGAACAAGCCACTTGACAGGTGTGTGCTGGCCGAAACTGCCTGGGGTATTCCACTGCAGATGACCCTGGCTCGACCGTTGTCTGCAAACAAAAAAATCACACTGCTGATCTTGTGGTGTGTGTGTGTGTGTGTGTGTGTGTGTGTGTGTGTGTGTGTGTGTGTGTGTGTGTGTGTGTGTGTGTGTGTGTGTGTGTGTGTGTGTGTGTGTCCATGAGAAAGAGAGAGAGGGGAGAGGAGCGAGACAGATAGAGAGACAGCCAGACAGAGACAGAGACAGACAGACAGAATATATATGTGTTGTGTGTGTGTGTGTGTGTGTGTGTGTGTGTGTGTGTGTGTGTGTGTGTGTGTGTGTGTGTGTGTACACCTGTGTGTGTGTGGGGAGAGGGGTGTGTGTGGGAGGTGTGTATGTGTGTGAGTGAGAGAGAGAGAGAGAGAGAGAGAGAGAGAGAGAGAGAGAGAGAGAGAACGTATGTGTGTTACAGAGAGAGAGAGAGAGAGAGAGAGAGAGAGAGAGAGAGAGAGAGAGAGAGAGAGAGAGAGAGAGAGAGAGAGAGAGAGAGAGAATCCAAGGCTTGATCTGCAAACTGCTT
>CM031622.1:37795515-37798088 GCA_018398815.1 Conus ventricosus | reverse complement strand
CGCAATATGGATCTGTACCCCCCAAAAATGAGAAATAAAAAAAAAAATACAGTTGGTTTCTTGGAGAAGGGTAACCCAATTTTGCCAAAGAACATCCGCGACATGCTCAAGAAGTACTTCAATAGCTTCTCAATGCGGTTCTCTCCCAAGGAGTACACAACAGACTGGATCAACTTGGAAGTGGGCATTGCAATGGGCTTGGAAATTTTCCCCCAATACTGTTCGTGCTGGCAAGGGAAACCCTCATCTTGAAAGCAGCAACAAACAACGCGAGACAAACAGCCCTTTGGCGATGGATACAAATGCCTCCTCTCAAGGCCTTCCCATGGATGACACTACAGGATTTCATCGAGAGAAGACGAACACCCCATGTGCTGGAGAGGCTGGACGACATAGCTGCCTCATCCAAATGAAGTTCAAGCCAAAGAAATCACGGAGTCTCTCACGAGGAAAGGAAAAGTGGCCAAAATCTGGGGTCTTCAGTGTTGCCAACCAGGCCTTTCCAACAGCCCACAGAAGAGCCAGTCAAGAGCCTTGGAAGATGGTATGATGATACCGCTGAAAGACACACAAAGAGCAAACGAAACCAAGCAGATGGCGAAGAAGGCTTGGAGACCATTGACCAGTGGGGCCCCCCGGGCAAATACAAGGTCTGGTGTCTGCAGTTCAGCTGAAAACCAAAGCTCCTGTGGCCTCTGATGATATACGAAAATCTGCACCAGAATAGTGGAGGCAATGGAAGCCAAAATCAACAAGTTCAAAAGGGAAAAGGCTTGGTGACCACCCTGTCTGACTGACATAGGCTGTACAGTCGCCAAGCTAAGGTAAAACACCACTGAAATCCATCCTGGAGGAATACAAAGCGGGGAAGATCAACTTCAAAGCATGCGGAGGACCCCGGAGAAAAGGGTGGTAGAAGCAATCACGCCCCAGCTAAAAGACAGGCAGAAAATGGAAAGTTCAAGAGGCGATGGATTCTGCAAAAGAAAGTCCAAGATCAAGAAATAACAGGACACCACAGACCAACAGACAAGTACTGGGGTGACCAAAACTGAATGGTGGTCAAACCCCAAAGGAAAAGCCAAAAGAGACATGATGATTTAGGAGATGAGAAAAGAAGAAGACCAAAAAAACTCCAAAAGCAGCCCCAGCAGAGCCAGCAAGGGCAATGGACAACGGGGGAGAATGCACTCCAAAGAAGTCTCACTTGGAATGACATTTGGCACATGGCCTCTCTCAGGATCCAGCTTTAATTCTCAGATCTGCATATGACCTTCTGCTCCCCAAATGCAAACCTGTTGAAGTGGGAAAAACGGACGATCCTGCATGCCCCCTCTGCCATGAAAAGCAAACAGTGGAGCATTCCTAAGGTCAGTAAAGTAGCCCTGGCTCAAGGAAGGTACATATGGAGGCACAACCAAGTGCTCAAAGAGATTGTACAAGTATCTGGGGTAGTACCAACACCACAAAAGGGAAAATCAGGGCTCCAAAAGCACCCGCAACATTCTTCACGGCAGGGGGCAGCAAATCATGGCCAAGAACAACAGTGCCAACGAAACATGCAGGCAGAGTCTGCTGGACGGGGCAGATGACTGGGAGTGCACTGCAAAACCTCCCAGAATGGGAAAAGTCACCCAGAGAATCATCAGCAAGAGAGGCATGAGACCAACATAGTAGTCCACTCTAAGTCAACCAAGCAGCTGATCATGATCGAGCTCACGGTGCCATAAAAGAACAGAATGGAGGCAGCTCAAATCTACAAGACTGAAAAGTATCTGACTGGCAAACAGCCTGAGGAGAGAAGCTATCAGGTCAAAGTCCTCACTGCAGAAATTGGAGCTAGGGGTTTGTAGGAACGTCCTGCATACAGCCTCATGAAACAGCTCTCAGTTGCAGGGAAGGAAAAACCCAGAGCTCTGAAAGCAATGGCAGAAAACGGCAGAGAGGTGTTGAAGCTGGATCTGTCAAGGAGGAACAAAAATGAACTTCATAAGGCTTAATTTCCCTACAAATATCAGGTGTCCCTGTGGCTCAGTGGTTAAAGCGCGAGTCATTAAGTGGAAAATGAGCATGTCCAGAGGGTCATGGTTCGAATCCCAGCCATGGCTCGTCCCAAGATGGGAAAAAAAGGGGCAGCAGAGGGACACCCGGGAGTCATGAACCGGGTGTGCCCAACCCCCCTAGAGTGTCAGGAGATAAGGGCCGAAACACTTGCTTGAAGGGGGCTTCTTCTTCTGAGGACTCTCTTCCCTGCCACGCTCTCCACGAGTTTCTTTCTACTATATATATGCGCACACACAATACATATACCAAATATATACATAAACATGTACAAAAATCAAGAACAATGAAGACAACATAGCAGCAAAGTGAATAAATAAATAAATAAATAGATAAACATTAAAGGTAAACAAAGCGTGCAAATAAACCACTCAACAATGTTCACCTCACCTTTACTTCCTCTTGACTCGGCCGTTCACGAGCCGAGGCAGCCGCCACTCGAGCATGAAGACCGACCTTTCCAGGGGCTCTAAAACCCAAATCTGGACTGGTGCAGCATGATGGCGAACTGA
>CM031622.1:37763015-37793015 GCA_018398815.1 Conus ventricosus | reverse complement strand
GTGTGTGGTGAAATGCCAGAGAGTAATGGATCTTCTGTGCAAGCTCCAATCACGTTTTCTATTCAGCAAAACGTTCAACAATGTTGAAAATAAATATAGGAAATCAGCACATTATCAACTGAGTTTCTGTGATATACTTTGGTTTGTTGTTGTTGTTGTTGTTGTTTTGGATGTGAAGAGTCGCATCATTCTCGAAGTAACATGGCCCAAAACCATCACGCCAGTCTAAACTCTGACGGACACTTTGTACACGTTCAACGCGTTACATGAAACTGCAGTCGCCATGGCGGACACTAAGGAAGTCACTCTAAGAGAAAGCATTCTGGTTCCGGACGACCCTGGTCAGCAGTCGCAGAATTCGAGAAACGCCTTATCAGGACATCAGTCGTATCAGGCGTACTATTCTGGCACTAAGGGAGACCAAAGGGCACCTTCTGCAGGTGATCTCTTTGAAGACCCCTCCTTCCGGTCTGACATTACCTCGCTGGCCTAACGTCTACAGTGGTGACGACAAGTAAAAAGGGCGGTCTTCAAACGACCTCACGTGAGTTCTCGGCGTGTGTGTGTGTGTGTGTGTGTGGTGTGTGTGTGTGTGTGTGTGTGTGTGTGGTGTGTGTGTGTGTGTGTCTGTGGTGTTTGTGTGTGTGTGTGTGTGTGTGGGTGTGTGTGTGTGTGTGTTTGTTGTCTGCGTGCGTGCGTGCGTGAGTGTGTGTGTGTGTTATGTGTGTCGTGTTTTGGTCGTGTGTGTGTGTGTGTGTGTGTGTTAGGGGGCCTGGACCTACATCTGATCATAACATTCCTGATTTATTTTTTCTTTCCTCTGCAATCCGCATTCTTTCAGGTAAATGGCTTTACGTAAGTTCATTCTCCTTTTTTTCTTGTATCAACGCGTGGGCAATCCTTGCTATTTCCTCATTAACCCAACCCCCTTGAGAATTCTCCCTTTCTTTAAACAATGCATATGGCACGTCCCCGTCTTTTAACTATTCATGTGACTTCCCAACAATCCTTTTGACGATTTTCTATTTTTTTTTTACTGTGAAGCGTTCCTCTTTAAAAGACCCTTGTGATTTCTCTTCCTTTTAAACTAACGGCATCGTGATTTCTCATTCCTTCAAACAACGGCATGTGATTTCTCAATTCCTTCAATCGGACTGCACGTGAGCTGCTCTCCTTCCTGTAAAAAACGATTTCGTCCCGACTCCCTCTTTCTCTTTTAAAACGATTGTTCTTCTATCTGTAGCAAACGACCATGTGAAATCCTCTTATTTTTGTTTTTAAGATTTCACGTAAAAATTCTTTCTTTTAAAGGGACATCGTTGTGAATTCTGCTCTTTCCTTGAGCAAAAATTTATGTTGCGTCTTCTACGAATCCCTTTAAAAATATCTTCTTTCTTTAAAACACCCTTAGTATGATTTTTGTTGTGATTTTTTTTTGCACAGCTCCGTAGGTCCTCATCCAAAACGGTAGTGTACATTCTTCTTTAAAAGACTCCATTTTTGTGTCATGCCACCTCTTCTTTAAAACATTCTCTCGATAAATTCTTCATTGTTTCAAAGTTCCATGGTCTGATAAAACGACGGGAGAGAACTAATAACAGGTTGTTCTGGGGCACTCTGCCCTCCACCAAGTTTGGGCGAAAAAGTGCCCAGGATTGGCATGCTATACGTTTCTCTAACAAGCAATACTTCAATAACCAAAAATACGGTTTATCTACAAACAAACATACTGTATACGGGTTGTCCGTTTTTTAATTACTAATTTACTAAAGTTTTCATAGAGTAGCGTTAGGGAAGTAGCTAGGAGCTGAACACATTTCCCATAGAGTAACGCAGGGGAACAAAGGCAGTTGTGTCTGAAACGCGCCCCTTATACAAGGTGGATCGCACCAGGCTATCCGACTTTTTCGCGGTATGTTAATTACAGAGTGGGGAGAGAGAGAGAAACCATTAGGTTTAAAGTTGAACTCCGAACAGGTAAGACAGAGAAGAGAGCCAGGAGAGCAGACACACACACACACACACACACACACACACACACACACACACACAACACACACAACATCACACACACACACACACACACTCACACCACACTTCTTCGCCTACCTTTTCTGTGTCACCTTCCTGACTGCTGTCTACTCCCTCTTCCTTCTTCCACACATGACCCCAACCTCCACCACCACCGCGCCATCCCCCCCTACCCCCCAACACACACACACATAACAAACTCACACAACACACACACACACCACACAGACGGGACAGACAGGCAGAGACAGACACTTACACGCGCCGGCGGGCGCGCACCTCACACCTTGCTGCAAACTGAGAGGATAAAAAAAATCAATTACTTCGACCCCTCTCCCCTCCCCTCTCTCCCTCCCCCATCCCTCACGCCGGGCCAGCTGCATTTTGCAATATATTTCTCATTTTTCACAGCGCTCACATGACTAGGTAACCCTACACGGTTTCAATCATTCTTCTTCTGACGCCGGATGTAGGGGGACGTTTTTATTGCGCTGTGTATTGGGCTTGGTGTTGTTATTTAAAATGGTGAAGCGGTTTATGAGGAACAGAATTGTGCTATTCAAGATCACAAGTTTTTACTTTAACTGCTGTTAGGAGTATTTGTTAAAAATAAGGAATCGGTGAAGCATGTTCGATACCGCGGAAACCGAAAAGAAGTATGCTTTCCTAGAAGGAGTTTCCCCCTGCAAAAAAAGAGAACGACTGCTTTGGAAATGAAGATATCTTCAAGGTTTGTTGGTTCAAGGAAAATGAAAATGACATTACCGAAAAGGATGAGGCTAATTTATATAAGTTTTAAATGTCTGAAGAGAAGCTTTCCTTTTTTAAAAAGCGGCGCTAGGGAAGAGCTATGTTGATAAAAACAAAAATAAAAGCAAAAAACAATTCAATCACGCGTTGATTTTTGGGCGTTGGTTGAGTCAGCCCAAGTCATGTTTAAAAAAAACAAAAAAACGCATCAAACATGGGCGTTTAATTTTTAAGACGCAGGGAACATGTCTGATTCTTATGCTAGGAAACTCATTCAAACTTTTGTGTGTTTTTATAAATATCCTAAATTCCAAACAAGTAGGAATCAGTATAAATGAAAACTGTGTAGCATACGCCAAAAAACCATTATTAAATTTTTTTGCAACTGGGATGGCGTTTTGGGGGTTCTGGCAAAAAAACTAGATAGGGGGTTGGCAGACTTAGTACATCTCCAGTATGGGAGAGGGATAGTCGTGTGGCTAGCACTATTCTTCATTTAAATGCTCTAAATATACAATGACTGATGTACTACTACTGGCGATTAAGAGCCGCCTTAAAGCGTGGCTACAGGCCAAAAGCTAGTTGAGGCCGCTGGATGAGAAAAGAGGTGCACGCAAACAGGCCAATAACAAAAACCTATGTGTTGCTTGCCCGATTAATGGAGTCAGCACTGCAAAGCTCGGGTTGGGCAACTAGGTCAAAGACCCATTGTGATCGCCTTGATACCAAAAGCGAGGCAGCACCAGCATAAGCTTAGCGGAAAAACTAGGCATAAAACGGAACCCTATGTGATACTGGGGTTGATTGAGGTTGAGCGCGGAGACACAGCCTGTTTTAGTTCACAAAGCAAGAAGATGGCTAGGAGTTTAATTTTGGTTTGTTGTGTGTTTTGCCTAACCCACGCACGCACGACCCCCCACCCCACCCTGGACTGGTTTTTGTGTGTTTTGTTGTTTGTGTTTTGTTTTGTTTTGTTCCTGCCCCCACGCAATGCAACACCCCCCTCCCCAACCTGCCTCACCACACCACGCATGCACACAATCAAGTTCCTTATAAGTTTTTAACATAGTTATTCTCATTAGTTTATACCTTAAGTACTTCTAGTTGTCCTTAAGTCATTTCAAAGTTTTCTCCCAAGTTTTTAATAAGGTTCTTAAATAAAGTTCTTGATCAAGTTCTTAAGTAAGTCTTAATAAGTTCTTGATAAGTTCTTGATTAAGTTCACTTTAAAGTACAACTAAGTTCTTATTAAGTTCTTTTATAATTTAAAAAAATAAAGGCTATGTTTTTATCTTAATAGTAAAATGTTCTAAGACTAGTACACAACGCCTCAAAAAACGTGTTTTCGAGGAGGATGGCTTGCTCAGCGTTTCTGTATAGATTTTAATGAAGTTTTTTAAACATCGAAGCAAACCTCATTGATTACAATTCTGGTCTATGGAATGTTCTTTTAGAGACTGCTATGTCTTTTATTTTTGATCTTTTATCATTTTTAATAAATTACGCCCATGATCTATTTTTTATAAAAAAAAATTTTAAAATATTTTTCCATTATAAATGATCAAAATGATTGCTTGTATTGGCGGTTTTGGCGTGCCAGTTGTCTTTTTCTGTATTAGCAGGTTCAGGTTGTTTTTAATTCTATGTTTCTTTGCATTGTTGTTTGTATTATTTTTTAGCCATAATAACTGCCCCAAAACAGCCAGGCAATGGGCGCAAAAATGGCAACAGTTTTTAAGTTTCAAGTAATTCCATGAAGACTTTTGGGGCCCTTGAGATACATGGAGTTTTTTATAGGTGGCATTGAATCAACTGGTTCTGGCGTTGGCGGGGTGTTTTGTTTTCATAAAGCTGTAACATTAATTTTTTTTGTCTGTTCCACTCTGCTAATTTTTTTCCTGCTTCATCACGGCCCTGGATTTTTTTAATGGTCTTCACTGGATTCAGTGTTTTCTGATGATTTTTTTGGATTGGTTACTTTCTCCACTGGTTCAGTGTTTTTCTGAATTCTGCTGATTTTCCAGATCGTTCATTTTGAAGGGAAATAAAATTATTTTGGATTAAAAGTATTAATCCATGATTAATGGCGATAACAATGTTCAATCTATAGGATAAAATCCAAGCTAGAGGACTCTAATGACTTTGTTAAAACTGGTTCTTGCGTTTAAATCATAGTAAGATCTTGTTCAGAATAATGGGAGAAGTACTGACTAGGATAGTGTACAAAATAAGACCGTTTGCCCACTCTTTTTCCATTCTAGACCCAGCTGAGCTTCTTACCTGTTATGATACGTTTTAATGTCTTGCGCGTCATATGTTGAATTTGTTCAATGCTGAATTCGTTCCGAGGAACTGTTTTGTGTTTTTCCATCCACGCTTGCCAAAAGATACAGCCTCTCCTTTTGGGGCATAATAGGCTTGATCATTAACTTGGTCATTCATAAGTTCAGGAAGGTTTAGGGCGCCTTGTAGCTGTAGGGAAGATCATCGGATGTTCATGTTTTTTATTAACTATAATTTATTTTATTTATAAAAAATGGAGCACCGAAAAAAACTGTTTAGCTAAAACTTGTATACCATTTGCTGTTATTGGGAGGGCTAGTGTAGGATACTCAAATGCTTGGTAAAAAGCTTGTTAAGGAATTTAAACCAGCAAGATCTTGGCAAACTAGACTGTGAGGATTCAAGCAAAAAAACTGATTTGCTATTATTGCGGCTTCATTTGCTACGAAAATTTTCTAGTTAAGCAAAGGAATAATTCCGAGAATATAAAATATGTAAGAAAAAAAAATACATTTTTATAAAAATGGCTTCACTCCAATAATGATTAGGGCGGCGCTTGTTGGTGAAAGCGCTTGCTTTTAGCGGCAGTAATTTTGCATTTAGTAAACTGCGGGGATGACAGCGAGAGAGAAAAAGGAACATAACATAAGCTATGGAGAACTAGCAGGCTGCACAGGGAGCCTATTGAAAGGCAGAGACTTGAGAGTTAGATTTTATTAATTGGAAACATGAAAAGAGGGACAGGGGCATGCAGGCTTACCATATTTATAGATGTTGCTCAAAGGCAATAAAAACAATATTATTAGTAACAGGCAAACCAGTTCAGCATTGCCCCCACCATAATTCAGGTGACTTGTATCAACCATCAGAAAAACAAAAGATGCAAGAATCGGTTTTATTGTCGTTGGTATGACGTCGGGTATTTTGTTTGCACATAAAATAATTGGATGAATAAAAAAATAGAAAAATCTATTATTGCCAAAAGGATATTGGCAAGGGTATCACAGAATACAAAAGCTAAGCCAAGCGCTGGAGTTAGTGAACCAAACAGCAATAAGATTTGGTAATCTAAACAAGCGATTTGGCAAATTTATTTACCAGCGCCTAGGACGAATACAGAGACCACACTTTTCAATACAACTCCAAACGACACCATCAAATGGATCTTCTATATATACCCTTGATAGGATTAGACGAAAAAGATGTTTTTAAAGTACGCACTACAGTTCAATTGGACATGGCTTTCAAGATACAAGATGCAGAAACCATTACAACACAAAAGAGTGCTTCTGTGTTGCTGTTGCCATTACAGTGATATACCAGCGAGGCCCGCTAATTACCCTCGCTTCGATTCACGTTGATGATGTGGAAAGAATTTAAAGGCCAAGGAATCAATTTTGTTAAAACAAGAGTTACTTATTAGAAGAGGGCAATCCGGGAGTTCACCAGTTCACAGGCTTTAGTTGAAAATTTAACAAAACCGTTTAGCTGAAAGATTTTTTCCTACCAGTATACCAGAGAGTGATTGACAATTCTCTCAACAAGAATGGGTATGAAGATTGCCCTCAGTTTTGCTCGCAATGAATAATGAAGAATTTAATGGACTAAAATCCAGTACAAGCATAACAAGAAAAAACAATAAAATGTTTGTTGAAGGAGAGTTTCATCGGGCAAATATTACCATTTGGTTTGAAGTAAGCACCTTTATTAGGGGGGAGCGAAGGGGACACTCGCATATCGGCATACAGATTCCATGTTTGGAGTGTTGACCGTACGAAATTAAAAAGGAATTGTAAAAGATGAGAATCCGCCCGTTTATTATTTACGAGAAACTGACCCAAACAAAAATCACCAGTCCTCAAAGATCTTTTGGTGAAAGAAGAAATTGCAGATAAATTCCGCCAGACACAGTTCGCTTTAATTAATTTTACGGTTCTCCAGTGCCAATTGCATATGAAAACTCCGGATTAACAAAACACTCAGTTTTGTGTTTGTTTATCTAATGCTTCCTTTGTTTCAATCGGTTGTGGTTGATCTCATGTAGATTAGATGCAGTTTTACGTTGTCATGATGAAACGTCTTAATGCCAAACAATGTTCTTTGGATGTTGTCATGTGATAGTTTGATGCACAAAACGCTGCGAGATATTTCCCTTTGCTTTCTTATGATTTTCTCCTGGCTCGAAATACTGTACATTTTTGGACTTAGCCCCACATACTCCTTGATCACCTTCCAGGATAATATTCATCCTTATTTTCCTAAAACCTTCTTGTTAGTAGTGAATGTAAGGCGAATCTTTAGGAATAATCCGGACGTGTCATACCATCCCGGCATGTCCTTTAGCTACTTCCAGTTCCATGTCTTTATAGATGTTCTTTCAGTAGGAAACTATCTATAAACAAAAACTATCTGTATCTGTGTAAGGTACTCTGGACTCAGGATACGAGGGCTTAAAAGTAGTATTAAAGGAAATTCTAACATCAAATGCTTGTGATAGTTCTTAAAAACAGTAAACCCATAAATTTTACAGGTTTGTCCAATTTGGACTTTCCTTTTTTTTTTTTTCATATTATGCAAAATGGTGTTCATGAAATCTTCTGAAGTCCTGGATAATTAGGTTTTGAACGTCAGATTAATTTGTTCGTTCTCCTTTGGTGTACCCAATCTGAGGTCTTTGGCTTGTGCGGATTTCATAGTCTTTCCGACACAACTGTTGTTCATCCAACTTGGAAAAAGTCTTTTTCTGATGCATCTGGGGATTTTGTTCTGAGTTCAGTGTTCTTCATTATGTAATGGTTTCATGAATGTCTTGTTCAAAAGCAATTATGGATGAACAGCTGTCAACTTCAAACCATGCCTTAAATAAAATTGTAGAAGTATGTAATGACAGAACATAATTTTTTTTTTGCCTCGAAGATTAGGCACAAGTTTGGTGGTTCTCTTGGATCCTTCTTTGACTTTCTGCTGCTAATGGATAGTCTTAGGCTGGATGGATTTTTGAGGGATATTCTTAAGTCAACCTTCTAGAATGGAATCCCGCTGCTGATCAGGCGTGTTAAAATGCTCAAACCACTTTAATGCCTTTTAGAATATTATTCGTACTGTGTACTTTTAAAGTTGCGTAATGGAAGCGATTGCGGACATTGCCAACCATACAGATTGTTTGCATCCTAAAATACATGAGATAGTTAGACCTTTTACTTGGATCATTAGTCGTCCAAGTATTTGTTGTTTGTTTACAGTAATGATGCGACGCCATACTAATTCCTCCACGCAAATCGTTTTCATCATCTGAAACATTGGTAGGTCAGACAATAAAATCCATCTGTACTCCAGTAAACTTTTAGAAAAGCGTACCAAACTCATCCGGGCGCAGAAATGTAATGGAGGCAGGATCCAATGTACTGTTTACATGCAGGTCTTTCTTTATATTTTTCAAAGGACGTTCCGCAAACAAAACATAATCGGCCATTTCAAGTATTGAGTCATGATAGTCTCCATTTTTTTCAAATCTTAACTTTGCCCACGCATCTTGGAGCATGCTGGTAATCAGAGCGCTAAATGTCCTGTTTCCTTCTAAGGGACTAGAAAAGAACGCGCCTTTGGAGGAAGCGGTTCTTCGTCTAAAAACCTTTCCCAAACTGTTTCCTTATATTCATAAGGGGTAAAAAGCCCTTTCTAACGAGAGATTGAGTCAAAATATTCTTCTGTTATTGGGCAGGACTTTAAGGACATAGCCAGTGCCCTTAATGAGCCCATCCATGTGTTGCATAGGAGCACCAACATAGAGGTCGTAGCTATCACCATAGGAAAGGACATATTATTTAAGATTAAAAGCCACATGTACTTTTCTGATGATGTGCAATGCAATGAACCCTAAAAGCCAATCGCTCTACTGGTTTCATTATATGATGAAGAGTCGTAAACCTCGCAAGTTATGAAAGAAAGATGGGCAGGCATCCAATGTCTTTGGATAAAACTTTAGGTTGAAGATTGATTATGTTGTGCAGCTCTCTGAACTTTCACTTAATGTGATCATGCGTCTCTTTTGTGGGGTTTAAATCACTCTTGGGCGTTAGCTCTAAACCGAAAATCCACAGTGGGTGAGCTGAGGCCTTATGTTGTTGGTCTTTTCAGGCGTCATCATGATTTCATCAACACCCGCGCACCTTTAGATTATTAGAACAGGCGTTACGCACTTGTGCATGCTTTTTTAAGTGTGTTGTCTTCTGCAGGCATTGGTCCTTATATACTTTCTGGCTTGAATAAACGCCATCCGACCTGACAATAATTGCCGGGCCTGCCCAAATCTGATGATTACTCTTTAAGGACTGTTTTTGAAGTTTTTTGTGGTGCTGGCCCTTTAAGAAGGAACAATGAGTGATTCAAAGTCTGCATAAACAAGTATGGACTTGTTTGCAGCGTTTCCAGTTCTGAAAAACATAACTTAGATCCAGGAGGGGGGTAGTTAGTTTGTCTTACAGTCTACAGAACTTTTTACAATGTTTTATATGTTCACTCGCGGGCTTGCACAGCTGGAATTCCTTGTTTAAACAATTTTTCTGCAGAATTCATGTATGTTAGTGTTTTTTTTGAAGTAGCGCAATAATTACTCATTGTGCGTATTATCAAATGTGTAATGGGGCAGCCCTTCTGGCGAAAACATTAGGAGTAAGTCCACATGACTTTTGGGTGGTTCGCTATTGTGGATGTTCTTGGAACACTTTAATTGGCACCCAAAATTTGTTTCCTCATTTCCCATGTGTATTACATTATCAGTTATGGGGTTGTTTTGTTTCTTCCAAACTGATCAATTTGGTCTCACTAACAGGTAAGGTTATTCCATCATTGAAGTTAAGATCTTTGGCGTATTGCCGATAGTTAGTCACTCTCTTGCGTGTTCGCGAACATGATGCAGGCCTTGCAAGAAAGCACCACTTGAAAACATTTGTCGTCTGAATTTTTTAGGTTTACAAAATGCTCTTCTTTAAAGCCAATCTCGAGGTCGAGGAATGTAAGCCTTCGCCAACAATCGGTGCATACTTAGCCTGTTTTTAATCCTGATCTCTAGGACTTCGCCCTCTGACCAAACCAGAGCCTCTCATTTTAGCTTCTTCAGCCGGCAGCGTCAAACTGTGCAAAGCAGTTCGTCTGCCAAATGGGTGTTAAGTCGTTATGAGAAAGATTAGTCTGCTGTTTGGTTGAGACCCAGGACTTCTAGATTTCTTCATTTATTGGTTACATAGTCGATTAACAGCTAAACATTACTTTTAACCGGTGGGTCTATTGTGAGTTTGGCCTGGAATTGAGGAAATAGCAGGGACAACACTTGCCTGTTACGGTTTGTTTGGGGTCAATGACTTCTAAATCAAATATCACATTCAGTGATAGTGATAACGCTCTCTCTCGAGCATTCCTTCAAAAAAAATTCGTCTTGTCCTTATATAATCTTCGCCATGCTGTTCTTTCTTTTCTAGAAAAAATATTTATTTAAATTAAAAAAAAATATCTTATTCCAGAACCAATATCAACGGTCTTTTTGTGCTTGGACTCATAAACTAAGTATAAACCACCTTTCGGTGTTGTTACTGTGAGCTGTTTAGAACAGAGTTTAATGTCTCGTTTACTTTTTTTAAGCATTCCTTTTCGTATCTGCTTCGGGGTCTGGATGTTGAGAAAAACTGTCACCGCCTTTCTTAGAGATCAAAAAACTTTTGTCTTTTTGTAGTCATCAAAATCGGCATGTTTGTAAAACGATTAAAGTCTTCATCCGTGTTGTTTGAGGTTCAGCTTAGCGATTTATTTATTGGCAGTTTAAACGATATAGTTTAGCTGTTATTAGTGGAACCATAGCTGTGTGCTTTTGGAGTTTTTGTTTTTTTTTATTTTGTTTTTGCTAGCGCACCTAAGCTAAGAAACACAGACCGGAGAGCTAAAGACAAAAACCTCCTAGATGGTAAAGCGCGGAAGGTGCGCCTATGCCCGTTGCTAAGAGGACAACACTCGTTCCTGTGTTAGGAAGGCGTATAGTGGATGCTCCAGTATTAACTTATGTAACAGCATTAAAGGCAGCAGAATACCTTCGTTTTTTGGTTTTGCTGTATTTTGAAAGGTCATGCTCTAGTACTTGCTGCATTTGTGTAATGTGGGTTAATCTGAAGGTTTTTACTTCAGGCAGAGAATTGCCTGCTATCCTCTTTCTTTTGGCGGCGCTGTTTGGCAATTTGGATAAACCTGACAGGGACATGCTTTTTATAAAATAAAAAAAATAAATTTAGTAATGTAAGATCTTTTAATCAGTTTTTTTCAATATTCAGCTGCCGGATTCAATATATAAAAACAAATGTACATTAAGCGGGTTTTCGGCTTCTTCTTCTTTATCAATTGAATGTTTATTACGTCTCTCACAGTTTACTCCCGCTTTTCCATGCAACTGATTATCCTCTGTTGACCTTAGGTCAATCCCATAACCGATTTTGTTGTTAAATAATCATCAAAGGCCTACTTGTGAAGATGTAATCTTTAGGACACACGGTCTGCTGTTAGTCTTTACCTCCACCCCCAAAAACAATGTTCTTATTTCGTCAAAATGATGATAAGGTCTAAGCCGTAGCGTAAAATTGGTTAGGACTACCTCAATCGTACCTTGTAATTTCGTTATTTTTGGATTAAAAAACTTTTCACTTCCTCTTTGAACGGTTCTTCAATCTTCGCAACAGCAATAAAAAAATACCTTTAAGTGATCTTGCTGAGAGTAAAACTAAAATTATATAGTGTTCTGCCCTGCTTCTAGGATATGTTGTATGATGAATCACTCTTTCGTATATATTTACTAATTTTTGACTCATATTGGTGCCCAATCAAGCCTTGCTAAAATTAAGGAGTTGCTAAAACAAACGTTCAAACTCTAAGAGATTGTCAGAAAAAGCTGTACTTTGCTTCGGTGTCTGATGAATTTGATAAACACGTTTGTATTGCATTAAAGTTAGATTCCATATGACAATTCTGCTCTTTTAATGCTCCTTGAAGTATGGTGCATGCGCTGTAAAACTCAAAATCTAAGGAATGGAAAAAGCGATTTCCATTACGCAAACTTTACAGCTGCATGCTTTTTGTTGTCTTTAACATTCTGCGGGGCGTTATTCTGTGTTTTAGTCCATCATCATTTTAATTCCTGGATGAAACGCAAGATCAGCCTTTCATTCTCGGTTAGCATAGATCAGAAATGGGTTAAAAATATGTATGCATTGTGTATAAAGATATACAGACTTCTTGCCCCTCAAGGTTTTACAGAAATTTTTCTTAAACAATTGCCCGCCAGATTCTGTCCATGTACCTGTTGGGGTATGTTGGTTGAAATCAAAGCGCTATTTTGAAAGTAAGGGAACCGGCAGCGCGGGCACAATCAATTCAATCGCTCCTAAGTCTGGATATTTGACAGTGAATAATTTGATACTGCATCATTAGTAGATGGATTATTTGGACACTAATATTCAGTTTATTTTCCTTCACGCCAAGGGGTTCTTTGCTTCCTCTATACGGGTCAAGAAATCGAGCCATATTTCTTGTGACACTTTTTATTATTAAACAAAATAAAAAGATATTTATTTAAAAAACAGGGCAGGAATTGAAGGCGAAAGAAGATTATGATGTTTTTTGATCGTTGAGGGACGACATGAGGAAAATGATCCCTTTGGGACACAGCATTCGCTCAAGCTCTCAAATGTGGCATTGAATTAACAGAAAGCCCACCGGTTACAATCATTGTACCAAAGTTTAGTCTAGAAACCTCCCGAATTTATGGACCCAATTGATTTTGAATTAAAAGATGATCATTTGTTTGTGATAATCGATCAAGGGCCAACTTGTTCAGCTTAAAATAAAAAAAGAGAACCATCAAAGTTTTTAAGCCGCGGGTTCAATTAGCAAATAGATCAGTTGTGAAAGGGGATTCAAAATCGCCTTTGCCTTGTTTAGGCAAAATTAGGGCGGAAGCAGTTGCTAAAACTGCAAAACACACTGGCAAGAATCCCGACAGATAACCAAATGAAAACATGGAACTTAAAGAATTAAAATCAAATCAGCAGGTGAAGTAATAAATACAATAGAAGCAGGAAAACCAGTTTTTTCAGGAAGAAAACTGCGTTAAAAGACTATACACGACTCCCGCTACCATGCGAGAAATTACTAAGCCTTGATCGTACTTTAAAAAACATTCAAAGGCGAATTAACAATCAATTTAGCAAAAACTAGGTGAATCCCCCCCCCCCCAACCCCCCCCCCCCCCCCACCAAGATGGAGCCTTATAAAAAAGAGAAAAAGAAAAACTTCTGTTGAGGCTGATGACCGCAATTCGTAGGGCCTAATATTAAAAAAAGACTAATCCAAAGACTAAAAGATCTTGAACAAGAGAGATCAGCAAGGACTAGAAGTGCTAACTTATAACGAGGACCAATTACGAAACCTCAAGTGATAGTATAATGTGAAACTATCGAAAAAAATTTATATATGAAGACACGACACTAGCAGATAACGACTGAAGAACATTGTATAGAGGAGCAGGGAGTCACATTGGCAAAGCGTTATAACGGCTTTAGGATTTGCAATAAGTACACTAGTATATGGCTAGTAATTCAGGCGGTGTGTGGAAGGGCATAAGTTCAGTGCCCCGCCGCCATCGCCTGATATATCATGGGTAAAAAAAAGCTTGTTCATCTTGCGAATTTATTAAAAATTAGCTGGTTAAAGCCGTGGACGCTTTACCTGGTATATTGCGGGAGTATTGTCAGCTGGCTTTTGTCTACTGCAAGCAAAGTAGTTTGGCTTTATGGCCGAGTCTTATGGTCATTTAGTTTCTTGTAAATAGTTGGGTACTATGTAGTAATTAAAAATAAGAGAAAGGACCAAGTAATCCTTTGCAGTTAATCAAGAAAAGCGTGTCTTTTCATATTCTGGTCATCGCGAACGAGTCCGCAAAAGCTTTGCTGAGTGGTGGTCCTTCAAAGGATTATTTTGGGGGTTTGGGACTTCGGGAATTAGATGACTTTAATCTTGGGCGTTCTTTTATTGTTTGTAATATTATGGCTCAGAATTATGTCGTTTTTCCAACCTTTGGTCATTTTGCTTGCTATAAAGAATTTCCAGTAGTTATAGGTTTATTATTGTACCTATCTGGAGTTGAGGTTCAGAAGGGCAGGCAGTATAACCAGTGCCAAACCAGCAAAGTCTACTTTCGATCTTGCGTATTGTAAAACATGTTGGTACCTTTGGAATACTTGAAGGTAAATTAAAGACTGTAGAATTAATTGCATCCTCTAAATTTTGTAAAAAGGGGTATTGTTTTGAGCGTCTAAGCCAGTAGAAGGATAGTTATAGCTCGTTTCTTGCTGTGCTTGCGAACCTAGAAAAACACCAAACGTCAAGTAGAATAGAGTCTTTTATTGTTCTATTTCCCGCCCTAGTTAGGACCTTAGAAAGTGTCTAAGATAAATGTTGTCCTTGCTGTTTTATGTCTTGCTGTAGGGACCCAGGCTGAACTGTTTTGCCTGAAAGAAGGTTTTGAAAGGAGGATGCAGTCATTAGTTATACTTTCTGTGAGTGCCCCGAAAATCAAAGAGTCGCCTAGGCCATGATTATGATCAACTTTTCGCTTAAGTGTCTTGATGTTAATATTTGATTCGTTACAAATTCCTTTAAAATCCTTAATGTCTATTCTGTTGCTAAGTGGATTAAACGCGTTTGTCATTTGGCAATATGGCGCTTGCAATTCAGCTAAATACGTCTAAAGAGTTGTATAGAAATGAAATCTGTACATGACCTCACCAAAGGATCATGGTGATTTAATGATCAGCAACGCCACTCCACAACCCAGTTGATGCGCAAAACACAGCAAAGTTTAAACTGGTTCTGATAAACGCATGGATGATAAACCACGGCTTTTATTGATGTGCTCTTTCTCAATAGGGGGTCAACGAACTATGTCTTCATGGAAGTACTCCATTTTTATGAAAAGAAAAGTGTTTGGGTCCAGCAATGTCAAGAGTATCAGTGCTATATTTTTAAGTTTGTAGTTGCGGCCCAACCCTGAATATTTTGCGCCAGTTATTTGAAATGCACTTCATTTTTAATTTGTTTTAAATAAATGTTTGTAAACAATTAACACCCAAGGACCGTCCTTGTTTTCTAGAACATGCTATTGATAACAATTGGGGGCCAAAATCGGTCGGTCCATGAAATATTTTACAAAGTCGAAGGGGTTTTATTCTAAGCGAACCCAAGGGGAATAATAAGATTACAAACGTTGTGGGGCTCAAGGCTAACCAGTTAACAATACCTGATGGTTATTTTTACGGGTTTTGATCACTAAAAGGATGAATGGTAAATTCGGGCATTACTCTGAAACGTAACAATGCCAAATCTAAAAACACTATTAACATTCGACCTGAAAAAAAAGCAGATTACTTATTTGATAAAGAGATAGCTAAAAGTTTAGGCTTTTTTAAAGTTGAACTCGGTCACTAAAAAGATTTGTTGTTGCGCCAACCAAGAACACTACTTTTAAGGGGGAATAAATTTCCGTCGATCTTGCATTTTACATTCATTATTTTATGTTTCATTTGGATGAGCTGAGCACTGCATGAAAACTTATATGATGGAAAGGCCCTCAAATGTTTTAAGGAGCGTCTTTAGGGCGGGGAACAGCTGCATATTTGCGATTATTGAAAATTATACCATTCCTTAATTTTAGTTTAAAAGATTAGTTTGTGGGAGGGGTTGGATCATTTAATAGAAAATTTGGCAGGACAAAGCAGGGAAAGTGTGAGATGCAATAACCTACACATTGTTTTGGAAATTAAAATAATAAACTGTACTAAAAAAAAATGTCGCGTGGGCCAGGAAGATCCAGGAGTTATAGTAGCGCATGTGAGGGTGTATAACCTTAGAATTAAAAGGACCTTGCAGCAGTTACGGACTTTGAACAGCAATGGGAAAATAAGGCACTTTGTAGGTTTATGAGTACATAAAGATGGTGATTATAAACGCAAAGAGGTTGGCGACAGCAAAAAGTTTCTAAACTAGAACAGCTGCGCAAATCATAGAAGAATAATGTTGGCCAGTATGGAATATAAAATAGTTCGAAAAGCCTGACCTCAAATGGCACTAGAAACCATAATTTAGAAGGGACATAAAAATTTGAAATCTTAAAGCCCATTTACATATTTTAAGCCATCAAAAAGTTTCAGGAAAGCATTCAACTCTTGGCCTTTACCATGTAAGTCTTATGCCAGAGAAATAGTCGGAAAGAGGATTGAATAAATCCCGTATGGGGATAAACAGTACATCCTCCACAGAAGAGAAAAACGGTTTTAAAAGGGAAAGCTTTCACAAAAATTACAGTTCATTTCGCAATGAAATTTAGGAGATGCGTTCACAATTGATATTTGAAAATTTTCTGTCTTAAAAAGATAAGGGGGAGGGATGGGAGGGGGTTGTTGGGCGTTAGGGGAAGTCGCTTCTATAAGGGATGCTAATTAGCTGGCAAAACTTAGGACGTTGAAAAACTTAAAGTTACCGTCGTATTCTTCACATATGGCGAGGATATTAGGTCTTAAACAACAAAGCACCAACAATAATATTAGTCTAAATAGAAAACAATCTTAAGAACTGATTGGATTAAATCTTACGCATTTAGGCCTCATAGGGTTTTATTACCACTGAACATGTTTTAAACAGAGAGTATGATAAAAACAATAATGAATTAAGATTAAAATTCTGTTATTAAAATATGGAAGCAGTTAAACTTACTGGCAAAAACCCCTCCATTGCACATTGATTTGTGGGGGCAGATGGTTGTGGAAAAACAATTATTTATCATGACTGTCTACAACAGTTTATCGTTATAATTTTAAATAATATTCGTGGTTTTCTGTCCAACACTTAAAATGGAAACAAAGCATATCAGATAAGAAGGTTTATAATGGGACAGATGGATAACTATTTTTAGTTAATCTAGCATAAACTGAGTGAGTGTCTTGAAACTGTTTATAGATTGTTGAAGGAAAACGACAGACACTATTTATTATAGAAGGATGATTCAGCAGAAATAGAGACATAGTTAAAAAGAGAAAAACACTTTGTCGAAAACTAGCTTTCTGTGGTAAGCATGCTAGGATAGTGTGTCGGAGTTATGTCAGTAATATAAAAAAAATAAAAATCAGTTTGAAAAGACTTTAGAGAACAGTTAAAGACTGTTAGTTTTATTTCACATGAAAGACAGAGATCATTGAAGAATGTTTGCGTTGAAAAATGATGCGTTATGAAAAACGATCAGGAATAAACCAGGATTAAGGCAAAACTAAAATCTGAAAAGTTTAGTAAATTAGTATTGAAAAGGGATTACCCTACACAGTCTATGTTTGTTTGTAGGATAATCGTTATTTTTGGTTATTGAAAGTCTTGCTAGTTAGGGAACGTATAATGCCAATCTGGGGCACTTTCGCCCGAATAAACTTGGTGGAGGAGAAGTGGCCCCGAACAGGACATTGTATTAGTTCTCTATGGAAATTTGAGTTGTCTTTTACTGCTTCGATCGGTCATCAGCTAAAGTCCTTTGGTGTTTTTGAGATAAAACTTAATGTGAATCCTCCTTCTGTTTACGTCTACGTGTATAATTCTCTCTCTTTATAAAGAATTCTCTGTAATAACAAAGTGCATGTGAACTCTTCTCTTTCTTTTTAAACGACTGCGTGGCTCCATTCTCGTATGTTGTGTTTTTTTAATGGACTTTCATGTGAAATTCCTCTCTTCCGTTATCAGACTCTTCTGAGACGTCTCTGTAGAGACTGCCTTGTAAGTTCCTGTCGTGCTTGTGACTGGCTCTAACGAGGTCTTTCTCTTAAAAATACAAAAAAATCGGAGTCCATGAAAGTTCCTAAATTTCTCCTTTTATCGACTCCCATGTGCGTCCCATACTTTTTAAGAAACACACTGGGTTCTCTTTCTTTCATCACCCGACTTCACGGGAGTTATTTTTTAAACGACTCAAGTGGATTTTTTTTTTTTTCTTCTTTAATGATTCCAAGTATACATTGCTCCTATGTCGATTCCAAGCGAGTTACCCTGTAAACGATTTCATGTGAAATCCTTTCTGTCTTTAAAGGACTCAGTGCGAGTTCTTTTCTTTCTTTCTTTTTTTTCTCCGCATGAGTTCCTCCTTTTATCTAATGGCTGCGTGAAATTTCCTCCTCAAATGATTCTAAGTGAGCTACTCTCTTTTTAGACAACAAACAAGTAGGGTAACTCTTGCTCCCACAAGAAAACATAACTCCAAGGGAATGCTGCTTACGACACCGAATCGCCCAGCAGACATGACAGCACAGAGCACACAGAACACACAGCAGACATGACAGCACAGAGCACACAGAACACACAGCAGACATGACAGCACAGAGCACACAGAACACACAGCAGACATGACAGCACAGAGCACACAAAACACACAGCTGTCATAGCACAGAGCACACAGAACACACAGAACAAACAAGGAAACAGAACAAACAAACAAGGGGATGTTTCCTTGTTTGTTCTGTGTGCTCTGTGCTGTCATGTCTGCTGTGTGTTCTGTGTGCTCTGTGCTGTCATGTCTGCTGTGTGTTCTGTGTGCTCTGTGCTGTCATGTCTGCTGTGTGTTCTGTGTGCTCTGTGCTGTCATGTCTGCTGGGCGATTCGGTGTCGTAAGCAGCATTCCTTTGGAGTTATGTTTTCTTGTGGGAGCAAGAGTTACCCTACTTGTTCGTTGTTTATTGTTTACTGTTCCCTGCCTCATTTCATATTTACTTACTCTCTTTTTGTACAGATTCCATGCGACCTTCTATTTAAATGATGCTTTTGAATTCCTTTCCTTCTGTAGATTCTTTCTTTCTTTCAGCGTTCGCAGGCTGATACTCCTGCGGACACTGCCTGTACAGACAGGCAGTGGAGTTTTGTGTGTATGACCGTTTTTTATCCCGCCATTAAGGCAGCCATACTCCATCTTCGGGGAAGGTGCATGCTATGTGTAGCGTGTCATCCATACCAACGGCCAAACTGGCCTTCTCTTCCGAAAGTTGATGATGGGATTTTACGTGTGTGCAAGATGTTGTGCGTGCGTTCACACACGACACCTCGGTTTATAGTCTCATTCGAAGGACTGTATGGGGAATGGAGTCAGAACCAATGTTAACTCCGAGGCAAAAAGAAAACCCTGTACCGAAATTCGAACCCGCAACCCCAGGATCACGAGTCCGGCGCTCTACCAGCTGAGCTATTCCGGCCCCCTCCTTCTGTAGATGACGCAATATGAATTCTTTTAATGGCAACATGTGCGTTCCTCCTTTTCTTTTTCAAATGACTCCATGTCTGTTCTTCTTTTCCTTTCAATAACGCCTGGTGAATACTTTTCTTGATTTAAACCATTTTATTTGAATTCCTCTCTTTGTTTAGACGACTTCGGGTGAGCTTCTGTCTTTAAACGGCACCATGTGAAGCTTTATCTTTAAAAATATGTCCATTTGTAAGAAAACATACAGACTATGCACGGTATGTAAGAGATTGGCTGGGAAAGAAAATAAGAGAGAGAGAGAGAGAGAGAGAGAGAGAGAGAGAGAGAGAGAGAGAGAGAGAGAGAGAGAGAGAGAGAGAGAGAGAGAGAGAGAGAGAGAACCTAGTAGTGGAATTTACCATATTGCCTTTTTTTTTTTCTTTTTGAAGATGAAGAGGACAGTGTGAAGCACCAAAAAATGAAGAGGTGGATTTTGGCCTTAGGGAAGAAAAAAAAGAAAAAAGTTAAAAATATTTTTTAAAAAAAGGGGGAGGGGGGGAAAGAAAAGAAAGAAAAAAAATCACCACCTTAGGTGCTCCATTGATCCGAGAACTGATGCCACCAAAAAAACAACAACAACAACAACAACAAACGCTTTATCTTTAAACGCTGGTCTGTTAATTCATCTCTTTCTTAATACGACTCCATGTTAGTTCATCGTGAAATTTCATAGGTAATCTAATCATGACTCACCTCTTGCACTGATGGATTTCTTTGTGCCTATTTATCTGCCATGGTAGGTTTAATTGTTATCAGTATCTTGTTTTTGTGGCTATCCTTATTCTAATTTGTTACTATGGGATCACGTACCTTGCAATGAAGGATTGTCTTATATCCCCGTTAACTTACCATGGTAGGTTTGTATATACCCAACCATGCCATAATAGATTTGTCCCGTGACGTTACTGTGGTAAAGTTGTATCATTACCCATGCCTTGCTATGATGGATGTCCTTATTCCCAATATCCTATAATGGCAGATTTCATTACAACCTGCACCTTACCTCGATGGATTTCCTTCTTCCCGCATCTAACTATAGTAAACTGCATCATAACCTATATCTTACCCTGAGGGTTGTCTTTATTTCCATTATCTTGCTATGGTAGATTTAATCACACCAATAACACCCATCCCCCCCTAACTTTTCATGGTGGATCTATTGATGACCCAGGTCCTCCAATAATGGTTTTCCCTAGCCCCACTGAATGACTCTGGCAGATTTCAGCATACTCTGTGTGTGTGTGTGTGTGTGTGTGTGTGTGTGTGTGTGTGTGTGTGTGTGTGTGTGTGTGTGTGTGTGTGTGTGTGTGTGTTTCTTTTTTTTTTCATGAAGGATTTTCTTATTTCCGTTATCATACCATGGTACATTTCATTATAATCCATGTTTTGCCCAAGTGGGTCTCCTTACTCAAGTATCTTGTCATGGTACATTTCATCATAACCCGTGTACTACTCTGTTCATATTTCTTAGTGCCATTACTTTAACGTGGTAGATTTCATCCTGACCTATATCTCTCCAAAACGGAATTTCCATATTCCCACTACCTTACCATGGCAGATTACACCATAACTCTTTACTCGTCACAATTAATTTCCTTATTCCCTTACCTTACCGTGGTAGGCTTCATCTTACTCATGTTCTTCACGATGGAATTTTTTCCTGCTCCTAACGTTTAAGGCAGATTGACGTTGATTCCTGGTTTTGCATGGATGGTTTCTTCTTCCTCATGGTCTTCATAGTGTAGCGTTCCTGTTTCTCATGGTTTTCCCCTGGCAGGTTTCCCCTAATTCGGGATGTTCCCATGGTAAGTTTTCTATCACTCTTGATCTTACTGCGATAGGACCCTTCCCCCCCCCCCCCCCCCCCCCCCTATTCTTGTTCTTCCCATGTTAAGTTTTCTTTCATCATGCTAGATCTTCCCATGGTAGGATTTCTAATACTTCTTATCTTCCCATCGTAGTTTTTCATCCTTTCTGATATTTCAGTGGTAGATTCCCTTTTATTCATGACTTTCCATGATGTATTCCCTCTTATTCATGACTTTCCATGATGGATTCCCTCTTATTCATGACTTTCCATGAAGGATTCCCTCTTATTCATGACTTTCCATGATGGATTCCCTCTTATTCATGACTTTCCATGATGGATTCCCTCTTATTCATGACTTTCCATAATGGATTCCCTCTTATTCATGACTTTCCATAATGGATTCCCTCTTATTCATGACTTTCCATTATGAATTCCCTCTTATTCATGACTTTCCACGATGGATTCCCTCTTATTCCTGACTTTCCACGATGGATTCCCGCTTATTCCTGACATTTCCATGGTAGATTCCGTCTTATTTATGATATTCCCATGGTAGATTCCCTCTTCTTCATGACATTCCCGTGCTAGATTCCCTCTTCTTCATGACATTCCCGTGGTAGATTCCCTCATATTCCCGTGGTAGATTCCCTTCTTCATGATATTCCCGTGGTAGATTCCCCCTTCTTTCATAAATTCCCATGGTAGGTTCCCTCTTCTTCATGAAATTCCCATGGTAGGTTCCCTCTTCTTCATAACATTCCCGTGGTAGATTCCCTCTTCTTCATGATATTCCCCTGGTAGGTTCCCTCTTCTTTATAACATTCCCGTGGTAGATTCCCTCTTCTTTATGATATTCCCCTGGTAGTTTCCTCTTCTTTATAACATTCCCGTGGTAGATTCCCTCTTCTTTATGATATTCCCATGGTAGATTCCCTCTTCTTCATGATATTCCCCTGGTAGGTTCCCTCTTCTTTATAACATTCCCGTGGTAGATTCCCTCTTCTTCATGACATTCCCATGGTAGATTCCCTCTTCTTCATGACATTCCCGTGGTAGATTCCCTCTTCTTTATGACATTCCCGTGGTAGATTCCCTCTTCTTCATGAAATTCCCACGGTAGATTCCGTCTTCCTTATGATATTCCCATGGTCGATTTCTTCCGGTAATGGATCTTCCCTATTCCCGATTCCTGATCTTCCCATGCTAAAGTTTTTTTTTATTCCTCCTGATTTTCCCGTACAATGTTTTCTGTTACTCCTGATCTTCTTATGGTGGATATTCTTACACTCCCAATCTTCCCTCAATTGATTTCCTTTTTCCTGCAGATCTTCCTAAGGTAGATTTTCTCCTGTTCCTAATATGCCTATGATATGTCTTTTCTTGCTTCTGATCTCTCCATGGTATGGAGTTCTGTTCATACCCAGTCTTCCCACGGGGTATTTCATCTAAGCCCTGATCTGCCCAAGGTAGCACCTAAGCAGAGCAAACCTCCAGGCCATCAACGAACCACGGGAAAATCGCTTCATGCAACAACTCTCTCTAGCTGGGTCCAACGGATCTCTGCTGTATCACCATCCCCAGCCTGCATGCAGGAGACCAGCAATAGTCAGTCAGAATGAGGAAACTTACTACAGGAGATCTTGTTTTTCATCCAATATGAGGAGGACATGGTCTACCATCATCCCCCACCCCCTCCACTCTAACCCTCCACTCCCACCCCGCTCTTGCCCCACCCCCATCCCTCCTTCTTTTCCTCCCCTCTTATGGTGACAACAGTGATTTCTGGAGCCTAGCGTGGTTGGCAATGTTGACTTCCAGTGCTTGTCTTTCCTCATACCTCTCACTTAATCCCGTTAGACTGACTCGTGCTTCTTAGTTCTACCGTGGTAGACAGCGCCCTGTCTGTTGCACTTTGTGGTAAGGTGGCTCAAGGGCTTCTTCGTTTCATTCTACTTTGCTAATCACTCTCCTCGTGGTGGTAAATTAGCTTTGAATGTCATCATTCCTGACGGGTGCGGCGGGAGTTAGAACAGCTGGCTCAGCATCTCAGGGGTGCTGGTTCGAAACTCAGCAGCGCCTGTTCTCATCTTCGAAATCAACATTATTGTGAAGGCCTGCTTCTGGCTCACCATCCGTCGCTGTATACGCATGTATAAGATCAGACACGCACGTTAGAAAGATTGCAGCCTGTGTCGGCATTGAGTAAATTGTGGAAACACTAGAATACCTAACGCACGCAAAGATACTTGGACAGCACTGGAGTATTGTCATGCATTCGCTCTAGCCTCCTAAAATGCTGTTGTTAACACTAAAAACGAGAAGCAAGAAAGTAAACAAGCAAGCAAGCGGGCAAGCGAGCAAACAAACAAACAAACAAACAGTGACAAATTGTTTGTTCATCATCTCTATAAACAATCACAAGATAGTTCATGAATGCTTGAAATCACACCTTGGTAGAGCTACCCACTAATCCACCTAACTGTCGTAAAGTGTTAACACAACTCCGTAGCAGGTAAACTTCAACCACTCACCAGCCGCCGTGGCAAAGTGGGTAGTGTCGTGGATTCCCGGTCGGGAGTTGTTAGGTTCGATTCCCATCAGAGTCAAGTGGAATTTTTCTGCCCCAACTGGCTCCTACCCAGACGTGAGTTTGCTACGGGCTAAATTGGGAAGACTGGGACCACGCAGTCGAGTTTCATCCACATCTATGGCCTTGGTTTGATTCCGTCGGGTCACCGATATCGGTAAATTCATTGGGGCTGTCGTTGGATGGACGTGGGTGGCGCCCTACGGCGGGAGAGCTAACACACGTCGGCTCAGCGACTAAGCACTTACTGTCGTCAGCAAGGGGGCTTAGTAGGTGACGTCCTGCGCATTTTGGATTAGAACAGACACCACTGAACACCACCGAAGTGACTCGGCACCATTGCAGTGTCTCCTCCGGTGGGTTGTCTCTTGACGACTTGACATTGATCGCTCCAATGGATTGCCGGTGCCGGGCTGCGGCGAGATGGGCGGCGCTGTGGCTGTGGACGGGGAAGGGGGTGGGGGTGGGGGTGGGGATTCGGAATGAGCGGCGTGAATGCAATTCCACTGAGGTGGGACAGAAAATGAGACTAAGACAAACAAACAAACAAACCTTCAACCACTTGCATTTGACAACAGTTCTTGCTCGGACCACATTGATCTCAGCCACCCGCCCACCGCTGTGACGTCATACGTCAGTGCATCATTCCAGGAAAACGTACACCACCGATGACGCAACAGCGGTTTTTTTTCTTCTTTTTTTTTAAGATAAGACCATATATATGTCAGCTTCCATCCTGCAGCGATTAGTGGTTAATACAACTCGTCACAATGTGATAAAGACTTTCACCTCCATTGACACAACAGCAATGCTTGCCAAGACGGTGCCGATCTCAGCATTCCTCTTACCTCTGTCACGGGCTCACACATTGCTTTCTCTTTTCTTTTTTTTTCTGTCTCATTTTCCCGTGCCACTTCAGTGGCAGTGCATCAACACCGCCGATCCCGGCCCCCCTGCCCACAGCTACAGCCCAGCAGACCTCTCCCCAGCACTGGCACCGGCAGTTCACGAGGAGCGGTCAATGTCGAGTCGTCATCAGGCAGCTCAGCAGAGGAGACGCTGCGCTGCTGCCGAGTCACTTCGGTGCTGTTCAGTGGCGCAAGTTCTGATCAACTTACGCGGGACACCACCCACTAAGTCCCTAATGATGACAATAATTGCTTAGTCGCGGAGCCAACGTGAGTGAGCTCTCCCTCGGGAGAGAACTGCCGCGTCCACTCAACGACAGTCTGACGGAACTTGCCGGCACGGGTGACCCGAACAGAAGCAAAGCAAGAACATAGACTTGGAGAGGTAATTGGAATGGAGACTGCCACGAAAGCGGGGCATAAATGGCCATGGAATTTGAGACAATTATGATTCAAGACAGAATTTCTGGCATTATGTTGATCAGTGAGGAGGAGGATAATGACGATGATGCTATGAAGTTTCATCTAGGTCTGGGACTGTATGACAGAGCTGTATTCTACGCTTACTTTCGTTATATGTCCCTGCTCCGTCAACTACGCCCAGGAGAAACACCACACTTGCAGATTTGGTTGTGAAATTTGAGCATCACTCTCTGAGCCCCATCCATTCAATGAATGAAACTCGGCTGTGTGGTCCCAGTCTTCCCAGCTGAGCCGACTGTGTGGTCCCAGTCTTCTCAGCTGAGCCGACTGTGTGGTCCCAGTCTTCCCAGCTGAGCCGACTGTGTGGTCCCAGTCTTCCCAACTGAGCCGACTGTGTGGTCCCAGTCTTCCCAACTGAGCCGACTATGTGGTCCCAGTCTTCCCAACTGAGCCGACTGTGTGGTCCCAATCTTCCCAGCTGAGCCCATAGCGATCTCAATTCTGGTTAGGAGCCGGTTGTGGCAGAAAAAAACCAAACAGATATAAATGGCCCTGACAGAGATCGAACTCTAGACTTCCCAGCCGGGCGTTCACGACGCTCACCACTTCGCCACGGCGGTTGATTGGTTTTATACAGTTCAATACACCTCGGCGAGTAAACATATACCACCCGTGACACAAGAGCAGCTATTGCTAAGATCATATTGATTTCAACATCGATCACACTGCTGTGATGGGTTCATGTGATCCAGTGCACAATGGCAGGTAAACATACACCACCGGTGACGCAACAGCAGTGCTCGTAAAGACTGCACTGATCTTTGCATCCCTCACACGATGGTTAGGGGATCATGCAACTCATGGTTCTACAGCAGATAGCGTTATATCACCCGTGGCATAATGACAGTCGCCAAGACCACACTAATCTCAACTGAAACAGGCTCTTTACACTTAATATACCATACCAGTGATTCGTACCGCGTAAGACACAGTTGCCAATTATTTCCAAGACCATGCTGATTTCAACATCCATCTTCCTACAACTCAGTACACTTTGGGGAAAAAAAGACGTACACCGCCCATGACACAACGGTAATTGTGGCCAAGTCCGAACTGATCTCAACTGCCATCTGACTGGTGCAAAACGTTCATAAAAACGCGCAGTACGCTACGCCAAACATGTAATATACCATCTATGACACGACAATAATTCTTACCAGGACAAAAATGACCTCCGGTAACATAACAGCAAATCTTACCAAGACAATACTGGTCCTGATATCCCTCTTGCTGTGGTGATGGGTTCATATCACTCATCACACCATAGCAGACGGATGGGTGGGATTGTGCTGGACACAACACCAGCTCTTGTCCAGGCCATGCTGATCTCAGCACTTCTCTTACTTCTGTGACCAGTTCTGACATTTCAATAGACCTCGGCAGGCTACACAAGAGCGGTTCTTGACCAAATCGATCTCGACAGCCGCCGTCCTAGTGGTGCAAGGTATTCGTATAATGCATTGCGTTATGCCAGACAGAATTATGCCATTTCTTCATGTGTAAGACGTGTATGTAACGCATTACTCTGTACCAGACAATGCTATGCCGCCCCTGAGTTATGTAGATATTCGTATAACGTTATGCCAGACAGAATTATACTATTTCTTCATTTGTAAGACGTGCATATGGCGCATCACAATATGTCAGACAAAATCATACCGTTTCTTAATTATGCAAGATATTTGTACATTAAGCCAGACAGAAGTACGCCATCTCTTAATTAATGACGTAAGGTATTCGTATGACACACTACACTAAGTCAGACAGGAATGATGTAAAATACTCATACAACGTATTACACTATGCCAGAAAGAATTATTCCATATCTGAATGGCGCTGGATGGTTATGTAATTCATTATGCTGTATCAGACGGGATTAGACCACCTCTTCATAATGTAAAACATTTATAGAACGCATTACACTACACTAAATAGAGTTATACCATCTGTTAATGATGTAATATGGTAATGTAACGCTTTATACTACACCAGGCAGAATCACACCATCTCTTAATAGTGTACAGATATTCGTATTAGACTTTTCACCGTGCCATTCAGAGTTATACCATCACTTAGAGGTGTGGAATATTCTTAAAACGCATGCATTATCCCAGACAGAATTGTACCATTTCTTAATGGTATCAGACATTCATATTACGCATTAAACTATGAATTATACAATATTTAAGGGTGTAATACATTATATTACGCATTACACTATGCCAGACAGAATTATACCATTTCTTAATAGTGTAAGATATTCATATCACGCATTAAACTATGTCAGACAGAACTATATCCATTTCTTAATAATTATCTAAGAAATTCATATACCGCATTAAGCTATGCCCAACAGAATTATACCATTTCCGAATGGTGTACAATATTCATATAACACATTATACTACGCCATACAGAATTATACCATGTCTTAATGATGTCAGATATTCGTATAACGCATTAAACTATGCCAGACAGAATTTCATCATTCTTTAATGGCGTGAAATACTCGTAAAACGCACTGCACTATGCCCTACAGAATCACATCATCCATGACATAACAGTAATTCATATCCAGGATCATTCTCATCACCACATCCCTCTTGCTGCTGCAGCGGGTTCATTTAAGTCAACACACCCTGGCATGCCGACTCAGAGCACCGGTGACACAATAGCAGACAATATTGCCAAGACAATATTGATCTCACCATCCCTCTTGCTGCGGCGAGGGATTCATACACCTCATCACAGCACAGCAGACAGACAAATCGCATCAACAACAATAAATCTTGATCGCAGAATTCCTCTTACTTTGGTATTGATTTCATACATTTAAACAGACCTCGACAGGAAAACGTATGCCACAAGAGCAGTATTTGACCAAACTATGTCAACATCCATCTTACTGGTGCAAGATAGTCCTATAACTTATTACTATACCAGACAGAATTATACCATCATTTTACGGCGACATAGCCATGCGATGTACTGCACCTTGCCAGATAGTATTATACTATCTCTTAATGATGTAAGATAGTTGCACATTATTTTCATAATGCATTACACTATGCCAGACAATTTTATACTATCTCTTAATGATGTAAGATAGTTGCACATTATTTTCATAATGCATTACACTATGCCAGACAATTTTATACTATCTCTTAATGATGTAAGATAGTTGCACATTATTTTCCATAATGCATTACACTATGCCAGACAATTTTATACCATCCCTTAATGATGTAAGATATTTATGTTAACCCATTACGCTATGACAGACAAAATTATGCCATCCCTTTAATAATGTAAGATACTTATATTAACCCATTACACCATGCTAGACAGAATTATACCATCCCTTAATGATGTAAGATATTCATATCAACCCATTACGCTATGCCAGACAGGGTTATACCATCCCTTAATGATGTAAGATGTTCTTATAACGCATTAAACTGTGTCAGACAGAATTATACCATCTCTAAATGATATATGTTATTAATGTAACGCATTACGCTATGTCAGACAAAATTGTATCACCTGCTAATGATGTAAGATGTTCTTATAACGCATTACACTGTGCTAGACAGAATTATACCATCTCTAAATGATGTATGTTGTTCATGTAACGCATTACGCCATGCCAGACAGAACAATACTATCTCCCAGTGATGTATGTTATTAACGTAACGCATTGCCAGACAGAATTATTGTGGGGCCGGGATAGCTCAGTTGGTAGAGCGCCGGACTCGTAATCTTGGTGATCCTGCGGCTGCGGGTTCGAATCTCTGCCGGGCCGCTTCCGTACAGGGGGATTTGTCCCTCGGAGTTAACATTGGTTCTGACTCCATTTCCCATACAGTCCTTCGAATGAGACTATAAACCGAGGTTCCGTGTGTGAACGCACGCATAACATCTTGCACACACGTCAAATCCCATCACCAACTTTCGGAAGAGGTCAGTTTGGCCGTTGGTATGGATGACATGTTACACATAGCATGCACCCTGCGTGAGAAATGGAAAGAATGAAGGAAGTAAGGAAACTGAGTGAACGATATTGACTGGATGACACGGGAAACGACTAAACGAAGCGCCAGCTGGCAGCCTTCAGTCGGCACTACCCAGGTAGGCAGCCCGTTGTGCAAACGAGTGTGAAATGTAAAACGCTTAGAGCTTCGTCTCTAGCTGAGAATAGGCGCTATATAAGTATTCATTATCATCATCATCATCATCATCATCATCATCATCATCATAGAATAAAGCCATCTACTAATGATGTATGTCATTCATGTAACACTTTACGCTGTGCCAGACAGAAGTATACCATCTGTTAATGATGTGAGATATTGGTAAAATGCATTACACTACGCTAGAAAGAATCATACTGTCTCTAAATAATGTATGTTATTCATGTAACGCGTTACGCTATGCCAGACAGAATAATGCCATCTATTAATGATGTATTCTATTAATGTACCGCATTACGCTGTGCCAGACAGAAGTATACCATCTGATGTGGGATATTAGTAAAACGCCTTACACTATGGCAGACAGAATCATGCCATCCACAGCACAGCAGCAGCTTTTTTCCCTATGGCCATAATGATCTCACACTGCTGTAAAGGGTGCATATAAATCAAGACAGCCTATCGTGCAAACCCCATACGACCGGGGACACAATAGCAATTCTTGCCAAGACGATATTGATCTCAGCATCCCTCTTACTGCGGTGAAGGGTTCCTATAACTCCTCACACCATAGCAGACAGAGAAACCATATGATCCAG
>CM031622.1:37735515-37743015 GCA_018398815.1 Conus ventricosus | reverse complement strand
CACCCCCACCCCACGTCCCAACCCCACACCTACCCTCACCCTCACCCCCAAACCCTTGCCACCACCACCACGACCCTATCGCCCCCCTCCTTCGCCATCTTCTATCCCTGTCAGGCAATCGATGGCTGGTGCTGTTGCCGTGGTTTCCAGGCGTGACTGAGGTCTTGTCGCTACCAACCTGATTGCTTCCCTCCGCGTGGCTCCGACCTTTTAGCCAGCCTTTTAAAACGATTTATCGATGAAGGCTTCTCTCTGTCTCTTCTGTCTGTCTGTCTGTCACTCTGTCTGTCTTGGCCTGTCTGTCTGTCTGTTTGTTTGTTTGTTTGTTTGTCTGTCTCTTGTATGTCTCTCTCTCTCTCTCTCTCCTCTCTCTCCTCTCTCTCCTCTCTCTCTCTCTCCTCTCTCTCTCTCTCTCGTGATGTTCTTGAAGGAACTAAGACAACGAATGTTGGATTGCTAAATGCAAGATTGGAGTGCAAACATTTCTCAGAGCGATCGTTTTTCAACATACAGATCATTCAAATCTGTATTCAACATAGAAAAATATTTGTCGGTTATCACAATTAGCAAATTTCGGTATGCTCTTTTGAGATTTCGTTTGGGATGATGCGATTTAAAAAATTAATAACAGATATGACGAACAACCTACAAACTGTCCATTTTGTAATAAAACTGAAAACGAAGTGCATTTCTTGTTTGAATGTCTAAAGTACTCATGTCTGCGAGAAACATATTTCTCGAGATTCTATTCCTATCCAAATTACGATTGTTTAGCTTATTTGATGCGATCTGAAAACATGATGAACCTTAGAAGTTTGGCAATGTACATCTTTTATACACTGAAAACCAGACATTAACTTATGAATGGAAGCTAGATATAATGAATATGTGTTGTGACTGGTTCAAACGCAAGTGAAAATATCTTTGTTTATCTTGGTTTGCTTCCTTGAATTATTTCCCCTTGTAATTGTTTGCTTGCGTGTTTCTGGAAAGAAATTACTTCCTGAGCTGATGACCCGTACCCCCCCCCCTCCCCTTTTTTTGTACTGTATTGTCAGCAAACGTGTACCTTGTATACGGTCGGTGGCTACATTGAAATTCAGAGTTCAGAGTCAAAGTCTTCATTCGTATTATGACGCAAGAGAATTAATACGATCAACGTATTTCCCAATCAACCCCGTACTCTTCTCTGCATTTTCCCCTCTGCTCTCTCTGTCTCTGTCTCTGTCTTCGTCTGTCTGCTGTCCTCTCTCTTCTCCTCTCTCTCTCCTCTCTCTCGCTTTCTCTCTCCTTCTCTCTCTCTCTCTCTTCACTCGCTTCTCTCTCTCTCTCTCTCTCTCTCTCTCTCTCTCTCTCCTCTCTCTCTCTTCTCTCTCTCCTCTCACTCGCTTCTCTCTCTCTCTCTCTCTCTCTCTCTCTCTCTCTCTCACTCGCTTTCTCTCTCTCTCTCTCTCTCTCTCTCTCTCCTTCGCTCTCTCTCTCTCTCTCTCTCTCTCACTCGCTTTCTCTCTCTCTCTCTCTCTCTCTCTCTCTCTCTCTTCTTCTCTCTCTCTCTCTCTCACTCGCTTTCTCTCTCTCTCTCTCACTCTCTCTCTCTCTCTCTCTCCTCTCTCTCTCTCCCCTCTCTCCTCTCTTCTTTTCTCTCTCTTCTCACTCGCTTTCTCTCTCTCTCTCTCTCTCTCTCTCTCTCTCTCTCTCTCACTCGCTTTCTCTCTCTCTCTCTCCTCCTCTCTCTCTCTCTCTCTCACTCGCTCTCTCTCTCTCTCTCTCTCTCTCTCTCTCACTCGCTTTCTCTCTCTCTCTCTCTCACTCTCTCTCTCTCTCTCTCTCTCTCTCTCACTCGCTTTCTCTCTCTCTCTCTCTCTCGCTTTCTCTCTCTCTCTCTCTCTCTCTCTCTCTCTCTCTCTCTCTCTCTCTCTCTCCTTTTACCATCCTCTCTTCCTTCTCCTCTCCTCCTTCCCTCTATCTCTGTGCCTCTGTTTCTTTGTCTCTGTTTCTCTGTCTTTCTATGCCCCTCCCCCCCCTCTCTCTCTCTCTCTCTCTCTCTCTCTCTCTCTCTCCTCTCTCTCTCTCTCCTTTTAACATCCTCTCTTCCTTCTCCTCTCCTCCTTCCCTCTATCTCTGTGCCTCTGTTTCTTTGTCTCTGTTTTCTCTGTCTTTCTATGCCCCTCCCTCTCTCTCTTTCTCCTCTCTCTCTCTCTCTCTCTCTCTCTCTCTCTATCTTTCTCTCTGTCTGTCTCTGCCTCTGTCTGTCTGTCTGTCTGTCTGTCAATCTGTCTGTCTGTCTCTCTCTCTGTCCCTCTCTCTCTCTCTCTCTCTCTCTCGCTGTTTTTTTTAATTTGTCTTTATGTCTCTCCCTATCTTTTTTATATTCTCCTCTCTCTCTCTCTCTCTGAGTTTATCCAAATGGCAACAACGCGATATGATTCAAATAATTACATTTTACCACGTGTCCGCATTGATTTGTTCAAATCCAGTTTTGCATTTTTTGGTCCATCTGTGTGGAACTCTCTTCCTCCGTCTGCCCCCCAAAAAGTCAATCACTGCCGTCCTTTAAATCAGCAATTAAAATAAACTTTACTTGAACCCAAAAAATCTAACCCTTTTTTTCATAGTCTCAACGCCCCATTTTAAGTTTGCCTCAAAATTTGTGTTAAAAGTGTAAAGTATGTTTTTGTGGGTGGGTGTGTGGGGGTGGTTGTGGGGGGTGTGGGGTTAAGCGTGGTGCGGTATGTTGGGCGGGGTGCGTGCATGTGAGCGCGCACGGGCGCCCTTTTATTATGTTTGTGTTTAAATTTTTTAAAAGGGATTTTTTTTTTAAAACATTTTTATTCTTATTTTCTAAATTTTTTTTGTTATTTTTTATAATGTTTCTATTTCTTCATTGTTTTTTTACCATTATTAATAGGTGCAGATGTTTAGTTTTAATGTTGTTTGAATAGCAAAAGGGCAAAATTGGAAGGGAAAAGGGGACTGGGTAAAATCTTTCCTGAGTAATAAAGTTTTTTAGTTTTTTGATCTTGAGTTTTTTTTCTCTCTCTCCCCTCCCCCTCTCTCTTCTCTCTCTCCCTTTTCCCCTCTCTCTCTCTCTCTCCTCTCTCCCCTCTCTCTCTCTCCTCTTCTCTTTCTCCGGGGCGCTTTGCTCGCCCGTCTTCCCCTCCCTCCCCCCCTTTTCCCTTTCCCCTTGTCTCTCTTGTTCCCCTGTCCCCCCCCCCTAACTCCCCCCCACCTCCCCGCTCCCTCTGAAAGAGAGCCAAAAGTATTTGGGGCAAAGCCATTAACTTATTTTTCCAACTCCAAACCCCGCGCCAGCCCCTTTCCCCTTTGGGTTCCCCTTCCTGCTCTCTGGTGCTGTCCCCCTGTCTCTCTCTTTTTGTTTTCTGTCTCTGTCTCTTTTTGTTGTTGTGGGTGGGTGGGGGGTGGGTGGTGTTGTGTGTGGGGTGTGTGTGTGTGTGTTGTTGTGTGTGTGTGTGTTCCCCCCTTATCCCCCACCCCTTTTTGTTTTTCCCGTCCCCCTTCCCCTCTCTCTCTCTCTCTCCTCTCTCCTCTTTTCTCTCTCTCTCTCTCTTTTTTCCTTTTCTCTCCTGTTGATTTGTCCCTTTTTGTCTTTCATTATCTTTTTTTCATTTCCCCTTTTGTCTCTCTCTCTCTCCCCTCTCTCTTTTCTCTCCCCCCCTCTCTCTTCTTCTCCTCTCTCTTCCTCTCTTCTGTCTTTTCTTCTGTCTGTCTCTTTCTCTCTCTCTCTCTTCCTCTTCCCCTCTCTGTTTTTCTCTCTGATTCTCCCCTCTCTCTCTCTCTCTCTCTCTCTCTCTCCCCTCTCTTTTCCCGTCTGTCTGGGCTGTCTGTCCCCCTTTTTTCCCCCTTTTTTCTCTCTCTCTCTTCTCTTTTCTTTTCTCTGTTGCTCTCTTGGCCTCTCTCCCCTTTCTCTCCCTCTCTCTCCCCCTTTTCTGTTTTCCTGTCCTTTTTTGCTGACTCTGTCTCTCTGTCTCTGTCTCTACACACACACACACACACAACACACAAAAACCCCAAAACAACCACACAACACCACACCACACACACACCACACACACACAAAACCCCACACACACACGCACAACCCCACACACACAAAACACACAAACCACACACACACACACACACACCCCCAAACACACACCAGACACACACACACAAACACACAAAACCCACACAAAAGGGCACACACAGACACACACACACACACACACACCACACACCACACACACCAGACACACACACACACCCCACAACACACACACCACACACACAACACACACACACCCCACCACACACACCCCACAGGGCAAAACACACACCAGACACACAACACACACACACAGACACACACACCACACCCACACAAAAGACACACACACACAGACACAGACCACACACACACACACAGACAAACACAACACACACACACAGAAAATCACACACACAAAAACCACCACAGGGCACAAAACACACACACACACCCACACACACACCACAGGAAAAAACAACACACACACACACACACACAGACACCCCACACAGACACACACACACACAAACACCCACACAAAACAAAAACACACAACACACACCAGAAAACACACACACACCACACACACACACACACACACAAAACACACACACAAAACAAACACACACACACAGACACACACACACCCACACACACACACACACAGGGGCACACACACACACACACAACAACACCCACAGAGGGCACCACACACCACACCACACACCAACCCCACACACACACACACACACACACCAGACCACACACACACAAAACCCCACACACACCACACACACACCCGACACACACACACAGAGACACACACACACACAACTCACCACACCCCCGAAAACACACACACACCACCCCACACACACACACCACCACACAAACACACACACACACACAAACACAGACCCCCACACACACACAGAAAACACACACACACACCCACACACCCAAAAAAAAACCCCACACACACACAAAACACACACACACACACACACACAACACAACTTACAAGAGTCTGTTTTTGCCTTCTCCCCCTTTTTTCTGTCTGCTCTGTCTGCTGTCTTCTGTCTGTCTGCTGGGGGGGCCCGTCTGTTTTTTTTTTTTCTCTGTCGCCTTGGGCTGTCTTTGTCTCTGTCTGCTGTCCTCCTGTCTCTGTCTCTTCTCTGTCTCTCTGTCTCTCTCTCGTTGTGTCTGTCTCTCTCTCTCTCTCTCCCCCTCTTTCTTCTCCTCCCCTCCCCCTCTCTCTCCCCCTTTTGGGACAACCCGAGAAACACACAGTGAGAGAAAAAAAAGAGAGAGGGGAAAAGAGAAGAGAGGGGGAGAAGAGAGAGGGGGAGAAGGGGGAGAGAGGGAGAGAGAGAAGGGGAAGGTCGGGGGCCAGGACCAAATTTTGGGAGAAATTGAATTGGGTAAAAAGTGATTTGAACAGAAAGGTTTAAGGAGGGGGGACGGAGTTTAGACGGAAAAAGCTTTTCCCCCTCAGGGAACCTGGGGAAAGGCAGAGAAAATTTTTAGGGTTTCCCGACGGTGGAAAGCCCAGGGGTTGTTTTCTAAAACTCTTGCTAAAAGTTTTAAAAAGTAGGTATTACAAACTGTTTTTCAATCGCTAGAGCGTTGGGAAATGGCAAAACTAGGGAAAAAAAAAGCTTTTTTAAAAAAAAAAACATTTACTGATTGCTTAATAACTCTAGGGATAAGAAAATGATTTTTGTTTTTGGGTTTCCCATTCATGTGGTATAAAATGGAATGGAATGCAGACCCGTTTTTGAAAAAAAAAGAGCAACTAGAAAAAGTTTTAAAAAATTTATTAAACAATCCTTGGGGGGGGTTTGTTCGTTGTAAATTTTTTCAAATTGTTGGAAAAAATTTTATTTTTTAAAACAAATTGAGTAAAAAAAAAAAGGGGTACTTTTTCATCGTTTCCCAAAAGGGACATTTTTAATTAAAAACATAATTAAGGGTTTTAAAACTTGGGGAACACTAATATTTTCATAAAAAATTTTCTTGTGTCTTTCAATAAAAAGCAATTTTTTGGCATTATCTTTTTTTGAATGATCAGTGGGTTTACCTGCTTATCAGGAAAAAGGGATTGGGTAAATGTTCTTGATAAAGTCAATACTGTCTTATATGGTTCTTATATTGCTGAAATTGCCATGGTTGTTTTCCCAGTCACAGGTTGCAAAATTTTTATAAAGATGAACAATTTTGTGTACCACTAGGGTATTTCACTTACGTAAATATGCATATATGAAAGTGGGTTTGAAAGTACAATGGTATTTCACTTATGTAAATATGCATATATGAGATGTGGGTTTGAAAGTACAATGGTATTTCACTTATGTAAATATGCATATATGAAAGTGGGTTTGAAAGTACAATGGTATTTCACTTATGTAAATATGCATATATGAGATGTGGGTTTGAAAGTACAATCATGGATGATAAGTTGAGTGTGGAGGTTGGTGTTTGTTCTTTTAATGAATGTCTAATATCATCTGGCGATGAATAGACATTAAATAAACCACTGAACTGAACTGAACCGTAGATATCTTCTGGTCGTTCACCCCAGTGTCAAAACACATGTCCCTTTTTATGGTCTGTCCTTGTGTTTCGGACAATCAATGCTCATTGTGATGGTCTGTCCCTCATGTGGTAAAATAATTCATGTCCCTACTGATGGTCTGTTCTTATGTGTTAAATAAACCATTTCCCTGCAAATGGTCTGTTCTCGTATGTCAGGTAAACTATGGTCTATTCTTGTGGGTCAAATAAACCTACTGGTGGTCTGTTCACATGTCACATCAATTGCCTTTCTGCCCAAGATATATAGCACAGATAAGGTTAAACACATGGAACACAACATTCTCTCCTGATGTTAGGTGTATATGTCAGAGAAACAATGCTGTTCGCCATATACTACTAGACTGACCAGTCTTAAGAGGGCGTTACCAATCAGGAGCTATGAAACACTGCATATTTTGCAAGCATTGACCATATTTCATTTGACACATTTATTACGGACATCGCTCACGTTATTGCCCAGTCAAAATTGTGTAGACTGTTGTGATTTTAAACTTAAATATTTTCAAAAGTTATCTTAGTGGACTGTCCAGATTCTAATATATGAGGGACACAAAAAGATGAAACGACCAGAGACAGCATGTCTGACATTCTCGGTGATCTCTGTTGCCTTTTGAATGTCATCTAAAATCATCGATGATGAACAGACGTCTAACGCCTCTTTGGAGAAATAAAAGCATCTCCATCAGCTCAAAGATTAGACTGATGCGATCCTTAGTCATGGCGATATTCTTATATGCTTGTGAGTCATGGACGTTGAAATCAGACCTTGAGAAAAAGATCCAAACAATGAAAATGAGGTGCTTCAGACGACTCCTTGGCATCTCATACAGAGATCACATCAGCAATGTGGAAGTTAA
>CM031622.1:37713015-37728015 GCA_018398815.1 Conus ventricosus | reverse complement strand
CTGCTCCTGCCCGGTTCTTTCCATGTCATCGAGAAGTACAGTCGTACTTTCCAATTCCTGAGTCGGCCCTGTAGGAGTGGGACATCATTTCTCTGTTTCCGCAATCTGCGCCTCTGTCCTTCGACTGGACAGAGGGTAGATAGAGTCCTTTGTACCGCCTCTTCGGGTCACCCTCGGGTAGCTGGTAAGCAATCAGTTTCGTGGTCTGTTTGTTTTGATTTGTTGTTGTTAGCCGCTTAGTCTTCGCTTTTGCGCAATTTTCTTTTGTGTTTCGAAATTGTAAGAGAAATTATTGTGTGTGCCCTTTTCTCTGGGTTAATTCCATCTTTAACCTGGCCATTCTTAATTTATTTCAAAAATTCTTTCTCGGTTTATCCATCTGGTGATGCGGTAGCCGGTGGGGGAAGGGAGAGGGAGAGAACATGGGATTCAGGGTTGGAACTTGTTGGTCTCGCTCGTCCGCCCCTGTCACATTCGCCGGACTTTTATCCTTCGGCCACGTCTGTTTGTGTGTGCATAGGAGAAGAGTTTTATGTTCACGAGCGTGCGTACGCATGTTTGTCGTTTCGGATGCATGTTGGAGATTTGTGTATTTTGAAATGTGTTTATAAAATGTGACAATTATGCCATTGAATTATTATTTGCAAATGTCTGGTGGCAGTTTATTAAGCGTGGTCGCTGTCTGTTGGTGATTTATTTCCCTAAGGATAGGAAAACGTTTAAGCGTGAGTGAGAGATGGGTGGAAAGATTAATTCATATTTGTTTTATAAACCTGTTGATTTATGCAGTTCTTTTACCTGCATCGTGTGTGAAGACTGGATGCATGGATTTACTGTGTGCGTTAATACAACTTCCCCATCGCCCATCATGCGTGTGGCTGTTAAAGACTTGACTGCATTGGTCTGACGGTACTGACGAGCAGGGTTCCAGTACCCTTCTTTCCTTCCTCCTTCCTTTTCTTTCCCTCCTCTCCGACTTCCTCCCTGCTTCGTCCTCCCCCCTCCCGGGGGCTTCACCAGGAGCACGCTAACTGGGATGGTGCAACGTGCTGGTCGAGGCCACGTTTGGCTGAGTCCACGGACGAGGATGGTGCCACGCGCTGGTCGAGGCCACGCCTGGTCGGGGGACCGTGGACTGATAGGGAGCCCGCCGTTCTCTCGATTGGACGGCTGGACCCCCGTCCAGGACCTCAGTAACAGCTACGTTCCCACCCCCCCCCCCCCCCCCCCCCCCCCCCCCCCCCCCCCCCCCCCCGGGACACGCTCTTCATGCCGCTTGGGAGTCGAGGTGTCGCTTTGGGCGTCTCCTGCGAGATAACCAACCGGCTCGGTAGCACCTAGTGCGACAGGGTGCTCCTGCGGACTCGACTGGGGCAGGGATGTGGACGCACTCCGTGGGTGTGAGAAAGGGTCATACTGAAATATTTCTTTATAATTGTGTACATGTCATATGTGCTGGATTGCTGTAATTGTGGTTGTGTACGTTGTATGGTGAAAATATTATTTATATTCGTGCTTGTTGGGGGTGTGGGAGTGCTTGATTGCGATGTGCATGTTTTGTGGTGCGTTGGGTGTGCTTGATAGTGATTGTGCATGTTTGTGCGTTGAGGTGCTTGATCGTGATTGTGCATGTTGTGTGCGTTGGATGTGCTTTATTGTGAATCGTGCATGGTGCGTGTGTTGGATGTTTATTTTGCTGGTGTGAATATAATAGGGTGTTGTATCGTTATCTTTATTGTGTGGTCTCTTGCGGAGGTGTGAGGTCAGTCACTCCCTTCACTCCACCTAGACGCTTCTGTCAGGGCAGACCTCCAGGGGTCGGTCGTGACAATTGTGGGGGCTTCGTCCGGGATGTGAAGGCTTGGCTGTCTCTCTCTCGTTTCGACAGAGTACCTGTTTAGTTTTGTCTGTTTTGGTATATGTTTAGTCAGTTTGGTGTGTTGTTCGTGGGTGGTTGGTGGGTGAATCTAGAGTGAAGGGAAGGTCTTGTTGGGACTGAGGGAACATTCCGGCGTGACTCGGGAGTCGAAGGTGAGGACCAAGGGGAGTCGACCGCTTCAGACCTCCTTCCGCGGGTACCTCACGCAGGTTCGGCCGTAGTCTTTGCTTCTGTTGCCGCTCAGTCTTCACATTCCTGTTTTGTATTTAGCCAATTCTTGTTTTTGTTTTTTCTCTTCTACCGGGTTGTTGAGTACAGGGGGGTTGTATCGGACGCTAGTGTTTTTTTTTATCCCTCTCCGGATCCGTCTGCTAGGTTTTTGTTTTTTTTTTTTTCCGGCAAGCACCAACCGCACTGTTTGTCGTGCTGTAGAGGCCCCGGATGTGCGAGAGTGGGGGCAGCGGACATAGTTATGTTTGTTTTTTTTTAGGTTGTGCCCCACCGCATGTTGCTCGTGCTGTTTAGAGCGCGGTGTTGCAGAGTGGGAGCAGCGGAACTGGTCCGCACACACGCACACACAACACATACACAAGCTACACACGCCCATAAAATTATTTGTTTTTTTTTTTTCTCGTAGGGGAATTGTTTTTCCCCTGTATTTGGAAAACTGTAGGATAGTGTATGGTCATGGCGGACGTCCGGCCGCTGGATGGTATGGCGACGCGGGCGTTCGAAGAAGATAGGGTATTCAAAATGTTTCTGTAGTCCCTCTACTAGTACAGTACTTCGACTACGGTAACTTTACTATTCCAGTGATTGTAGCTAGGTAGCCAGTGAGTACTTTTATTCCTCTCGCTGGGGGGTCTCCCTGTCGAGGACCCGACTGGCATTCCGCTCGGAAGCGTCAGGTATAGCCGAAGCAATCTGTTGGGCTTTGTTGAGTCGCAGAGACCGAAAACCTTCCCTCTCCAGGCTTACCCTCGTAAGGGCTGCCCAGAAGATCTCCTTATGGGAAAGTCGAGACCAAGGGGAACGGGTCAGAGATCATCCTCCCGGGTCGGGAGTGGTGAACCCGCCTCAGGATATCACCTCTGTCCTTTTGTTTCTGGAGCGGCAGCGTAGTGAAGAGGCTGCTAGGCAGGAAGCTTCTGCGTAGGGTAGTGGCCAGGCTCCGTAGGGATGAGCTGGACAGGAAGGAGGGGCTCCTGCGCTGAGAGGAGGACTGACAGACAGGAAATTCTGCATAGGAAGAGGCTATTCTGCGCCAGAGAGGAGGTATAGGCAGGAAAGCTCTGCGTAGGGGAAGAGCGGAGGGAGGAGGCTGCTCAGCGTAGAGAGGAGGCCTGCAGACAGGAGGATCGGCGTAGGAGAGGCTGACAGGCTCAGGAAGCCCTCCGTGGGAAGAACTAGACAGGATGGTGGCTCTGCGTAGGATGGAGCATTGCCCCTTCTTTCGCGGCCTCCGCTTCTGAACCCAGGGGGTTAATCTCAGGAGGTGATAGAGTTTGAGGGCCTCAAAGTTAAAGCTTCCAGGAGTTCAGACCCTAGTGACGGCATTGATATGTGCTTAGAGCATTTCGCAAGGTTGCTTGTTCATACCAATTGTTGAGGAACAAAAGGCTATGCACCTTTTTTCTGGATTATTGGTGCTTGCAAGAAGGGAGAGTGTTGTGCTCATCTAAATGATGGTGCGTCTTAATGCAGACATGCCAGTTGGCTCTGCGTAGCGTTCCACCTTACCCAGAGACCTACAGAAGGAATTTAGGTCATGAGAAGATTAATGTTTGAGACTTCGTGCAGTTTGGTGATAGGCTTGCGCAAAAGGACGCTGGGGTTCTGCGTTCAGTTGGCTAAGTTGGAGCTGAGTTATCTGATCCTCATGAAACAGTCTCCAACATGTGTCCCAGAGTTGAAGGATCCGGATAGGGCGGAGGGACAGCACCTCAGGAATTTCGCGGCTGCGATTCACACAGCTGTGGTGTTTGCGGATGCTCGCTGGGCTTATGCGGGCATCCGCCAGATACGGAGAGGAGACCTTCCACAGGATTTTAGTAGAATGGTGCCGGACGACTGCTAGTGGGCGAACATGGCAGGAAGTTCAACGGGGATTTCAGCGCCCCGCTGTGTTTTCTTTGGTGGTCGTCCTGGCCACATTATGAAAGATTGTCCTAAAGCCGCTGGTAGTCTTGGGGCCAGTCCTTTCCGCCTCTCGCGACTCGGCTAACGTGGGGTCTATCCAAGCTTCTGGTGGTTACAGCGTGTCCAGTGTATCTTTCTGTTGTTGGTTCTTCCGTGGTCGACACCATCAGGGATTCGGGAGCATCAACAATCCTTTGTGGATAAGGATTTAGTTTCCCCTAAAGGCAGCGGGGCGCTAGTGATGAGGTCTGCGGGGTTGGAGGCTGGTTTTACCTCACCGTCCTTCTGTACTTATTTCCTATTCCACCCCCTATTCTGTGGCGAAGTATGGGCCATCGCGTGGAAGCGACCTCTGTATTCCCTTATTTAGGGAATACTATATAAATTCGCAGGGACGGACGCAGTCAAGCCCGTTGTCTTGGTTTAGCCCCGTACAGCGTGTGTGGGAGTCACCACACGCGCCAATGCTAAGAGGCAGGGAACAGGAATTGCGTCCCGTTCTTAGCCTATTCTCTGACGAGGTTCTGGGCAAGGCCGATCCTGCTAGCATTATCGTCTTCAGGCAGGGACTTGGATGTCCAACGCCTGCGACAAATGGTGGATCGTTCCCGCTCAGTCTGCCCGACACGCCATGGTGAGCTTCTGCTTAACAAGGGGAATCCTCTTTAGGGTTTCACTCAGGCAGTCGTGTGGCCTAGAGCTTGTCGTTTTTCCTCCAAAGTTGAGAGAATCTGTTCTCCGGCTGGCCACGATGCCCCATGGAGGACTATGTGGGCTCCAAGCGGACTCTCGAGCGAGTAAGACAAGACTCTTTTGGCAGGGATGAACTCACAGGTTAGGCAGTACTGCCGCAATTGCGATGTCTGCCCAACGGAAACGCCTAAGGGTCGCTTGAGCGTGTTCCCCTAGGAATGGTCAGTGCCACGGGTTGGAAGCCTTTCAGCAAGGTTGGGGTTGACCTGGTGGGACCCATTAATCCTTCCATACGATCGCGGTCACCGGTACACTTCGGTCGTGGTTAGAATTGCGAGTCGTTTACCTAGAGGCTGTCCCGTTAGGACTTATCGATGCCCCTACTGTTGTGAATCTCTCAGGCAGATTGGGACGGCACTGGCGGCCCAAGATGAAGTACGCCGGAAGTTTGTTACTGGATAGCGATCATATCCTTCCAGTGCTTGGACCGGATCGGCCTGTCAGTCGTCGATCATGAGTTGGGCAGTGGAGCTGACAGAGTCATGCGTTCATTTCGTATATAAGGGTTCTGTAATTACGGATGCTGACTATTCTTAGCCGAGTCCGTTGAGTCAGCACGTTGGGAAATTCAGTCTGGAGGGACATCCCCTCATCCAGGGTTATATCCCCCCCTTTTTTTTTGTCTCTGTTCAGGTGTAGTTTTGTTTTAGGTAGGTGTAAGTGACACAGTTTTTTCACTATCCCCCCAGTGATTGTTAACGGTAGGGAATCTAACCAATGGTTCGGAGTGTTACTTTCCATGGTTGGAGTTTGCTTAGTTGTTTGTAAATTTATAGTATTATGGATTTCCCGTGTGATTTATCGTGGATTGTTTGTTTGGATTCATCGTATCTGTCGTCCCAGAGAGATGGGTTTCGGTTCATTTTTGTGAAGTTGCACATGCGAACAAGGGTTTCAAAGATGCACGGTTCTCAGAGAAACAGAAGCTTTTAGAAAGGGGGGTTTGTCACGAGTTTGTCACGAGGGCCCTACGATCGTTTCGACCCACCTTAGGGTGGCGGAATTACTTATTTGTTTATTTGTCGTTGCAGTTGTCGTGTTACGTCCCTTAGTTTGGCTTGTGGTGCGGTTGCCACCTTGTAAGTTCAGCTCAACTTCGGTTTGCTTTCTCTCTCTCTCTCTATTCCACCGCCCCCGTGCTATTCATCCTCGCAAGTTCACGGGTGGCGGCCGGTCCTTTCTCTCGAAGCTTTTGTCTATCGGCCTCTCGCTGTTTTTTACTGTCGCACACGTGCTTCGTTTCTGTTAGTTTGAAGGTTGCTCACTCTGTGAGCAGCATGGCATGTTGGCCGCAATGGCTGAGGGAGGTTAGATCTTAACTCGTGCGGAAGATGTTTTTTTTTGGGGGGCGCCTTGCTCCTGTCCGGTTCTCCTCCGTACCATGTCATCGTGAGTACAGTCAGTACTTCAATTCCTGCAGTGGCCTGTAGGAGAGGGAGGGACATCATTTTCTTCTGTTGCCGCATCTTCGCTCTGTCATCTCGACTGGAAGAGGGTAGAGAGCAGTCTTTGCCCGCCTCTCGGGTCACCCACGGGGTAGCTGGTAAGCATCAGTTTCGTGGTCTAGTTGTTTTGATTTGTTGTTGTTAGCGGCGTAGTCTTGCTTTTGCGCCGCAAACAATTTTCTTTTGTTTTCGAAATTGGATTTTATGAGAAATATGGTGTTAGATGGTGGAGACCTTCTTTTCTCTGGTTAATTCCATCTTTGAACCTTGGCCATGGCCATTCCTAATTATATTTCCAAAAATTCGTTTTCTCCGGTTTATCATCTGGTGTTGCGGTTTTAGCGGTTGGGAAGGGAGAGAGAGAACCTGGGCGATTCAGGGTTGGAAACTTGCTTGGTCTCGCTCCTGGTCCGACCCTGTCACATTCGCCGTACTGTAATCCTTCGGCCACCGTCTTTTCTGTTTGTTGTGGGGAAAGGAGAGAGATCGTGTTTTATGTCACGAGCGTGCGTTAGTCGTGAAGGTTTAGACATGATTTGTCGTCGGGATGCATGGTTGGAGATTTGTGTTATTTTGTTATGTGTTTATAAAATGTGACAATTTTGCCATTGAATTATTATTTGCCAAATGTGGTTTAGGTGGCTTTAGTTAAAGCGTGGTCGCTGTGTTGATTTATTCCTAAGGAGGAAAACGTTAAGCGTGAGTGAGAGAAAGGATGGAAGTTATTTCATATTTGTTTTATAACCTGTTGATTTAATGCAGTCTTTTACCTGCATCGTGTGTGAGAAGGACTGGAGGCAATGGAATTTGCTGGGTTGCGTTGACTACACTTCCCCTCGCCATATGCGAGTGCTGTTAAGACTTGACGCAATGGTCAGACGGGTACTGGAACGCAGGGTTCCAGTTACACTTCCTTTTTTTCCTTCCTCCTTCCTACTTCTTTCCTCCTCTCCGACTCTCCTCCAGCTACGTCCTCCCCCCCTTCCCGGGGGGCGTCAACTGGAGAACGAACTGGGATGGGTGCACGTGCTGGTCGAGGCCACGTTCTGGCTGAGGACTCGACGAGATGGGTTGCACGGCTGGTCTCGAGGCCACGCATTGGTTCGGGCCGTGTGGACTGCTAGGGGGAAGCCCGCCGTCTCGACTGGCGGCATGGACCACCGTCCAGTCCTCCAGTATCAGTACGGTCACCCCCCCCCCCCCCCCCCCGGGACTCGCTCTTCACTGCCCGCTTGGGGAGTCGAGTGGTTGTCGGCTTTGGCGTCTCCCTGCGAGAACAACCCGGCTCGGAGCACCTAGATGGTCAGGGTGTGCTTTCCTGCGGACTCGACAGGGGGCGCAGGATGTGGACGCACTCCGTGGTGTGAGAAAGGTCAATACTGGAAATAAGTTCTTTATAATTGTGTACATGTCTATGTGCGGGAATGCTGTAATTGTGGTGGTTGTACGTCGTACTATGGGTAATATTTATTTATATTCGGGAATGTTGTGGGTGCTGGGAGTGCTTCTTGTTGCGATTTTGCATGTTGTGTGCGTTGGAGTGCTTGATCGTGATTGTGCATGTTGGTGCGGTGGGAGTCTTGATCGTGATTGCCCTGCATGTTTGTGTGCGTTGGAGGGCTTTATTGTGATCGTGCATGGTGCGTGGGTTGGAATGTTTTTTTGCTGGTGTGAATATATGGGGTGTTTGTATCGTAATCTTTATTGGGTGGTCTATTGCGGAGGTGTGGGTCAGTCACTCCTTCACTCCCACCTAGACGAGCTGTCAGGGCTGACTCCTGGGGTCGTGTCGTGACAGTTTTGTTTGTGTGCTTTTGGATTTTTGTATTGCATTGTTTTGTTTTGTTATGCTTTGCTTTGCTTTGTTTTTGTTTTTGTGTTTTTGTTTTGTTCTTTTTTGTTATTTGTTTTGACTGTTACGTGTTAGACTTTTGTTTGTCGCTGCTGTTTTGAAAGATTTTCATTTTCCTATTCTATTAATGAAGTATCAGTTATCTATATATGGCACATTATTGGGTGCCCCATAATCTGTTATTCAAACTTTTTGTTACATTTTAAAAATCTGGTGATTTTTTTTTTAATTTGTTTATATTTATCAACTGTATATGAGCGTTTTTGTGCTGCTGCAGCGTTCTCAAAACATGCAGTTTCCACAGCGCATACGTCCGGAAGACTGCCATCAACTGCAGTTGGCTGCCCAGAGGAAACCTGCTCCTGTATATAGCTGCCTGACTTCTCACTGCAAGGTCGGCTGTGCCGGAAGGGAGGGACTCGATGGACAGCCCGTCCTCACCTAATTTGATTGATGTGTTTCAGGGAAACCTTAGAAGGCCGTTTTTCTTTTCTTTTGTTAATTTTTTTTTAACTGGGAGAAGGGGTGTCTCTTCTTGTTTTTGTTTTTGTTTTTTTTAATGGTGCAGTCCATTGATGGTTAGGTATATATAGAATCACGGCGAGGTTTAGATATAAAATTCAGGTGTTTTTTTTTTTTACTTTCTAGAAAGGACACATGGGGATACATGCAGAGAACATAACAAACAAATTAGGATTACAAGAAGGAAAAAAATAATGTACAAAAAAGTTGAAAAGGGTAACCATTATCTCAACAACGGCACAGTACACTGGCAGAGGTTGAATATTGACATTCTTCCGCAAGCGGAAATTGGAAGAAGGAATCCCACAAAACTGAGATCATTTATAACACAAAAGGTCCGTGGACTCATAACAGCATCGACTTCACCGGCAGCAGATGCAGTATTTTTGTGTTAATCCTGAAGATTGGCTTCTTACCGAGTATTTCAACATGACCAAGTCCTTTTAATGAGAGGTCCATATGGGAATGTCTGTATTGTAGACCAGTTGTTGACGACTATGTCTTGCCAGAGTGGGGACGTAGGCAAGCCACCATTAATCCTGCCGCCTTTAATTGATTTGACCTGAATAGGCGAACATGTTCGAACAAGGGAAGACAAAAGACTGTTTTGCTTCGCCCATATCCCCACGAAAAACACACACACGCACGCACACACACACACACACACACCCACACACACACACACACACACACACAAACACACACACAAACACACACACACACACACACACACACACACTAACACTAACACTAACACTAACACTCACACACACACACACACACACACACACACACACACACACACACACACACTGACACACACACTAACACACACACACACACGCACACACATACACACACACGCATGCGCATGAGAGCGAGAGAGAGAGAGAGAGAGAGAGAGAGAGAGAGAGAGACAGAGAGAGACAGAGACAGAGAGACAGTGACAGAAACAGAGAGAGACAGAGAGAGCACGTTCACATTCACCACAGCATTGAAAACACACTTACGGAAGGCACTCCGAAAGCACATGGACATATTTATTTCTCAGGGTGATACAAACAATCAGCTTTTCACAAACGAGAATCATGTATAAGATGTTGTCAACGTTCACAGTGTCGAACAGCTCCATGACGTACGGTTAACAAATTGACCGATGTGGCATACATCACGAGAGCAAGCTTCTCTTTCCACTCTGGACTGAACAACCACACGAGAAAGGCGCGACAGTCAGAGCCCGCCTTTCAGCACGATGTATAGGGCGAGGCAGTGGGATGGTGGTGGATGGCAGCTTGCTCACAGTAAAGCCATTGATTAAAACATACGAACCTGTAAATTGAACATCTGGCAAACAGCAGCGACAGACCTGGCGAGAAACGACGTCAGAAGCAAAGAAGGCGAAACAGTGACCAACATTATCATGCCGATTTTCCAACACCTTACGTTTGAGCTAGCAAATGAACACCCGCGAGATGAATAATTGGCAAGACCGGAGTGAGAAAGTCACCGTAAGCAAGGTTCCATTTCTACTGTAAATTACACACCTTGAGCGTTATTCTGTTTATAATGGTACTCCACACCAGAGGGTATGTACAATGGATCTTTCGCACCTAAAAAAAAAAAAGAAAAGAAAAGAAACGACACGAAGCAGTTTGGAACTGGAAGCTCCTGTCATTTGCTGACGTCTGAATGTAATGAGAAGTTACAGGGTGCCTTATATGATTGTATCATTTACAATAGTTCTCTACACGCTCAGCTAACCTAGAATTAAGCTTGCCCGGTATTAGCACTGTTGACCATCAATGTAGTTCATTCTTCTATTTCCGCTCTAGACAGATGATTGGTGTCATCATTGTTGTCTGAAGGCAGTATGTCATGAGGATGCCTTGACGAACGCACAGGAACTCAACGGTTTCCGAGGACTTCCGTCCACAATTGTGTGGAATGGAGTAGCGGTGGTCTAGCCAGTCGAGTCCTTTATCCGAGTTTCCGGGTTCGATTCCCACCTGGGTCAGAATCTATTTGTGCCACGTCTATGTAAAGGTACTTTGACGGGAGAGCGCACCACCAAGTGTTGTTCTCTTGTTTACTGACGTGTTTTGGTGGTCAGTCCGGATGTAGTGAAGGGTTTTTTTTCCCCCTTTTTTTATTCCCTTGCTGAGAAGGTTCTTTTCTTTCAAACAAAACGTTTTACAATCACCATGACATGTACAGAATCATTACACCATGCGCAATACAAGTCACAACCAATATGAGAAAGGAAATAAAAGAGCGACAAATAACATAATGTTCAGTGTATGTTGTACCTAAACAGCGCTATTAGAATGAATACAGCGCCGTTAATGTTGGAAAGAAAAATAATAAAGTAAGGTAAACAGACAGACGAACAAACAGTCAGTCAAAAGCAACAGTGACCAACCCAACTCAGGACATTTTCCTCTATGAAACCCCTACCCCTCATCACCCTCCCTATCCACCCACCCATCCCACTCATCTCAATATTGTCTCACCCTCTCGTTCACCCCCCCCCCCCCTCCCAGGACGTAGTGAAGGTTTGTTGTTGTTGTTGTTGCTGCTGCTGTTGCTGCTGCTGTTGTAGTTGTTGTGGTTGTTGAAGTGTTGTTGCTGATACTGTTGTTGTTGTTGTTGTTGTTTTTGTTGTTGTTGTTGATGATGATGATGATGATGATGATGATGATGATGATGATGATGATGATGATGCTATTGTTGCTGTTGTTGTTGTTGTTGTTGTTGTTGATGATGATGATGCTATTGTTGTTGTTGTTGTTGTTGTTGTTGTTGTTGTTGTTGCTGTTGTTGTTGTTGTTGTTGTTGTTGATGATGATGATGATGATGATGATGATGATGATGATGATGATGATGATGATGATGATGGATGATGATGCTGTTGTTGTTGTTGTTGTTGTTGTTGTTGTTGTTGTTGTTGTTGTTGTTGTTGATGATGATGATGATGCTATTGTTGTTGTTGTTGTTGTTGTTGTTGTTGTTGTTGTTGTTGTTGTTGTTGTTGTTGTTGTTGTTGTTGTTGTTGTTGTTGTTGTTGATGATGATGATGATGATGATGCTATTGTTGCTGTTGTTGTTGTTTTCGCTGTTTCATCGTCTGTGTCACTTCAGTGGCACTCGCCCCATACCGCTCATTCTGTGTCCCCGTCCACTGCCACACTCCGACTTCTTTTGCCGCAGTCGCCGCAGTCCGCAGGGAGCAGCCTATGTCATGTCGTTTGGAGGCAACCCACCAGAGGAGACACTGCACTGCTGCCGAGTCATTTCGGTGGTGTTTATCGATTAGGGTTTAAATGTATTTCTCTGTTCTAAATTTTATCAATATTTCGTGTTTCAGTCCCCCCCCCCCTCCCCACCCCCCCGCCCCCTTTGTCCTTCTCATTTTACTGGCCCTAGATATTATTCATCACCCTCTCCTTACACACCGTTTTGTGTTCGTGAATGGAAAACCTGACACATGAAACCTTCCGCTTTAATTTCCAAATAAATCTCTCTCTCTCTGTCTCTGTCTCTGTCTCTGTCTCCCTCTCTCCCTCTCTCTCTCTCTCTCTCTCTCTCTCTCTCTCTCTCTCTCTCTCTCTCTCTCTGCGTTCGTGTGTGTGTGTGTTTCGAATTATGTACATACTTTGTCATATTCACGTTTTAGTACATTTCCATTTCAAATTATTACATTTTATGCTTAATTACTACCTTCAATTTCTGTTGTTCCCCTTCTTCCTTCCACACCCCTCTCTCTCTCTCTCTCTCTCTCTCTCTCTCTCTCTCTCTCTCTCTCTCTCTCTCTCTCTCTCTCTCTCTCTCCTCTATCTCTCTCTCTCTCTCTCTCTCTCTCTCTCTCTCTCTCTTTTTTTTTTCCTCCTCCCCCCCCCCCAAATTCCATCTCACTTTGCTAAGTACCTTCTACGTATTTTCTTATCTCACGGAAAATGATCACATGTTGTGCCTTGCTCCCTCTCTCTCTCTGTCTCTCTCTCTCTCTCTCTCTCTCTCTCTCTCTCTCTCTCTCTCTCTCTCTCTCTCTCTCTCTCTCCTCTCTCTCTCTCTCTCTCTCTCTCCCCTCTCCTCTCTGTGCGTGCGTGCGTGCGTGCATGTATGTGTTTATTCTTAATTATGTACGTACTTTGTCATATCTATTTTACTGTCTGTTTTTATACATGCTAATTTGTGTACGTTGTAGTACATTTCCATACATTCCCCCAGCTCAGCCACCCCAACCCCCACTCTCTCCTTCCTCTACATTATTATTCTTGTTATTTTCTTCTTTTTTGTTTGTTTGTTGGGGGGAGGGGGGGGAGGGTTGTTGTTGTTTTTTCATTTCTCTTCTATTTTCATTTGATGTTCCTTTATGATTGCATGGCCGCTTTGTTTGCTTGTTTGCTTTCTTACATTATTTCATTTCCCTGCATGTTGTAGTCCCTACTCAGGGCGAGGACTGGATGTAAAAAAAAGCACGCCAGTGCTTATCTATTATCCTCGTTCATAAAGAATTTTGTCTTGCCTTGTCTTGTCTTGTCTCTCTCTCTCTCTCTCTCTCTCTGAGTATGTGTTGTGACTGGTTGAAGATTTGACAAAACATATCACTTTCTGGATCTGCTGCTTTCCCCGACATGTATTTGTCAAGAACACACACACACACACACACACACACACACACACACACACACACACACACACACACACACACACACACACACACACACACACACACACTCACTCACTCTCTCACTCACTCGCATCGATTTCAGAATCATCTCCAGTTTTTATTCTGTCAGATGACTGTGCGATTACCCCGCTTAGTTTCCCATTCCAAAATCACCACTTCATTAAAGCGGACGTTAAAAAAATCGTTCAATTTATTGACATAATCTGTGTGTTCATTAGCGTTCCCTTAAAAACAATTGTCTTTTTTTTTCTTTCCTCGGTGACAGTTTTTTTTTTTTTTAGCTCATCCCAGACATCTTTCGTGTTTCCTCTCTAAATTTTCTGCTCTGCTTCATCTTGAAAATCTCTTTGTCCCTCAGGTAATTTCCCCCTAAGCTTTCTTTAAATTGGTTTGATCCCCTTCATGCTCCGTGTCTGAAATACTACTTTCTTCTCATTTGAAACTGTTTTAAGAGATTTTGAAAGCCCTCATTGGTTGTCGGGAATACTTTAAGATGTTTTATGGAATACTTTAAGATGTTTTATGGAATACTTTAAGATGTTTTATGGAATACTTTAAGATGTTTTATGGAATACTTTAAGATGTTTTATGGAATACTTTAAGATGTTTTATGGAATACTTTAAGATGTTTTATGGAATACTTTAAGATGTTTTATGGAATACTTTAAGATGTTTTATGGAATACTTTAAGATGTTTTATGGAATACTTTAAGATGTTTTATGGAATACTTTAAGATGTTTTATGGAATACTTTAAGATGTTTTATGGAATACTTTAAGATGTTTTATGGAATACTTTAAGATGTTTTATGGAATACTTTAAGATGTTTTATGGAATACTTTAAGATGTTTTATGGAATACTTTAAGATGTTTTATGGAATACTTTAAGATGTTTTATGGAATACTTTAAGATGTTTTATGGAATTTTCATTTCATGTCTGCTCATCCCTTGTTTTTTCCCTGCTGCTGTCTTGCCTCCCCCCTCCTCTCTCTCTCTCTCTCTCTCTCTCTCTCTCTCTCTCTCTCTCTCTCTCTCTCTCTCTCTCTCTCCTCTCTTTCTCTCTCTCTCTCTCTCTCTCTCTCTCTCTCTCTCTTTCTCTCTCTCTTTGTTGTTGTAAATTTTGTTTAGCCTCAGGGCTGAGTGTTAAAAAAGCACGCTTGTATGCTTATCTCATATCCCTGAATACACAAAATTTCATTCGTTTGTTCGTTCTCTCTGTCTGTCTGTCTGTCTGTCTGTCTGTCTGTCTGTCTGTCTGTCCTCTCTCTCTCTCTCTCTCTCTCTCTCTCTCTCTCTCTCTCTCTCTCTCTCGTCTTTTGTTCACTCCGCAAATTATGACAGACGACCCAGTACTATAGCAACAACATGGACACGAAATATATACAACAAAGTAACCCTGTGTCTGAAAAAACAACAAAGAATTAAACGCAACATTCTCACCAAGTTTTCTGCGCATATTTAAAGAAGGCAGTCTATTTTTCAGGGCTGGTGAGAAAGGAAATCATTTTTCTGGATGAATTATATGACTGCTGTGGAAGGACTAGGTATATTTACATCATAGTTCGTCGATTTTTATTTCCGTCCCTATCTCCACATTTCAAATCATGAATGGGTTGGAAGCTTAAACACAATGAATCATCTGATTCCCGTGAGTCTCTCCTCCAGAGATCGTTGGTGTATGTGCTGATTTCAGGAGCGTTCCATTTCAACATCTGGAGG
>CM031622.1:37703015-37705515 GCA_018398815.1 Conus ventricosus | reverse complement strand
ATCCAGGGGCTTCGTTTCAAAGGCTCACCTTCCGAAGTCACCTCGTCCCACACGCCCGGCCCTGACTATCATGAGCACGTGTTTGTCGGGAGATGACAGGAACGACCTCCCGACGGCGGACTATTCTCCAGGAGACTCCTACTTCCCTTTTGATGGCAAGACTAAGCCGGTGATTTCGCCTAAGCCATCTCCCAAGCACACACGTGCGTCCACACCCACAAAGTCTACTAAACCTACCACTTCACCCAAGCCTAGTCCCTCCTCTAGGCCTGTGACCTCCCCCAAACCTATGATTTCACCCAAACCTGTCATATCACCCAAGCCTACAGCCAAGCCCCGCACATCTCCTTCTAAGTCCCCGTCTCCATCCAAGTCTCCGTCTCCATCCAAGTCTCCAACTCCGTCCAAGTCTCCATCTCCAAAACCTGTGTCAAGATCGCCCACATCTTTATCCCGATCACCGTCACCAAAGTGTGGACCAAGATCCCCCAAGTTCACACACCATTCGCCCAAACCTCCTCCCAAGTCTCCCAAGCCATCTCCCAAACCTCCCCTAAACCCTCCACCAAGCCTTTCCACAAACCCTCTGCCAAAAACCGCTCCTCCACCCCTTCCCCTACTCTGGTGAAAAAGATGACCCCGCCCACAAACGTGGCCACCATGATTGGCAACGTGTCCCCGACCATCACCCAAAAGCAAGTGCATTCCATGTCCCCCACTCCCTTACCCAGATCTCGTGGCTCGCCCAGCCCCGCACGCAAGTCCAGTTTGACGCCGCCCAGCTTCAAGCCTCCCAAGTCGCCCACCCCACACGGGAAGCGTTACTTCAGAGCGGTGTCTCCCACTCCGCAGAGAGCCAGCGGTCCCTTGCTGCCCTCTCCGGACACGCTCAAGTCCCCAGACATCTTCTCCATCACCATCACCCGGGACAAGTCCGGAGAGACCCTGGCCGTGCCTGTGCAGGCTCCTGGTTGTCCGCCGTGCCAAGAAGACACCACGACCTTGTTGGTCAACTTACCACAACCAGGCGTCCTTCTCTCCTCCGACACTGACTCTGACCGCACAAACAGACACCCTAGTTCCACGTCCTCCGGCAGAACTGGGGAAGTGTTGTTAGCTGGGGCGACCACCACGGAGAGCTCAAGTGACAGCCAGGGATTCGCGGACCTCAACAGCTCTTCAAGCAGGCAAGTGCCAGGCCTTAGAAATCCTGCATTCCACACGAAGACTCCACATCACCTGACCAGCAACTTTCAAGGCGGAGGAGAAGAGCCTCACAGATGTATCGACGATAGTTTCTTCCAGCCTTTAGTGTCCACAGAAGCCATCGCTCCCATCTCGCCGTCGGACCCTGCCGCTCACTGCGCACCGGGGCCTACTCCCCACGAAGGAACCATGCCAAACGAACCTCCCGGGCGGCCAGGAACACGCTTCGTTCCGTGTCCAGCACGTCCGACACGGGCAGTACGCAAAGCTCTTCGGACATCGTCCTCAGCTTCAAAGTCGGCAGCACGCCCGCTGTCGCTGTCCAGCGAGGGGAAAAAACTCCAGCCCAGCCAGGCGTGGGAGGAGGAGGAGGAGCTGGTGGTGTGGGAGTGGGGGAGAACGTGGTGGATGACGTGGGAGAGGAGGAGGGGGTGGAGGAGAAAGGGCTGCTCCTGCCGGCGTCCAGCACGGAAGGGAGACGACCGCTCAGCGCGCCTCAGAGCAACCTGGCCCGCCACCTCTCCTCCACCTCCCTCTCCTCCCTCACCCAGGGACACTTCCGGGCCACCAAGGCCGACTACTTCCGGTCTGACGGCCGGTGGCGTGTGCTCCTACATATCTTTGACAGATGGACACGTGAGTGGTGTGTGTGTGTGTGTGTGTGTGTGTGTGCGTGTGTGTGTGTGTGTGTGTGTGTGTGTGTGTGTGTGTGTGTGTGTGTGTGTGTGTGTGAGGGTGGGGGCAAAATGTCTTATGCAGTTGGGGACCTTCGTGACCATCAATTCTTTGTACTAGTTTGGCAGTTAACACTGCAGCGTAAATGCTTCATCCTGACAATTTGCCTTGGGCTTTCAAACAAAACAGCTTTAGAACGCCCATTGATCTCAAAGGGTTCTGTTCTTCAGCTGTCGTATGTCAGCTTGAGTTGATCACTTAGTCTGACTGGCCGTGTAATGCAGGACATAGGGCTTTATCTGAGCAGAGAGTCTTACGACGTGTGTGACACATCTACAGCTTGGTCAAACCACTTACTCTCATTGGTCGTGAGGTACTAGCCTTAGGGCTTGATCTGACTATACAGTCTCATTGGTTGAGTGACACAGGCCTTCAGATTTCATCTTTCCCCACAGTCTCAATGACGTGTGAAAGAGGCCTTAGGTCTTGACCAAACCACGTAGACTCAATGTTGTATGACAGAGGCTCTATGATCTCACTGGTTTTGTGACACAGACCTTAATCTATCTCACCACACGGTCTCATGCTCACGCCTTAAAGCTTGATCTTGCCTCAAAGT
>CM031622.1:37665515-37698015 GCA_018398815.1 Conus ventricosus | reverse complement strand
GTCTGCAAAGGTGAGTGTTTATTGGATTATATGTCTACACGGTGATTTTTTTCTTTATTATATATCTTCGAAGTCAATGCCACATACCGAATGCCAGCTGGACTATCGGTCCATAAGATGCGTGCCCGTTAAATTACATGTCTTCAAAGGGAGTGCCATGTCATTAGAAGTCTATAAGGGGAGTGTGCATCGGATTATATGTCAACAAGGAGAGGTTCCATAGGATTTTATATCCACGAAGTGAGTACCCACTGGATTATGTGCTTCCATTGGATTGCATGCCTACAAAGTGAGTGCCTACAGGATTATGTACCTACAAGGCAAGTGCCTACTAGATGATGTGCTTACGGGGTGAATGCCCATTGGATTGTATAACTTCAAGATGAGTGTCTATTGGATTATGTGCTCATTAAGTAAGTACCTTCTGAATTATGCGTCTACAATGTACGTGCCTGTTGTATTATGTGTTTATCAGGTAAGTGCGCATTGGTAAGCTTGTCTACCAGGTAAGAGCCCATTGAACCGTGTCTACAAAGAACGTGCTCTTTGGATTATCTATTTTCGAGGTAAGTGCTAATGAATTAAGTGTCTACAAGATGATATACGCCCATTGATTTACGTTTCCACAAGCTAAGTACAGTTTGGATTAACATAGTCAGCTAAGTCCCTTTGTATTTGGTCTGCCCATGTATCCCAGAGCGTAAATAATGCCCAAAGGGTTCTTCTCACCAAGTCTACACCCAAACCGTGCTCTATCGGCCTATCCGCGCACTAGATGAGTGCCCGTCGATTTTGTTGTCTCCAGGTGAGTCCTCTCTTTATCCACAAGATCGGCTTCTCGATAAGTGTCCTCCACATCCGTGACATCCATAACAAAAGACTGTCTCTTCTGGTGTTGCAGCTTGAGTGTTTATGTTTCTTCATGGGTGATTGCCCAGTACGTTCTGTGTCTACAATGTGATTGCCCGTCACATTCTGTGTCCACAAAAGTGAGTGTTCATTAGATCTGTATACAAGGTACATTTCCACACAGTGCTCACTCATCCTTTGTTCTACAAATTGATTTTTCATTGGATTGCAATGACCACAGGGTGATTGGCCGCTGGATTCTCTGTTTACGAGTCATCCTCTTTTGGTGCCCATCGCTCGTGTGTCCTGCATTCAAGATTTTGAATGGCCTCAAGTAAGAATTAACAAAGACAAATTTTTTAAACAAGTTTCTGGTGCGTTTTTAGAAGAATGTATTTTAAGAGATGTGTGAAATGGGGGGGGGGGGTTTATTTGTCTTTGACCTGATTTTAACGTGTGACAGCCCTGATATGCCCTTTGTGTCGGCTGGCTATAAGCAACATTACTTACCCGTAGTGCCATCAGGCGTCTGTGTGAACAGTTTTTAGTGCCATTTGTGGCTTGTGTGATCCTTTGTCTACACGATAATGTTATAGGTGTCACTAGATTTCTCTACATACTAGGGTGCCCTGTATACCCATTCTGTGTTTGCAAGCTGAACACCCACAAGCCGTCCATTCATTCTGTACAGGAGAAAAAAAATATGATTACAACCCATGCCACCATCTTATGGAGAAAGAAGTTAGGTGTAACTAAGAAGAACGAATGTGCATAACTGCCCGCATGTGCAATAACTGCCCGGCATGTGGCATAACGGCCCGGCTGGAAAAACAGGGGGAAAAGAAAAGAGCTAAGTTTTTATAAAGAATGGATTCCGCCCAGAAGTATTGTCTCGCGTTTGGCAATTTCCACCCAAACATTTCATAAAGTTTTGTCAAAAGGATGGATGAAATACGAAGGGCGTGGTAATGTAAGTCAGAAAAGCGCATTCTGGAGATGTCAACACATCCGAACTAGAGCTGCTGTCGATATTGGTAATGATGCTCCACACGAGCCAGTGGATTGTGTCAACAGAGATCTATAATACTTCAGTTTCCACTCTTTAAAGTAAATGCTGTCAGTATATCCGCGCGGTCGAAAGAGCGCTAGAAAACGCTTCTAGCACAGATAAAACCAGAGTAGTGGCGAGTTCAGTACCTGCTTCCATAGAGAGATACGTCTGTGAAATGCGATGCCTCTCAAACGGAGGAACAGGTGCAGCTAAGTGAGAGTTCTGTTTTGCGTATTATTTTGGTAACAACCAGATCTATTTTCTTCTTCATACCTAATATATTAAGGTAGAGCGATGTTTCCGACCCCACAAATCCGTGAGGCAAAATGGGGAAAGGGAACCAGACAGCGCCTTAGGACATTCAATGATCGAGGATGGCCTCGGTGATGACATCCGTAAAGTCCATTGACGTTCCTTATTCATAGACAGCTACGGGCGTGTGCATCTCGAAGTTTCAATCAGCTGTAATGAAAAAATTAAACAAACCAAACAAATGACAAATGGTTTTTGAGACTCGTGTTGGGTTAGGCGTATCTCAAGGTAATTGTGCCAAATGTGGATATAGGGGTAAGTATGTTAAGTGGGGTTAGACCGAAATGTAACATTTGAAACCTTTAATAGATAGCATGATTACTAGTATTAAGGTGTCAATTAACATTATAAGAAGAGATTGGGGGGGGGGTATAGGTATTTGGTTGGTTGTTGTGGGTGGGTAAAGGGAAGAATTGTGTATACTAAAATTAAATTAAATATACAATATTATAGAGGGAATATAGGGATAGGATATAGTTTAAAGTAGAGGAGTGATGAAAGTTTGGAATATGAGTGGTATTAAATATGGGGGATTTGATTATGGTATTTATGGAAGATGTGTATAAATAGACTAGAAGGTAATAAGAGAGCATGTGACACAATGTTCTACTTTTGATCACTGGGGGACACAAGGACATTCATGAGACTGACAGGAGCAGACTTCTTGTGAGATTCGTAGGAGTCAATAATGGTTAAGGATGATCTGGTACTTACTGGTATGGATTTTGATATATCTTTATCATCTCCAGAACTAATGAGATCAGTTCTGGAGGTTGATATGAGAGGGGTAGGATGTCTGACAGATAGACACAAACATTTGTTCAGGATATTACACACAATATGAATTTCCTTTCTTGTATGCGATGGAGCGTGAGGACACACATGAAGCGAATGTGGAAGAATAGTAGTATAATAGGGCACAGAGTTTGATGCGTGCAACACTGTGACTTGTAAGACATGGTGTGTTATTGAGAGATAACGATGATATGATCTATGGAGTGATTTATGAAGTCTTGGAGCGTGGGGGTTGGTGAGATGTGTAGTATAGATGAGAGGACGGAGAGATATTGGATCGGTGAGCGAAGGTGGTGTTCATTTGATAAGAAAATAGGTTGTAAAGTAGTGTAGATACAGTCTTGATCTTAAGATTCTACTTTTCACTCAGTATTCACATGCAGAAATGAGTATTTTGTATGAGAGTGGAGCGTGTATGACGCGACGTAAGCGACATGATTTTTTTTAAAAAGAAGCTTCTATATAATGGTAATGTGTGATGGTTAGTAGAGAGTATGGAGTGGTGATAAGTGATTGGTTATATTTGAGAGTTGATTGTATTGAGGGGGTGGTAGATATTGGTTTTAAAGTTGTGTTTTAATGATAGGTTGGGGTATAAAGTGAGGGATTAGTGTTTTAGGGGGGGGTTAATTAGTTAGTTGTTGATTGATTGTTGAGTGTGAGTAGGGATTTTTTTTTATATTAGGTGTGGTGGTTTTTATGGGAGAGAAAAAGGGGAAGAGTGGAAGGTGATTATTGTATTATTAGTTTGATTTATTTTTGTTGAGTTAGTTTGGATGAAGGTATTGTTTAATAAATTATATAATAGATGGGGTTAGGGAAAATTTTTGTTGGTGTTTGGGGTTTAGGAATAGAGTGTATTTTTATTTTTTTTAGTAGTGGTCATAATATTTAATATTGATAGGGTTTAGAGTGATGTGTATGTTTTTTTAGTAAAGGTAGAGGTTTAATTGTGGTCGATTTTATTTTAGGAGTAATAGGTGGAGTTAGGGTGACTTAAGGATTATAGGTGAATGTTATAGTTGAAGGTGAATTTGGGTTTTGAGTGAGGGGGATTATTTGGGAATTTATTGAGGTAGTTTTAGTATTAAGGAGATAAGGGATGGGGGTTATTTGTTATGATGTGAGGTGAAAAAGGGTGTGAGGGGTGTGGGGATATGGTAGTAGGAGAGAATTATAAGAAAGATTAGATGTTAGTGGGGTTATAATAAGGATTGTATTTGTGGGGAGGGTGGGGATGTGGGTGATGGGGTAGATGTATTGATTGTTTAGTGGGGGTAGGGGGGAATTGTAGATTTAGAAGGTTTGTAGGGTGTGGAGATAAATTTGATTGGATTGGAAGATTTGTAATTGGGTAATTAAGAGAGAGGGTAGGGGGAAGGGTAGGAATGGGTTTAAGGGTTTGGGTATCAATCCTTAGCCGACGTGGACACTTGTTTTGCTGCTTTATCGTGGGACCGATCAAGAATAGTAATGATTGAGGTTTAGAGGGGTTTGTAACACGACTTTAATACCGCCTCATACAAACGATAACTCATGGTTTTAATGCATCCCTTGGCTAGCGGGCCGGCCACAAAAACGAGGACAACATTTTTTTTTTTCGTTCCCTCATTAATCAAGGATTGGTCCCTTAACTGTCCACAATTGCAACCATATTACCCAAATTCACCAGTGTTCATCTGGCTTTGCGTGTTTAAAAAAACGAGGAACCGCGTGATCGAGACCAAGAAAAATACAAAAAATAATATACACATAAAAAAAAAATACGGAAAAAAACGCAGTAAGGGACGCACACGGAGTTCAGAGTAGACAAGAACGAGACGGTAACAGAGACGGGGGCACAACAAGTGCCGACAGATGTGCAGCGTAGGATAGGGGGGGGGGGGTTGTGTGGTGGGTTGGGGTTGATTTTGGGGGTGGTGGTGGGTGTGGTGTGGTTGTGGGGGAGGTGGGGCAGAAGCTGGGCGGTTTAGTATTGTTCAGTCTGTTCTAAGTTGATATGCGTAAGTGAACTTCATCTTCTTTCCTCGCCTAGCACTTCTGGATTATACTGTCTGATGTCTACCTGATACTGATATACATGTGTCGTTCTCTGTAGTCTGAATGTCTAGCCGATATTATGTGTATTTATTCTGTCTCGATCCACGGGTCCTCGTTTTTAAACCCGAGCACAACAGTGAACTAACTTTGGCTGAGCATGAGTGTGTATATAGGAGACATATACTGTGATCAAGCTTATCACGACCAATCGAGACATAAGAGAGTAGTGGACAAGATAAATACATATGACTGCGTCAATACGTTATTTGGTGGCAGGCACCCCGTCTAGACACCAAGATGTAAAAAACCATGTATGATTATCGTTGGTAATGAGGCGGATAATTAAACGAACAAGGAAATACAACCCAACTTCACAACAACATCAAAAAAAAAAAAAAACCAAATAACAAAAAAGATCAAAAAAACAAACAAAAAAAAAACAAACTGACAAAAAAAAAAAGTAAACAAAAAAAACAAAAAAAAAAAAAAACCCAAGAACAAAAAGAAAAACCCAAAAAACAAAAACAAAAAAATAAAAAAAACAAAGGCAAAAAAAAAAAAAACAAAAAAACAAAAAAAAAAAAAAAAAAAAAAAAATAAAAAAATAGCTAAAAAAAAAAAAAACGCTCGCCCTATCGTCATAGGCAGGGCTTATATAAGAGACCACATTGTTTCCTGCCAAATGTGCTTTTGTGTTCAATGTGTATGGTCATGGAAATAAAGCTAGTTGAATCTAACTTCAAATTCCAAATTTTCACTGAATAATTTCAAGTGTTTTTTTTTAAGCTCCTTTTCTACACCACTAGATGATAACGCTCTGGTCCTGACCATTATTAATAACAAACAAAAATAGCTTCACAATGAGTTATTTATCACACTTATTATTTCTCAGCAACAGACATTTTGCAGAAATGATACAGTTTAACATGGTCCTTATCATTTAACGTATGCTCCTTAAAAAAAAAAAAAAGAACTGACCGGTGAAAGTTAAATCAGAAACGCTCTTACCTTCATTTCACGGTTTATTGTGAAGTTTTATGAAGTATGTCCCTTAACCGAGAGATAACGACATTTATTGTACCTTTCAACACCAAAATGAGTCTCATATTACAGAACATCCGTTTGGGAGTTTTACATGATCTAACACCACGTTGTATACGCTCGTTTTATTAGAGAAAACCCACATGCAAAATAATGTTTAGTTTTTTGAGATAACAGGGTTTAAGAAAACGGTAACCACTCTAAGCATGATAAAATTGAGGGAATTTCTGAATGACATGGATAACTATTTCAGGACAAGGCCGAGTATATAGTTGAACACAGTAAATGTCACAACTGTAGCTTTTGAATCTATGTGGGTCACTTTTGTTTGGTCCATTGTAAACGAGCAGAGGGAACCCGGAATGTCGAGATTTTTCTGTGGACATGTTTTTCTGAGTCAGTCCATTGATATTTTTACTTGTTAGCGCTGTGCCCATTCATTACTGAGTATATACACGCTATCGCAGAAGACAAGGAGGGGGGTTAACCTTGATATGAGAGGTCATGGATTTATGAATGGATGTCTTTAGCTGGAGGTACAAACATTAAATGAATGAGGTTGATGCTACATGATTGAGATGTCCTTACCCGTGGCTGTACAACCTTAGATGCCATGTGTTTTGCTGTATGGATTTTAATCGAGGAAAACTTCTTTTTGCTTGCTTTGTAACAGATTATGGAGTACGAAAACCCCCGTCCCTGATGAGGTCTGTCACGCATACTTTCCAAAAAATATAACGTGCAAAAGACATGTGCAAGCTGTACATACTTTAGACACATCACATATTTTGCAAACGTTTGTGCCATGACATGTCGTATCAAAAGAAAATTTCGATTTACATTTAATATATCACGACAACAAACGGCTGCGAGATGAGGATACAAACCAAAAAGAAGATGAAGAAGGAAAACGGAGAGAAGAGAAAAGAGCAAAGAAAAAAAAGAACACTTTATCATCAGTCTGTTGGGTAAAACAAAAGACGAACGAATAATCCTGAGGGATGGTGGTGATTTCAATCAAGATGTATTACTCCCCAAAATCCGGCAGATATACCGCCGACAGATGACACCATTCGCTCTCATCCTTCTTTTAGGGCAAGCATGAACGCATGTTTAAAACATCCGCTGGGAGCAATCAGGAAACCGGAACCGGAACACCGTCTCAACGCAAAGCAAACGTTTTATAATCAATCCTCAGCCACACAGAGACAACGATGACTTCGTTTCTTTCCATGCATCCAAAAGACAACGCCCGAGTCACGACACTCCTCGTCCGATCAACACCAAGACAATATACGAAGGTTCCTGGAAGACAGTAACGACCAGGAAGTCTGAACACGCCAGAGAACAGCAACATCCCGACTCAAAGTAGATGGTCCATCGCCTCAAACCAGCCTCTGTATGAACCCTCTCCCGGACTACCCCACTGGCTGCCTGCGATCGTCCTCCATCTATTCATCACGACCCTCAAGGCTATCTACCCACTCGTGAGGACGAAAACCACTCTTTTCTGTACATACACCGACAAAACTGGGGTTGTTTTTCTTTCGGTGCCTCGGCCGTGCATCGAGGAACGTCCGTTTAAAAGTGTTCAACACCTACCCAACTGCTCGTATGAAACAAGTATGAGACCACGCCAAGAAAAAGAACAGGAATTCCTGACACGAACGCTCACATCGACCTGGAAAAGGCCGAAAACATGTTTTTGGGGTCAATTGTATTTTTCCAGATTGACGAGTCTTGCCTGTTCTTTCAACGAGCGGAAAACGCACACTCACCCCCAACACGATGAGGATCCTTCGATTACAAGAATCAATTCTGCTACACACCATGGACCTGGATCAGATCGTCCCATCCATGTCCAGCACCACAAACGGGAGGTTCAGACGAATGCCATACTAACCTACTGAAGAAGAGAAAAAATGGTTACTCGCATTTATTCTAAATCGAAAGGGGTTTGTGCTGCTTCATCCTTCAGACACTCCTTTTGATGTAGAAGAAAGAGAGGGCGTTCCTGTTTTGTTGATAGATGTACATATCCTCCTGCCTATACCGAAACTCTTGATCACTCCTCCTCACTGGCCTCAACCAGGACTCCTTGACCAAACTATGTGGCGTTTGCAGAACCCCTTAAAAGCTCAATTTGTCAGACAACCCCTCTGAAAAGACAGGGTGTCTTTAGGCAAAGAGCCACGGTGCCGTTACACCTTGTACACGAAGTTTGAAAGACGAGAGTTCTTTTGACTAATTTTTGTCGTTCCAACAGCAGGAAGAGGGGTCCAATTCTGTCCCAATTGTTTGCAGGAAACAAGAGTCATTGGTGAGCGTCATCAAGCTTTAGAAGGAAACCATTTTTGGATTCTCGTAGAACTGCGTTTCAACTCTGGTTGAAACAGCTCTCCTGCAACCCGTCTCCACTCAGGGGCCCATGAACAGTGGCGAGTCATTATCCATTTCACGGAGTTGAAAAATATGGGCCGGACAACCTTTCGACACAGCTAAATAGAACTCAACAACTCTCGGTTTGGCGTACTGATAGAGAAACGAAGCCGATTTTGTTGGCACGATGCTATCGGATCTAGCCTTACTCAGCTCTACTTCCATCAGTCGTCCATCAACTAAGTCAGTTTCTTGAGAAAAAGGGATCGTTATAACAGCTTCATACATCATCCTTCTAACGTAGGAGCCACCACTGAAATACATCTGTGTTCCCTTCCTTCGAAGGTGCCAACTACATTCCCCAGATTGTACCAGATTGACGCCCAGCGTGATGCCGAGGTACCTCTGATGTCCTGGGTGGGTTTGTTTGTTGTTTTCTAAGTTCACCATGGTCCATTCCGTTTAACACTGGGTTACGTCACTCCCGTTCTGGCCGACAGTTCGTGTCCATGAAACAGACATCCGAGGAGTTGTAGGCCATCCTATTTCGGGTCCCACCTTCCTAACCCTGATTTCAGGAGACGCCCAGTGCCTATTCCTTGCTGATTGTACTTGTGGCGTTGAAGACGTTTCTTTGTGGATACCCATTTCCATCCATGCTCTCGCCGTCTCTCCCATAGACGTCCGTATTTTCCTTTTTCCCGCTTGAAAGTTTCTTCCCTTGCGTCGACCGGCCAGAGTTCCGTGGCATCTCCTGCATTAAGCCCACGGATACAACCTTGACGTCGTAGCCTACCAAAACACAGGGAACTGAAATTTCACCTGGGACCCGAGTCATCCCCTTCTCGTGGTAACGTGTGCAAATGATGATGGCCCTCCCACATTTCCTGCACAGCAACTCGTGGAGATCTTTTGTTTATGTTCGTTGACCAAGAGGAATACAGACGATCTGTGGAAGCCGTCTGAAACAGGTACCTCAAACGACCAGTCCAGGATCCTGATGACATCCTTTAGCATGCCCCAATTCCCAGAACGGACTACTGACGTGTCTGCTTTTCCGGGGCCTCCAGGAAGGGCATGACCGTCAAGGTGTTTGACCCACACTAAAGAAATCCCTCAGAAGCGTCTGCCATTCTCTTCCCAAACTCGTTGCATAAACTGTAGTCCTTCCTCGCTGATAGAACTCGTTTTCAGGGACTGAAGAACGGCCTCTCGTGGAGGAAGAACAACGATCGTCCAGTTGTCCAGCTCAGTGATGTACTCGATGGAAGAAGCCCTTTGCGTTCCTGTACCTCGAAAGCGGCCAAGTATTGAATAGGTATCCAGGAGCGATGTAACAGGTGTGTCCAAGAATTTCAACTTCTTTTGTGCAGAAGCATTTTGTACTGGTTGTTTTCTTCACTCAGAAATGTGAAGGTACCGACTCTTCTTCTCACTGACGACCCAACTCTGAGAAATAAGGTTTGATGAGATTGAGGTCGTAGTTCGAACTGTTGAAACCTTACCACGGCAAAACTCTTCTCCTTCTCCGCTTTTCCATTATTGTCTGTCTGTGTCTCTGTCCGTCTGTCTATCTTCGTGTTTATTGTGTATATTTTCTGTCTCTGTCTCGATCACACAGCCGAAACCACCTTGAGACGGGGGGAGCACACCCACAAGGTCCAATTGGGCATGGTGTGGCTCCCCCCGCTCAAGGTGGTTTCGGCTGTGTGATCGAGACAGAGACAGAAAAATACACATAAACACGACAATAGACAGACGGAACAGAGACACCAGACAACAATAATAGAAAAGGAGAATGAGAAAGTTGCCCGTGTAGTTTCAACAGTCGAACTACCATCCCAATCTCATCAAACGTATTTCTTTCAGAGATTGGTCGCAGTGAAGAAGAAGAGTCGCTCCCTTCACATTTCTGGTGAAGAACAACAACCAGTACAAATCTGCTTCAGCACAAAGAAGTTGAAATTCTTGGACATCACCTGTTATCATCGCTTCCTGGATACTCCTATTCCAATACTTGGCCGCTTTCGAGGTACAGAACGCCAAGGGCTTCTTCCCATACGAGATACACCACTGAGCGGACAAACTGGACGACGTTGTTCTTCCCTCCCACGAGAGGCGTTACTTCAGCTCCCTGTAAACGATTCTATCAGCGAGAAGACTACGTTACTGCCACGAGTTTGGTAAGAATGGCATGACGCTCTAGGGATTTCTTAGTGTGGTACAACACCTTGACGTCATGCCCTCCTGGAGGCCCCGGAAAAGCAGACACGTCAGTACCCGTTCTTGGATTGGGCATGCTAAAGGATGGCATTCAGGATCCCTGGACTGACGTTGAGGTACCTGTTCAAGACGGCTTCCACAGAGGCGGGTGCGCGATGGTCAACGACAAAAACATAAGATCTCCACGAGTTGCTGTGCAAGGAAATGGGTGGAGGGCCATCCATCATTGTGCACACGTTAACCACGAGAAGGGGATGACTCGGGACCCCCAGGTGAAAGTCAGTCCAGTGTTTGGAAGGCTACACGTCAACGTCTTGATCCGTGGGGCACTAATGCGGAGATCCCACGAACATCAGTCCGTCGACGCAAGGAAGCAACTTTCAACCGGAAAAAAAAAAAAAAAAAATAAAAAAAAAAAAAAAAAAAAAAAAAAAAAAAAAAAAAAAAAAAAAAAAAAAAAAAAAAAAATTAAAAAAAAATAAAAAAAAAAAAATAAAAATAATAAAAAAAAAAAAAAAAATAAAAAAAAAAAAAAAAAATAAAAAAAAAAAAAAAAAAAAAACAAAAAAAAAAAATCAAAATAGTAAAAAAAAAAACAAAAAAACAAAAAAAAAAAAAAAAAAAATAAAACAAAAGAAAAACGGACGTCTATGGAGAGACGCGAGAGCATGCTGGAAATGGGTCATCCACAAAGAAAACGTCCTTCAACCGCCCCACAAAGTACACTGAAAGGAATAGGCACTGGTAGGACTCCAGAATCGGAAGACAGGTGGGACCCGAACATAGGATGGCACGACCAAATCCACGGATGATCTTTTTCATGGACACGACTGTCGCCATGACACGTGGAGTCGACCGTCACCCAGTAAAACGGAAAGACCATGGATAACTAAAATAAACAAACAAACCCACCCAGGACATCCAGAGTAACCTCGCATCCACGCTGGCGTCAATCTGTACAAATCTGGGCATGTAGTTGGCACCTTCAAAAGAAGGGAACACAGATGTATTCATGGATGTCCACTACGATTAGAAGGATATGTATCAAGCTGATCAACGATCCCTTTTCAGAAACTGACTAGTCTGATGGACGACCTGTGAAGTAGAGCTGAGTAAGGCTAAGATCCGATAGCATCTGCCCCAACCAAATCGGCTTCGTTCCTATCAGTACGCAAACCGAGGATGGTGAGTTCTTATTTCGCCTGTGACGACAGGTTCGTCCCCGCCCATATTTTCAAACTCCGTGAAATGGATACTACTCCCATGTTCATGGCCCGATGATACGGGTGGCCGAGAGCGTTCAAACCAGAGATGAAACGCCAGTTCTACCGAGAATACACAAACTGGTCCCTTCTAAAGCTTGTGACGCTCACCAAGAACCTTCTTCGTTTCCTGCAAACTATCTGGACAGAATTGGACCCCCTTCCCGCTGCTTGGAACGACCAAAAATTAACAAAAGAACTCTCAGTCTTCAAACGTGATACCAAGGGTCACGCAACCGTGGCTCTTTGCTCAAAGACACCCTGTCCTTTTTCAGAGGGGTGTCTGACAAATTGAGACTATAAGGGGTTTTCAGCAAACGCCACAATAGTTTGGTCAAGAGTCCTGTCTGAGGGCAGTGAGGGAGGATGGAGCAAGAGTTTCTGTAATAGGCAGGAGGACTATGTACATCATCAACAAAACAGGAACGCCCTCCTTTCCTTCTACATCAAAAGGATGTCCTGAGGATGGAAGCAGCACCAAACCCCTTTCCGATTTATGAATAAATGCGAGTAACCATTTTTCTCTTCTTCAGTAGGTTAGTATGCACTGTCGTCTGAAAACCTCCCCTTGTGGTGCTGGGACATGATGGACGATCTGATCCAGGTCCATGGTGTCGCAGAAATGATGCTTGTAATCGAGATCCTCATCGTGTTTGGGGAGTGTGCGTTTTGCTCCGTTTGAAAAGGAACCAGGCAAGACTCGTCAATCTGAAAACATCCAACTTGACCCCAAACATGTGTTCGGACTTTTCCAGGTCGTGAGCGTCGTGCCCAGAACTCCCTCTTCTTTTCTTGGCCCTGTTCTCATAACCTTGTTCAAGAGCAGTTGGGTAGTGGGTGTGGGGAACACTTTAACGACGTTCCTCGATGCAAGCGAGGCACCGAAGAAAACAACCCCAGTTTTGTCGTGAACACGAAAGAGTGGTTTTGCGTCGTCACGAGTGGGTAGATGCCCTTGATGGTCGATGAAATCAGATGAGACGATCGCAGCAGTCAGTGGGGTATCCGGGAGAGGGTTTGATACAGAGGCTGGTTGAGGCGATGACCATTACTTTGAGTCGGGATTTGCTGTCTGCGTGTTCCCAACATCTTGTCGTTACTGTCCTTCCAGAACCTCTCGATATCTTGTTCTGTAGTTGATCGGACCGAGGAGTGTCCGTTGACTCGGACGTGTGTTTCTGGATGCATGAACGAAACATAGTCACGTTGTCTCGTGTGGCTGAGGATGATTTAAATCTTTGCTTTGCGATGAGACGGTCGTTTCCAGTGCGGTTTTGCCACAGTGCTCCCAGCGATGTTAAACATGCGTTCATGCTTGCCCTCAAAGAGAAGAGAGCGAATGGTGCTCCAGCTGTCGCGTATAAATCTGCCTTATTTCGAGCAATATCATCTTGATTGAAATCACCACCACCGCTCAGATCTATTCTCGTCTTTTGTTTTGCCCCAACAGACTGATGATCAATGTTCTTTTTTTTCTCCTGCTCTTTTTCTTCCTCTCCGTTTTCCTTCTTTCAATCTTTCTTTGTTTTTGTTTTTTCCTCATCTCGCAGGCCGTTTGTTGTCGTGGATATTAAAATGTAAATCGACATTTTCTTTTGTTACGAAATTTTACATGGCAAACGTTGTAAAATAATGAGATGGGGGTTTTTTTGGTCTAAATATGTACAGATTGCACATGTCTTATTGCACGTTATATTTCGTCTGGAAAGATGCGTGACAGACCTCACAGACGTGGGTTTTAGGTCTCCATAATCCGTTCCCAAAAAAGAAAAAGATAGTTTCCCTCGATTAAAACTGATACAGCAAACACATGACCATCTAAGTTGTACGCCACGGTAAGGACATCACGCGACATGTAGCATCCCAACCTCATCTCATTTAAGGGTTGGTACCTCCCGCTAAAGACATACCATCATAAAACCCTGACCTCTCAATATCACGGTTAACCCCCCACCGTGTCTTTCTGCGATAGCGTGTCTATACTCAGTAATGAAATGATCACAGCGCCGAACAAGTAAAAATATCATGACTGACTCAGAAAAAACAGTCCACAAGGTAAATTCACGACAATCCCGTGTTCCCTCTGCGTTTACAAATGGACCCCAACAAGTGTCACACATCGTTCAAAAGCTCATAGTTGTGACATTTAATCTGTGTCAACTATACTCGCCTTGGCTGAAACAGTTTTTTATCAATTCATTCAGATTCCCTCATTTTATCATGCTTAGAGTGGTACCGTTTTCTAAACCCAGTACTCAAAAACTAACCATCTATTTTGCATAGGTTTTCTCTAATACAACGAGCGTAAAAAGTGTTGTGAATCATGGAAAACTCCCAACAACTGTTTCGATGATAAGAGACTCATTTCGGGATAAAAGGTCACATTAAATGTCGTATCTCTCGTCTAAGGAACATAACCTTCATAAAACCCTGCACAATAAATCCGGAATGAAGTAAAAACGTTTCTGATTTAACTTTCACCGTCAGTGCATATTTTTTAAGGAGCAAACGTTACATGATAAGACCCATGTTAAACTGTAATCATGTCTGCAAAATAGACTGTTGCTGAATAAAATTGTGATAAATAACTCTTGTAAACATTTTTTTGGTTGTATTAATAAAGGTCAGGACCAAGCGTATCATTAACGATTGACGGAATAGGACTTAACAAAAACACTTGAAATTATTCAGTGAAAGATTTGGAATTTGATGTTAGATAAACACTTTATTCCATACCATACACATTGAACACAAAGCACATTTGCCAGGACAACAAGAGGACTCTTATTACACCCCAGCCTAGGCATTTTGATGATAGATATAACTCTTTGTTCGATTCCGAAAATACAAGTAATTCTATTAACACAGTAAATATAGTGATTCTTCTTCTTCTTCCTCCTTCTTTATATTTTCTGTCGTGTCTCTGTCCGTCTGTGTCTCTGTCTGTCTGGCAGTATGTGTATTTTTCTGTCTCGATCACGGTCTTCGCCTTTTAAACCGCACAATCCATAACACTGTGAATTGTTATATGGTGCAATATGTGACAGCTTAACGGACCCTTCCAGATGATGGGGAAAAAAACGAAATGTGTCCCTCGTTTTTGTGGCAGGCGTACGCTAGCCTAGGGATGAATAGGAACCAAGTGTATCGTTGTATGAGCGGTATTAAACTCATGTACAAACCCCCTCTAACCGCCCTGATTTAATATATTAAGCGGTCCCCACGAATAATGACAGGAAAAATGTGTCAACGTAGCTAAGGTTTTTTACCACTTTCGGAAAATGAAAGTTAAAGACCCAGACGGTTGCTCCCTTAGTCACTTTCCGGAAATGACCTGCTATGGGTGAAGCACCCAACCTAACACGCTATACGCTTCAAGGCGATTGGCGTCCCTTGACACAGCTAAAACCCACACCATATACTGATTTGTATGATTTCAACTGCTAACTATGCAACATCAAGCCCCCAAACTCGGCACTAAGCTAGGTGGCCGTGTGTAAAATTGAAAATACAAAAACAGATCAACAGGGCAACTCCCGATTCCAAAGGTTATTTCGTCACCAAAATGCCAAGTTTCGAATGTGAGTTTTATTACGATTGTTATTGGACAAATTTGCGCCAGATCAGCTTTGCCAACGTTTGGATACGAGATCGCTGTACAAAGGGCACTCAGTCGTCGAAGGTTAGATCAAGTCTTAACGACCCTCCATGCGACAGCAGTTTTTCCGTTGATACACGCTGTGGGTTTCCGAGTCAAGCTGTACTTCTTTTTTCTGTATGTAGCGTTCCAACGTGATTGTGGTCTTGATTGGCTGTTCTAATAGTCGTTTTCTTTTTTCTTGTATCAAGGGGGGGGGACCGGTTTTTTGAATCCATTATTTTTGGGACCATTCCCCACCTCCTCGTGTGTTCCTGGGTGGTCCTTCAATTCAGTCGACTGACGTTAGTTAGAACTTACTTTTTTGCTTTGACTTTAGTCCGTTTAATTGCTTAACGATCAGCGACAGTGAGAAGACATGTCATTTACACTAATATCACGATGCTCTGTTTCTTTTTTGACACGTAAATAGCCCTTCCTGATTCGATGATACCATTCGATGTTAAAAAACATTCAGCTTTTTCCATAAGTTGACAGAAAGGCGTGTAAATTACAGTGCATGCGTTTTCATCACCCTTAGGTCTTTTTAATAGTGACGTCACATCATCTCGCGATCAATCACCGAGCATCCCCTGTCATATCATTCGCCACCTAAGGTGCATTAATAGCAATGTCGAGAGTCGTCATGATCATCTGGTAATAGTGTAGCGGAAACTTCGGACCTTTCAAGGGACTGACTGCTTTTTTTTTCAGCATGTGTTTGTGTCCCCTTGGGAGACGGCTTAAACCAAATAAAAAAAACAAAACAAACAAAGACACCTACTAACCCCCCAAATCTCATTCTTTAACTATTAATGAACCAGTCTAAAGAGTCAGTCATGATGAGGCTGGGAAAAGGTAGTAGCAGGTACACTTGGACCTTTCAAGGGAGCTGACTGCCTTGGGGGGGGACTGCAGGTGTTTTGTCGCCCCTTGAGATACCTAAAAAAAAAAAATTAGACTGGCATTTTTTTCTTTACGTTTTTTAAATCTGATTGCACCATCAAGACGCAAGCCTCATCATCGCCCGAACGCTTTTTTCAAGGGACCTCACAATCGATCGTTTCGAATGTCCATCAGCGGCCATGCTCTGCATGTGATTTGGCCCCTGAGGGTTTTAAAATAGCAATGTGAAAATCAGTGAAGATCAGCCTATTATGGGTTTAGACCATACAGTTCAAGTGAGTCCCGCTGTTGGTTTTTGTTTGATTTTGTGTTGCACCCTTAGAGACGAAACATAAATAAATAAAACAAACAAAACACCTATTAACCCCCAAATCACATTCTTTAACTGGTAATGAACCTGTCTAAGATCAATCATGCTCAGCTAGTAATGGATCAGTAGGTACAGTTCGGTCTTTCAGGAACTGACTGTCTTTTTCATCATGTGATCACCTTAGGGAGACCGCTAAACCCAACACAGCCGGCTGAAACCATCTGTCATGTTGTTGGGTTGTTTACATTTTTCATTAAGACTGATTGCACCTCTCGTGATGCAATCGCCGCGTAGGGTCTATGAATAGGAACGTCACATGGATATCACGATGTCACACCTAGCATCCTCGATCATGTGATTCGCTAAAGCCTGTCTTGTTCCCTCCCCATTTTGCCTCCCCCGATTTGAGGGGTGTAAACCTCCCTAACCTACTACTCCTAATGAAACAACATGTGTCATTACGTATTTGTCGAAGTTGAACGTAAACCAGTTTGAGACAAGGGCTGAAAGTTTATTCTCTATCATTTATCCGTCGCAAGTGTTGTTTGTTTTTTTTTTAGCTAGCTATCAGATGAAGAACATTCCTGTTACATGTTACTGTAATCTGCTCGGGCAGACACATTTCGTGGACTGTGAGACCTTTCGCTGGCCTGCAAGAAGATAAAAAGAATTTTACCTCTAGAAGTAATTTTATAAAATATTTCCCTGTCCAAACATTCCCTATCTCTATTGGTGGTTCCCAACCCGGAACCAGATGCCTTACGCAAAAAAAACACCAACAAAAAAATCACGGAGCAGGGGAATAACCATGCCTTCAGACCTACTGCTGGCCAAGGGTGATGTCCTTGACAGTTGACGTCATAATTGTCAGTCACAATCAATTACCAGCCTTCCGACAGATGCGCGTGAGATGGAAAGGCATACAATATACTTTTTGTAGTAAAAATCCTTTTCTTCGTACTTACCATTTCAAACAAAGGCCTGAATGATGAAAAGGTGTAGGAAGAGCATGCTGACCTGAAGACAAGGTGGACTTCAACACAACAATACGATTACAACCCCCTGAACCAGCAATTTCAGTAATGGCAACCACACATACAGATCATCTCATTGTCTGCCTGGGACGAGTTTATAGGCCCCACTCGCCTTTCTCATACTGATGAGGGGATGGTGAGTGTCCAGTGCCTCCATCCACTGAATGTCTGCTGGGTCTGTTGTCGCTGTGCCTTCTTCCTCCCGTCAGCAAAATAACTTGTCACATTGTTGGCTAGTTTCTAATTCATCCTTGTCTCGCTGTGTTTCCCTTTGCCTCTCTTGTTTTATTCGTTTGGTTTAGGTCGCCATGGTCCCCACGTTAGTTGCCTCATTTAAAGTTTGAGCCTTTTTTCTGTTTCTTTGTTTGGTTGTTTTTGTTTGTTTCTTTGTTTGGTTGTTTTTTTGTTGTTGTTTGTTTGTCCACACACGGAAATGAGCGCTGTAAAGGAATGATGAAGCTGCTGTCACGACGATGACCGATGACGATGGTGTTGATGATGGTAATAGCGGTGGTCTTGCTGCTGTTGCTACTGCTGCTGCTATTACTCCTGTTGTTGTTGTTGCTGCTGCTGCTGCTGCTGCTGCTGCTACTGATGATGATGATGATGATGATGATGTTCAAAAACAAGAGTAGAAGATGGAGAAGAAGAATCCGTTGATGATGATGATGATGATGATGATGATGATGATGATGATGATGATGATGATGATGATGCTGATGGTAGTAATAGTGGTGTTGATCATGATGGCAGTGATGATGATGATGATGATGATGATGATGATGATGATGATGAGATGATTATAAAAAGGAAGAGAAGAAGAGGATGAAGAAGCTGATGATGATGATAATGATGATGATGATAGTGGTAGTGCTGTCGATCATGATGGCAATAATGGTGATGATGATGACGATGATGATGATGATGATGATGATGATGATGATGATGATGATGATGAAGTCCATTTCAAACACTCTTAAAAATGTTAAGCTGTCTGTTAGCGTCTTCAGAGATCGGGTTCAGAGAGTGAAGTACGATCATTCCCACATTGATAGCTGGCTGCTGAATGAAGTAATTGTTCTGTCTTTACCTATACCCTCTTCTCCGCTCAGCGCCCTATATCACACACACACACACACACACACACACACACACACACACACACACACACACACACACACACACACACACCACCACCACCACCACCCACCACCACCACCACCACCACTACCACCACCATCTCTCATACACAATCAACAAAAGGCACCCCAATCACAGTTCATAACACATTAACTTCAACACAAATAAAACTAGACCATATCTACCTATCTATCTATCTATCTATCTATCTATCTATCTATCTATCTAATTAAAGGTAAAAATAATAACGAAAAAAAACCGTTCACACCAACAGTGCAAACAGCATCACTTCACATAGGACCCATTCGAACTCATGCCCGTGATGCAAGGAACGACAACTCAACAGAGAGCGGTCATGAGTCACACAAAACATGGGGCAAAGAACTGTGTGCTTAAAATGCAGGATACAAAGAATTAGGACTCTAACTCAACGTACAAGTCCCTCATGGGCACAAAGAACAAGAAAATTATTATTCAATATGTAATTCAGTTATACCACACACACATGCACACACACACACACGCGCGCGCGCGCGCGCACGCATGTACGCACAGAGAGACAGAGAGAGAGAGAAGGGGGGGGGGGTTAACACTCAGGAAGCAAACCACTCATACTTTATTATTTGAAAAGCAAAGAATTATAACTAAGCATACAAATAACTCGCATATACAGATTAAGCTGTATAAATAAGTCACAAAGAGATAAGAACTATAAATCTACATACAAACCGCTTAAATCACAAGACGTACACAAGACGTACATTTCATGAAACTATAATTCAAAACACAAAATACTCGTACAATAAGGCACAAAGTTAAAAAAATAATAATAATAAAAAAAACACTACAATTCAACACACAAACCACAAAGTCACAAAGGGCCATGAACTATGATTCTGTATACAAACTACTTCTACGTCAAGGCTGAGGTGTCAAGGAGGTGTAAGTCAAAATACTAATGATTATTTCAACAAAGCATAGCAATTTAAGGGACCATTATTCAGCATACAAACCACCCACCTCATATGGCACTGAGAGCTAGCAAGGAACTAAATAACTTTAAAAAAAAAAATAATTAAAAAAAGGTGGGTGGGATGGGGAATCTCAACCCACACGACCTAAGCACAAGGATTTATATACTCAACATACAAGTCATTCATTTAACAAGGCACGAGAGAATAGAACGACTCGATACACCACACGAAAGGCATAACACGGCGCAAGTATCCTTGAAGTTTGATTCAACAAAACCACACTCATGTGACATGGCACATTATATACCATGGAGCAACAATACCACTAACAAACCACAAATAAAGAAAAATAACACAAAGAGTATGGGCTCACAATTCGACATGCAAACATGGACCATAGAAAGAGGCAGACAGACAGACAACTGTGGTACGTACGCCTCACTGGCCCTGTAGTGAACTTGCGGACAGACCTGTTTTCACAGACATTGGGGACGTTTTCTTCCGCTCACAAACTGTGCAGTATAAAGTCTGTTGACTGTCTTGCTGAGGAACGTAGACTAGTTTGTACATTAAGAATAGCGAGACGTTGTTTTCAACTTAGACCTCCTAATAAATCACCAAGATATGCTGTCCTTCTAAAATGTGCAAGCTTTTAGTGTAGGTGATTGTGAATAATTGCAACTAAGATCTATGGCAAAAAGAATGAAACACACTGCAGTGTTGCTAAAAAAAGAAGCCAAAATACACATAACAATACAAACACCGTGCAAAGCAAATTTCTTGAAACACACAATACAAAAATAAAAAAAAGACGAGTGCATTTCGACAGATGCTTTGTTCCGACATCGATGTGATTTATTGTACGGTTGACTGGAAGTGTGATGTTAAACCCCCCCCCCACCCCCCCCCCCCCCCCCCCCCCCAATCCAATTCCATCGATTTGTTCATGTTGTTGGAGCAGAAATACTTGTTCGTATATGTCTTCTGATTGTCTCATTTTAGTATTTCTTCGTTTCTTTTGCAGTTATGATTGCAAAGGTCTTAGTCACGTTGTGAATCGTGCAACCAAGAATGACATGGCAGATTCCCCTCGCCTCCCCCCCCCCCCCCCCCCCCCCCATCCCCCAACCCCCAACCCCCGCCCCTCCCACCCGGTTCCCGTCATGTTGAAATAAGCACAAGCAATTTTCTATTTCACCGCCGAAATGTCGGCATTTGAAAACCGCAAATAAATATCCCGGTGAACACCGTCCCAGGGTTATCCTGAATGTGTCTGATGCGGAGTGGAACCTGCGTGTCCTTCTTGTCATGGTCACTGCACACTGACCACTGATACCCCATGGCACAAAGATTCAGAAACTATGATTTTATCATAGGCATACCACTCATACCCCGCAGCACTAGGACAAGGAGCTGTGACTGAACAAACGTAGCATGCATGCCATATGGCACCGAGAGGTAACAAAAAGCAAAAAAAAAAAAAGGGGGGGGGGTATAATTCATCTTACCAAACGACTCATATTACACGGCACAAGTATTCAGGGACGATAATTTGACTTACAAACCACTTACACTATACGGCACAAAGATCAAGGAACTATAACTCAGCACACAAAACACTCATACCACAAAGCAACTCGACAAGAAGACTGCAATGGCGACAGCATTGTTGATAGCACTCCAAATCACGCATTTTCACAAAAAAGCACAGTGCAAATTAAGGCTTATTTCGTAAACATTCCAAAATGGTCAGTGGTTTTCGACAATTTTCTACAGACGTCAAAAAGGAAGGAAAATATGGAAAGAGAGAGAGAGAGAGAGAGAAGAGAGAGAGAGAGAGAGAGAGAGAGAGAGATGTTACTCCCCGCATTCATGTCAGCAGAAGTGATATTTTTACATACCCATTCCACATGGCACATAGGTAGATTGGTCAATGACGATTTCGTCACAGATGAACTCAATGGATGCACGTGATATCCGAACAACGAAAGGAATATGGACCGAACGAGGAAAGAAGGAAAATGAAACAAAAGAAGGAACAGAAAAAAGACCCCCCAAAAAATCCTCCAAAGACGCAGATATAAAAGAAGCAAACTTTGTCTTTGTAAGTATGAGTAACTTCTCCTTTAATTAGATTTTCGTGTGTGATTACAACGGTTAACGCTCAGGTCTTCACGTTCCAATCGAAAGAAAATTTACAAAATTGTATGACTGACATAACCAGCTGTATACAGTATCATCTATAATCAATGAGACAGAGATGAAGAAGAACGGCAAAGAAAAAAAAATTGCAATCTAACTCACCTTGTCTCTGTTGACATTCACGTTACTACCAAACAGAAGATCAGACCAAATTATGCTCCGTTAATGTATTTATAAGATCCATGCAAGAATAGAATGACCCGGAAAACCAAGTAAAAATGTTAAATGACAAACCATAACATTATTCTCAATGTAGATAGACGGAAACTTTCTTTTTCCCACTGGCGTTGCGCTGGGCCCAGAAAATAAAAGCAAAGAATTTAAGTAGGGAAACTGAGAAATGCGAATCAATCTGTAAACGTTATTATCCATCGTCATAAACGTTAAAAGAGCAAAAGAAAACGAAGAAAAAAACAACCATAAATAGGAGTGGTGATCCTAGCATCAAAGAGGAAGTGGATTTTAAGCAGAAAGAAATCTTCATAACATGTCTGTTGGGTAACGCAATTAGCCAAATTCTGTAAACTTCAAAGCGATTGGTACATACATACATCGGAGAAGGCAACAGTGACAGGTTAAAGGTTTGCGTGAAGGGGGATTCTTTACAACAGTTCATTCTGCCAATGACAAGGAAAAAGACGATGGATTGGAAATATGCAAGGGATGTTATGTTACAGCTCACGTTCAGAGAGAGTGACCCTCTGCCTGTCACACTGTCACTTTTGCACACACGCATTCATGACAGCATTTACTCCATACGCACACGCAATCTTTCCAATCAACCAAAAGGCGCACTACCGAATGTTTTTTCTTCTCCCCCTCTCCTTCGGGGAAAAACACTTTACTAAATCACATCAAACAATTTACAAACAGATTTTATACATGTATCTCTCTTTACACTGAGAGATAAACTAATTGATTCAAGATTCTATAAAGTCATGGCCTTCACATCACATTAGCCCAAGATCCAGACCAGGAGAATAAATAATTCCTGTAATCATTGATGCCATGCCTGCATCAGATATAAGACTCTCTCCATACTGTCATGATTCCCTGTCTCTCTCAGACATCGTATCGCCCCCTTGAATTCTCCCGTCACTGGAGATATGAGTTCCGACTCCTCTCCCTTGAATTCTCCTGTCACTGGAGAGATGATGAGTTCCAACTCCTCTCCCTGGAGTCTTTAATTGCTGGGGCTGAACTACCGGTGTGTTCCCCACACCATGGCCATCTTTAACCACCTCACGGGGTGAAGGGTGAAGGGCTGAAACACGAATAAGGTTCGTGTAAATAACCTGCTTCTTAATTCAACATATGAATTCTTTCTTTCTCTTTTCTTTAGGTTTTCCCCTGAAGCTTTCCCCAACTATCTATGGCTCACCTGGTAATGACTGGTCAGCAGTGAGTACCAGCGTCCTGACAGGTTCAAGTCTCTAGGCCATCTGCTGGGCTAAAACTGATTCTTTCCTCCCTCCTCCTAGTGAGTGCATACTCAGTGTTCAAAACACATGACCAGCACCTTACCAGCCCTTATTAAACTATCTCTCAGTGGTCACTTTCACCCAATGACCACGTTTGTTTATTTAATGAGTCATTCTCACAATTATTTGGGGACGCCCGCTACACTAGTCAAGCCACATAATTATTCTTCCTTTTTAGTTGTGGCATGGGGAAATGATTCATATCACTAAACTACATGTGATGGAGCGTCACATGCCTTGATGTGAGGCTACGTCACATGACACTGCCTTAATCATGGCGCGCCCTCAGCAAGTCAGTCAGCTTATCGGTTCAATCAGACAAGGAAAATGCCACAACAGAGAATCGGTGCACAAGCCAGCACCCGTAACGTAGACAGTCAGTACATATACCGTTCGTTATTCTGGCATGCACATCAATCAGATATTTCTCTTTCAAGATGTATTCTTTCGACCCATAAACAGAGAAAAGGTAACTCTATTTGCAGTGGATAGACGGGCATTGTCCTCTGATTTTTCTTCCAAAACATAAAACTTGAGAGAATGCCAGGAATCACACACGTCTGGACATATAATTGAAAGGCAAAGTTTATACAATCTAGTTTCTACTGCATCTTCAGTACGAAGAAGATAGAGTTTGTTTTTTACCGGCCTTAAGCTCATTTTCTCGTGTTTCATCATCAAAAATAGTTGGGGGATTTTGTTTTTTTTTCTCATTATGTTCATCCCCGTGCGTAAGATACTATTGTCGTCATGTGACTGGTGGAATGTGTGTTCTTTTCTTGAATAAAAGTACTGACTGACAACAGCAACAAAAACAAAAAACTACACAGCGTACGTCAGCAGCTAGATACTGTCGGATTAATTTATAATTTGCCTGACTGATTTATGGATAATTTGCTTGCTAACTTCCGTTCGGATTTAGGCTTTTGTCTTGAGCCTACGTATACATTTTTCGTGCACGCATTTTTTTTTAATTCAAAGTTGATAATCCTACGTTTGCTAAACATTGGTTGTGATTTTATGTATTTCTATTCAATAATGATGCACGCTCATTTTTGGAGCACAAGAGAACTGAATTTCATGGCAATTAAATCTATGCCCCCCCCCCCCCCTCTCTCTCTCTCTCTCTCTCTAAGTTTATGCTCTGTCTGTCTGTCTGTCTGTCTGTCTGTCTGTCTGTCTCTCTCTCTCTCCCCTCTCTCTCTCCTCTCTCTCTCTCTCCTCTCTCTCTCTCTCTCTCGTTCTCTTTCTCTCTCATCCGAGCCGTGTTCAGAGATAAAGTCGCGTCTTTCTTATTACTTCAAAATGATTCAGATTAAGATGGAAATTGTTGTTGAAACTTGTCACCCAATCAGCTGAAGAACTGCGCCATCCACCAGTCTGGATCTCCATGTAAGAAATGTGGCTGTTTCGACCCTGAATTCGTCGCCATCATGTTGAGAAGAAGAAAAGAAACAATCAACATTGCGGACAATGAGTATGAAGACCATAGCTGTTGGTCTCTGGGAAGGTTTCGTGCTTTCCCCCCCCCCCCCCCCCCCCCCCCCCCTTTGTTGCAGTGTGACCACATTGAATGAAACCAGCGTCTTGCACGGAAGGCGCTTTGCTACAGAGCAGCTTGATGAGTGCTGGGCGCGCAGCTCTTGCGGATAAAGGTAAAGGTCATGTTGCATATAGCCCAGCCGACCGCAAAGGGCCATATCAGGGCTGTCATCGCGTTGAAGTCAACTCGCAAGTCATTCATTCATACATTCCTTTAAAATAAACCTTCTGAAAACACACACCGACATTTTCATTTTTTTTTATCTTTATACTGTAAAATCTCAGATCAGATGAAAAATGTTAATCTCTTTCAGAAATTCAAAGATAACATCAGGTGGAACATCTGTGAACAAGGTTTTCATGGAGTCTGCTGTAAAATGTTTATATCTCACATCATGCAACTCCCAACACTCTTAAAGAATATGTTTCACTGTGAATGGCAAATGACATGGAATGCACCACAGAAGGTACGAATGAGTTAAAAACGAATGGTCAGTGTGCAGCCGGCATGAAACCGTTTCTTCTTTGCTACCACCAGATGTAGATGAAAGAAACTCTTTTAGGTCTGCACGGATCTGGAAAAGTTTGTCATCCGTCTGTGTATTCAAGTCCTCCTGCCAGAGGTGAATAAGGAGAGCATCACCGCTGACCCATCTGGAACTCTGGAGTCTGTTGAAGAACCTTCTGACACGAGGCTGATATTCAGTCCACAGACTGTGAACAACAAGTTCATTCAGAAGGAGGAGGACATGACGGACCTGCTTGACAGTGGTCGTACCCCTGCAGGACAAGATGGACTCGTTGGAGAAGAAGGCGTTTGACTTGCTGCGCGAGAAGGACGTCCTGCAGAGCACCAACGAAGACCTCAGACAGGACGTGCATAAAAATAAATAAATAAATAAATAAATAAAAACTGTAACGAGGGAACATTTCAAAATTTACGAGGTTGAATGTGTGGACGGATTGACTGAAGTTTACATGTGATAGGATGTGATTAGATTGAGGAAAAGGACACAAATAAAGATTTGAGCTGTTACAGAAGATTGTTTGCCGACTCATGTGGAAAGTACTCGCGGAAATGATGGCTGTAATGAGATGAATGATTAATGCTCAAACTGAAGAAGAGAGAGAGAGAGAGAGAGAGAGAGAGAGAGAGAGAGAGAGAGAGAGAGAGAGAGAGAGAGAGAGAGAGAGAGAGAGAGAGAGAGAGAGAGAGAGAGCGTTTCAAAACTAAATCATTACGTTAAGAGTGCACATGATAGTTGTTGAAGTTGTGTTGAGGGAACTTTTCCACCGAAACGTTTTTTGATTTGAATACAATGATGCCTGTGTTGATCGTCTGTTTCAACAGGAAGATAATGTGTTTGCGCGAAAAGTAGTGAAAGTGAAGAGAAGTATCATTAAATATCCTTTTAATGCATATACAGATATTATGGATGATACGCAACATGTTTGATTATTGCACTGAGTTATGAATGCCCTTCTTATGAAATTGGTTCTTGTTACTTATTGTGTCCTGTGTAAAAGTAATTGTATGCGTTTAACGGAAACATTTGTTGGACATGACCTGTTAAGCGTGTTACAGGCTGTAGAGAATTTAGAATAAAGGCTGTCAGGCTATCTAAACGAGGCAGACATGCAGGGAGCATGATTTGTGTCCCATAAGAATATATATATATATATATATATATATATATATATATATATATATATATATATATATATATATTGATAATAATAATGTGTATGTGTGTGTGTGTGTGTGTGTGTGTGTGTGTGTGTGTGTGTGTGTGTGTGTGTGTGTGTGTGTGTGTGTGTGTGTGTGTGTGTGTGTGTGTGTGTGTGTGTGTGTGTGTGTGTGAGCGTGCGTGCGTGCGTGCATGCGTGCGTGCGTTCGTGCGTACGTGCGTGCGTGCGTTCCTAGGTGCCACCAAAAATTTCACCCTACTATTCACACTTTCACATTGTCAGTGGTACTGGTTCACCGGAATAAAATGTATTTTCTGGTGTATTCTGGAACATAATCATGCATATACAATACTATGCGATGAACTGAATGGCAAACTGGAGGCATTAATCTGGACATACTTAATGACAGCAATGACCATGGGATTCAAGTTGACTGTCGCATCTCCTGGCTGAGAAAACATTAGGTAACAAGCTTGATCTTCATGGAAAATATATATGTTAAAACACATGTATCTCACTGCCTTTTATCCGTGTATCCTTGATGGTGTATGCCATGCAGATTTTGATGGAAATTACATATCTGAATCAGTAAGTAGTGTGAATGATTACACACTCTGATGATTTTTTTTCTCATGTTTTCCCCTTCGAATGACTTGTTCAAGACGATGATTTTACCTGCAGAACTGCACGCACTTCAGATCTACTGAAAAAAAAAGCGAGATGCACAGGAGCGGGTGAGAAAGATCAGGTTTTCTGTGATGTGTGGAACTGTGATTTGAAACGATCCTTATTTCCATGTCTTATATGCCTCCAGAGGACTAACATTGCTTATTCAGGCTATATGTTATGTGATTATAACTGTAATCACGCCTTATATGTGTTTCGTGAACATATAACTTAGAAAAAACCTGAAGACTGGATGAAAAAGCATGTCGGTTTAAATGCAATAGATAAAAACGATGATTAAACTCAAAAGAATTGCGAAACTGTTACCGAAAAGTTATTATAAATGTTTAGAAATTCGAAAGATCGAACAGACACTAGTGTTATTTTAACAAGAAGATCTCATAAAAATCGACGATGAATAAATAAGAGCGATTATAATGAGAACAAACCATCAAAAACTAGTTCCCTCTGTGAATAATCAGAACGAATTTTTGAAGGGGAGAGGGGGAGGGGGGGGGGGGCGGAGGCGTCCGGGGGAGGGGGCGGGGAGAGGGAGGGAACCTAATAAATAAAACCAGTCATGTAATAACTTAAGAGCTCGTGACTGCTTTAAGCACCTTAAATATTCTTTTGCAGGAGGAGATTATCATTTAATGCAAAATGAAGAAGATGTATACGCCGATGAAAATTAACAGAGGATGGAGATTAGCTCTATAAACGGACCTATATTCAGGGAAGAAGTGGCATTTGCATTGCATATGGGTTACAGAGTAATCGTTCCTCTTTGCGCTGTGTTGTAATTCGGTAAATGATGTAGTCATCTCGGAATCGGGTAAATGATGTCTCTGTAAAATGTTTTAATACGCTATTGCAAAAAGTTGTATTTTCCAGAGACCTGGGCAGAGTCCGTTACAATATTTCTGTGAAGAAAAGTTAAAAAGATCGCACTGGTAATTTATACAGGCATCTCACTTTGCGAAGAAAGCAGTAACATGGATCACACGCGTAATTTTACAGAGATCTCACTTTGCGAAGCAAGCAGTAACACGGCATTATAAAACTATAGACTATAAAAGAGTATTGAGGAACGTAACATGACAAACGACCATCCAACGAGGTTAAAAAAAGACTACTTCACAACTGATCATGTTTTTACAAAACAATTCTCCTTAAATCACAATTAATTATATTTGTTAAGTCTGATAAAGGCTTTGGTTTTAAGAAATGTATAACGGTTTGCGTTCTTTAAACAGGATGAAAAGCAAGCTTTTTTGTAGTATGTACATCAATATAAAAGCTAGGATTTGACGTGGAACAAAATTATGTCAGCTGCATTCATGCGGTACAACAAAATGATGTAGCTAGTCATATACTGGTTCTATGGTTCATAAACGAATTGGCGAAAGAAGTGCTCAGAAGATGGAGACATCGTGCCATTTTTCACAGAAAACAAATTTGTTTATGGCAAATAATGCAGCTTTAATAGCTCTACAGACACAACTAGACAGTTTGTAGTTAGCAGCATCAACACTTCATTTGAATCCAACTATGAAAGTGATAAAGTGGTGTTCAGATACGATGGCTTCATGGCACATTAGAGCGATGAACTGACAATGGGGATGCATTATGTATGTTATTGCAAGCAAATATCAGGGAATTCATTATTGTACAAGACAGTTTTGAAACATCAAAGTTATGATTTTGCGAACTGGCTAAAATGCTTTTTTGTACATTGTACAATTTATTGTACATTTTACCGAAACTGGGTTGAAATGTCATGACCTTAATTTGTATTCACAGGTACTCGTCACGTGAGATGCTCCTAATGAACCAGTATGGGGCTGAGTTATCGTGTGTATATGATGCTGATTGTCATTCTGAAAAGATACATTTACTCGCCTGTAAAAATGTTCATGGATTTGAAATGAGAACACAAAGTGATTTAACCTAAGGTGAAACTAATCGATATCCAATATACACAAGTTCTACCATAAAATTCATGAATTCTTGGCTAACTCTTAACAAGGATGAGTGAGGCAGGACTGCCGTGAAAACCTTTGAGGGCGTGTTTAGTTTTAGAAATGTATGTGAGCAAAAGATGCTGGGTTTCAAGTCTTCGTTGTACGCTGTATATGTTGGGATTTGGCTGTGTTTGGACATATTAAGATGCGGAATGAATAAGGAATGAATGATTTGTTTTCTGCACGATTTCATGAAAGTAAAATAATTGCATGTAGTTGATATGAATGGGATTTTCATGTTAAGAACAGAACCAGATTTGGTTTGTGTATAATCTTTTGCATAGTACCCGATACACAGATATATTCACTGCTAAATTCTTCTTCTTCCTAAAATACTGGTTCACTCAAAAACGAGTAGGTCACCAGCGCGCGATCATCTACAATTTCAAATAATTAGATTCAGAATCTGTGTTACTTAGATTGCTCAGCATTTACTTCTGCCATAGATAACAAAAATTACAGAATCGTTCAATTTCGTATCATGAATCGCCAAGAAAACTATGTTTCTTTCGTTACATGTTGCCCAGTACTGAATGGTTTAAGGTAACAATGCATTCGTAGAAAATTTTGTGCATTCTTAGATGAGTGTCAGTTTAAATTTACTTTTGGCATGTTAGCAAAACGAACGATGAGAAACTCATCCACTTTCACCTGCGACATATCGCTGTCCAATGTACATCAAGATACCTGGTCCAACAAACGCTATGTATTGAAGAACAGTTACTGTTCGGTGATCTTCCTTCATGATGAGCAACGTCCTATATATGAATACCCCCCCTCCTCTCTCTCTCTCTCTCTCTCTCTCTCTCTCTCTCTCTCTCTCTCTCTCTCTCTCTCTCTCTCTCTCTCTCTCTCCTCTCTCTCTCTCTCTCTTCTCTCTCTCTCTCACACACACACACACACACACACACACACACACACACACACACACACACACACCACACACACACACACACACACATTTTTCAAGCATAATAATATTTTTGTGTCCATGTGTTTGTAAAAAAAAAAATGTATACATATATATACATGATTTAAATGAGCGTGTCCCGCACTGTAAATACAGCCAAGATGAGAGAATGATTATAATACTATTGATTCATGTCTGAAACATCCTCTGACACATTTTGGTCTGGCTTGGGTGCTCTCTGCTCCTGCTGTGATGTCCATCCTCAAGACCTGTTCTTCTCACGATTTCACCAGGTGTACATCAGTGACCAAAGTATATCAATGTAGAGGGTAAGGGGAGGGGACGGAAGAGCCAGGGGAGGAGAGGGAGGTGTGTGGGGGGGGAGGGGGGGGGGCAGGGATTGGGATGGGGGAGCTTGGGAAGGACGGGGACGAGAAGGAATAGAGGGGGGGGGGGAGGGTTGAGATGTTCCTGGTACCTTCATTCCATTTGTGCCTTGGTCTGGCTCTCTTTTGTGTTGTTGTTGTTGTTGTTGTTGTTGTTGTTGTTGTTGTTGTTGTTGTTGTTGTTTTGTTGTCGCCAGACAAAAACTTGATCTCATCACGTAGACTGAATGCCAGAGCAGGGCTCTGTGCTGCAATAGACGCCAAGGAAGGAAGAAAACAAGGAAGTACTGAGGCCTCGGGATTTTTTAGATTTTTTTTAATTTTAATGTACGTATTTGTTTCTTTCTTTTTCTTTTCACTGTACTTCATTTTCTAACCCCCACCCCCTCCCTCCCTCCTCACTCCCCTTCCTCTCGCCTTCGCCCCCTTTCCCACTTCCTCGACCCCCATTCCTCCATCCTACTACCCCCCTGTCCGACTTTGTCTGTGATTTTGTGTAGACTGCCTGGACGGAACTGTCGGAAACGTGACGGTGTGCTGTGTTGAGACAGTTGCGTATAGTTATGCAGAGAGGGGATTCTCCTACACCATTTTACCTTCACCAAAGAGCGTATGGTTTTACCCTCGTCCGTTTGTCTGTTTGCTTGCTTGTTTTTTGTTTTTGTTTTGATTTATTTTGTTTTCTTTCGTTTTGTTTTTTGTTGTTGTTACTTCCCCATCTTCTGTAGTACTTCAGTGACACTATCCCCACGCTACTCAATTCGGCTCCCTGTCCACCACAGCTACATCCAGGCATAGCCCATCGCAGCTTTGGCATCAGCCATCTACACCGAGCAATCGATATTAAATCGTGATGACGCAACTCACCTGAGCAGACACTGCAGTACTGCTTGTCCCTCGTCTGATCCATCATACCCAGGACATCCACCTTACCGTGCTCCTTAGTGCCGACACCCAGTGCTTGGCTGCTGACCCAGCGGGAGTGAGCGTCTCTTCTTAGAGGATTCAACCACTTCCATCCAACGACGGCGACCTCACGAACTCGCCCAAGACGTAGACTTGAAGAGGAAATTTAAAAAAAACTGAAGGCACCAAGACAGCATGAAGATCCACCGCAAGATGTGAGACCGTTCTCAATGCTGATCAGTGAGGATGCAGATGCCACAAGATGTGAGACCGTTCTCAATGCTGATCAGTGAGGATGCAGATGCCACAAGATGTGAGACCGTTCTCAATGCTGATCAGTGAGGATGCAGATGCCACAAGATGTGAGACCGTTCTCAATGCTGATCAGTGAGGATGCAGATGCCACAAGATGTGAGACCGTTCTCAATGCTGATCAGTGAGGATGCAGATGCCACAAGATGTGAGACCGTTCTCAATGCTGATCAGTGAGGATGCAGATGCCACAAAATGTGAGACCGTTCTCAATGCTAATCAGTGAGGATGCAGATGCCACAAGATGTGAGACCGTTCTCAATGCTGATCAGTGAGGATGCAGATGCCACAAAATGTGAGACCGTTCTCAATGCTGATCAGTGAGGATGCAGATGCCACAAAATGTGAGACCGTTCTCAATGCTGATCAGTGAGGATGCAGATGCCACAAAATGTGAGACCGTTCTCAATGCTGATCAGTGAGGATGCAGAT
>CM031622.1:37645515-37655515 GCA_018398815.1 Conus ventricosus | reverse complement strand
GTGTGTGTGTGTGTGTGTGTGTGTGTGTGTGTGTGTGTGTGTGTTGTGTGTGTGTGTGTGTGTGTGTGTGTGGTGTGTGTGTGTGTGGCGAGAGAGAGTGTGTGTGTGTGTGTGTGTGTGTGTGTGTGTGTGTGTGTGTGTGTGTGTGTGTGTGTGTGTGTGTGTGCGCGCGCGCGGAGAGACAGAGTATGTGTGTGTGTGTGTGTGTGCGGAGAGAGAGAGAGTATGTGTGTGTGTGTGTGTGTGTGTGTGTGTGTGTGTGTGTGTGTGTGTGTGTGTGTGTGGTGTGTGTGTGTGTGAACGCGCGCGTGCTCGTATATATATATATATATATAATATATATATATATATATATATATATATATATATATATATATATATATATATATATAGATCGATTAAGAGAACATCCTGATGACAGCGCAACACGCTTGAAACAAATTTGTAGATAGTTTTAAGATTCCTCTTTTAACTTGTTTTATCTCTCTCTCTCTCTCTCTCTCTCTCTCTCTCTCTCTCTCTCTATATATATATATATATATATATATATATATATATATATATATATATATATATATATATATATATATATATATATATACCAGTTTAAAATAGGATTTTAAAATGAAGAGGTTAAAACCTACAAGCTTGTTTCAAGCTAAAAGCGCTTTTAGCTTGAAACAAGCTTGTAGGTTTTAACCTCTTCATTTTAAAATCCTATTTTAAACTGGTATGTCGCTCCCTACATGGTTGAGCACTTTTTACGTCCTGAGTGGCTTTTTAACTCTGATTTATATATATATAATATATATATATATATATATATATATATATATATATATATATATATATATATATATATATATATATATATATATAGTAGAAAGAAACTCGTGGAGAGCGTGGCAGCAGAGAGTCCTCAGAAGAGAAGCCCCCTATACTGACTTCCATAAAAAACGCGAAAGCAAAACAAGCTGAAGGTTAGGGGCGAATTTTATTGATCACAATTGTACAGAGTGGAAGCGAGAATTCAACGTGATTTGATTCATTACACCGGTAATGTGTGAAAATGTCATCAGCAATATGTCTTTGTGTGGAAAATCCAAGGTCACGTGACAAACCAGCCTGAAGTCCTAATACCGTGTGTGGCCACCATTTGCATGGACAACTGCTTGACACCTGCGGCTCATTGAGTGGACCAGATGGTTGATGCGTCCCCTTGGCACACCAGCCCACACATGGACGATGGCCTGATGAAGTTGAGCCGCTGTTGCTGGTCGTGGACGCAGGAGGTCCAACCGTCTGCCAAGTTCATCCCAAAAATGTTCTATTGGGTTTAAATCGGGACTGAGGGCTGGCCAGGGCAGCACATTGACGTTGTTATGCTGAAGAAATTGCTGGGTGGCCCTGGCTGTGTGTGGTCTTGCATTGTCCTGTTGGAATGTCCAGTTTGGGTGTTGCGCAAAAAAAGGAACGACATGGGGTCTGAGCACCTGGTGGATGTAGCGCTGTGCATTGACACCCTGTCCGCGACCAGGACCAATGTTCTGAAAGATGACTGATCCTATGGCGTGGTTAATGTCAATTGCACCCCATATCATAACGTTCGGGCCTCCCCAGGGTTCCGCTCTACCACACAGGAGTCAGCATAGCGTTCACCAGGTCGACGCCATATTCTGACACGACCGTCAGCCATGTCAATACAAAAACGGCTCTCATCTGAGAACAGTATGCATCCCCACTGCTGCCTGTGCCAGTTGATTCGGGCTTGTGCCCACTGCAGCCTGTCCTGCCGGTGTCTTGGTGTCTGTACCGGACCTCTGTGAGGACGCCTACATGCCAGCCCGTTCTCCTGAAGACGCCGCCGCACAGTGTTGAGGCTGATTCGTTGCTGGAGATTCCCAGGCACCTGTCGAGCAGTGTTAGCGGCTGTTTGCCGCCTGTCCCCCAGATGGATTCGAACAAAATGGCGATCCTCTCTTGGTGTGGTGACCCGAGGACGGCCTGGCCGGGGACGATCATCAGTGGTACCAGTGACTCGCATGCGGTGCTGCAGACGATAGATGGTTGAGATGTGGACGTTAAAGATGTTGGCGACCTGCCTGGCATCCACACCAGCCTCCAGATGGCCTAGGGCACGATTGCGTTCCTCTGCTCGTAGTCTTGGCATCTCTGTAGCGCTCAGACGGCAAGTCGTTATCTGAACCTTGTAGCGCGGCTTTATAAAGGCTGCATGCCTGCGTACTTGTCGCTGGTTAACTTTGCTCTGCATGGTGTGCACGTGCCTCACATGCAGCAACCAGTTTGCCATTTTTGTTGCCCCTCCAATGCCGGAAATGATGTGTTGCTCACACAATTTTTTCACTGCACGTGAGTCTTGGACCCAAACAACTTGCCACAATGGTTCAATATCGTATATTCACCCCTTTTCACCCGAAAAATAGCCTTTCAATTTCTCGCGTTTTTTATGGAAGTCAGTATATATATATATATATATATATATATATATAGATATATATATATATGTGTGTGTGTGTGTGTGTGTGTGTGTGTGTGTGTGTGTGTGTGTGTGTGTGTGTGTGTGTGTGTGTGTGTGTGAGAGAGAGAGAGAGAGAGAGAGAGAGAGAGAGAGATTCATGTGTGTTTGTGTGTGTGTCTGTGCGCGTGTGTGGAGAGAGAGAGATTCATGTGTGTGTGTGTACGTGTGTGTGTGTGTGTGTGTGTGTGTGTGTGTGTGTGTGTGTGTGTGTGTGTGTGTGTGTATGTGTGTGTGTGTGTGTGTGTGTGTGTGTGTGTGTGTGTGTGTGTGTGTGTGTGTGTAAAATACAATGTGTTGTACTGGTGTGTGCAGGTTCTCCTCCAACTGTGCCCACAGAGGGGTGAGGGTGTGTGTGTGTGTGGGGAGTGACTAAGGGGCGGAAATGTCGGAGGAGAGCGGTCAGGGCACCATCGTGTTCAAATGCGTGATGCTGGGTCCACCCGGGTGGGCAAGACCTGCCTCCTTAACCGCCTGGCCAAGGCCAGTTTCTGGACAGTCCGCTGTCCACCCTGTCTTCCGCCTCCCTCCAGACCTCGCTTCCCCTCCCAGACGGCGCAATGGCCACCATGGACTTGTGGGACACCGGGGTCAGGAAAGGTCACTGCCTGTTTCTTTTGTCCGTAGCTTCAATTTGTGTGTGTGTGTGTGTGTGTGTGTGTGTGTGTGTGTGTGTGTGTGTGTGTGTGTGTGTGTGTGTGTGTGTGTGTGTGTGTGTTGCTTGTTCTTCGGTTCCTTTTCTTTTTGTTCTTTTTTTCTAGTTGGTTTTTCTTCTTCCTCTCTTCTTCCTCCTCCTCCTCTTCTTCTTCTTCTTCTTCTTCTTCTTCTTCTTCTTCTTCTTCTTCTTCTTCTTCTTCTTCTTCTTCTTCTTCTTCTTCTTCTTCTTCTTCTTTTTCTTCCTCGTCCTCCTCCTCCTCCTCTTTCTCCTCCTCCTCTTCCTCCTCCTCCTCCTCTTTCTCCTCCTCCTCTTCCTCCTTCTCCTCTTTCTCCTCCTCCTCTTCCTCCTGCTCGTCTTCTTCTTCTTCTTCTTTCTCTTCTTCTTCTTCTTCTCTTCTTCTTCTTCTTTTTTCTTCTTCTTCTTCTTCTTCTCCTTCTTCTTCTCTTCTTCTTCTTCTCTTCTTCTCCTTCTTCGTCTTCTTCTTCTTCTTCACCTCCTCCTCTTCCTTCCTCTTCTTCCTTTTGTCTTTTTCTCCATCGTTCTCTCCTTCTCCTCCTCTTCCTCCTCCTCCCCCTTCTTCTTCTCTTGTATCCTCTTCTCCTCCTTCCTCTCCCCCCCCCCCCACCTCCTCCTTCAGATAGACTGCATTCAAATGCGTGGACGCGGTGAACCCTTTGTAGTTCATTGCATCTAAGGCCACAAGGCTATGGAGGTTTAATTTCACCTTTCTTCCTATCTTCTTTTCTGTCTTTTTTTTCTCTCTCTCTTCTCTCCTTTCTTTCTTCCTTCCTTTCTTTTTTTTCTTCTTTGTCTTCCTTCCCTTTTCTTCTTCTTCTTTCTTCTTCTTCTTCTTCATTTCTTCTTCTTCTTCTTTGTCTTCTTCTTCTTCTTCTTCTTCTCTCCTTCTTCTTCTTCTCTCCTTCTTCTTCTTCTTCTTCTTCTTCTTCTTCTTCTTCTTCTTCTCTTTTTTCCCACTTCTTTTGCTCTTGTTTCTGTTCCTGTTCTTTTTCTTGTAATTTACATTGCCTGTTCTTCTTCTTCTTCTTTTCTTTTTTTATATTTTTTATATATACTTCGTTTAAAATTCTTTTTTTTTTGCGTGTGATATGCTTCAGCGCAAATACTCCTAGTTTTCCTGTCCAGGTGTATGGTTTCAAAATAGGGTGACAGCAGGCGTGATATGCTTCAGCGCAAGTATTCCTAGTTTTCCTGTCCAGGTGTATGGTTTCAAAATAGGGTGACAGCAGGCGTGATATGCTTCAGCGCAAGTATTCCTAGTTTTCCTGTCCAGGTGTATGGTTTCAAAATAGGGTGACAGCAGGCGTGATATGCTTCAGCGCAAGTATCCTAGTTTTCGTCCAGTGTAGGTTTCAATAGGTGACAGCAGGCGTGATATGCTTCAGCGCAAGTATTCCTAGTTTTCCTGTCCAGGTGTATGGTTTCAAAATAGGGTGACAGCAGGCGTGATATGCTTCAGCGCAAGTATTCCTAGTTTTCCTGTCCAGGTGTATGGTTTCAAAATAGGTGACAGCAGGCGTGATATGCTTCAGCGCAAGTATTCCTAGTTTTCCTGTCCAGGTGTATGGTTTCAAAATAGGTGACAGCAGGCGTGATATGCTTCAGCGCAAGTATTCCTAGTTTTCCTGTCCAGGTGTATGGTTTCAAAATAGGGTGACAGCAGGCGTGATATGCTTCAGCGCAAGTATTCCTAGTTTTCCTGTCCAGGTGTAGGGTTTCAAAATAGGGTGACAGCAGGCGTGATATGCTTCAGCGCAAGTATTCCTAGTTTTCCTGTCCAGGTGTAGGTTTCAAAATAGGGTGACAGCAGGCGTGATATGCTTCAGCGCAAGTATTCCTAGTTTTCCTGTCCAGGTGTATGGTTTCAAAATAGGGTGACAGCAGGCGTGATTGCTTTCAGGCGTTCCTATTCTGTCCAGGTGTATGGTTTCAAAATAGGGTGACAGCAGGCGTGATGTTTTCCTGTCCAGGTGTATGGTTTCAAAATAGGGTGACAGCAGGCGTGATTTCCTGTCCAGGTGTATGGTTTCAAAATAGTAAGCAGGCGTGATCTGTCAGTGTGGTTCAATGTGAGCAGGTGAATGCTTCAGCGCAAATACTCCTAGTTTTCCTGTCCAGGTGTAGGGTTTCAAAATAGGGTGACTGCAGGTGTAGGGTTTCAAAATAGGGTGACAGCAGGCGGACATTAAAAGAAGAGCACAGACAGAACTACCGCCATCGCCGAACGAAAGAATGAACAAACTGCAACACAAACACCACGGGTTTCGACCTCCTTGGTCCTCTTCAGGTAAGACAAATCGCATTCAAGATAACGAAAACGAAGGACGAACGGATGGTCACTTATCTTTCCTAGCTGGGTGCTAGAGGCCTCTGAAATGCAAAAGGAACTAAAGGGGAGACAATACGGATGAAACTAAGAAGAATAATGATAATAAAGTAAAGAAAATATAACAATTAATAACAAAATAAAGAAGCCACCACCACCACTACTACGACACTACTACTGCTGCTGCTGCTGCTGCTGCTGCTGTTGTTGTTGTTGTTGTTGTGTTACCACTGCTACTTCTACTATTCGTAACAATAATGATGGTAGTTTAATTATAAAATTATACTAATAATGATGATAATGGTAATTGTAGTAATAATAATAACCTTACTAACAGTAGAGAAAGGCGAGGAGTAAGTGGATGATTAAGTAATACGGTTATAATAATGACGACGACGACGGTGATGATGATGGTGATGATGATTATGATGATGATGATGATGATGGTGATAATGTTGATTCTGTTAACATTGATAATGAAAGAAGAGATTCTTCTTCTTCTTCTTCTTCTTCTTCTCATAGGTATTATTGTTATCGTTATATATTATTATTATTATTATTATTATTATTATTATTATTATTGTTATTATTATTGCTGTTGTTGTTATCATTATGATTATTATTATTGGTAGTGGTGGTGTTTTTAATATTATTATTGTTATGATCATTATAATGACTATTATTATCATTGTCAGCAGCAGCAGCAGCATTATTGATGTTGCTACTATAACTATATTACTTAGCTATCATCTGACTCCTCTCCTTTTTTCTGATATTAGCATCGTTATGGTTATTACTACAATTACTGTTATCATTATTGTTAGAATTATCATTACCTGATTGTATAACATCATTATCGTATCACTAGGTAGAAGTAGTAATCGTACCAGCCGCCGTGGCGAAGTGGTTAGCGTCGCGGACTCCCGGCTGGGAGGTCGTGGGTTCGAATCCCATCAGAGTCATGTGGGTTTTTCTGCTCTGACCAGCTCCTACCCAGAACTGAGTTTGCTGCGGACTCAGTTGGGAAGACTGGGACCACACAGTTGAGTTTCATCCACTCAATGGATGCGTTTCTGAGAGTGTTGCTCAAATTTCCTGACCAACACTGCAGGTGCCTGTATCTCTCGGGCCTGGTTGACGCCAGGATAAACTATGAAAGGAAGCGTAGAGTACAGCTCTGTCATGCAGTCTCAGACCGAAATGGAAATCCGTAGCATCATCTTAATCATCCTCATTCTCATCGATCAGCATTAAATTTTAAAAAGTCTCAAATTCTGTGGCCCTTCCTGCCCTGCTCTCATGGTGACTTCAATTTCGATGTCCTCTCCACGTCTGTAGTCTTGGTTTGGTTCCGTCGGGGTCACCGGTATCGGCGAGTCCATGGGGGCTGTCGTTGGACGAACGTGGTGGCGCCCTCCGGAGGGAGAGCTCACTCACGCCGGCTCCGCGACTAAGCAATTATTGTCGTCAGTAGGGGGCTTAGTAGGTGGTGTCCTGCGTATGTTAGATCACAACAGGCGCCACTGAACACCACCGAAGTGACTCGGTAGCAGTGCAGTGTCTCCTCCGGTGGGTTGCCTCTTGATGACTTGACATTGGCTGCTCCCTGTGGATTGCCGGTGCCGGGGCTGTGGACGGGGTATCGGAATGAGCGGCGTGGGTGCACTGCCTCTGAGGTGGCGCAGAGGTTGGGACAGCAAAAAAAAAAAGTAGTAGTAGTAGTAGTAGTAGTAAAAGTAGCAGTAGTCGGAGGAGGAGGAGTAAAAAAAAAAAAACAAATAGTAGTAGAGGTAATATTTTCAGTTTTTTTTTTCCTTAACCGTATTATCTCCCCTTCAGCCTCAGTTGCATTTCATGGCCTTTTCGCACGCACTCACTTCGAAGAGAACAGTGACTGTTTGTCCTTCGTTTCCATTGTCTTCAATGTTCTTTGCCTTGCACGAGAAGGCCAAATAGGTCGAAGCGCGTCGTGTTTGTTTTGTCATTTGTGTATTCTTTCGTCTGGCGGCGCAGTAATTCTGTCTTGTCTTTGCTCCGGTCTGAGTGTCAGTCAAGGTAAGAAACAGGTTTAACGTTCTGTTTAACCTGTCGGTGGTGTAGTCATCGTCAACTGATATCGTCTCATTTCATCAGTAAAGAAATTCAGACATAAATGAATGACTGAAAAGACTGTACGGAAAAAAAGAAGAGATGAGTAAAGAAAATGACAAATTAAAAGCAATACGTAAGTGAATAGATCAATAACTGAATAAATGAATAAATAGATAAATAAATAAATAGATAAAGAAATGACCGAATAGATCATAAATAAAACATACATACATATATACATGCATACAAATATACATACATGCATGCATGCACACACAAATAAATGAATGAATGAATGAATCAATCAATGAATGAATGAATCCATAAATAAATGAATGTGTAACTAGATAAACAAATAAATGGAAATAAATGAATAAAATAAATTAGCAAATAAATACACGTGAATAGAATAAGATATGTTGCTTATAGCCCAGCCGACCGCAAAGGGCCACGTGAATAGAATACAGAAACAAATAGACAAATAAACTAATAAGCAAATGAATCAATGAATGAATGAATCAATCAATCAATCAATAAACAAACAAACAAATCATTCCCGTCCATCTTCCCCCGCAGGTACCGCAGTCTGACGGCCTCCTACTACCGTGATGCCAAAGCCGTGCTGCTGGTCTACGACGCCGAGCACAAGCACAAGATCGTGGACTGGATGGCAGAGGCCCAGTGCCACCTGGCCCAGCACGAGGCTCTGGTGTTCCTGGTGGGCACCAAGCTGGATTTAGGAAGTGACGTCATGCTGACGGAAGAGGAAGTGCAGACCTTGGCCCAGCTGGGGAAGGGAGGGGTGGGGGTGGAGGGGCACTTCGCGCTGAGCTCCAAGTCGGGACAGAACGTGGACGAGACCTTCCTCCAGCTGGCGGAGAGCGTGTGGAGGGCGTGGAAGGAGAAACGGGTGGATCTACGAGGGCGGCAGGGGACGCTACGGGTCAGCAAAGAGGCCGCCGCGCAACGCTCCACTAAGTCTGGCTGCTGCGCAAGAAAATGAGACGCCGTCCAGTAGAGAAGTACGCGGTGCGCTCGCTCACGCACGCACGCACACTCTCTCTCTCTCTCTCTCTCTCTCTCTCTCTCTCTCTCTCTCTCTCTCTCTCTCTCTCTCTCTCTCTCTCTCTCTCTCTCTCTCTCACACACACACACACACACACACACACACACACACACACCACACACACTTCAAAGTAACATTACCGTTATTAGAATTCATTAACACACACACACACACTCTCTCTCTCTCTCTCTTCTCTCTCTCTCTCTCTCTCTCTCTCTCTCTCTCTCTCTCTCTCTCTCTCTCACACACACACACACACACACACACACACTCAAGGTTGATAATTTATTCACTTTGGACAGCTGTTCGGGGGCAGTGAGTGTACAAATCGGTAAACATGGTTCAACAAAACAAACACAAGAAATAAACACAGCAGCCAAAAGAAATCAGAAAAGTATGTTTTAGTAATAAAACTGGATAATCTAGGGCAATTTCAATGCTCTGTCGATTTAGCCTGGTCTAGGAAAATGTTTTAGTTTTCGGTGGTAATGCATTACGAAAATCAGTCGTGGCACTAACTGACCCCCACCAGAACTATGTGCAATTATGTCTTCAGTTAATGTGTAACTGGTTTCAAAAATTTGTTTTTCAATTATCTGCCCTGAATTGACGCATTGTCCATAATATTTGTATGAATGGAAAGAAGAAAAGTATCCGTATTTCTACAATAAATATCAGTCAAGTGCCTGCATGCACACGCTAAAAGAAAAAAAAAAGAAGAGTGACAGATCCCTATCATTTTCATCTGGCTTCGTAGTTTCATTCTGCGGAGCACGGAAATCATGCAGAAACTTCAATTAGCGTGTCTGTTCCTGATTATGATTTGCTACGTGCACGGGACAAATGACGCAAAGGGAGTCATGAGGTCAAGGTCGTCAGGGAGCAGCTATTATTTTGATTTCTCCGTGTCCACTCACCCACCATCAGGGCCCAGACAGTGCCACAGTGAACATTGAGAACCGGCTAGGATTGTCCTGGGAACAACATGCAACACGTGTCTCGTGCAGTGCATCGTATTTGGGGCAAACCATGATTAAATGAGAGCCACCCCCCATGACAGCTCACGTTGCGATCTGCACGTGCTCTAGGCTGTGTAAAGGCCGTCACACATTACCCTTTCCAGCTCTGGAATGCGGTTGTTGACGGAATTCTAAACAATATCCCCCGCTGGCTTCCTCCTGTCCGGCCGGCAAACATCTGTACGTACACCCGCTGGACAAGCCACAGTGGTCAGCACTCTCTGGATATGGGCTCAGATGAAGAAGATGATTTGCTATGCGTTTTTCAGATTAGTAGTAGTACTAG
>CM031622.1:37640515-37643015 GCA_018398815.1 Conus ventricosus | reverse complement strand
CTTTCTTGAAACGCAGCCAAGCTGGGTTTCAGGGCAGTTAAATTAGAATTTATGGACATGTAACACTCTGTTACAACTTGTGTGAGTGAGTCTATGGTGGATGAAAAGAACTGAAGTTTGATTTATTTATTGGTGGTAAAATTATAGTGTTTCTTGTGAGCTGCACATTCTCTTGTCTGTGTTTTTGTGTGGATGTGAAAGAGCTTCGCCGAGGTTTCCATCTTTGATGTTACTCTTCAAGAAGGTTCAAATATGCCCTGCTTTTTGCAAACACCCGAACGCTCCACTCATGAAAGATGGACAAAAGTGCATGCTACATTCTCAGAAAGCATTCCTATATCCATAGATTTAAATACAGTTTATTGATCACACTTCAAGTGTTTATTTTGATCGGGTAGAATTCCATTGTAAGTGCATTTTTCCAAAATCGATTTTTGTCCCACGACAAAAATGTGCAAGTATGGTGTGCATGCGTGTGTGTGTGTGTGTGTGTGTGTGTGTGTGTGTGTGTGTGTGTGTGTGTGTGTGTGTGTGTGTGTGCAGATCTGTTTGTCAGATTTTGAACGTTAATACGATAGAAATTGTTCACCCCCGATTTCTTACAATTTGTTCATGATTTTACCTGCCAACTGCTAATATCTTAAGCATGTGTGTGTGTGTGTGTGTGTGTGTGTGTGTGTGTGTGTGTGTGTGTGTGTGTGTGTGTGTGTGTGTGTGTGTGTGCAGCGTGCGTGCGTGCATACAGCGTGCGTGCGTGCGTGCGTCTGTGTGTATGTGTTCCAAATCCAAAATACGAAGTGCGTGGAAATCAATACAGAGACACAACGAAAGGAAAGACATATCTTTAAAAAAAATAAAAAAAAAAAAAGAAAAAAAAAGAAGAAAAGAAAAAAGAAAAAAAAGCGAAAGTGGATGGACCCACAAAACCCATATCACAATTGTTTTGGTGGATCAGTGGAGTGGAACAGAATTGTGTCGTTTGTCCTGTCCCCTTCAACTCGAGTTTGGTTATGTAAGGTCACAGATTTGGTCCAGACCTTTTGGTTCAATTTCTTTCTGCAAACTGAAGCACTCAAAGCCTGAATTCATATTCTCTCTCTCTCTCTCGCTCTCTCTCTATCTCTCTCTCTCTATCTCTCTCTCTCTCTCTCTCTCTCTCTCTCTCTCTCTCTCTCTCTCTCTCTCTCTCTCTCTCTTTCTTACGTACTGAAACCACCTCAGCCACAAAACCTGCAAATAGAAGAAGAAAACCAAGACTACCAGCAAGCAAGGCAGCACTACCATCAGAAACTCAGGCAGATGAAGAACCCATGGTGGGGGAAAGAAAGCTGAAGGTTGACCAGGTGCAGTCGATAGCAGCGACATGCTTGGTGACAATAGTGCTTCATAGACACTCAAGGCATCTGGCTCTACCCCCATCCGTTCTTTTGACCGGTCTACACTGCTGACAAAGAGGACTGACGCACTTGCACGCTTTGTCAGAGCACCCCAACACACCCCTGTACAAAGAGCCACCCATGACAAAAGAGGTCTTCGCTGTATGGCCTCAAGTACCAGTGAAGGAATCACGGTGGGATTCAAACGCCAGTGGAAAGATGAATAGGTGGGTGAAGGAGGGCTGGGTGGGTGGGTGGGGGAATAGCGCTGAAGCGGATCACAGCTGGAAGGCAACTAGAACTGATGCAGACATTAACAAGAATGGAGGAGAAATTCTCTACGAAAATACTGATGTCCTTGTATCAAATATTCTTGCATGGTTACAAGATGCCGCAAGACTTCAAGAATTCCCCCGCTGGTCGTCTGTACAAGAGGAACGGTGGCAAAACATGTAGAAGCAATCATTCTTGGATCTCTGTCTCAGGTGTATCAGGGAGAGTGCTCGCCAGCGTCATTCTTAACAGAATCATCGCCCACATGGAAGATTGTGTTGTCTCCGAACCTCAGTGCGGCTTTGGAGCAGGAAGGGGCACCAGTCACAGGGTGTTTGCGATAGACTCCAGCAGTGACAGGGTGTTTGCGATAGACTCCAGCAGTGACATGGTGTTTGCGATAGACTCCAGCAGTGACAGGGTGTTTGCGATAGACTCCAGCAGTGACATGATGTTTGCGATAGACTCCAGCAGTCACAGGGTGTTTGCGATAGACTCCAGCAGTGACATGGTGTTTGCGATAGACTCCACCAGTGACATGATGTTTGCGATAGACTCCACCAGTGACATGGTGTTAGCGATAGACTCCACCAGTGACATGGTGTTTGCGATAGACTCCACCAGTGACGTGGTGTTAGCGATAGATTCCACCAGTGACATGATGTTTGCGATAGACTCCACCAGTGACATGGTGTTAGCGATAGACTCCACCAGTGACATGGTGTTAGCGATAGACTCCACCAGTGACATGGTGTTAGCGATAGACTCCACCAGTGACATGGTGTTAGCGATAGACTCCACCAGTGACATGGTGTTAGCGATAGACTCCACCAGTGACATGATGTTTGCGA
>CM031622.1:37625515-37635515 GCA_018398815.1 Conus ventricosus | reverse complement strand
CAGCCCATTGTCAACAGCATGGCCAGGAAGGTCAGATTTCAACAACATGGACAAAGAACTCGACCACTCCATCAGTGAACGACACAGCCAGTGTCTCGTGCAGTCCCCTGGCCTCAGTTTTATTTGAAATGCCCCGTCCTTCAAGTAAAGGATGATTTGGACAATTGCAGGCTAAGTTTTAGTATGTGTTGTTTCAGCGGTACACTAGTGCTTCCATGATGCATTCCATGTCATGTTCCACTCACAGTGAAACGTATTCTTTTAGAGTGCTGGGACTTGCACGATGTGAGACATAAACATTTTAGAGTAAATTCCATGAAAACCCTGTTCAGAGATGTCCCACCTGACGTGAACTTTGAATGTCTGAAAGAGGTTAACATTTTTTTTTAATCTGATTTAACATTTTGCGGAAGAAAGATTTTTTAACGAAGTTTTTGGTGCGTTTTAGAAGGTGTATTTTAAAGAGATATGTGAAGGTTATTGTTTGTCTGTTTGTTTGTCTGTTTGTTTGTTTGTATCTTTTTATGACTTGTGAGTTGACTGCAACGTGGTGACAGCCCTGATATAGCCCTTTGAAGTCGGCTGGGCTATAGGCAACATTACTTTACCTTACCTAGTGCTTCCTGTGTTAAACCAAACACACTGTCCTCATGAAGACTTTGAGTATGTTCAGAAATACCACCCATGTCCAACATTCCCATGTTCACAATCTCGTGGTAGATTGAAACGTGGTGACAGTCCTGAGATAACCTTTGCTGTTGACGGGACTATATTTATCATCTTAATCTTAATGTTCACAATCGAAGCTTTGCACTTTGCAGCCCGCCTTCTTCGTGGCTCTTTGGGTCAGTTTGTGCTGACCTTTGCATCTCTCTGTTCGGCCAATGACCCGACTTCTCTGATTTAACATCTGTTGCATGACGGGCAAAATACAATGAAACGCCACAAATGTGACATTCAACAAAGCTGTTGGCAAACATTTGGATCAATCTGCACTAAAACGCAGTTCGTTCCAGGAAAAGGGAACTCAGAGAGGCACTCACTACGCCGACTGCACTCTGGCTACTCGCAGTGCACATGTCCTTTTCACTACACTCTGGCTACTCGCAGTGCACATGTCCTTTTCACCCCTCCTTTCCCCTTGCCCTAGGAAACTGACGACAAGTTGTCGTAAGCGACTTTTTTCCTTCATCCTTACATTAAAGAAGAAAGCCTGGCTGTGCAGTCGTATTATGCACAGACCTTCTTTGAATTGAATATGAAATACGCAATCAAGCCACAATATCACTACCGAAAATTGCGTCCCTTTCCTAAAGCGAACACCCCCATGTTTCGTTGAGCAAGTTGGGCTGATTTTGTTTTTCAAGAAAGCTGAACTGGCACTGACTTCTTGGAGAACTAAACTGGAAGTAGGAACAGCCTGACAACTTGCTGTCCTTGTCGCTTCGTTCACCTGCTGGAACATGCTGATGTAAGTAGTCAGCAAAACATGGTCTCCTGTGAAGTAGCCCTGTGGTAATTGTTCCGCCCTGCTGGCGTTGTTTGTCAGGTAACATTCAGACATCAGTCTCTCTCGTATCTCACTTGACTGTCGCTGAAATGATGGCCGACCAGTGTTGTGGCCGCCCACCAAAAACGTAATGCACCAAGGAGTCGAGCTTATATAGACTGGCGTAATTAGATTGTTTCGTTGTGTCTGAAAATTGATTCTCCTCATCTTCTTTCATATATCGCCGTCAAGGTGCTCCAAGCAGACAGATTAGAATTAAAGGAATAGAATTGTTGGAGCGCTTCCGGCTGGCGGAAAGATAGTGCCACAGGTGAGTGCACAGGTTTTAAAGGTGACGTCAACTAAGAGGAAGGTCGTGTATTTGGAGATTGTGATTTCATCGGTGTAACTCACCCCCCAAACACGGGAAATAAGTGTTGGAGAGTTGTTCTTTTGATCGATTATCGATTTAACATTAAATGCTGGCTCAAATTTATGGCAGGCCTCGAAATGTTTACACGGATTATAAAGTGTTTGGGTTTTTTTTTTGCGAAATCCTTACTGTAATGTGTGGCCTGTACATGTAACGTGTGGCCTGTACATGTAACGTGTGGCCTGTACATGTAACGCAGAACTAATGGCCAGCCACAATAATGTCAAAACAGTATTGCAACATGAGAGACGTTGCTCTAAAAATAGTCGAAGGGAAACAACTCAGGGGATTTATCTATGAATAGTAGCACGTGTCGAGAGAAGTAATGGCCCTTTTGTTCTGTTTCTCTATTCGCTCATGATTTTTATCAGGCCAACGAAAATCTGTATGCTATTCTCCTTTTCCGTTTGTCCCACCAACCCTTTACCCTTAACTTATTGATTGTCGAACTAGGCACAGAATCAAAATATGTAAATTGCTCCCGTTTTTCTTTTTTTTCTGTTCTGTTCTTTTTTCGATATTTGTTTCTGTTTATTAATGTTGTGCTTTGACATTTCTGTGTTTGTATTTGTCCTGGTTTAGTGTCACACCATGGTCACACACATTCAGTCACAGAGTACATCAGCGTGGTCTGTGCCCTCTTCAGTGTTTTTATTTGTCCTGGTTTAGTGTCACACCATGGTCACACACATTCAGTCACAGAGTACATCAGCGTGGTCTGTGCCCTCTTCAGTGTTTCTATTTGTCCTGGTTTAGTGTCACACCATAGTCACACACATTCAGTCACAGAGTACATCAGCGTGGTCTGTGCCCTCTTCAGTGTTTCTATTTGTCCTGGTTTAGTGTCACACCATGGTCACACACATTCAGTCACAGAGTACATCAGCGTGGTCTGTGCCCTCTTCAGTGTTTCTATTTGTCCTGGTTTAGTGTCACACCATGGTCACACACATTCAGTCACAGAGTACATCAGCGTGGTCTGTGCCCTCTTCAGTGTTTTTATTTGTCCTGGTTTAGTGTCACACCATGGTCACACACATTCAGTCACAGAGTACATCAGCGTGGTCTGTGCCCTCTTCAGTGTTTTCATTTGTCCTGGTTTAGTGTCACACCATGGTCACACACATTCAGTCACAGAGTACATCAGCGTGGTCTGTGCCCTCTTCAGTGTTTTTATTTGTCCTGGTTTAGTGTCACACCATGGTCACACACATTCAGTCACAGAGTACATCAGCGTGGTCTGTGCCCTCTTCAGTGTTTTTATTTGTCCTGGTTTAGTGTCACACCATGGTCACACACATTCAGTCACAGAGTACATCAGCGTGGTCTGTGCCCTCTTCAGTGTTTTTATTTGTCCTGGTTTAGTGTCACACCATGGTCACACACATTCAGTCACAGAGTACATCAGCGTGGTCTGTGCCCTCTTCAGTGGTCTGAGTGTGCAAGCAGGCAGTGTAGACTTCTTTCTGTCGGCTTGGAGTCTCTCTGCGTATGTGTCTGTCTCTGTGTGTGTGTGTGTGTGTGTGTGTGTGTGTGTGTGTGTGTGTGTGTGGTGTGTGTGTGTGTGTGTGTGTGTGTGAGAGAGAGAGAGAGAGAGTGAGAGAGACAAAGAGAGAGAGTGTGTGTGTGTGTGCGTGAGAGAGAGAGAGAGAGAGAGAGAGAGAGTGTGTGTGTGTGTGTGTGTGTGTGTGTGTGTGTGTGTGTGTGTGTGTGTGTGTGTGTGTGTGTGTGTGTACGTGAGAGAGAGAGAGAGGAGAGAGAGAGAGAGAGAGAGTGTGTGTGTGTGTGTGTGTGTGTGTGTGTGAGAGAGAGAGAGAGAGAGAGAGAGTGTGTGTGTGTGTGTGTGTGTGTGTGTGTGTGTGTGTGTGTGGTGTGTGTGTGTGTGTGTGTGTGTGTTTACACAAAATAAAAAATCAAAGTTTTGTGTTTTTAAAAGCGGATTTCCGACGTGTCTGAGGCGAGCCACATCGCAGCGAATAAACTCAAGTTCCATGTGCACTCACACAAAACTTGGAATGACTTGTTTGTTGAACACCGATTTGCAGGAATAAAATATAATTGTGTGAGAGCGGCAGAAAAGAAAAGATATAACGGTCTGGAGAGGGGGCGGGGGGGGGGGGCGGGGGTTGCTGGGAAAGAATGAGAGAGACAGACAGACGTACATACAGACAGAAGGACTGAGTGAGAAACAGACAGACAGACAGACAGAGAGAGCACGAAAGAGAGAAAAACAAAAGAGTGAAAGAAGAATAACTCAAAGAGGGGAACAAATGGAAGAAATAAAGGACGCAAGAAAGACAGAAAGAAAGAAAGAACAGTGAGAAGAACAGGAAGGGAGGAAGAAAAACGGCTCCATCCACCCATCCTCGATCCCCACCCCCCACCCTCCAATCCTCACCCCCATCCCGCAAACGTTAACAATAATTACAAACATCGTGAGAAAGGTGTGTTTGAGACGGACGAAAAGGGCCAGGAGGGGAGGGGGAGGGGGAAGGTGAGTACGGGACGGAGAATAGGAGGTGGTCGGGGGAGGAGGGGTAGGGGGGGGGTGTTACCATCAGCAGGTAGGTCCAGAACAGCCAGAATGTCTCTATCAGTTTGTCGCGGTGCTCAGGTTTAAACATCTGCAACACAGATCACACGTGTATTACTTAATAACTCAGAGATGGGAAGGGGGTGAGGGCGTGCGGGTGCGGAGAGAGAGAGAGAGAGAGAGAGAGAGAGAGAGAGAGAGAGAGAGAGAGAGAGAGAGAGAGAGAGAGAGAGAGAGAGAAGATAACGATAACGATAATTTATTCAAGAAAGGCCACAGCCCCATTTGAAGGGGGTATTGACATATAACTGATGTAACAACACATTAATATACAAGCACATATAAACAAATTCAAGTCAGATAACTCCTCCTCTTGAAGGATTTATACAAATATGAAGCTAGATCACCAACAACATTCTCATTTCTTGACGACAAAAGCAAGACAAGCCTAAAAAATGATGGACGTCGATAATACTTCAAAGGAATATATTTTTGTCTTAAATCTGTAAACAAAGGACAAACAAATAGAAAATGAAGTTCGTTCTCTGGGGCAGACTTGCACAATGGACATAAAACATCTAATTCAGTATGAACATTGTAACGTTGCCTGTGTACAGCAATATCAGATACACCGAATCTAAACTTAGTTAATGCAGATCTGACAAAACTATTGATATTCATCGACAGATACGGTTCCGCTTCCATTACCTGATTTGACTTTAGAAATCGAAACAAAGAAAATCTCTCACTGTTCTTAATATGACTATTCCAGTCTTGCAAGTTACAATCAATTATTCTCTGCTTAAAACAAGCCAAAAATGTTTTAACACATCCAACACTCTGTTCTAACCAAACAAACGAAAACCCATAACTACAAAGACATTTACGAACAGATGTTGCCCAAGTTGATTTACCTCTAGAATCTAAATCAAACAATACTTTGTATGCTTTTGCAGGTAATCTATGTTCTCCCATACGCACGAGCTTAAGCCAATAACTAATACATTTCACGTATGAATATACATAAATGGGATATCTGCCAAGCTCACCATAAACCAAATCATTAGGGTTCTTCTATCCACATGCAAAAAGCGTTTCATAGCAAATAAATGTAATTTTTCAATTTCATGACCTTTATCCAATCCCCAAATCTCAGCGCCATACTGTACAATAGGCTGCACTTGGGCATCGAACAATTTAAAAAATAATTTAACCGAAACACTTTCAAATTTATAAATCAAGCTTAAAATAGCTATAACAGCACGCTTTCCTCTGTTAACAAGACCATGACAGGCAAACGTAAAGCTAAGTTTTGTTGAAAAATATATGCCCAAGTACTTGTAAGCATTTACCACCGACATTTGCGAACTTCCATACGACCACCTTTCACGTGATGCTAAGAAACCACCCTTTCGAAAAACTATAATGTTTGATTTACCCATGTTTACTTTCAAATCCAGTCTACATGCTGCAGAATGTAAATTATTCAATTGATTTTGTAATCCTACGAGAGAGACAGAGAGAGAGAGAGAGAGAGAGAGAGAGAGAGAGAGAGAGAGAGAGAGAGAGAGAGAGAGAGGGTAATGTGTTGAGAGAGAGAGAGAGAGAGAGAGAGAGAGACTGACAGACAGACAAACATACAGACAGACAAAGACAGAGAGAGAGAGAGAGAGAGAGAGAGAGAGAGAGGTTAATGTGGTTGAGAGAGAGAGAGAGAGAGAGAGAGAGACAGACAGACAGACAGACAGACAGACTGACAGACAGACAGACAGACAGGCAAAGCAGAGAGAGAGAGAGAGAGAGAGAGAGAGAGAGAAGAGAAGAGAGAGAGAGAGAGAGAGAGAGAGAGAGGTGATGTGTTGTATGGTGTGTGGATAACAGTCTAGGGTTAATGTGGTTGAGAGAGAGAGAGAGAGAGAGAGAGACAGACAGACAGACAGACAGACAGACAGACAGACAAAGACAGAAAGAGAAAGAGATGGGGGGCGGGGTTAATGTATTGTGATGTGTATGGATAACAGTCTAGGAGTTAATGTGGTTGCGAGACAGACAGACAGACAGACAGAGAAGTTAATGTTGTATATTATTTGTGACGTGTGTGGATAGCATTCCATGGGTTGATGTGATGCTGCTAGGATGTGCAACTGCCAAAAGTCTGGAATAACTTCACTGCTAGCTCTTTCTCTGTTCTTCAACCCCATCACCACCCCCCCCCCCCCCCCCCCCCCGCCCAACCCTTTTACCTCTTCCCACCGATATCCCGCTACATCTTATGTCCCATGCTTCGCTGTCTCCCTGCTTCAGCCTAACCCATCTCTCTGCCCCTTGACGCCCATATCTGAGCAACAACAACACATTGTTTTGCTGGAAATAGGGAGCCCGTGGTTAAATGCTTAGTGTGTTTGTCTCCTGACTGACGATCGTGAGTACGAACCACACGTCGGATCGGAATTCTGCGGGTTGAAAAACATCTGTGTCCACTCAACTGTCAATGGATACCTGATTCAACTCAGGGAGATTAAAGGCTGTGGAAGGCTTTTATCATACCGTACCTCAGACACAGTGAACCGCTGACAGATTACTGCGCTTAAGCCGGCCGTTAGGCAACGGGACTTAAACCGTGAACCTTAAGTTCTAGTTGGTGTGGTGGTTTAGAAAGAAAAAAAAGACAGGAAAAAAAAAAGAAAAAAATCCGTCCATGGACCCGTTTCGGAAAAGAAATCAGGGGAAGATAACGCCTGTTTTTTTCTTGCATATAGAGTTGCCTTTTCTCAGTTCATGGGTCAAACAAATAGATCCATCTAGCGAGTTCAATACTACATTTGAAGCACAGGCCAGTATAACTGTCGGGGTATTGACTGACTGTATAACAGGCGCACTTTTCCACTGTTTTTTTGTTTTTGTTTTTGCTTTTTTAGAAGCAATCATCACGTTTTAGCATTTTCTCTGGGATTGAATTGTTATGCTGACTAATGGTGCAATATTGTTCTACCAGCGGCATCTTTCCTATGAAAACGGCGGAGATCACTCTCACTGAACGCGAGCGCTAGCACGGATTACCTCCTTGCAGATTTCTGAACATCCTTGAATAGCCGAAACGGTTTTGCTGGTACTTCTCATTGATACAGAGGGTAGAAAAAGAGGTAAAATAATGACACCCCCACCCCCCACCCCCACCCCCCCAAAAAAAAAGAAAAAAGAAAAAAAAAAGAAAAAAGAATAAATGAATAAAATAACAGTTAAAGATTGCTTGGCTAGCCCAAAGTATACCTGCTGGTGGTTCTAATTCTTGCCAAGGTCATTAAGAAAGTAAAATAAACTAACTTGTCAATTCGGTCACACTATGTTTATCAGAGAGGATAATCAAACTGTTGTAAGAAAAATTGTTTGTCAGTTATTACATGGTTTGATTATTGGTACCACTAATTGGTTCCATGGTTACACACACACACACTCGCACACACACTCGCACACACACACACACACACACACACACACCACACACACACACACACACACACACACACACACACACAAACACACACACGCGCGCGCGCGCGCGCGCGCGCGCGCACACACGCACACACGCACGCACGCACGCACGCACGCACGCACACGCACACGCGCGCGCGCGCGCGTGCACACACACGTACGCACGCACGCGCGCGAAGACACACACACACACACACACACACACACACACACACACACACACACACACACACACACACACACACCATACACACACAGGCACGCACACATGCAAGCACGCAAGCTGGGTCACCATGTACTTCTCCATTGGCGTAGAAAGTCGTTCAAACGCAAAATACATCGGAGGCTTGTTGATGAGCTCAAAGTTTTTGTTTTTGTTTTTCTGTCTCCTCTTCGGTCCACTTCTGTGGCACTATCTCCACGCTGCTGATTCCGGCCCCCAGTCCAAAACCACACCCTGGCTTGTCCTGTTGCGGACCCAGCCCTGGCAAATCCACAGGAGCAGTTAATGTCAAGTCGTCGTGAGGCAACCCACCGGAGGAGACAACGCAATGCTGTCGAGTCACCTCGGTGGTGTTCAGTGGTGTGTGTTCTGATCCAAAATGCACAGGACAGCACCTACTAAGCCCCCGACGACAGTTAATCGCTTAGTCGCGCAGCCAGTGTGAGTGAGCGCATCCCCACCCCCCACCCCTCCCCCCATCCGGAAGACTTAACAACGTCCGCCCAAGGACTTGCCGATGCCAACGATTTCGACACAAACTCCGTAAAAATATAGACGTGTAGAGAAAATCGACACTGGGGTCCTATGAGAGCAAGACATGAAAGGCTACAGAATTGTATGCCTTTTTTCTATACTTATCGATGAGAGTGAGGATGATGAACTTGGTGCCGTGAAGTTCCACTCTGTATGACAGAGATATACTCTACTTATCATTTTATAACGTATCCTTGGATCACCCAGGCCCGACGGATACAGGCACCTGCAGTGTTAGTCAGAACATTTCAGCAACACTCTCAGAGACGCATCCATTTTGTGGATGTAACTCAGCTGTATGGTTATAGTCCTCTCAATTGTACCCATAGCAGACTGTAACTCTGGAATAGAGCCGCTCATGGGCCAAAAAAAAAAAGAGAGAGAAAAATTCCACAAATATAAATGGGTCTGATGGGAATCAAACCCACACCCTCGCAGTTGAGAGAATCTGTGATATTAACCACTGTGCCACAGCGGCTGGTGATGAGCTCGCAGTCTGTTTGCTGGTTCTTCTGATTAGTACAATGGCGACGAGAAGAAAAAAAATAGACACGAAAACAAATATGTCTACTACTTAGTATGTATGCTCGTACCTTTGATTCGATTGAAGGTTGACCAGAACGTCCTAGCAGAAGTCAGTGTTTCCGTTAACTCGTTACTCTCGTGTGTTTGCTGCCTGGAGTCCAGTTACTATGGACCCACCTTCTCCAGACTTATCCTGTCCGGTCTGACCCAGGGGTGACGGTGGTACCTTGAAAAGAGAAAGGAATTCAGTATCACACATAACGCGCCGTTCCTGATGCTAATAATATCGTCAAATGTGTCCCTCAATTCCAGACAAATGTGTGCGGTCTGAAAGAATAAACACATACAGATTAGAGCACAGAAACACCCAAACACGTGTTTCTTTCATCCATTCTCTTCGCGAAACCACTGATGGAAGATAAGCCTGTTGTGATGAATCCACTGATGGAAGATAAGCCTGTTGTGATGTATCCACTGATGGAAGATAAGCCTGTTGTGATGTATCCAGTGATGGAAGATAAGCCTGTTGTGATGAATCCACTGATGGAAGATAAGCCTGTTGTGATGAATCCACTGATGGAAGATAAGCCTGTTGTGATGAATCCACTGATGGAAGATAAGCCTGTTGTGATGTATCCACTGATGGAAGATAAGCCTGTTGTGGTGTATCCAGTGATGGAAGATAAGCCTGTTGTGATGAATCCACTGATGGAAGATAAGCCTGTTGTGATGTATCCACTGATGGAAGATAAGCCTGTTGTGATGTATCCA
>CM031622.1:37608015-37620515 GCA_018398815.1 Conus ventricosus | reverse complement strand
AAAAACACATTTCGTAATCAAGATATACCTAATGCGTTAAAGAATGTTTAGTAGTATGCACAAATTCCACAAATTAGATAAACAATTTTACACACAAAAGGATTGTATACCAAACCGTTGTTCAAAGAGGATCTAGACAAAGGAAGTTCACAAATATATTGCGTGGGATAAGGTATTTGACACAATTCACTAAATAAAACATGTTACGTTAGAACAAAGAAGCCACGGATGAGAATCATTCGCAGAATCATTGCTATAAATATTGTATTAAATGTCATGGGTATTTCGAGGCTGACGGATTACAGACTTTTTAGGAGTACACAAAAATTCCATTTTCCTTTTTTATTGTGGGATTGTAAACAGCTAAAGACCTGAATAGTTTTAGACAAACTGTTTTATGAAAAATGGGTTAAGATATCACATGATTTAATATACGTACACTAGAACTAGCATACCATATATTAAAATGGAAGATAGCTTACAAAAATGGAAGAGAAATCTCCTGTTTTAAAATTTCAGTCTTGGTTGCTACACCGTCAAAAACTTCAGTCTCACAGACATCGCTCAATCTCAAAAAGAAAAAGAAAACTCAAGAAAATACTTGCTTACTTTTCATTCGTTTTGTTCAACACAAAGTTCTGTAGAACATTCATTTTATCCCGTGACTCAAAACATTTGCAAAGAAAACATGTCAGTTATCTGAAATGAATTTCTGTTCGCAACTAAACTGACATTGATGTGATTATGTCAAGTTGTGTGTTAAATAAATGTTTTGTAATTATGCTGTGGGTGGCATATGTGAAACTAAAATAGAACCTTCGTTGCAAAGGAAACTATGTTCGTGCGTTAACATTTTATGCACTGGTGGTAACCTGTTAGAGAGAGACTCTTTGTACTACTCACCTGCCTGTGTTGGAAGCCCAGTCGGTCTACTGATGCATCCACCTCTGCTGCACACAACGCCAGTGGGAACATCTGCACTTTTACGACTATGCAGGTGCCCACGCCTACTCGTTGCCCACTCTACTACCCTCACCCCCGTCCATTCTGTCTCTCTCTCTCTCTCCTCTCTCTCTCTCTCTCTCTCTCTCTCTCTCTCTCTCTCTCTATATATATATATATATATATATATATATATATATATATATATATATATATATATAAATAAATATCGGTATCTGACTGGGAGTTATATGTTAGTGAGTTTCCTCCCCATTGGAGATTGTCTCCCCCTTGGAGACTATAAGCTTGCTGAAGGCTCATTTTGAGAAGCATTTATTTTATTTTCCCCATTTACCCACTCAAGCACATACTGTTACTTAGGCAGAATGATCTACCACTGCAGATATAAATGTTTATCTCCCCCTATTTCTTCAATCTAAGACATAAGAGCAAGCTTTGTTTATAATTGAATATTTCTTGCAGTCATTGCAACAACAACCTGCTCTGTAAGTTGCTGGAATGGTGCTCGGTACTTATCCTTATATATACAATTACAAACAAAGCTTGCTCTTTTTATGTCTTAGATTGGAGAAATAGGGGGAAACAAGCATTCATATCTGCAGTGGTAGATAATTCTAACTAACAGTATGTGCTTGAGTGGGTGAATGGGCAAAAATAAAATAAATGCTTCTCAAAATGAGCCTTAAGCAAGCATATAGTCTCCAATGGGGAGGAAACCCACTAAGATATAACTCCTGGTCAGATACCGATATTTCGAAACCTGATTGTTTCTCCTCAGTGACAGCGGAAAGTGGTAATTTGACTCCTCTGCCTTTTCGGTTTTAAGAAGAATGCTATCCCAGAAAAAACTGGAGTGCAATACCGTAGTATGTTTGTTGAGTTTTTCAAAAAACCAACCAAAGGTGCCACCTAAGAAGCAAAAGAAAATCATGAAAGAGCAAAACAAACTACATTTTCTTGTGAAAAGTGGCAAATATAAAAAGATAACCTCTTAAGACACAAGTGCTGAGGGCCAGTTCTTGGAATGAATCCGCAAGGGACTAAAATACAATGAACTAATAAATTCCAAGGAAAAGTTCCGAGCACCATTCCAGCAACTTACAGAGCAGCTTGGTGTAGCAATGACTGCAAGAAATATTCAATTATAAACAAAGCTTGCTCTTATGTCTTTGATTGAAGAAATAGGGGGAAGCAAGCATTCATATCTGCAGTGGTAGATAATTCTGCCTAACTAACAGTATGTGCTTGAGTGGGTGAATGGGCAAAAATAAAATAAATGCTTCTCAAAATGAGCCTTCAGCAAGCATATAGTCTCCAATGGGGAGGAAACCCACTAAGATATAACTCCTGGTCAGATACCGATATTTCGAAACCTGACTGTTTCTCCTCAGTGACCGCGGAAAGTGGTAATTTGACTCCTCTGCCTTTTCGGTTTTAAGAAGAATGCTATCCCAGAAAAAGCTGGTGTGCAATACAGTAGTATGGTTGTTGAGTTTTCAAAAAACCAACCAAAGGTGCCACCTAAGAAGCAAAAGAAAATCATAATGTGTGAGTGTGTGTTGTGTGTGTGTGTGTGTGTGTGTGTGTGTGTGTGTGTGTGTGTGTGTGTGTGTGGTGCGTGCGTGCGTGCGTGCGTGCGTGCGTGCGTGCGTGCGTACGTGCGTGCGTGCGTGCGTGCGTGCGTGTGTGCGTGCGTGCGCGCGCGCGCACGCGCACGCGCTCATCTGGCTAGAAGGCTATGGGTTCAATTCTCATCAGAGGCACTTATAAATGGGATTTTTCTACCCCGGCTGGCTCCTGTTCAGAGTTGAGTTTGCTATGGGATCAACCGGGAAGGCTGGGACCACACAGTCGAGTTTGATCCACTTGATAAACGAGTCTCTGAGTGTGTTGCTCAAATTTCTTAACCAGCACTGCAAGTGTCTGTATCGCCCGGGCCTGATTGACGCAAGGAGGTGCTATGAAAGCAAGCTTAGAGTACAGCCCTGACGTGGACTCTCAGACAAAAATAGAAATGTGTGGCATCATCTTTATCATTAATCCTCATTCTCGTCAATCAGCATAAAAATAGTCTTAAAAATTCTGCAGCCCTTCATGTCCGGCTCTCATGGTGACCTCAGTTTTGATGTCCTCTCCACGTCTAGGACCTTGGTGTGATTATGTCGGGGTCACCAGTATTGTCAACTTCATGAGAGAAATCGTTGAACGGATGTGGTGGCACCCTCCGAAAAGAGAGACCTCATTCATACCGGCTCTGCATTTAAGCAATCATAGTCGGCAATATGGGACTTAGCAGGTAGTGTCCTACGTACACTGGATCAATATAGGCACTTTTATATTCCACCGAAATGACTCGGCAGCAGTGCAGTGTCTCCTCCAGTGGATTGCCTCATGACGACTTGATCTTGACCGCTCGGGGTTGATTGTCAATGTCCGGGCCATGGCGGGCCGGGCCGGGCTGTGGCTGTGGCTGTGGATGAGGAATCAAAATAACGGTGTGGGTGCAATGCCACTGAGGTGGCACAGAGGATGGGACAGCCAAGAAAAAATGAAGCATAATGAAAAAAATACTACTAAATAAATAAGTAAATACACAAACAAATAAATAAATAAATAAATAGAAAGAAAAAATAAACAGATAAATAATGATGATAGATGTTGGTGTGTCACATATAAAGTCTGCAGAAACAATTATCAAAGAAACAAAAAGATGAAATGAAAGTTACCTCTACACAGCCATTTTCACACACACGCACACACACACACACACACACACACACACACACACACATATATATAATATATATATATTATATATATATATATATACGCGCGCGCGCGCGCAAACGCGCACATACACACACGCATACACGCACACGCACGCACGCACGCACCCACGCTCGCACACCGCCAAGACGTGCTATTTTTTTGTTGGTCGTCAATTACTTTCTCTTTTGAATATTAGATAGTAAACTCCTGTGACTTTTAACATTTTCCAGGTTGTTTGATCGCCATCTACACGATATTTTTCAAGCATCTAAGAACTGATTCAAATGATGAATAAACTTTTCTTCTAAAAACTGATTCAAATGATTGATTAAGTTTTCATCAGAAAGCAAAAACCTATTAAATTTCCAGTACATGTAAAGTGTTCAAGATCTACAGACTTGGCTGACATTAAGCATCCTCTGTAATCATAGAAAGAGAGAGTGTCACTTTGAATAGAACTTTCAATGACTTTTTCAAAGATGGAAGGGCTGGTCAATATGTTGTCTATTCTTCTTACTGTTCAGCTTTCGTCTTGGCCGACTAAATAAACCTTCCCTTCCTTATGAAATAATCTCCCTTTATTGTACAAGTCGCAGTCAGTAAGCGTCCGTTTATTGTACAAGTCACAGTCAGCAAGAGTCTGTTTATTGTACAAGTCGCAGTCAGTAAGCGTCCGTTTATTGTACAAGTCACAGTCAGCAAGAGTCTGTTTATTGTACAAGTCGCAGTCAGTAAGCGTCCGTTTATTGTGCAAGTCACAGTCAGTAAGCGTCCGTTTATTGTACAAGTCACAGTCAGCAAGAGTCTGTTTATTGTACAAGTCAGTCAGTAAGCGTCCGTTTATTGTACAAGTCGCAGTCAGTAAGCGTCCGTTTATTGTACAAGTCAGTTAGTAAGCGTCCGTTTATTGTACAAGTCACAGTCAGTAAGCGTCCGTTTATTGTACAAGTCAGTCAGTAAGCGTCAGTTTATTGTACAAGTCACAGTCAGTAAGCGTCCGTTTATTGTACAAGTCACAGTCTGTAAGCGTCCGTTTATTGTACAAGTCACAGTCAGTAAGCGTCCGTTTATTGTACAAGTCACAGTCAGTAAGCGTCCGTTTATTGTACAAGTCACAGTCTGTAAGCGTCCGTTTATTGTACAAGTCACAGCCTGTAAGCGTCCGTTTATTGTACAAGTCACAGTCAGCAAGAGTCTGTTTATTGTACAAGTCACATTGTGTAAGCGTCCGTTTATTGTACAAGTCACAGTCTGTAAGCGTCCATTTATTGTACAAGTCACATTGTGTAAGCGTCCGTTTATTGTACAAGTTACATTCTGTAACTGTCCGTGTATTGTACAAGTCACAGTCAGTAAGCGTCCGTTTATTGTATAAGTCACAGTCTGTAAGCGTCCGTTTATTGTACAAGTCACAGTCTGTAAGCGTCCGTTTATTGTACAAGTCACAGTCTGTAAGCGTTATGTTTTGGCCGACTGAAACATTGTGAGCACTCTAATATGACCTCAAAGTGTACAGGTTCTTCATTTCCGTGGATCGGTTCGAGTATTTGAACATCAAGATGATTTTGTACACAAGGGTACACAATCATTCTGATTGCATCGTACATCTCCCAGCCCCCCTCCCTCAGTCCATCCCAACTTCATGCAAGTTTACTACACAAGATCCATGGACAACAAAGATTCATTTGGAGTAGATTGAACACAGAACGGAAAAAAGGCCTCGGAAAGACCATTGTAAGAAGATTGCCTACAGGCCTTCAACGACTTCTGCTAAAAACCTACAGCCTCTGGGGACACATCTGTTGTTGTTGTTGTTGTTGTTGTTGTTGTTGTTGTTGTTGTTGTTGTTGTTGTTGTTGTTGTTAAAAATGGACCTAACTTTTCACATGCTTCTATTCATCTTAAGTGATGACTTTAACGGAAAGAAGACCTGCACCTCACGCCTAATTCGATTGCAGACATGTCTAACGCACGCTTACCTTATTTCCGAGTACTTTTTTGTGTGTAATATCTCCACGTCCTGTCCGCCCAGTGGTCACAGCTCAGAGTCGCATTCCATGCACAAAGCACCTTGGCGTACTTGCCTTCCTCGAAGGCTTTGTCGCGAGCACACACAGTTCACCACCACTTGCCCGTTACGTCACAACCCCATGAGATCGACCCAGTCCTGGAAATACTGAAGTCAACAGCGCTCACCTATCACGGCACAACCCCATAAGATCGACCCAGCCCAAGAAACAATTGAAGTCCGCAGCCGTTCACATAGACAAAAGCAACGACGACTGCCCTTTGAAAGTAATTGATGTTTGGGGTCCAGAATAAGATGGTGGACTGAGCGTGGCCTCCTTGGGCCAGACGTAAAACGTTTTACAGACCTGTCGACAAGTCGCACTTCTGTTTATGTCTGGTGTGACTGACCGTCGCTAATACATCGTTCTCCACACACACAGACACACACACATGAATCACCAGTGTACGCTTACTACCCATTATACACATGGAAATTATTGGAAGTAGCGTCCTATCTTTGTCGGTGAAGGATATGCTCCGTCTTAGTGACCTCAGACGAGAACATGACATCTCGGCGTACACCTTGACGCACGAAGATTCCGGTTCTGCATGCCTCTTCCGTCTGGTTGTTGGCAACGTCTTTTGGGCCCCTCCAGTCGAGTGCCATGAATACGAGGAGAGAGACAGAGAGAGCGAGAGAGAGCGAGAGAGAGAGAGAGAGAGAGAGAGAGAGAGAGAGAGAGAGAGAGAGACAAACAGACAGACAGACAGCGAGACACACAGAGAGAGAGAAAGAGAGAGAGTTTGTGTGTATGTGTGTCTCATGTATCGTTTGTATACTGTGTTTGCGAGAGTGCTGGCGCAAGTGCTTGTCTCTCTCTCTCTCTCTCTCTCTCTCTCTCTCTCTCTCTTCTCTCTCTCTCTCTCCTCTCTCTCTCTGCATGCGTGCGCGTGCGCGCGCGCGTGTGTGTGTGTGCAATTCTTTCCGTAAACGAGTGAGGGTGACCCTAAATGCCCCTAAATTCTGTTATCAAGTATCCTGTCTCTGTCCATCATACATTCCATAATCAAGGTGGGAAGGGTGTAAGGAGGGGAGAGGGGTATAAAACGGCTCCAAACCTGACGAGAAGTGTCTGGATGGACGCTGCATCGCAAGAGAGAGAACTGTGAGAAAGCCAGACGTTCATGGAGGAGTGTTCGGAGTCATCGAGCCCCTTCCGCCAGAAAGGATTCTTATCATACTGACGCGATGCGGTATTACCATGTCGATAGGCCCTCAGCTTACTGCGTGCTTGCTCGCGTCGATGAAGTAAAGTCTCCACACACACACACACCCCTTATTTCATGGGCATTCACCATGTATTTTCTCCCTTTTTTTTTTTTTTTGTTTCGTTTTTTTTTTTTTTTTTATGATTGAACAGACGTCAAGCGTTCGAAAAGATCTGTTTGGTTCATGATCAAAGAAGTGTGGCAAGTCTCTCTTCTGCAAAAAAACACGGGCTCAACATGTAAAAGCTAGGGTTCTGAAAACACACACGAAGACCTTGATCCCTAGAAAAAGAAAACGCCACAGAATGAACGCGAAAGTCTGTCGAGCAACAGCACACAAAATACAACTAAGCTCTTCCTAACAAAAAATAAAAATAAATAAATAAATAAACAAATAAAAACAGTGGTAATGGAAGAGACGCACACAAAATGGCTGAACGGTTAACCCACGAAGAAGAATGTGTTTGTGGATCTTGAAGCTTCGTTTTCGTTCCTCCCAGTGACTGTTTCTGTACTGTGACCTTTGAACCACTAGGTCTCAGGCTGTATGTGGCCGGCCATTTTGTGGCTGTTTACCGGTAAAACGTGAACAATTTAAAACTGCCGTGAAAAATTTTCCGATGATCAAGTTGAGAAGCCTGCAAGCGGTGGTCACATGAGGAGAGCTACTCGTTCCACTCTTCTACTGGAATTTAATACACCAGTACGTCGACGTGAAGATGAACCCAGGACCAAGCATAGCTAAGAACTTGAGGCAGAGCCGCACGGGCAGCAGAGCCGCACGGGCAGCAGAGCCGCACGGGCAGCGTAGGAGGTTCTTGGTGGCGGGACAGTGGCGAGTCTGAGTCAGCTCGTGACACAGCGGCAGCTCGGTCGTCAGACAGTAACCCTGAATGACGTCATGAGCAGACTGGACAGTGTGTGTGTCAGAGTTATCGACACCTTAACAGCGGGCTTGACGATCTACGTTCTGGGTTTGACGGGGTAAAGGAACTGTGCACAATACTTCAGGGTGCAGTTTCTGGCGTCAAACAGGACACCGCCAGGGTCAAAAGTGAAAAAATAAGTGTGAGTCAAAGAGACTGAATGCGAAGGTAGGGTATCTAGATAAATAAAGTGTATGATTTGGAGGGTCGCTGTAAGCGAAACAATGATATGATTCATGGCAGTGCCACACGATTCGAAATAAGAAATGGTAGGAATGTGAAGAACGGACACAAGACATATTTACTGATAGGTTTGAAAATTCTACTGGTATCAAATTTAATCATGTACACCGTTTTGATTCCAAATCAGACTCACCCATCGTGGCAGGATGTACATTTTGTTTTGAAGACGATGATGAATTCTTTGGGCAAGTCCCAAGTTTAAGCGTACTCAGATCACATGACAAGGTTTTTTTCCCCTTCGAGTAATGGAAATACGGAGGAAAGTTGTTCTTCCTCCAAAGCATACCGGGAGCCAACACAAAACGTGTCCATGGTGTATGACCATCTGGATGTCAGTGACCAACACACACAGTTAAAATGGCCGGCCCAGCGACATGAAATGTTCCAACCACAATAATATCAAGGGAGCAACATATCAACCGTCACCGCGGACCTGGAACCTGCATGTTTTGATTTCACGTGCACATGTCATGAACAGGTTTGCACACGGTGGTGGAACCAGTCCCACAAGCACTGATAAACTTGCTTTCCGTGTGTGTCGTCATGTGCGTTGTTCGCAGACAGATGGCAAGGGTGATAACTGTGTTTGTAAATCAAGTTACGTAACTCGGTGAATGTGGATGATCCGATAAGTGTAATTGAAAACACACGTTTGGTAGATGATGACAATTCCATCCGTTTCATTTCGAACAACGCCTGTTTGTAGTCTGATTTCAGTGTGTATGTTGAATGCTTCCAGTGTGACGTTGAGGAATGCGTGCAGCAGTGTGTCACGACATGTAGAGGGGGAAGAAAGAGGGTGGCAGTGGACTGGTTGAATTACAGAACGACGTCACATGTAGAAGGGGGAAAGAAGAGGGTGGCAGTGGACTGGTTGAATTACAGAACGACGTCACATGTAGAAGGGGGAAGAAAGAGGGTGGCAGTGGACTGGTTGAATTACAGAACGACGTCACATGTAGAAGGGGAAGAAAGAGGGTGGCAGTGGACTGGTTGAATTACAGAACGACGTCACATGTAGCAGTGTGTGTGTGGGGTGTGTGATAGTGGGTTGGAGTGTGTAACTGAGGTTGAACATCAAGGCGACATCATATGTAGAAGTTGAGGGAGTGTGTGTGTGTGTGTGTGTGTGTGTGTGTGTGTGTGTGTGTGTGTGTGTGTGTGTGTGTGTGTGTGTGTGTGTGTGTGTGTGTGTGTGTGTGTGTGTGTGTTTGGGGGGGGAGGGAGGGGGGGAGAATTGACACAGTGGTGGACGGTGTGACCAAGGTTGAGTAACCGAGTGACGAGACATGTAGAATTGGGAGCCGGAGTGGGGAGAAGGGAGAGGAGAGGGTGACAGTGGGGTGATCTATGAATGAGGTAGAACAACACTGTGAGATGACAAGTAGAGGTGGGGAGGGAGAGGGTGACAGTGAGGTGGATCTATGAATGAGGTAGAACAACACTGTGAGATGACAAGTAGAAGTGGGGAAGAAGAGGGAGACAGTGGGGTGATCTATGAATGAGGTAGAACAACACTGTGAGATGACAAGTAGAAGTGGGGAGGAGAGGGTGACAGTGGGGGTGATCTATGAATGAGGTAGAACAACACAGTGAGATGACAAGTAGAAGTGGGGAGGGAGAGGGAGACAGTGGGGGTGATCTATGAATGAGGTAGAACAACACAGTGAGATGACAAGTAGAAGTGGGGAGGGAGAGGGAGACAGTGGGTGATCCATGTAAATGAGGTAGAACAACACTGTGAGATGACAAGTAGAAGTGGGGAGGGAGAGGGTGACAGTGGGGGTGATCTATGAATGAGGTAGAACAACACAGTGAGATGACAAGTAGAAGTGGGGAGGGAGAGGGAGACAGTGGGGGTGATCTATGAATGAAGTGGAACAACACAGTGAGATGACAAGTAGAGGTGGGGAGGAAGAGGGAGACAGTGGGATGATCTATGAATGAGGTAGAACAACACTGTGAGATGACAAGTAGAAGTGGGGAGGGAGAGGGAGACAGTGGGGTGATCTATGTAAATGAGGTAGAACAACACCATGAGATGACAAGTAGAAGTGGGGAGGGAGAGGGTGACAGTGGGGGTGATCTATGAATGAGGTAGAACAACACAGTGAGATGACAAGTAGAAGTGGGGAGGGAGAGGGTGACAGTGGGGTGATCTATGAATGAGGTAGAACAACACAGTGAGATGACAAGTAGAAGTGGGAGGGAGAGGGAGACAGTGGGGTGATCTATGAATGAGGTAGAACAACACCGTGAGATGACAAGTAGAAGTGGGGAAGGAGAGGGAGACAGTGGGGTGATCTGTGTAAACGAGGTGGAACAACACTGTGAGATGACAAGTAGAGGTGGGGAAGGAGAGGGAGACAGCGGGCTGATCTATGTAAACGAGGTGGAACAACACAGGGACATGGTGCATGGTGGCAGGGAGAGAGAGGGTGGGATGGGTTATGTAAAGGAGGTTGAACAAGGTCATATGTTACAGAGAGAGAGAGAGAGAGAGAGAGAGAGAGAGAGAGAGAGAGAGAGACAGAGACAGAGACAGAGAGACAGAGAGACAGAGAGAGAGAGAGTATTCTGGCGAGGATGTGTGTGATTGTGTTTGTGGAGAGGGTAACAGCTGGATGGAACCACACCCATGGAAGCAGGGAGGGAGAGAAGGAGATGGATTGTGTAAATGAGGATGAACATGGTGACGTACTATATGTATGGAAAGCAGGGGGGGAGAGAGTGAGATGGGCTGTGTATAGAGGTGGAACAACACAGTGGCATGCTACATGGAATCAGGGAGGGAGAGAGTGAGATGGGTTGTGTATAGAGGTGGAACAACACAGTGGCATGCTACATGGAATCAGGGAGGGAGAGAGTGAGATGGGTTGTGTATAGAGGTGGAACAACACAGTGGCATGCTACATGGAATCAGGAGGGAGAGAGTGAGATGGGTTGTGTATGGAGGTGGAACAACACAGTGGCATGCTACATGGAATCAGGGAGGGAGAGAGTGAGATGGGTTGTGTATGGAGGTGGAACAACACAGTGGCATGCTACATGGAATCAGGGAGGGAGAGAGTGAGATGGGTTGTGTATGGAGGTGGAACAACACAGTGGCAGCTACATGGAATCAGGGGGGGAGAGAGTGAGATGGGTTGTGTATGGAGGTGGAACAACACAGTGGCATGCTACATGGAATCAGGGGGAGAGAGTGAGATGGGTTGTGTATGGAGGTGGAACAACACAGTGGCATGCTACATGGAATCAGGGGGGAGAGAGTGAGATGGGTTGTGTATGGAGGTGGAACAACACAGTGGCATGCTACATGGAATCAGGGAGGGAGAGAGTGACGGTGGAATGGACTGTGTGACTGAGATTGAAGAACAGAGTGACGTGACACGTAGAAGGGTGGAGATGTGGTGTGGTGTGATGTGGTGTGGTGTGATGTGGTGTGATGTGGTGTGTGTGATGTGGTGTGATGTGGTGTTATGGTAGGGCAGGGCACGGCACAGCACAGTACAATAGAGCAGAGCAGAGCAGAGCAGAGCAGAGCAGAGCAGAGCGGAGCGGAGCGGAGCGGAGCAGAGTATAGTATACTATAGTATAGTATAGTATAGTATAGTATAGCATAGCATAGCATAGCATAACATAGCATAGCATAGTATAGTATAGTATAGTATAGTATAGTATAGTATAGTATAGTATAGTATAGTATAGTAATCGTGTGGTGTGGTGTGGCGTGGTGCGGTGTGGTGTGGTGTAGTGTAGTGTATGACACAGCACAGAACGGCTCAGTACCATAGCGTAGTGTAGTGTAGTGTAGTGTAGTGTAGTGTAGTGTAGTGTAGTGTAGTGTAGTGTAGTGTAGTGTAGTGTAGTGTAGTGTAGTGTAGTGTACGACACGGCACAGCACGGCTCAGTGTAGTGTAGTGTAGTGTAGTGTAGTGTAGTGTAGTGTAGTGTAGTGTAGTGTAGTGTAGTGTAGTGTAGTGTAGTGTAGTGTTCAGCAAAAAAAAAAAAAAAAAACAAGTTGACTTCTGCACACCCCCCCCCATCCTCTTCCCTTCCCCTCCCCCCCCCGCCCCCCCCCCCCCCCCCCCCCCCCCCCCCCCCCCAACCCCTTCCTGCACGAACACACCATGCTCATGTCCAACCCACGCTGTAAAAAAAACAACTTTTGTGGACCATATAACTGAGACCAAAAGACAGAATGACAAAAGCTATCAGAAACTTCTGCACTGGTATCATGTTTTATGACCAGAGTTCAGTTCCATTGTTCCGGACAATATCGCGCGGACTTTGTGACATTCGTGGGTGTACACTTTCTTT
>CM031622.1:37581338-37588838 GCA_018398815.1 Conus ventricosus | reverse complement strand
CTGATGGAGGAAGATGACAGGGGCGGCATGCTGAAGGGTTGGGGTAGCTCTTGCAGGAATAGAGTGGGAGGGTGGAGACAGAGAGAGGGGAGGTCTTGGGATGAAGGAGGACGGCAGCGGGAGGGCGACAGGCACGGGGTGGGACAGGGTGTCCATTGGCGGGGGAGCTGCTGGTAGGCACGGGTCTGGATGCAGTCTTTGACAGCATAGCTCTACGTTCCAGTGATGGACGAACGTCTCTGGGACCGCTATGATTTGGGCCATATGAAGAATCTCTTTGACTCAGGATCTGTGAAGGATTTGTCTGACTCTGGACTGAAGAACCGTATGCACCCAGGAGATGTAAAGTATCCTTCTGGCTTAGGACTGATGGAGCTTTCTGGCTGGGAACTCCTCGAAGACCGTTCTTACCCAGGACATCTGAAGGACCTATGTGATTCAGGGCAGCTGAGAACCATTTCTGACTGAAAACATTTGTAAGATCATTCTGATCCGAGACATTTGAAAAACCTCTGTGACCCAAAACATCCGAAGGACCTCTCTCCTTCACATGTTTTGGATCACAGAGGCCTTTCAAATGTCTTCTGAAGGATATCTGTGACTCAGGACACCTGGGAGACCACTGTAACTCGGAGCATCTGAAGGACATTTATGGTTCAGGTCATCTGAAGGACCAGTGTGACTCGAGCCATCTGAAGGATCACTGTGACTCAGGCCATCTGAAGGACCACTGTGACTCAGGCCATCTGAAGGATCACTGAGACTCAGGCCATCTGAAACACCAGTGTGACTCAAGCCATCTGAAGGACCACTGTGACTCAGGCCATCTGAAGGACCACTGTGATCTCAGGCCATCTGAAGGACCACTATGACTCAAGCCATCTGAAGGACCACTATGACTCAGGCCATCTGAAGGACCACTGTGACTCAGGCCATCTGAAGGACCACTATGACTCAGGCCATCTGAAGGACCCTGTGATTCAGGCCATCTGAAGGATCACTGTGACTCAGCCATCTGAAGGATCACTGTGACTCAGGCCATCTGAAGGATCACTGTGACTAAAGGCCATCTGAAAGACCACTATGACTCAGGCCATCTGAAGGATCACTGTGACTCGAGCTTTTGAAGGACAACTACGACTCAGTCCATCTGTAGGACCAGTGTGACTCGAGACATCTGAAGGACCACTGTGACTCAGGCCATTTGAAGGACCAGTGTGACTCAAGACAACTGAAGGACCAGTGTGACTCAAGCCATCTGAAAGACCACTGTGACTCAAGACAATTGTAGGACCAGTGTGACTCAAGACAAGTGAAGGACCAGTGTGACTCAAGACAACTGAATGAGCAGTGTGACTCAAGACATCTGAAGGACCACTGTGACTCAAGCCATCTGAAGGACCACTGTGGACTCAAGACAATTGAAGGACCAGTGTGACTCAAGACAACTGAAGGACCAGTTGTGACCAAGACAACTGAAGGACCAGTGTGACTCAAGAAATCTGAAGGACCACTGTGACTCAAGACAATTGAAGGACCAGTGTGACTCAAGACAACTGAAGGACCAGTGTGACTCAAGAGATCTGATGGACCACTGTGACTCAAGACAATTGAAGGACCAGTGTGACTCAGGCCATTTGAAGGACCAGTGTGACATCAAGACAATTGAATGACCAGTGTGACTCAAGACAATTGAAGGACCAGTGTGACTCAGGCCATTTGAAGGACCAGTGTGACTCAAGACAACTGAAGGACCAGTGTGACTCAAGACAACTGAAGGACCAGTGTGACTCAAGACATTCTGAAGGACCACTGTGACTCAAGACAATTGAAGGACAACTGTGACTCAGGCCATTTGAAGGACCAGTGTGACTCAAGACAAATGAATGACCAGTGTGATTCAAGACAAATGAATGACCAGTGTGACTCAAGACAATTGAAGGACCAGTGTGACTCAGGCCATTTGAAGAACCAGTGTGACTCAAGACAATTGAAGGACCAGTGTGACTCAAGACAACTGAAGGACCAGTGTGACCAAGACAACTGAAGGACCAGTGTGACTCAAGACAACTAAAGGACCAGTGTGACTCAAGAAACTGAAGGACCAGTGTGACTCAAGACAACTGAATGACCAGTGTGACTCAAGACAATTGAAGGACCAGTGTGACTCGAGACAACTGAAGGACCAGTGTGACTCAAGACAACTGAAGGACCAGTGTGACTCAAGACAATTAAAGGACCAGTGTGACTCAAGACAACTGAAGGACCAGTGTGACTCAAGAAACTGAATGACCAGTGTGACTCAAGACAATTGAAGGACCAGTGTGACTCAAGACAATTAAAGGACCAGTGTGACTCAAGACAACTGAAGACCAGTGTGACTCATGATAATTGAAGGACCAGTGTGATCAAGACAACTGAAGGACCAGTGTGACTCAAGACAATTGAAGGACCAGTGTGACTCAAGACAACTGAAGGACCAGTGTGACTCAAGACAATTGAAGGACCAGTGTGACTCAAGACAACTGAAGGACCAGTGTGACTCAAGACATCTGAAGGACCAGTGTGACTCAAGACAATTGAAGGACCAGTGTGACTCAAGACAACTGAAGGACCAGTGTGACTCAAGACATCTGAAGGATCAGTGTGACTCAAGACAACTGAAGGACCAGTGTGACTCAAGACAACTGAAGGACCAGTGTGACTCAAGACAATGAAGGACCAGTGTGACTCAAGACAACTGAAGGACCAGTGTGACTCAAGACAATTGAAAGACCACTGTGACTCAAGACAATTAAAGGACCAGTGTGACTCAAGACAATTGAAGGACCAGGTGGACTCAAGACAACTGAAGGACCAGTGTGACTCAAGACAACTGAATGACCAGTGTGACTCAAGACATCTGAAGGACCACTGTGACTCAAGCCATCTGAAGGACCACTGTGACTCAAGACAATTGAAGCACCAGTATGACTCAAGACAACTGAAGGACCAGTGTGACTCAAGACAACTGAAGGACCAGTGTGACTCAAGACAAGTGAAGGACCAGTGTGACTCAAGACAATTGAAGGACCAGTTGTGACTCAAGACAACTGAAGGACCAGTGTGACTCAAGACATCTGAAGGACCACGTGACTCAAGACAATTGAAGGACCACTGTGACTCAGGCCATTTGAAAGACCAGTGTGACTCAAGACAATTGAATGACCAGTGTGACTCAAGACAATTGAAGGACCAGTGTGACTCAGGCCATTTGAAGGACCAGTGTGACTCAAGACAACTGAAGGACCAGTGTGACTCAAGACAACTGAAGGACCAGTGTGACTCAAGACATCTGAAGGACCAGTGTGACTCAAGACAATTGAAGGACCACTGTGACTCAGGCCATTTTAAGGACCAGTGTGACTCAAGACAATTGAATGACCAGTGTGACTCAAGACAATTGAAGGACCAGTGTGACTCAGGCCATTTGAAGGACCAGTGTGACTCAAGACAACTGAAGGACCAGTGTGACTCAAGACATCTGAAGGACCAGTGTGACTCAGACAATTGAAGGACCAGTGTGACTCAAGACAACTGAATGAGCAGTGTGACTCAAGACATCTGAAGGACCACTGTGACTCAAGCCATCTGGAGGACCACTGTGACTCAAGACAATTGAAGGACCAGTGTGATCAAGACAACTGAAGGACCAGTGTGACTCAAGACAACTGAAGGACCAGTGTGACTCAAGAAATCTGAAGGACCACTGTGACTCAAGACAATTGAAGGACCAGTGTGACTCAAGACAACTGAAGGACCAGTGTGACTCAAGACATCTGAAGGACCAGTGTGACTCAAGACAATTGAAGGACCACTGTGACTCAGGCCATTTGAAGGACCAGTGTGACTCAAGACAAATGAATGATCAGTGTGACTCAAGACAATTGTAGGACCAGTGTGACTCAGGCCATTTGAAGGACCAATGTGACTCAAGACAACTGAAGGACCAGTGTGACTCAAGACAACTGAAGGACCAGTGTGACTCAAGACAATTGACGGACCACTGTGACTCAGGCGATTTGAAGGACCAGTGTGACTCAAGACAAATGAATGACCAGTGTGACTCAAGACAATTGAAGGACCAGTGTGACTCAGGCCATTTGAAGAAGCAGTGTGACTCAAGACAATTGAAGGACCAGTGTGACTCAAGACAACTGAAGGACCAGTGTGACTCAAGACAACTGAAGGACCAGTGTGACTCAAGACAACTAAAGGACCAGTGTGACTCAAGACAACTGAAGGTACCAGTGTGACTCAAGACAACTGAAGGACCAGTGTGACTCAAGACAATTGAAGGACCAGTGTGACTCGAGACAACTGAAGGACCAGTGTGACTCAAGACAACTGAAGGACAGTGTGACTCAAGACAATTAAAGGACCAGTGTGACTCAAGACAACTGAAGGACCAGTGTGACTCAAGACAATTGAAGGACCAGTGTGATCAAGACAACTGAAGGACCAGTGTGACTCAAGACAATTGAGGACCAGTGTGACTCAAGACAACTGAAGGACCAGTGTGACTCAAGACATCTGAAGGATCAGTGTGACTCAAGACAACTGAAGGACCAGTGTGACTCAAGATAATTGAAGGACCAGTGTGACTCAGACCATTTGAAGGACCAGTGTGACTCAGACAATTGAAGGACCAGTGTGGCTCAGGCCATTTGAAGGACGTGTGACTGAAGACAACTGAAGGACCAGTGTGACTCAAGACATCTGAAGGACCAGTGAGACTCAAGACAATTGAAGGACCAGTGTGACTCAAGACAACTGAAGGACCAGTGTGACTCAAGACATCTGAAGGACCAGTGTGACTCAAGACAATTGAAGGACCAGTGTGACTCAAGACAACTGAAGGACCAGTGTGACTCAAGACAACTGAAGGACCAGTGTGACTCAAGACAACTGAAGGACCAGTGTGACTCAAGACAACTGAATGACCAGTGTGACTCAGGCCATCTGAAGGACCACATGTGATTCGAGCCATCTGAAGGACCAGTGTGACACAGGCCATCTGAAGGACCAGTGTGACTCAAGACAATTAAAGGACCAGTGTGACTCAAGACAATTGAAGGACCACTGTGACTCAGGCCATCTGAAGGACCACTGTGAATCAAGCCATCTGAAGGTACCAGTGTGACACAGGCCATCTGAAGGACCAGTGTGACTCAAGCCATCTGAAGGACCACTGTGACTCAAGCCATCTGAAGGACCAGTGTGACTCAATCCATCTGAAGGACCAGTGTGACTCAAGCCATCTGAAGGTCCAGTGTGACATCAGCCATCTGAAGGACTACTATGACTCAGTCCATCTGAAAGACGAGTGTGACTCAATCCATCTGGATCACTGTGACTTCAGCCATCTGAAGGACAACTGCGATTCAAGTCATCTGAAGGACCACTATGACACAGTCCATCTGTAGGACCAGTGAGACTCAGGCCAATTGAAGGACCAGTGTGACTAAATCCGTCTGAAGGACCACTGTGACTAAATCCGTCTGAAGGACCACTGTGACTTAATCCGTCTGAAGGACCACTGTGACTAAATCCGTCTGAAGGACCACTGTGACTTAATCCGTCTGAAGGACCATGTGACTAAATCCTTCTGAACGACCACTGTGACTAATCCGTCTGAAGGACCACTGTGACTAAATCGTCTGAAGGACCACTGTGATTCAAGCCAATGAAGGACCACTGTGACTCAAGCCAATTGAAGGACCAGTGTGACTAAATCCGTCTGAAGGACCACTATGACTCAGTCCATCTGTAGGACCAGTGTGACTCAAGGCATCTGAAAGACCACTGTGACTCAAGCCATTGAAAGGACCAGTGCGACTTAGCCATTTGAAGGACCAGTGCGACTTAAGCCATCTGAAGGACCAGTGCGACTTAAGCCATCTGAAGGACCAGTGCGACTTAAGCCATCTGAAGGACCAGTGCGACTCAAAGCCGTTCGAAGGACCAGTGCGACTTAAGCCATCTGAAGGACGGTGCGACTCAAGCCGTCCGAAGGACCAGTGCGACTCAAGCCATCTGAAGGACCACTGTGACTCAAGACATCTACCAGACCTCGGCGACTCAGAACCCCTTGACCTCCTGCGTGGCAGAGGACATTGAAGGACCTCTATGACTTGGAACGCCTGAATGATCCATCGGATCCCCGAAAACCACATGACCTCTCAAATTCAGGGTGTCTGAATACCTTCCGTGACTCAAGACATCTGATGGATCACTAGGCTCAAGACATCTGAGTAACATCTCTGGCCCACGCACGACAGCATAGTGAACTCTATGACCCAGCAACTCTGAAGGATCGCCAAGACATAAGACAGCTGAATAACATCTTTGACCCAAGATGTTTAGATGACCTCTGTGACCTAGGGCGTCTGGAGGGTCTTTAAGACTCATGATATCTGAACAGCATTTTCGATTCAGGACATCTTAATGAATTATGTGGCCCAGGACACCTGAAGGATCTCCATGGCCCAGAATATCTGAGTGATCTTTTTGATTCAAAACATCTAAGTGACTTTTATGAAACAGGATATCTGAAATAAGGTCGTGAATCAAGGTGTCTGAAGTACCGTTGGGACCCAGAACATCCAGAGAAGAGGGTCTGTACATGAAATTCGACAAAGGATGACTTGTCTGGAAATTAAATGGGAGAATTATTCCACGTGAAATATGAAAATGAATGGTCAGTATGACGCCTACAACAGATTTAATCAACAGATGATCTGCATAAAGCCTCTCCAAGATGGTACCTTTACAAGGATGAGTCCAATGACTTTCTCGAGAAGGCTTTTTTTCTGTTCGCGTACGCAGGCTGATACTCCTACAGACACTCGACTCCCTGTATAGACAGGCATGAATTAATCCCATCTACCCAACAAAGGGCGTGGATCTTTGTGTGTATGACCGTTTTTATCCCGCCATTAAGGCAGCCATACTCCAGCCCGAGAAGGATTATGATGCGGGACATCTACAGAAGGATGCCTCGACGGCATATGTTCAGAACGATGACACGGATGGATTTCTACTTACGGATAACCCACCAGGACATGTACACAGGGGTGACTCTGTAGGAAATTAGAGAGGATGGCTCATCATAACATCGACTCAAGAACAAGTGGATGGACAACTACAGAGGGATCGTATGACACAGAGGTTACAAAACGGGACATCTACATTCACCAGGGATGGACTCAAAAGGACATCGGCACACCAGGACGACTCTAGAGGCAGGGAGTTCACATGAAGATCATTCAAAGTACACCTACCGAGGATGATCTATCGAGACATCGGCAGAACCGTGGGAAATCTCCCAAACGATTATCTACAACAGGACATGTCTAGACGAAGTATTGATCAGGGAATAAACATGAAGATTATATGACGGGATATCAGGGAATAAACATGAAGATTATATGACGGGATATCAGGGTTTAAACATGAAGA
>CM031622.1:37546130-37577838 GCA_018398815.1 Conus ventricosus | reverse complement strand
TGGGGGTGAGTGTGTGTGTAGGAGGGGGGGGGGGGTGCGTGTGTGTGTGTTGTGATCCGTGTGTATTGCGGTTTGTATGCTTTTTCTGGATGTGCATGCAGGTGCGTTGTGGAGTGTCGTGTGTTGGGTGGGGTGAATTGTGTGTGCTGCGCGCGCTGCGCGCGCAGCGCGCGCGTGTGTGTGTGTGTGTGTGTGTGTGTGTGTGTGTGTGTGTGTGTGTGTGTGTGTGTGTGTGTGTGTGTGAAAATGTCAAAATAAAAGTTCTGATATTTCCGATTTATCTGTCCAGTCCGGGAAAATAATCACGTGTATAGCTTTGCTCCCTTGCGGCGTTTGTCGTTGAAAAGTAAACTTCTTTCCTTTTCTTTCTTTTTACTCTTTTTTGACAAATGTTTTGTATTTCTCGTTTTTGTGTTAGTATTTCTCATTATTTTTCTGTATTGTGTATGTTTTGGGCATGTATTTTTGGTGAAATGATCGATTCAACTGTAGTGTATCTGACCAACAATTGTTTTGTACAGCCAAGTGGCAGGTTTAATACAATTGAAACGTTTGTTATTGGTCATTTAGTGCATCATCGTGCTCTTGCCAGTTCATCTGTTGTAATTTGGACTATTTTCTTGTTCACTACAATATTCACACGTTTGTTTTCAATCAGTGATTCTCAGATTGCTTACAGATAGTTAAGTTTCATACTTTCATGTTGAATAGTAGAGAACAGGAAAACCTTCATTCTAAGCCACTTTCACCCTCCACCGAGTTTTTGGGCGAAAGTGGCCTTAAAAGCCGCCGTTTTCCTGTGGCGGAAGAGAGAGAGAGAGAATCACCGGCAGACAGACAGAGAAGGAGAGAGACAGAGAGAGACAGACAGACAGACAGAGAGGCGGGCAGACACACACACAGCATTTTATGGCACGGCTTGCGCAGACAAGCGACCCTCGCACACAGTGCACGGCTCGCCACAAACTGCGACCAAAAAATCAATAAAGCACACCTGACGGCCCGTTGGAACTGCTGCGAGACCACGCGACGTCGCACACTCGATGACGAGACGGCTTGTCAATTCTAGTCATGTTTACTTCGCATAAGCCTCTTATCAAATCAAGTGCCGAGCTTAAATCACGTGACACTTGTGTTGTGCTCACCATACACAGCCGCCGCCATTTTAAATTCGGCCGGCGGGCTGTAAAGACGTTTCAGAGAGAACTTGTGTGTGTTAAAAACATGGCGAGTCAGGGAAGTGATATTTCAATGTTTTCTGCCAGTGCTGGAAGTGACACTAATATTACTCAAGAAATGGATGAAGTGTTGTTATCTTCGCAAGGAAAACTTTCCGATCAACAGGCCGATCTTGTGAAAAAATACATTGTTTATCATGAGGCCATGGCAAAGTTTTTGACAAAGAAATTGAGCGGCGAGCCTTGTTCTCCTCCCTCAAAGCCAAAAGGAAGCATTTCGTTTTTGTTTCCTCAACAAAAAACGGAACTCTCAGTTGAAGATCTTGACAAATATTTGAAAACACAGCTTTGTGAGCTGCCTTCCGATCCATTTGATGAAACCAAATCTTTGAAACTGTTCAAGAAATGACCCCCATCTTACACCGGCTTGTTACTCAGTGAAAGATAGTGAAAAGAATCTCTTTCTCAGGCTCTTTTTTTTAGGGAATTGGCTTCAGAAAGCAAAGACAATTTTGAAACAGTCAAAAACAAAAAACTGGGAGTCCTATCTGAAAGAAGATTTGCTGGTTGAGCCAACTCGCGTAAGAAGACTAATTGAAGTGTCATTTTTGTTTCTATTCTTATCCAAATTTCACAAACTTGCGATTTCTTTCAACGAGTTATACAGCAAACGAAAACTCATTCTGAAATACATACAATCCAACCCCAACTTTAAAGCATTCTGGCATGATACACATGACGTGTTAGAACCTGCATGGCAGGAGTAATTGAGCCACTTCCACAGCGGTTAGTTTTACTAGCGCCCAACAAAACTAGGCCAATCGGCAGACTTTGCCGATTGACCTACAAAGCCCACCTCTACCCCCGCCTACTGGAGCGTCGGGTTTGTTTAGAGGCAGGGTTGTGTGGCCGTGCGCGCGGCTGTAAGACCACTGCAGGCCTACCACTGACGTAAGATCTATTTTTAGATACTGCTCGCAGGAGCGGTCGGGGTTGTTTAGAGTTGGCTGCCTTGAATTTCCACCAAGCACTTCATGACTTTGTATATATTGCTGTGATTACTGGCTTCACTGCTTCGCTTCAACGTCCTGCTTCAACTTTTTTGGCTGCCTTTGGGCGGCCACAGAATGTACTTTATTCAACTGTCTTGTTTATTAAATCAAGCTTTTGATAAATGCACTTGGTGGCTGCTTTGAATAATCTTCAGTTGACAGAGAGACTGGCAGCCGTCTTGAATTTACGGCGCTTAAGCGCCAACCATAAAACCCTTTCCCCCATTTCTCTATGCAAGCACTTCCTTATTTTTTAAATGTTTGTGCGTGTGTGCTGTTATTGTTGTTGTTTTGTTGTTTTACTGATAATAACTATATTATATTCTGAACATTCGTTTCAAAGGTGCGCGCACACACACGCACGCACGTCCCCCCACCCCCACCCACGCACGCACGTCCCCCCACCCCACCCCACCCCACGCACGCACGTCCCCCCACCCCACCCCACCCCACGCAACGCACGTCCCCCCACCCCACCCCACCCCACGCACGCACGTCCCCCCACCCCCGCCCCCACCCCACGCATGCACACTCAAGTCATCCACAAGTTCTTAACTGAAGTTGCCCCAAGCCACTTCTAAGTCATCCTCAAGTTCTTACTTAAGTCATTCTTAAGTTGTCCTTAAGTCATCCCCAAGTCACCCCAAGTTACTTCAAGTTCTTAATAAGTTCTTAATTAAGTTCTTGATTAAGTCACCTCAAGATCATAACTAAGTCATCCTCTAAGAACAACCAAGTTCTTATAATTATCAAAAAAAATACAATCTATGTTTTTATCTTAAATAGTAAATGTCTAAGATAGTACACACACGCCTCAAAAAACGCGTCATCGTTGAGGATGTCTTGCTCAGCGTTCTCTGCATAAATCTTAAGGAAGGTTTTACATCCGAAGCAACCGCATTGATTACAATTCTGGTCTATGGAAATGTCTTTTATAGACTCCATGTCTTTATTTATTGACTTCATCATTTTATAATACGCCATGATCTATTTTTATAAAAAAATTTAAAATTAAGTTCTTAAAATATTATTCCATTATAAATGGATCAAAATGATGCTTTGTTATTGGCGGTTTTGGCGTGCAGTTGTCTTTTTCTGTATTTAACGGTTCAGGTTGTTTTAACTTCTTTCGTTTCTGTTGCCATTGTGTATATATTTTATTAGCCATAATAACTGCCCCCAACAGCAGCAAGGGCGCCAAAAATGGCAACAGTTTTTAAGTTCAATATTCCATGAAGACTTTGGGGCCCTTGAATCACATGGAGTTTTTATAGCTGGCATTGAATCAACTTGTTCTGGCGTTGGCGGTGTTATGTTTTCATGATGAGTCATATTCTGTAACATTGATTTTTTTTGTCTGTTCCACTCTGCTAATTTTTTTCCTGCTTCAACACGCCCAGGATTTTTAATGGTCTCCACCTGATTCAGCGTTTTCTGCTGATTTTCTAGCTTGGTTACTTTCTCCACCTGATTCTGATTCTGATGATTTTCCGACTCGTTCATTTTGAAGGGAAATAAAATCTATATGATTAAAAGTTATTAATCCCATGATTAATGGCGATAACAATGTTCCAAATCTGTAGTATAGATCACATCCTAGAGACTCTAATGACTTTGTTAAAACTGGATCTTGCGTTAATCATACGTAAGATCTTGTTCAGAATCAATGGGAGCAATCTACTGACTAGTTTAGTGTACAAACTAAGACCGTTTGCCCCACACTTTTCACCATTCTAGACCCCAGCTGCGCTTCATACCTGTTATGATACTTTATAATGTCTTGCGGCGACATTTGCTGAATCTGTTCTATGCTGAATTCAGTTCCGAGAACTGTTTTGTTTTCCCCACATGCTGCCAAAGAATACAGCCTTTCCTTTTTGGGCATAATAGCTTGACATCAACCTGGTCATTCATAAGTTCAGGAAGGTTTAGGCTGCCTTGTAGCTGTAGGAGATCATCGCTGTTCATGTTTTTTATTAAATTATAATTATTTTATTTTTAAAAATGAGCACGAAAAACTGTTACCAACCTTGTATACCATTCTGCTGGTTATTGGAGGCCTAAGTGTAGGATACACGATGCTTGGTAAAAGCTTGTAAGAATTAAACCAGCAGATCTTGGCAAACTAGACTTTGAGGTTCAGCAAAGCGATTGCTATCATTGCAGCTTCGGTTGCCACAAAGATTTTCTAGTCAAGCAAGGAATAATTCCAGACATATAAATATGTAAAAAAAAAAATACATTTATAAAAAAATGGCTTCACTCGCAATTAATGATAGGCGGCGCTGTGGTGAATGCGCTTGCTTTAGCGCAGTAATTTTGCATTTAGTAAACGGGGAATGAACGGCGAGAGAAAAAGGCATAACAAAGCTATGAGCAACTAGCAGCTGCACAAGACGCCTATGAAATGCAGAACTTGAGCAGTTAGATTTTATTAATGACACACTGAAAAGACAGGGCATGCAGCTTACATATTTAAGATGTTGATCAAGCAATAAAACAATATTATCTAGTAAAAAACGGTTCCAGACATTGCCCCACCAAAATTCAGTGACTTTTATCAACCATCAGAAAAACAAAAGATGCAAGAAATCGCGTTTATTGTTGTTGGTATGACTGTTGTGTATTTTGTTGCGCATAATATCAGCTGAATAAAAAATGAACAAAATCTATTATTCACCAAAAGGATATTGGAAGGGAATCACGCAATTAAAAAGCTAAGCCAAGCAGCGGGTGTCAGTGAACAAACAGCAAAAGAATGGTTATCTAAACAAGCGATTTGGCAAATTTATTTACCTGCGCCTAGACAAGACAGAGACCGGCACTTTGTCAATACAACTCCAAACGACACCCATCAAATGGATCTTTTATATTTACCCTCTGATAGGATTAGACGAAAAAGATTTAAGTACGCCTACAGTCATTGACATAGCTTCAAGATACAAAGATGCAGAACCATTAACACAAAAGAGTGCCTCTGCTGATTGCTGTTGCCATACAACTGAATACCAACGAGGTCCACTAACTTACCCTCGCATGATTCAAGTCGAATGATGGAAAAGAATTTAAAGGTCAGTGAATCAAAATATTGTTAAAACACAGAGTTACTATTAGAAGAGGCATTCCGGGAGTTCACAGATCACAGCTTTAGTGAAAACTTTAACAAACAGTTAGCCGAAAGACTTTTCTACTACCAGTATCACAGAGAGCTGATTGACAATCTCGCAACACAGAATGGGTTAGAAGACTGCCCTCAGTTTTGCGCGCAATGAATAAGCGCTTGTGTCCACAGACCCCGCACAGACCGTACAGAAAAAGTGCGGTTGCGTTCAACACTATATTTTACTACTAGACTTGTCCACAGCAGCCAGTCCGCTACGGCCAGACTTTTACCCTGTTCCGCACAATCTGGTGGCGTCAAGCATGCCAGACATTTCTGGTCTGTACGGGCATGAAAAGGTCGTGATTTGCGTGCTCCCCGATCTTTACAAATTGGGTGCACCCAAAAACGTCGTTTGGATGCTAGAGATATTTTGTACACACCGGAGCAGAAAATCTTGCGCTTCCCTGTCACCAGCCATCTTGCAAAGCGGCAGAACTATGCGGACCCTGTGGAGACGGTACCGCAACCTTTCATGTCCATACCTTTACTGCCCCAAAATAGTTGGTCTGTGCGGGTCTGTGACACAAAGCCTTATGAAGAATTTAAAGGGCTAAAACCAGTACAAGCAATCAAAGAAAAACAATAAATGTTGTTGAAGGAGACGTCAGTTCATCCGGCAAACTATTACCGTTTGGTTGAAAGTAAGGTACCTTTATTTACCGGGGGAAGCAGAAGGGGACACTCGCATCAGGGCAACAGATCCAGTTTGGAGTGTTGACCCATATGAATAAAAAGAATTGTAAAGATGAATCCGCCCGTGTATTATTTACGAGAAACTGACACAACAAAACAACCAGCTCCTCAAAGATCTTTTGTGAAAGAAGAACTGCAGATAATTCCGCCAGACACAGTTCCGCTTTAATTAATTTACGGTTCTCCAGTGCCCAATTGCTATTGAAAACTCTGGATTAACAAACACCCGTTTTGTGTTTGTTCTATCTAATGACTTCTTTGTTACAACAGTTGTGTTGATCTCATGTAGATTAGATCGAAGTTTTACGTTGTCATGATGAAAAGTCTTATTGCCAAACAATGCTTCTTTGTAGTTGTCATGTGATATGTTGACTGCACAACGCTGCGAGATATTCCCTTTGCTTTCTTAATGATTTTCTCCTGGCTCGAAATACTGTACATTTTTGACCTTAAACCAACAAACTCCTTGATCACCTTTCCAGATAATTCATCCTTCATCTTTCCTAAAACCTTCTTATTAGTAATTGAATGCAAAGGCGAGTCTTTAGGGTAATCGGACGTGTCATACCATCCTGCATGCCCTTTAGCTACTTCGGTTTCCATGTCTTTATAGATGTCTTCAGTAGGAATATCTATAACAAAACTATCTGTATCTGTGTAAAGTACTCTGGACTCAGGATACGAGGGCTTAAAGTAGTCATAAAGAAACTCTAACATCAAAAGCTTTGATAATTCTAAAACAGTAAACCCAATAAATACAGGTTTGTCCAATTTGACTTTCTTTTTTTTCATCATTATGCCAAAAAGCTGATCATGAAATCTTCTGAAGTCCTGATAATTAGGTTTTGAAGTCAGCTTAATTGCTTCATTCTCTTTGGTGACTAATCTGACATCTTTGCGCTTGTGCGATTCTCCATAGTCTTTCCGAAACAGCTGTTGTTCATCAACTTGAAAAAGTCTTTTTCTGAAGCATCTGTGGATTTAGTTCTGAGATCAGTGTTCTTCATGATGTATGGTTTCATGAACTGTTCTTGATCGAAAGCAATTATACGATGGACAGCTGTTAACTTTAACCATGTCTCAAATAAAATTGTAGAAGTCTGTAATGGCAGACATAATTTTTTTGCCTCGAAGATTAGGCACAAGTTTAGGTGGTTCTCTTGGATCCATCTTTAGACTTTCTGCTGCTAATGGATAGTCATTATGCAGTCATGGAGTTCATGAGGATATTCTAAGTCAACTTCTAGAATGAAACCACGCTGTTGATCAGGCGTTAAACTGCCCAACCACTTTAATGCCTTTTGAATATTATTTGTACCTGTGTGCATTTTAAAGTTGCGTAATGGAAGTGATTGCGCCATAGCCCAACCATACAGATTGTTTGCATCTAAATACATAAGATAGTTAGACCTTTTAACTCGGATCATAATGATCCAAGTATTTGTTGTTTGCTTTACAGTAATGATGCGACGCCATACTAATTCCTCCACGCAATCCGTTTTCAATCATCTGAAGCATGGTAAATCTGACAATAAATCAATCTGTACTCCAGTAAACTTTAAGAAAGCGTCCCAGCTCATCCCGGGTGCAGAAATATAATGCGCAGGATCCAAACTGTAATGTTTCATGCAGGTCTTTCTATAATTTTCAAAGACGTCCGCCAACAAACATACATCTGCCATTAAATAGGAGTCATGATAGTCTCCCATCGTTTTACAATCTAACTTTTGCCAAGCATCTTGAGCATGCTGGTAATCGGAGTCGCTAATGTCCTTTCCTCTAAGACTAGAAAAGAACGCGCCTTTAGGCGGAAGTGTATCTTCGTCAAACCTTTCCCAACTGTTCATGTACTCATAAGGGTAAACGCCCTTTCTAACGAGAGTTGAGTCAAAATATTCTTCCGTTATTGGGCAGGACTTTAAGGACATAGCCAGTGAGTCTAATGAACCCATCATGTGCTGCATAGAGTCATAAAAAGACATGTTATTTAAAGTGAAAACATGTACTTTTCTGATGACTGTGCGATGCATGACACCCTAAAGGCATCGTCTACTGCTTTCATTATAAGGTGAGAGTCGTAACCTCGCAAGTTATGAAAGAATACAGGCAGCTTCCATGTCTTAGGATCAAACTTTAGTTGAAGATTGCATTTGTTATGCGCCGCTCCTCTGAACTTTCCGCTAATGTGATCATGGTCTCTTACTGTGGGGTTTACACTCTTGGGCGTTAGCTCTAAACCGCAAATCCAACAATGTGTGGCTGAGTCATACTGTTGTTGGGCTTCAGGCGTCATCATGATTTCAGATAAATTCAGATTATTAGAACAATCATTACGCACTTGCTGCATGCGCTGTAAAAATCTTCTAGCCGCATTTGGGCCTCTGTATAATTCTGGCGTTGAATGAGCGCCATCCGACCTAACAATAACAAAAGCAAATGAACAAATCTGATGATTACTCATTAAGACTGTTTTTCGAAGTTTTTGTGGTGCTGGCCCTTCATAAGGAACAATAAGCGACTCGAAGTCTGCGTAAACTACGTATGGAGAATGTTGCATCCGTTTCCAGTTCTTAAAACTAACTTTAGATCCAGGTGGGGGCGTAATTAGTTCTGTATTACAGTCTACAGAACTTTTACAATGTTTTATATGTTCACTCGCGGCTTGCACAGATGGCATTCTTGTTAAACATTTTCTACAGAATTCTTGTTTGCCATGATCTTTTGAAGTATGCTGCATTAGTCTACTCATTGTTCGTATCAATGTGTAATGGGGCAGCCCTGCTGGCGAAAACATTAGGAGTAAGTCCACATGACTTTTGGCTGGTTCGCCTATTGTTGGACTGTTCTTGGACACTTTAATTTGGCACCAAATTTGTTTCCTCATCCCATGTGTATACATTAACATTATTGGGTTGTTTTGTTCTTCAAACTGATCAATTTGGTCTACACTAACAGGAAAGGATATTCCATTGAAGTTAAGATCTTTGGCGTATTGCCGATAGTTAGTCACTCTTTCTGCGTGTTCGCGGACATGATGCAGCCTTGCAAGAACGCACCACATGAAACATTTGTTGTCTGAATTTTTTATGTTTAAAACTGCTCTCTTTAAAACCAACTCCCGAGGTAGCGGAATGTAAGCCTTGCCTACAATCGGTGCATACTTAGCCTGTTTTAATCTAATCTCTAAGACTTCGCCCTCTGACCAACCAGAGCCTCTCATTTTAGCTTCTTCAGCGGCAGCGTCAAACTGTGTAAGCAGTTCGTTGCCCAACCGGGTGTTTAATGTCGTTATGAAAAGAATAGTCTGCTGTTTAGTTGAGACCCAGACTTCTAGATTTTCTTCATTTATTGTTACATAGTCGATTAAAAACAGCTAACATTACTTAACTGGCGGGTCTATTGTTAGTTTGGCCTGGAACTTGAGAAATTGCATGTACAACGCTTGCCTGTACGTTTGTTGGGTCAATGACTTCTAAATCAATATCATTCAGTGTCTTGATAAACGCTCTCTCTCGAGCATTCCTTCAAACAATTCGTCTTGTCTTCATATATCTTAGCCATGCTGTCTTTCTTTTCTAAGCCAAAATATTATATTTAAATTAAAAAAAAAAAAAATTAATCAGAATCAATATCAACAGTCTTTTTGTGCTTGGACTCATAAACTAAAGTATAAACACCTTTTGGTGTTGTTAATGTGAGCTGTTTAGAACAGAGTTTAATGTCTCGTTTACTTTTTTAAGCAATTCCTTTTTTATCTGCTCGGGGTCTGGCTGTTGAGAAAAACTTGTCACCGCCTTTCTTTGAAGATCAAACTTTTGTCTTTTGTAGTCATCAAAATCGGCCTGTAAACGATTAAATTCTTCATCCGTGATGTTTGAGTCAACTAGCGCTTTATTTATTGTCAGTTTAAACGAGCTAAGTTTAGCTGTTATTAGTTGAACCATAGCTGTGTGCTTTTGGAGTTTAGTTTTTATTTTTTTGCTAGCAGCACCTACGGCTAATGAACACAGACCGAGAGCTAAAGACAAACCTCCTAGAGGTAAAGCTGCGGGTGCGCCTATGCCCGTTGCTAAGAGACCAACACTTGTTCCTGCTGATAGAGCACTTATAGTCGATGCTCCAGTATTAACATATGTAACAGCATTAAAGGCAGCAGAATACCTTCGTTTGGTTTTGCTGTATTTTGAAAGGTCTTGCTCTAGTACTTGCTGCATTTGTGTAATGTTGGTTAATCTGAAGGTTTTTACTTCAGGGCTTTCTATAACAGCAGAATTGCCAGCTATCTCTTCTCTCGACATCTCCGGTGCTGTAGGCACATTTGGATAAACCTGAACAGACATGCTTTTTATAAAACGAAAAATAATTTAGTATAATACATATTTTAATCTGTTTTCTCGAATATTCAGCTGCGCATCATATAATAAAAACAAATGTACATTAAGCGTTTATCGGCTTCTTCTTCTTTATCAATTTGAATGTTTTATTACGTCTCTCACATTTCTCCCACTTCCATACAACTTATTATCCTCTGTTGACCTTAGGTCAATCCATAAACCGTATTTTGTTGTTAAATAATCATTCAAGCCTAACATTGTGAAGATGTAAATCTTTAGACACTAGGTCTGCTGTTGGATTTCTACCCCCTCCCACCCCCAAACAATTTTCTTATTTCGTCAAAATGATGATAAGGTCTAAGCCCGCTAGCGTAGATTTGGTTAGGACTACCGTCAATTGTACATGCACTTTCGTTATTTTAGGATTAAAAAACTTTTCACTTGCTCTTTTGAACGGTTCTTCATCTTCACACAGCAATAAAATACCTTTAAGCGATCTTGCTGCGACGCTAAAACTAAAATTCCATATAGTGTCTGCCCTGCTTCTAGGATATGTTGTATGATGAATCACTCTTTCGTAATATATTGGTAATTTTGTCTGATATTGTTGTTCAATCAGCCTTGCTAAGTGAAGGTTGCTAACAACGTCAAACTCTAACGAGATGTCAGAAATGCTGTACTTTGCTTCAGTGTCTGATGATTTAATAACCCGTTTGTATTCATTAAAAGTTAGTTCATATGACAATCTGTCTTTAATGCTCCTTGAAAGTATGGGGCATGCGCTTTTAACAACTCAAAATCTAAGGGAATGGAAAAACGATTTCCATACGCAAAATTTACAGCTACAGCTTTTTTGCTGCTTTTAGCACCTGAGGCGAGTTCGGCGCCTATTCTAAGCTTTAGTGCTTCTTCATTTTCAATTCCTTGAAACGCAAGATCAGCCCTTCGTTCCCGGTTAGCCATAGATCAGAATAGGTTAAAAAATATGTCTGCATTATGTAAAGAAAATATTTCTTGCCCCTCAAGTTTTATAGAAATTTTCTTAACGATTGCCCGCCCCAGATTCTGCACAACTGTCCTGTTTGGGTCTGTTGTTGAATCGAGCGCTATTTTGAAAGTAAGACGCGCAGAGCCTGGCACACATCACTTCATCCGCTCCTAGGTCTGGAAATTTGACAGTAAGAATTTGATCTGCATCAATAGTAGATGGATTATTTGGAACAGTAATATTCCGCTTATTTCCCTTCACGCCAAAGGGCTCTTTCAGTTTTCTATGCGGGTCAAGAATCGAGCCATGTACTTGTTCTGGCATTTTTATGAAGCAAAATAAAAAGTTAATTATTTAAAAACATGGCAGGAATTGTAGATGAAGAAGATTATGATGTTTTTGATCGTGGAGACGACATGAGTGAAATGATCCCTTTGACACAGCATCGCTCAATGCACTCAATGCGGCATGAATTAACAGAAAGTAAGGTTAAATCATTGTACCAAAGTTTAGGCCAAGAACTCCCGAATTTATAGACCCAAATGATTTTGAATTAAAAGATGATCATTTGTTTGTGAGGAGCGACCAAGGACAACTTGTTCAGCTTACAACTAAAAAAGACCCATCAAAGTTTTTAGCCGTGGGTTCAATTAGAAATAGACTCAGTGTGAAAGATCAAAATCGCCTTGGTCTTGTTAGACCGAAATTAAGGGCGGAGGCAGTTTCTAAACTTCAAAACACACTGCAAGAACTCCCGACAGATAACCAAATGCAAAACATGGAACTTAAAGAATTAAATCAATCAGCAGGTGAAGTAATAAATGTAATAGAAGCAGGAAACCAGTTTTTCAGAAGAAACAGCGTTAAAAACAATTAATGATTCCCCATTGCCTATGCGAGAACTAACGGCCCTTGATCATGCTTTAAGAACCATTAGAGGCGAATTAACAAACAATTTAGCAAAACTAGGTGAACTAGATGAGCATATAAAAAGAGAAAAAGAAAAACTCGTTGAGGCTGATGACGCCAACTTAGGACATGATATTAAAGAAAGAATAGCCCAAAGACTAAAAAGATCTTGAACAAGAGAGATCAGCAAGACTAGAAGTGCTGTCTACTAACCGAAAACAATTACGAACCCAAGTGAGCAGAATAAGAGAAACTATCCAAAGAATTTTATATGAAGACACGACACTAGCAGAGACGAATACGAACACTGTTTAGAGAGCAAGGAGTCACATGTAGTAAGCGTTATAACAGCCTTAGGATTTGCAATAAGTACACTAGTGATGGCTATTACAGGCAGCGGTGGAGGTCAAAGTTTAGTGCCTCCGTCGCCATCACCTCCACCTGATAAATCATGGGTAAAAAAACAGCTTGATCATCTTGCGAATTTATTAAAAAAATTAGCCAGTAAAGCTATAGACTCTTTACCCGGTATATTAGGCGGTATTGTCAGCTGGCTTTTGTCTACTGCAAGCAAAGTAGTTGGCTTTATGGCCGAGCATTTATGGTCATTAGTTCTCGTAATAGTTGGGTTAATTTTTAGTAAGATAAAGACCAAGTAATCCTAGCCAGTTAATCCAAGAACAAGCGCTGTCTTTTCATATTCATGGTCATCGCGAACAGAGTCTGCGAGCTTTGCTGAGTCTTCAATGACTTTGGGGGTTTGGACTTCGGGAATTAGATGACTTAATCTTGGTGTTTGTTTACTGCTTGTAATATTACTGGCTCAGAATTATGTCGTTTTTCCCAACCTTCTGTTCATTGCCTGCTATAAGAATTTCATTATTATAGTTTATTATTATTCCTACCTGGAGTCTGAGGTCAGAAGGCAGCATGTATAAACCAGTGCCAACAGCAAAGTCTACTTTCGATCTTGCGTATTGTAAAACATTTTGGTATCTTTTAATACTTGAAGGTAAATCAACTGTAGAATTAATGGCGTCCTCTAAATTTGCTAAGTATTGTTTTTGTGCGTCAAAGCCAGTAGAAGGATCAGTTATGCTTGATCTTGCCTGTGCTTGCGAACCTAGCAAACACCAAACGTAAGTACGAATAGAGTCGTTTATCGTTCTATTCCCGCTCTAGTTAGGCCCTTAGAAGCGTCTAAGATAAATGTTGTCCATGCTGTTTTATGCTCTTGCTCTATGGACCAGGGCTGAACAATTTTGAAAGGAGAACGCCGGTCAAAGTTATACTTTCTGTGCGTGCCCTGAAAATAAATGACGCCTATGCCATGATTATGATCCAACTTTTGTCTAAAGCCTGTCTTGATGTTAATATTAAATTCGTTACAGATCCTTACAAAAGCCTTCATGTCTATTATGTTGCTGAGTGGATTAAACGGTTTGTCATTTGGCAATGGCGCTTGCAATTCAGTCAAAATACGTCTGAAGGTGTAATAGAAATGAAATCTGTACACTGACCTCACCAAAGGATCGTGGTGATTTAAATGATCAGCATACGACACTCCACACCCAGTTGATGCACAAAACACAGCAAAGTTTAACTGGTTCTGATAAAACTGCATCGGATGACTAAACCACGCTTTCTGGATGTGCTCGTTTTCAATAGGGGGTTAAGATATCTGCTTAATGGAGTGCTCACCTTTTTATGAAAAGAGGCAGTCTGGGTCACAGCAATGTCAAGAGTATCAGTTGCTATATTTTTTAAGATTGTAGTGCGGCCCAACAGAATATTTTGCATCAGTATATTTGAATGCACTCATTTTTAATTTGTTTTAAAAATGTTTGTAACAATAACAACCCAAGACCGCCCTTCGTTTTAGAACATGCTGTTAAGAACGATTGCGGAACCAAAATGGTCGCACTCCATGAAATATTCTACAAAGTCGTATGGTTTAATATAACTGAATCCAGGAAGAATAACAAGATTCTAAAAGTTACCAAAGCAGGGACTAAAATCAGCCAGTTAATAATACCTGATGGTTATTACGGGTTTTGCTCGCTAAAAGAAGCAATGAGTAACTTTGACATTACTCTCAAACTTAACAATGCAAATCTAAAAACAATGTTAACATTCAAGCCTGAAGAAGTATCTTACTTTTTTGATAGAGAGCTAGCTAAAATGTTAGGCTTTACAACTAGCAATCTACCCACTCATGGTTTTAGTGCTGAGCCAGACAAAACTACTTATGAGGGGAAAATCCGCTCGATCTTGCATTACATTCATTACTCTATGTTCATTTGGATGAGCTAAGCACTGATGAAAACTTATATGACGGAAGGCCCTCACTGTTTTAAGAGCTCTGCCGTCAGGGAAAGCTGCATATTGCGATTATGAAATTATACAATTCCTAATTTACAGTTTAAAAGATTAGTTTGTGGGAGGGTTGGATCATTTAATATAAAAATCAAAGACAAAGCGGGGAAAGTTGTGAAATGTGATAACCTGCACATTGTTTTGGAAAATAAAATAATACGCTACTAAAAAATAATGTCGCGTGGGCCAGAAGAACCAGGAGTTACATTTAGCGCCTGTGAGGTGTATAACCTTAGAATTAAAAGACCTTGCAGACGTAGCGGACTTTGAACAAAATGGTGAGATAGGCACTTTGTTATGGTTTTGAGTACACTAAAGATGGTGATTATAAACGCAAAGAGGTTGACGACAACAAAAGGTTTCCTAAACTAGAGCAACTACGCAATCTAGAAGCAAATAATGTTGGCCAGTATGAATATAAAATAGTTCGAAAACCTGACCTCAAATGGCACTTAGAACCATATTTAGAATGGGAAATAAAATTTGAATTCATAAGCCCATTTACATTTTTTGACCGTCAAAAAAGTTTCAGAAAAGCATTCAACTCTGGCCCTTTACATGTAAGTCTTATGCCAGACAACAATAGTCGAAAAGAAATTGAAATAACGCCGTATGGGAAAAAACAGTACATCCTCCACAGAAAAGAAACAGTGTAAAAAAAGCTTCTACAAAATTACAGTTCTTTCCAAGCAGAAAATTAGGAGACACGTTCACAATGATATTTGAAATTTTTGTCTTTAAAGATGTGGAGAGGGATGGGGTTGTGGGAGTTAGTGATGACCTTATAAAAGGAATTAATATTAGCTGGCAAAACTTAGACGTTAAACGTCTTAACGTTACCATCGTCGTTCTTCACAATGGCGAGGATATTAAGATCATAACAACAAGCAACAAAATCAATGTTGACTTAAATAGAAACAATCTTACAGAACTAAATTGGATTAATCTTACACATTTAGGCCTCGTAGGGTTTTATTATACTGAACAAGTTTTGACGGAAAGTATGATAAAAATAATAACTGGATTAGATTAAACTCTGTTATAAAACTATGGAGCAGTTAAACTTTATGACAAAACTCCTCATTGCTCATTGATTTGTGGGCAGACTGGTTGTGGAAAAACAATATTTATCCTCGACCTGTTACAAACAGTTTATCGCTATAATTTTAATCATATTGTAGTTTTCTGTCCAACACTTAAATGGAACAAAGCATATCATGATAGAAGGTTTATATGGACAGATGATGGCATATATTTAGTTAATCCTAGCAATAAACTGAGTGAGTGTTTAGAACAGTTTTATAGGCTGTTTGAAGGAACGCAAACACTATTTATTATAGATGACTGTTCAGCAGAAAGAGACATAGTTAAAAAGAGAAACACTTTGTCAAAACTAGCTTTCAGTGGAAGACATGCCAGGATAAGTGTGTGGATTTTATGCCAAAAATATAACTCAGTTTTAAAAGACTTTAGAGAACAGTTAAAGACTGTAGTGTTATTTCACATGAAAGACAGAGACTCATTTGAAGAATGTTTGCGCGAAAATGATGTTATTGAAAATGACCAGGAAAAACATAGGATTAAGCAAAAACTGAAATCTAAAAAGTTTTAGTAAATTAGTATTGAAAACGGATAACCCTGCACAGTATGTTTGTTTGTAGATAATCGTTATTTTTTAGTTATTGAAGTCTTACTTGTCAGAGAACTGTAATATGCTGATTTTAGGTCACTTTCGCCCAAAAACTTGGTGGAGGAGCAAGTGGCTTAGAATGAAGGTTTTCCTGTTCTCTATAGTGTAATCAAAATCATGTCGATGAATTGTCAAGGCTTCGGTAATGCTCAGAAAAGAAGGGATGTATTCACTTCTGCAAAAACAAAAATTATTCTGTATACCTACTGCAAGACACTAAATTTTGATCCGAAACTGGAAAATTGCATAAGAGCAGAATGGGGTTACCAGTGTTTTTTGCTTCCTATAATTCAAGTTCAAGGGGGGTTGCTATTCTGTTAAACAATAATTTGAATTTAAGGTGAAGAAAATATGTAAAGATTTGGAAGGCAACTACTTGTTCCTCTCTATTGATATAATGGGTCGTGACCTTTTAATCATTAGCTTATACGGGCCTAATCGTGATGACCCCGACTTTTATGTTAATTTAAAAGAAAGGATTAGAGAGGTAGGATCGGAAAAACATTATCATTGGGGGAGATTGGAATCTTGTAATGGATTTTCATTTAGACTACTGTAATTACAAACACTACAACAATATTAAAGCTAAAGACGAAGTTGAGGCTTTGACAATGGAACTGGGATTAGTAAGACGTATGGCGAGAACTTCATCCAGAATTAAGGAGATACACATGGAGGCGAAATACACCATTTCAACAAAGTAGGTTAGACTTCTTTTTAGTTTCGGACTTGTTGTCTAACTATGTGTCTGATTCCGACATTAAACCAGGATACAGAACTGACCATTCGATCATAACTTTGGAATTGGCATTTACAAACAAACAAAGCACCGCCTTTTGTGGAAATTTAATAGTTCTCTGTTGAAAGACAAGGCATATGTAAAAGATATCAATCAAACTATACAGGAAGTCCTTGAGGAATATGCATCTGCACCTTATAGTAGAGAATATTTGCAAAAGGCAAATAAGAGCGAAATCCAACTAACGGTATCGGACCAGCTCTTTCTTGATGTACTGTTGATGAAAATTAGAGCTAAATCAATATCTTATGCAACAATGAAAAAACGCAATGAAAACGAAATAGAGAGACAGCTTGAAAGTAGCATTGAAACGTTAGAAAGAAAGAAAAGCTTAACAAATATTGAAAAGCAGCAGTTACATGATGATAAAGATAGGCTGGTCGCTATTAGAGCACATAGAATGGAGGGAGTGTTGTTGCGATCAAGGGCTCGATGGGTGGCCGAAGGGAAAAAGTGAATAAGTATTTTGTTGTTTAGAGAAAAGAAATTATGTTAGTAAATGTATGAGTAAAATTGTACTTGATAATGGAATTGAAATAAAAGAAACCAATGATATTGTAAAAGAAGTAAAACACTTTTATGAAAAGCTTTACGAGGAAAAGGAAGTGGAAGACAGTGTTATTAGTGAACTTGTAAATAACCTGCTACAATAACAGCGGATGAAAAGGACTTAATGGAGGGACTGAAAAACTTTAGATGAAGCTAGTGATGCTTTAAAACAAATGAAAAATAATAAAAGTCCTGGCACAGATGGATTCACCGTTGAATTTTTCAAGGTTTTTTGGGTCAGTTAGGGGCGTTCGTAGTAAGATCGTTAAATGAGGGATTTTGTAATCAAGAACTATCGTCTACTCAAAAAGAGGGTCTAATTGTTTGTTTACCCAAACCCGATAAGGATAGGAGTAGATTAAAGAACTGGAGACCAATATCATTATTAAATGTGGCGTATAAAATTGGGTCTGCATGCATTGCTAACAGAATTAAGCTCATCTTACCTTCAATCATAAATGAAGATCAGTCAGGCTTTGTGCCTAACCGCTTTATAGGTGACAACATAAGATAATATATGACTTAATTGATTATTTGAATAAGAATAAAATGCCTGGTTTACTTATATGCCTAGATTTTCAAAAAGCCTTTGATTCTGTTAGCGGGACGTTTATGTTAAAAGTTATGCGTGCATTTGGCTTGGTCCAGATATATGCCAGTGGGTTAGTACTTTTTATAGAGACATTAAATCAGCTGTTTGTGTTAATGGGATTATCTCTGAATGGTTTCAAATTGGGAGGGGTTGTAGACAAGGGGATCCTATCTCTCCGTATTTGTTTATCCTATGTGTGGAAATCCTGGGTTGCATGATACGTCAAAATAAAAATAAAAGGGAATTAAAATAGGTGATACAGAATATAAAATTTCTCAGTTTGCTGATGACACTGAACTTTTCTTAAATGACAAAAAAGTATCATTTGAAGAAGCTTGAGCACATTAGATATGTTTGGTAAAAAGTCTGGTTTAAAAACTTAATACAGGAAAGTCGGCGGCTATATGGTTGGGAAACAAACGCAATTCCCAAGAGCGATTTATGCCTCATTACACTTTGAATGGAATCCCCCGAAATTCAAAGTGCTTGGTGTCTGGGTTTAAATAATGATTTAACTGACTGTACGAACTTTAATTTGAACGAAAAATTTGCAGAAATTAGAAGACTGTACAAGATATGGCTTAAGCGAAACATAACGCCTTGGGTAGAGTAGCGGTTTTGAAGTCTCTAATTCTGTCAAAAATTACTTATCTATGGATGTTGCTACCAAATCCACCCGACCAATTGATAGAATCAATACAAATCTCGGTGTTTCAGTTCGTTTGGAGTAGGAAAAAAGATAGAATTAACAGGAAAGTAGCTGTAAGAAATATTAATGAAGGTGGACTTGGGAATTCCTCATATTAAGGATGCAGTAACAGCATTAAAACTCAGCTGGATTTGAAGACTGAAAAACAGTAATCACAAATGGAAAAGATTACTCACAACAATTTATCCGAACATAGCTAAGTTAGATCTATTGGGCCCATCAATACCTGCTGAGAAACACATGTTTAAGCAATTTTTGGATCAATGTCTTCGAAGCATATAAAATATTTAGCTTAAAGGTAAATATTGAAACAACAAGTGATTTGGTTTTTGGGAAACCCATTTTCTACAATACAAATATTAGGATAGGTCAAAGAATCATTTACTACAAAAAATGGGGTGACAAGGATATTTTTCTGATTAGAGATTTGTTAAATGAAGATGGAACCTTTTTGACTATGAATCAGTTTAAACAAAAACATGGTGTTAACGTCGATTTTGTCACTTATAATGGATGTGTCGGTGCTATACGTTGCTATGTCAACAAGACAGGATTAACCCTTAACAGTAACGATTCCAATGCACTGACTCACAAAACGCTTCAACTGATAAATTCCATCCCAAAAGGAACGAAGTTTATTATGATATGCTAAAGGACAAATTAGAACCAAAAAATTGTAAACGATGGAATGAAAAATGAAAAGAGAGCTTACTGGAAAAATATTTTCATCAAGGCCAAGAAAATACAAGAAATCAAACTGAAATGGTTCCAAATAAGAATTCTGCACCGAATATTAGCACTAATGTCATCCTTGCAAATATGAATGTTGTTAACTCGGAGGAATGTTCTTTCTGTAAAAATGTGAGAGACAGTATTAATCACATGTTATGGGCATGTCCACATGTAAAACGTTTTTGGGGACAGTTAGAAGCATGTATCAACTCCAGCACAGAAAATAGCTTTAACCTTTACTTAACGAAACGTTTGTGCTATTTGGATATAAAAGAATACAAAGTCAAGTCATGTCCTTGAAATTTTATTATAATCCTTGCAAATTTTTTCATCTTCAAATGTAAAACTGTGGAAACTTTACCACTCTATGTTAACTTTAAATCCTTCTTGAAGATTAAATATGAAACTGAAATATATTTCTTTAACAAATATGAGATATAACAGTTTTCAGGCAGAATGGTTTTATTTCAAAAAACTTTTTGAATAGATCAAGAAACGAGCTAGCAAACCCATCGTGCCGTTACTTGTTTTGTTGTTGTTGTTTTTTGCCATACTTGTAATGTGTAATGAGATGTATAAATATTCATGCCTGTCACAGTCACCAGGAATACTACAATGCAACTACAGATTCTTGTCCATCTAGTATTCAAGCTACAGTTAATTTCTGTCTAGATGTTTATTTGTAGTGCCCTTTCCATTTAATAATGTTTTGTTTGTTGTTGTTGTTGTTGTTGTTGTTTTTCGTTTGCCTTTGTTTGTACAGTCTCCTATATTGTCATATTTGATTGTGCACAGAAAATGTAAAAAAAAGTTCAATAAAAAAAAAAAATATTTAGCGAAAAAAAAAAAAAAAAAAAAGAAGAAGAAATAAATCAACTTTATATAATTAGAACAAAATTTACCATGAGAGAGAGAGAGAGAGAGAGAGAGAGAGAGAGAGAGAGAGAGAGAGAGAGAGACAGACAGACAGACAGACAGACAGACAGACAGACCCGACAGACAGATTTAAACAAGTCTTAATGCATTATTGAAACCAATTTACGGCCATAAGCTCAAGCTGTTGTTGTTTGTCCCTCATTTCATCAGCAGCTGCAAACATACAAAAATCTGTCCACAATGGCCTGCCTAGCTCGTAGTGATGACTAAGCACACTCTGCACTTTCTTCAGATGTTACAGGCAATATTCGCAGATTTCACTGGCCAGACTGCATACATCAGTTCATGATGGTATCAAGTTAGCTTATTTTGTTGCGCAGGGATAGGGCTGAGACGAGGCAGGAGGATTAATTGTAAGTGGCGGCTGTTACCGCTTGGCTTCAACGTGACTCCATGTCACTGAGGATAGTGAGTCTGAGTTCTTCATTAAAAGCAGGAGTTGAGGCGAACTGAATGTTTTCAGCGTGTGTGTGTGTGAGGTGTGGTGTGTGTGTGTGTGTGTGTGTGTGTGTGTGTGTACGTGCGTGCCTGGGACCATAGAGTCGAGTTTTTGCGCAATGGTTTCGTTTCTGAAAGCGTTGCTCAAATTTCCTGACCCACACCGCAGGTGTCAGTGTTTCTCGGGCCTGGTTGAAGCCGAGATATAACATGAAAGTAAGTATAGAGTACAACCATGTCATGCGGTCTCATACCTGAATAAAAAAATCCGTAGCAGCATCTTCATCATCTTTACCCTCATCGATCAGCATTAAAAAGCTCTCACATTTTGTAGCATGGTGACCTTGGTTTCGATGTCCCCCATCCACGTACATGCCTCTGGCATAGTTTGGTTGTCTCGTGTTCACAGGTATTGTCAGAGTCCTGCGGACTGTCGTTGAACGGATATGATGGCGTTCTCCGGATGGAGAGCTAATTCTCTTTGGTTCCTTTACTGAGCAATGATTGTCGTCAGTAGATGATTTGACTGTGATTTCCAGTGTGTGTTGGACCAGAACAGGCGCCACTGAACACCACCGAAGTGAGTCAGCAGCAGTGCAGTGTCTCCTCTGTTGGGTTGCCTCTTGACGACTTGACATTGACTGCTCTCTGTGGATTGCCGCTGCCGTGGCGGTAGTAGGACAAGCCATGCTGTGACTGTGGACGGGTAGGGGGGAAGAAATGAAGGTATGGGTGCAATGCCACTGAGGTGGAACGGTCGACGAGACAGAAAAACAACAACAACAACCAAAGGTAGGAAGAAACCCACGCACTCAATACTGGATCGTTACAGTCTTACGACAAGGACCCCCCGCCTTGGTTTAAGGCTGTGTCAGACCAACTGACATAGGCTAGAACACCAAGGCTACAACAAAAATGTTATGCTCTGCATAGTTATGCGGGGATTGTCTTCAGTCATGACAAGCTTGTAGCATAACATTATCAGTCTTCAAAATCCCTCGAAGTCGGAGTGTGGCTGCCCACGTGGCGGGGTAATCAAAAACGGTCACACACGTAATGTTCTCATCCTAGCTGATGCGTTTGCACCATAGTGTTCAAGTACTTCGGCTGTTGGGATGATCCCTGGAGTCTTGTAGCCAGGGTACGACAACGACAACAACAACAACGACAAGGACCTAAGTGTACAGCAACAAAGTTTCATTACACTTTTCATCTTAGGTTCTGAGGCTTTCGTGTCTTGCTCTCATGGTGACCTCAGGGTCGATGTATTCCCAAAGTACCTGGTCTCAGTGACTAGTTCCAAGTCGCCGGAATCGGCAAGTTCATGGAAACTGTTACGGACGGGACTGATGGCGGCCCTCCCCGACACCTCCCCCCCCTCCCATCCCCACGGAAGGATATACTAATTCACGCTGACCCCCCGGCATGGTAACCATTGTCGTCAGTAGGGGGCTTAGTGGTGGTGCCCTGTGTATGTTGGATCAGAACAGGCACCACTGAACACCACGAAGTGACTCGGCAGCAGTGCAGTGTCTCTTTTCGCGGGGTTTCCGCATGGCGGCTTGATATTGACCGCTCCCTACAGACTGGCGAAACTTGGGCTGTGGCGATGTAAGCCAGGTATAGAGCTGTTGAGGAGGAAGAAGGAGAAGCGAAGGAGGGGGGGGGGGGAGGGGGGCAGGAGGGAGGGAGGCGGGTGAGCATGGTAGGGGTAGTGCTACTGAGGAGTCAGGAAGATCACACAGTACCCCTCCCTCCCTCCCTTCCGCATATATATATATATAATATATATATATATATATATATATATATATATATATATATATATATATATATATATATATATATATATACTATAATATATATATATATATATATATATATATTTATATATATATATATATATATATATATATATATATATAAAATCAGAAGTCCTCTCGGCCGGGTCACACACACACACACACACACACACACACACACACACACACACACACACACACACACACACACACACACACACACACACACACACACACTTATGAGTAGAACTTTATGAAACCTTATTAAAGAAAAGAATTAAGAGGGCCCAAAGACAAACCCATTATATCTTGGTTTGTTCCGTGAAGCGGATCAGGATCAAAAGCGGATCTACATCAGTTTAAACCTTTGCAGAGGCCTCCGTTCTCCCCAATGACCTCCTTGTGTCAAACTGATGTCTTCTGTCTTCACTTTTAGTCTGTGAATCATTAAGTGTACTTTATCATTTTGAAATGGATGAATTAACCCGTGTTCTTGTACTCTCTCTCTCTCTCTCTCTCTCTCTCTCTCTCTCTCTCTCTCTCTCGGGGGCGTGAACCGCGGCTTGTAGCGTGCGGATCACTGTTGACACTGTCTCCTTGTTTTTGTCAACGGTGGAGGACTGAAGTCGAGCAGAACCCTGTACTTCAGTCATCAAGTACAGAAGACACCATGCCTTCAGCCCTCCTCGTCTTCAGGGCATCCTGTGGCCTTTTTTTGCCAGTTTACGTCAACTTCATGTTGAAAAGGGCCACAGAGAAAACTGCAAAACGAGTCGCCTGCTGACAACGCGAACCAGAGCTGCCGGTGTAACCCTAGGCTTGCTCCTCACGCTGATGTTCTGGGGCAGTTTGCTTCTTCGCTGCGGGGACGTCGAGCGGAACCCTGGACCCACCGGCGTTCGGCAGTCGAGGACGGGCAGCCAGAGTGCCACGACAGGAGGGAGGGACCGCACGGACAGGCCTGGTGCTTCTCTGGAGCCGGGCAGACGACTCTTTTTTTCTACGCAGCAACCCACCATAGCAGAGTGATGAACAAGCTGGACTGTAAGTTTGCTGAAATGGAAAATAGCCTAAGGCCCTTCGAGATCAGTTTGCTGCTATGCATAGTGGGTTTGATGATCTGCGGAGGAGGTGGGGAATTTGAGGAGAGAAAACTCGGAGTTGGCTGAGAAAAACTCTGCGTTTTTGGTAAGTTGAGCAATAGAAGAAAAACAGACGATTTAAAAATGTCGATCCAAGCGCAATAATCTTTTTTTTTATGGTATTCCCAGACACCAAAATGAGACGAATGAACATGTGAAGGGAAATTGCTTGACCGGTCACAGACAAATTGGCCCAAACCCCGGAAAACGAGTTTGAGCGTGTCCACAGGTAAACGCAAAAGATAACTCTCCTGTCATGTTTGGGCTGCTCATCGTACAAAGACAAGTCAGAATTCTTAAAGCCAAAGCGAAGTTGAAGGGCAGTAACATCTTTTTTTGGCGAGGATTTCTCTTTCGGTCGGGGAAGTCAGACGGGCTCTCCCCCTATCTCAAGAAGGCAAGAGCCGAGGGGAAAAAAGGGCCTCCATGATTTTTGACCATCTTATTATCGATGGCAAGAAGTATTTCCTTGATACCATGGTAACTTGCCCGAATCAAGATAGGGAGTCGGCCGGCCACATGATGAAAATCTCTGTACAGAAAATGGGAACCTCAGTGACATAACCCCGGGTAGACCTCCCCGGTCACTGGTGGCAGTGTCCACGGGGAACTCTGTCGTCAGGCAAACCTTTTTGGCGAGCTGCCGCCGCTACCACGTGTGAATACACGAACGACACGGTTTCTCCTACTGTACAGAAACCCCTTTGCTTTTTTGACATGGAATGTAAGGGTTTTAAATGTCAAAACTTGTTGATTCCGATTTTATTTCATTTTTGTATCAGTTTGACTTTGTCTGTTTAACTGAGACATTTGTAGAGGAATCCCGTGATAAATTGGTTTTTGGGGTTTTAAAAAATTTTGTGTAAGCTGCTGTTAATTTTACGAGACAAGGGGGGACATCTGGAGGTGTAATTTGTTTAATAAGAAATGAATTTATCCCCTTTTTTAGCTCTGTGGAAGTAATTAATCCAAATTTGATTGTCTGCTTGATTGACAAAATATTTTTTGGGGATAGACAAGGATTTTTTGTATGTTTGCTCGTACATTCCCCAGAAGGTTCTCGTTTTATGTCCTTTTGATGTAGATAATGGTATCAGTTCACTAGAAGAATGTTTAACTGACTTGATGATAACAAATGATGCTTATGTCATTCTAAACGGCGACTTAAATAGTAGAACTTCTGATATCTCTCAGGATTTTCCGGGTTTAATGTTTTTGATACATGGTACGCTATAGTCAGTCTCTCAGCACTAACCCGATGCTCTCAAGATACAAATTTAAACAGTTACGGGAAATCGTTATTAAATATTTGCACTGCTTTGAACTTTGTATCCTAAATGGTATGTGTAAAGGCGACCAAAAAGGGGTGCTATACATATGTTTCTGATCACGGGAGCAGTGTCAACGACTATTTTATATTGTCAAATGAATCTTTTGCTCTGTTATGTGACTTTTTGTGAGTTACAGGTTGCAGAACGTATAGTTTTCTGATCATTTTCCTGTGTCACTTATTTTCTTTTTCCTTGTGGAAACTTTGTAGATATGACCAAAACAGGTCAAAGCGATGTTATTGAAAAAATTGTCTGGAATGATGAATGCGCTTTTTTGTTTAGTAATACCTTAGGTGATGAAAAAGCAAGTAAAAGTATTGATACTGCCATAAGTTTAATAGTGTCGGATATTAATGATGCACAAAATATGTTTACTGAATGTATAATGAAATGTGCTGAATGTATGAAAAAACGTATACAGGGTCACGACAGGAAATCAAAGGACTGGTATGATCAAGAATGTGTTCTTAATAAAAAAAAAAGCTATGAGGTTACTGAGAATAAGTCGCCGTACAGTAAAAGACACTGTTTAGAACGCGTATGTAATAGCCAGACGTGAGTATAAGCATTTTCTTAAGAGAAAAAAGGAAGAGTATAATAAATCATTAATTTGATAATTAGTAGCATCAATAAATTCACAGAGGGAATTCGGACCGTAGTGCCACAAGATTTCGCCCAACGGAAAAAAGCCTAGAAATAAATTCCAACCGACGTGTGGTTTTAACATTTTCAAACTTTGTTAGAGTTAAATTTCTGACAATGAGAGAAATCAAGAGGGGTTTGAAAGACGAGTCTGATGTCTATATGAACCGTCCCATTAGTGAAGAAGAAGTGTTATTAGCAATTAAAAAACTTAAAAACAGTAAAGCAGCGGCCCCCATGGCATACTTGGTGAACTGTTCAAACACTGTTCTGTTCAAGTTGTGCAGTTTTGTTTAAAGTTTTTCAATAAACTGTTGATTTACGGTGTGTTTCCGGATAAAATGTTACGGAGTCAATAATAATACCTATCTTTAAAAAGGGGGACCTAATAATCCAAACAATTATAGGGGTATCTGTCTTAGTAAAATAAGCAGTAAAATATTTGGAATGATAATAAATAACAGATTGCAAGAGTGGGTTGAGGAAAACAATATTACTGGTGATCACCAAGCTGGTTTCAAAAAAGGGGGATTCGACTGTAGACCCCATGTTTACTTTAATGGCTATTGTTCAGAAGCAGTTTTCTTACAATCGAAAATTGTATGCCGCTTTCATGATTTGAAAAAGCGTTCGATTCCATCAATAAATCTTCTTTGCCAGTCATGATTAAGAATGGTATTAAGGGTAAACTTTATAATTATCAGAAGCATTATGAGGTGGTTAAAGCTAGAGTTTCGTTGTGGGATAATTGACAGATTACATTAACTGTACAGCTGGGGTTAGGCAAGGTGATGCCTGCATCCTGTTCATTTTCCCTCTTTATTAATGAGTTAGCAATTGAAGTGATCAACAATGGAAAACATGGGGCTTTGCTGACTCTGGATGCTTTTGAGTTGTTTATTCTTTTATTAGCTGATGATGTGGGTTTTTATATCGAAACTGTTATTGGTTTACAGACTCACGGAACAGTTTACATCGCGCAGCTGCTTCTCTACAACTAAAGGTTAATTTGTCCAAGAGTAACATTATTTTCTTTCGAAAGGGGTGGTTATTTTAGTGCAGAGAAAGGGTGGTTCTATGATTGCTTTCCCCCTGCCTGTTGTGAATGCTTATAAGTATTTGGGTATATTTTTCTCTACACGTCTGATTTGTGTTAGTGCGTGCAAGGATCTTGCAAGTAGGGCAAAAAATGTGTTGCTCAGTATCATGAAAAAGCTGTATAAACCTCAATAACACGTCTTGTATGTTTTTATTAAGCTGTTTGATAGTCAAATTCAACCAATTGTACAATATGGGTCTGAATTGTGGGATTTGACAATTTTCTGCCATATATTTGTGATTTTGTGCACCTGTTCGCATTAAAAAGGTTTTTGGGTGTAGACAGGGGAACGCCTAATGATCTTATTTATGGTGAGACTATTTGATTCCCCTTGACATTATTCTGCGGTTAAATGCATCCCTTATTGGCTGAGTTTACTTTACATGCAGGACACAGATTACCACGCAAAACTTTAACATGTTATATGATCTTGATGCTAGAGGGAAAAACAAACTGGGCAAGTAAAGTACGTATTTGTTTTCTTGAATATGGTTTTGGTTTTGTATGGTTAAATCAAGGTGTTGGCAATGTTAAGCAATTCATCTTGCTTTCGTCAACGATTGATTGACTGCTCTTGGCAAAGATGGTCAAATCATGGGGCAGTAGTTATGACGGTTTGATTTCTATAGGCATGTTTGCAATTTTTCATGATTGAAACCTTATTTAACTTTTGAAATGGACAGACACTTAAAATTGGGCCCTGACCAAATTCAGATTTGGGAAATTTTAGAACTGGCAGTTCATAAGCTAAGATACAAAGCCACTGTTGATGACAATGATCTGCTATGGGCCACTTTGTAAAGAGTCTCAGGAAAATGAATCCATTTTGTTCTTTGCTGCCCAGCCTTAAGGAATTTTTTGAACTGAATTCATCAGCCTAAATTTTATAGACAACCTTCCCTGTTTAAACTGACTATATTGATGTCATCAACTTTAACAGACGGTGTGTCGAAGTTGGTCCTTGTTTCTCTACAAGGCATTAAATTTCGAGAAATAGCTACCTCTTGAATTTTTAAATTAATTGTGTTTAAGTTGTTTTACAGTCATGTGTATTTGTTTCATATGATGTGTTATGTTCACCCACCCTTATAAGTGGCCAAGGCCTATATGAAAAACCATCCGAAACTCTCTCTCTCTCTTCTTCTCTCTCCTTTTCTCTCTCTCTCTCTCTCTCTCTCTCTCTCTCTCTCTCTCTCCCCTCGCAACAGGCTCGTGAAACAAACACAGTACAAAACCGAAAGTCGACAGTGCAATGTGTCACATAATCACAACCATTGCGCATGCCATAATTATGTGACGTCACCCCACCTTGCGCCTGGGGTTTATAAAGTAACGCCGCGCTGTGCGGGCCCCCTATATACATACTGCCTGGACTTCGTAGGGTTTCATCATGGTGAGCTGCCTGGTAAACGCCAGGTGACCAGCATCCTCCGCCCACCTGTCTGGTTCTTGAGAGAGGTGAGTGCAACTGTAACCACGTTCACGCCCCTCTAGATTCACATGTTGATTGGGAACATTGTTTCCTGCCCAAACAAAGACCAACAAAAATGACCATCCAAGATTCTCGGTCATGTTAGTAGTAGTAGTACTTTCATTTTAGTCTTGTAACCACATTCTTTGATATGAGACGATCAGTCATGTTAGTGTAGTTAGTGTAATATGGTTTAGTGTAGTGTATGTGGTTAAGTGTAAGTGTATTTAGTGTAATATGGTTTAGTGTAGTGTAGTGTGGTTAAGTGTAATACTGTGCAGGAGTGAGGAGTGCAGTGCAGTCAAAGGGTATAAGAGTTTCTCTGAGTGAAGTTCAGGATGTTTTCCTATCAAGAGCGCGTCGCTGTGACGGGCTGTTCCATCAAGGAAAACATTTTGTACCACCACGACCACGTCCATCCAAGATGTGCTGGTTAGGCTTTACAAGAGATGAATGTCCACTCCAGACAGGCGGAAGCAATCGGTGTTGTGTGCACAAGATGGAATTCAATGGTTCACGTAATTATGATATAAATATAGAAGGGTTTAAGTTTTGCATTTAAACTTCATTTCATCGCATCTTCTTCCAATGCTTAGTTCCACCCTTTCCATAAATCATCACAGGGTTTTTTTTCATGATGCCCTTTTCATTTATTTTTCATTTTCCCCTACCATCTCCCCCATTCCCTTGTCTTTCCCTGAATAAATCCAAAAGGTCGAGGTTCGTTATTTCAGTGTGTGTTTTCACTTGGCGGCCAGTATTTGCAGTTTCTGTTTTGGTATTTTAACTTCAGCCTGCAGCCATTATACTTTCAAAGTAATGTTGGTTTCGTTTTATATTGTTTCTGTTTCTGTATGTATTTTTTTGCTTATTTACATGTTGAATTTTTTTTTCTCCGAATAAAAAGAGTTCCAGGGGTAATGAATCAGACAAGCATTTCCATCGTCTTGAAAACAATGACCTAGCAAGATTTTTTTTGAAACGACAAAACAACAACAACAATTACAACAAAGCAACAACAACGGGAGAGAAGGATAAGGTGGAGTGGGTGGACGCCCTTGCTGCCTTGGGTTCGTGTACGTGCAGTACACAGAACCTCCATTCATTATCTCATTAGAAAGACAAGTACCCAGACCATGTAAAGTCCGGGGAAAGAGGGGAAAAAACCTGTTGAATCAGATTCGAACTTTGTATGCGTGTTTTCTCTGCTTTTATAGGAAAGAGCGTTATCCATGGGCCAAATAACCCAGGATAATGCGCAACGTCTACAATGGGACGGAGTCTACTTTCATGACTTCTTTCTAGGACAAAAGCGGTGAGACATGGCACAGGATTCTTTTCATTCATCGTGTTCCCTAGCGCACTCCAGCCCCCAACCCCAACCCTGTCCAACACCACTCCCAAACTGCGAGTACGTCATTTAAGAACACATTCATTTTAGGACGGATTTCCGTGAATTTCTCTCTAAAAATTGAAGGCATCTGAATCCAAATTATCAGTCCTGTTTTTCGATGTTCTGCGTCATCCACTGAACTGTTCAAGCCTCTGGAATGGCATTCTGATGTTTTCATTTAGGATTGTTTATTAAATGAAGATGTTTTGATCCTTCCGGATTTATACCCCTTGTTACTGGCTTCTAAAAGTTGTGCTTTTTTGTTTTTTTTGTTTTGTTTTTACATTTCCTATTTAATTTCCAGACAAACTTCATTTTGTTATTCGATCCAAGGTTCTTTCTTTTCCTTTCACCAAGTCTTTCTTCTTGTCCCTTTAGGGACCAATTTATTATAGTCACGACGATCTACCTAATTTGGGGGGGGGGGGGGATTTTTTTGTTTGCTTTTGTGGAAGATTTACCTAGTGGGGTAAAAAGGAACCAGGATGAAACCTGATGACCTCTCTGCATAGGGCGAAACACCTGTTGACTGCTGGTTCGATAATCTCCATTGTGGAGGAACGCTCATCTCACAGACGTCTGACTGTAGAAGTAGTTTGCAAAGCGAGACGACTGCAGGCGGAAATCTAAAACAAATCTTACATAAATGTTAGCGAACCGCCCAGAGAACGTGGACAAACGAGTCACAAGACAAAACACTACACGTTTCGACCTCTTAGATCGTCTTCAGGCAAGACACAAACAAATAGGACAATGAAAATAGGCGAATTTTTCACTTGGCTTAGATCTCTACCTTGCGCTGTCCCCACACCCACCCCTGTCCCTGAGCGGAAGTCTGTACCTAAATAACTTCATATCAGGATTGATGTTTTTTTTTTTTTAATGTTATTCGGTTCTTTTTCTGGAAAATAAAGACTTCAGAGCCCGGATTTGTAACGATTATTATTTTCTGTCAGCTGACATTTAAACAAGGCGTCACTGTAGCTGAAATCCAGACAAGTAAATTCACACCCCAATACATGTACACCTCCATGCACTACTCCCAAACCCCCTTCTCTCTCTCAGAGAGAGAGAGAGAGAGAGAGAGAGAGAGAGAGAGAGAGAGAGAGAACATAATTTTCATTTGAGAGAGAGAGAGAGAGAGAGAGAGAGAGAGAGCATAATTTTCATTTGTACCAGGATAACATTTACAGTTATAAATAATAATGATACCCCTCAAAAAATGTCATTAGAAGCACAAGAATGAAACAGAAGTTTGGGTTTGCAGATGAAGATTGTGCTGATTTTCCTGTTCCTGTTCTGCACAGCAAGTAATCTCTCTCTCTCTCTCTCTCTCTCTCTCTCTCTCTCTCTCTCTCTCTCTCTCTCTCTGACATGCTTTTTTTTCACTTTCGTATTTCTAAATAGAATATCTTCCGACGGTCTTGCATGCGTGTGTGTGTGTGTGTGTGTGTGTGTGTGTGTGTGTGTGTGTGTGTGTGTGTGTGTGTGTGTGTGCGTGTGTGTGCGTGCGTGCGTGCGTGCGTGCGAGCGCGCGCGCGCGTGTGTGTGTGTGTGTGTGTGTGTTGGTACGTTTACGTTTTGAGTTAGACGGATTATAAAATGTTTGTAGGTGACGTTTATTTACTTGATGCAGTGTTACGAAATAAGAATAGAAAATAAATGATTAAATGGATAAGTGAATAAATAA
>CM031622.1:37536130-37541130 GCA_018398815.1 Conus ventricosus | reverse complement strand
GTGCCGCTAAGGTTTTGAGCTGCCTGTTTTGCAACTTTGTCTACTTGTTCATTTGCCGATATACCACAATGAGAAGGCACCAACAAAAAGTAATATTAATGCTTTTTGGGAAAGAAGGTGTATTATATGATTAATTTCAGTTATCATGTCTAATCGTATACATGAATTAGAAGACTTAATACCATTCAATGCTGCTTTTGAATCAGCGCATATTACGATTTGACTGTTATTTATTGGGAAATTCAAAATGAAATCCAATGATTTGAGAATAGCAAGTAATTCTGCGCTATATATAGACAGACTTTTACCATTTACCAAGATGAAATAATTTTTCTATTTTTAAGCTAGGAATTATGAAAGCTGCTCCGTGCTATTATCATCTAATACTGAGCCATCTGTGAATATTTTCAAGTGATGGTTGTACGTATTTTTTAAGTGAGTGTTGACAAAAATTTCTCAAAATGTTGGGAGAATCCTTTTTTGTTAAATTATTGTAGTCAATGTCAAAGGAAGCTTTTGATTGTACCCATTTTGGAATGGGTGAAAAACGTAGGTTTTCCGGCGATATTATTTTTATCTGTTTTTGAATCTTTTAGAAGATCTGAGGAAAATGAATAAATAGATTTTGTGGATTGTATATATTGTGCACGTTTTCCAAAATCCTTTTCCGAATCTAAACATACCTCTTCTGAACAAACATTTTTTTTGTGAGAAACTTTTAAGATGAATTTTAAAGTAGAAGCTTTTCTAATTTCAGATAGAGGACGAACTCCCACCTCGTTGTATGTCCTAAGTTTGACGTATGTATGGGAACCCTAGGGCAATTTTGAAGGCTTTGCAATCAGTGCTCTGAAGTTTATTTTAAAAGATATTTAGGTGCAGTAAAAAATACTTCCTGAGCATATGTTAGTCTTGAGCGTACAAGGACAGTTGCTAAAACAGTTAAACTTTTAGTGTCTTGCCCCAAGATTGTTTACTGACAATTTTAAGGAAATTCAGACTTTTTCTTGCTTTATTTAAAATATGGTCAATATGAGTATTCCATGTTGTTTACTACTTAGGATTGCCACCTAAGAATTTAACGCTTTTAACATAGTTTAAAATCGTGCCGTCTAATGTGAAAACTGGAAGCTTACTTGGATCATTTCCAGAATTAAAAGCATCAAATTCGTTTTTTCAGGTGAAAGAGATAGTCCGTTTTCGTGAAAAAATGTACTGGTTTTATTTAGTTCGTGTTGGTATTTAATTTTAATATAATTCAGTGATCTTAACGGAGTATTTCTTTTCATCGTTACTTTACTCCATAGACATATATCGTCAGCAAATTGAGCTAACTCTGTATCTTTAGAAAGACCTTTGGGTAGATCAGAAATCAAAATATTAAACAAAATTGGAGAAATTACGATCCTTGGGGTAACCCATTTGTAAAGGTCTTGGGTTAGAATAGGTATTTCCTACTCTTGTTTGAATATGCCTATGATGAAGAAAACATTGAATATATTTGTACATGTTTCCATTAATACCAATATTCTTTAATTTAAACAAAAGCCGCTTGTGCCATACTTGTTCATAGGCTTTTCGTATATCAGAAAACGTTGCAAGTACGTTTTTACGACGTGCAAACTGATGCTTTACATGCGTTGTGAGTCTGACCAAATGTTCTATTGATGATCTGCCTGTCTGAAATGCAGCTTGGTTGACTGGTATGATTGTATGTTTATTACAATGATGAACAAGTCTTTTTAAAGCAATCTTTTCCATCAATTTACATGTATTTGATGTTAATGCAATAGGTCGATAACTATGTATATCTCTGAGTGGTTTCCCCTTCTTGTGAATTGGAACAATAATAGAATGCTTCCAAATTTGAGGCATGTTACATCTGTCCAACATTTTGAAAAAATGAATGCAAAAAATATATCATATTTTGTGGAAGATGACTTAACATTTCATTAGAAATGCCGTCTAGGCCCACCGATATATTTTTATTCAAATTCATAATACATTCTTTGACTTCCTGCAATGTTATTGAGGTATTCAAACAATGATCTTCTACTGGTTGTGGACTATTATATTTATTTTTCTTTTCTTCATTTTCACGGTGTTTTTTAGTTGTTAAGTTGTCAATGCTACTGTTTCTGGCAAATAGATCAGCAAAAGCTTCAGCTTTATCAAAATTTGATGGAAACTCTGAATTGTTTATGTGATAGGGCACTGCGGTAGGTTAACCCATTTTTCATTGTTTTTAAATGTGTCCAAGTTTTTTGCATATCTTTAAAATTTGACACCTCATTTCTCACAAATGAAGACCAATATTGCCTCTTCGCTTGTGCATTTACTTTGTTTTGTGCGTTTCTTGCTCTTTTCTTCTCAAAACGCTTTTTAACTTTTTCCTTAGGATCTTTTTCTCTTTTATATTCTTTTATTTTATTCTGTTTCTCTTCTATAGCCTCTTGACAAGTCTCATTCCACCAGACATTACCGAAATGTTTCTTTGATTTTACAGATTTTACTGTTGGAATTGATTCACTAGCAGCAGAGAGTACAGTCTTTTGAAATCGATCATACAATGTTTCTACATCTTGACTATTAATTTGTTCTTCATCAATATGAAATGAGCTTAACAAGAATGAAATTTATTCCAGTTAGCAAATTTATAACAGTAATTTGGAACTTTATCGTGTGTTACATTGTTTGTTTCAGGTCTCATCGTTTCAAATGTAATGACAATAGGTAGATGGTCACTATTTAATGTGTCATTAAGAGTTTGCCAATCACAAGAAACCGCTAGCTCTGGGGATATTAATGTTTAATCTATGGCACTAGGATTATGTTTGGGATTGTCTGGAATGCGAGTTATATTGCCATTGTTTAAAAGGTAGAGAGATGAGTCAACTATGTTCTCAATAAAGCGGTTACTAGTTATGACTCGACATCCTTTTTCCAAAATGGCGAATGGGCATTAAAGTCACCACTGACGAGATATTTATTTGATGGTCTGACTGAATCGAGTGAAGCCATTCTGTGTTTGTTTCATTTGGCCTTGTGGTAAATAAACAGAAACAATTGTTAGTACATCACAATTTACCTGTACCTTTACTGCACAAGCATGCAGTCCGGGAACGTCTGGTGGAACAGGGACTAGTGCATGGCAGGTATTTTTCTCCTTCACGAATATATATTGCTACATTTTTTTTTCATGGTTATCTACTTTTTGAATAATCGGTGGAAAATAATAATCGTCTAATACAGGTAACTTTTCCTTCCGTACATTTAATGATTGTAAAGCTAAGACATGATATTTTTCTTCTGATAGTTGTTGTACTAATTGATCAAGAGTGGTTGTGATGGATCAACAATTCCATTGAAATACCTTAAAAACTTTATCTGTCATGAGTAAAATAAGAGGACAAAATATTGATTAATGTACTTAAAAAATTTTTTTATTATACATATTTGGCATACATAAATATGTAAGGCACAAGATGAGGATAAATGTATGACAGTCTTAATGATGTTGGATTCAACAATGTTTAGGAACCAAAATAATGTTCATTGCTTTAAATATAAAAGGGCCGATCGCGTATGCTGCTCCAAGGGTAGAAATGCAGGTCATCCGGGTGGGGATGGAAGGACCTAGGGTTGAGGTAGCCGCACCGTGCAGTCTTCTTTGGCCTGGTCCAGAGTAGCCCATTCAGATGATGCCCAATTGTCCTGGCGAGGATACTGGTGCCCGTGAAGGTAGGATGGAGACCGTCATGGAGGATGTTGGTCGTTACTGGAAGGGGGTCATGCCGCTGTTCCCAGGTTCTTTGTTCCCCAGTCTCTATATTCCCCAGTCCCGGTGTTCCCCTAAAGAAAAATCGAAATTCAGTCCCTAAGTTCCCCAGTTTCGTTGTTCCCCACCCTGTGGCGATCCTGCTGTTCCCCATTCCCGCAAATCCCCGGTCCCGGTGTTCCCCAGTCCCGGTGTTCCCAGGCCCGCTGTTCCCCAAGTTTTTGCCGTTGGTGGTGTTGGTGGGTTTTGCTGACTTAAACGTTGTTACTGATGTTTTCATTGCTATAGGCGAGGCAATGGGAGGGCGGGGTGGGAGGGTCGGGGTATTGGGGGTGGGGCGGGAGGGCCGTAGAAGAGGGGTTTCATGCCGACTGGACAGCGCTGGAACCAGCAGGTCAGCACTTGCATGACCCCATCAGGTCTGTGTAGACAGTCTAAAAGTAAAATGGCCCATTGCGAAAGAAAAGGTGTAGCTCACGCAAAGTGTGATATAAAGGGATAGGAGTTCAAAGCGTAAAAAGAAGCACATCACTGTCAAAACCCTTTTCTGGCGTCACAAATTCATGCTTTCCGTTCTAGAATCATACACGATCGAAATATTCCGTTTTTCTTACTGATTTGCCCAAGCAACTCACAGCGAAATTGCCCTCCCCCCCCCCTCCCCCCACCGCCCTCACCCCCTATCCGTTGGAACGGTGCCGGGCAATGCGCCCTGGGGGCCACGCCAAGTGACACGCTTCGCAGACGACAGAAGCGCGATGACACTGCCAATGTCGCGGTTGAAATGGGAACAACCTGAGTTGACACGCGTGGGGCACGTGCAACTCTCTCTCTCTCTCTTTTCTCTCTCTCTCGCTCTCTCTCTCGCTCTCTCGGTGGGGAGGGGAGGGGGGTGGGCATGTGCATTTTCCCCCCTATTATTTTGTTTACCTTGGGATGTGCCTGGCGCAACCTCTCCTTGTACAGAAGGGCCTGGACTGGCGCTAACGTGCATTGAATTCGGTTTGGGGAACAGCGCTACTGGGGAACAGAGAACCTGGGGAACACCGGTACAGGAACAGCGGCACGCTTTTTCGGTCGGGGAACATCGACACTGGGGAACAGAGACACGGGGAACAGCGCTACTGGGGAACATAGAACCCGGGGAACACCGGCACGCTCCCACTGGAAGCCGCGAGTGACTGACAAGGGAAACGTTTTTTCATGTCACACAGCTCAGAAG
>CM031622.1:37521130-37531130 GCA_018398815.1 Conus ventricosus | reverse complement strand
GCGCATCTCACGAAGACAACAATTACATACAAGTATACAATCCCGCTGAAGGGAACGAGAGAATCAAAGGATTTCGACCATGATTCAATTATCACCCCGGTCACTGAGGACCGTTCATTGATAGATATTCTGCAGCGAAGTGGAGAAACCGCACACGTCATGAAGGCACCCCACAAGGAATAAAGGAATCCTTACAGCAAAGGAAGAAACACCACACAAAAAAAGACGAATGCCAAAGAAATGATGTAGTTCGCGGGTAATTGGGGAACCCAGTATGAACTTGGGGAATACCATCAAAAAGTAAGAACCTGTCAATTAGTGGGAACGGAAGAATCCAACATGAAATTAAATAAATCCACAATGAATGGAAGAAACCCACCAGGAGAGAGATAACATCTACAAAAAATAAACGGAGGAACCCTACAAGAAATGGACACGTTTCGCGAGGAATGGAAGATCTCCACAAGAATTAGATAATGTTTTACAAAAATTGGACGAATCCCACGAGGAATTAGGGAATCCACATGGAACGGAGTAATTCCACACGAAAAATGGAGGGATTTCACATGAATTTGAGGAACTCCACACACAAAAAAGAGGAACATCGCAAGAAATAAGAAACTCCAATACAAATGAAGGAACCCCACAAGAAATATAGGGATGTAATAAACAAAAATTAAAAAACCTGCTTCAGAACTTCAGGAACTCAACAAGAAGTGAAGTGACCCCTTAAGAAACGGAGAAAGCCTGTTCGGGATGAGTGAAATCTACGAGCAATGGAGGAATCTCATAACAAATGGAGGAGCTCTACAAGAAATGGAGGAACACCAATGGAAGTAGGGGAACCCTTGAGAAATCGGGGAAAACCCCGTTAGAAATGGGGGAAATCTGCAAGGGGTAAAGGAACCCACGAGATCAGAAGATATCCACAAGGAATGTAAGAGATCTCGCCCGAATTAGATGAACCTAAGAGGGAGTGGAGAGACAACAATCGGGAATGAAAAAAAATTGTCAGGAATACAGAAACCCCTCTGTGAATGGAAGAACTCCACATGGAAAGAGAGAAGTCTGTGCGAGGAACTGGGGAAATTCCACACGGAATAGAAGAATTCCACAGAATGGAGTATATTTGCAAATAATGAGGAACCTATCAGGGCACCGATGAATAGATGATGATGATGATGATGATGATGATAATCTTTATTTCCAAGGGTAACAGATAAGCAAACACATGTTTTTTTTCATCCGGCCCTTGCCCCGTTAAGGGACTAAGTATGACTAGCGACGAAAACTTACAAAACTTTTAACAAACACACATATATTCACAACATTAAAAAGTTTATGCATTAACAGTTCAGGCGTAGATGACTTTAAAAGGAAAAGGAACCGATTTAAACAACAAACAAGAATAAAGAAATTGATTACAAAGAAGAAAAGAGTTAGCACACACAGATATGGAATAAGCGATCCTCCTATCGAAGGGGAGGAGAGAGAGAGAGAGAGAGAGAGAGAGAGAGAGAGAGAGAGAGAGAGAGAGAGAGAGAGAGAGAGAATTACATTCCTTTTGTAAAAGATTAACATACAACAACCTGCTAAGAATAATAAACTAAGACAATTACAATGCATCAATAATATCAACATTTGTTCTTTCTTTTACATTTATATGATGTGGTTATAAGGCAAAACGAGAACGAACAATCAATTATCAGTAAGCAGCAATAAATTCCTAGCATCAATAATTATAACATTTATTTTTCATGATGCGTGCGTGTATGTGTGTGTGTGTGTGTGTGTGTGTGTGTGTGTGTGTGTGTGTGTGTGTGTGTGTGTGTGTGTGTGTGTGTGTGTGTGTGTAGTGTGTGTGTGTGTGTGTGTGTGTGTGTGTGTGTGTGTGTGTGAGAGAGAGAGAGAGAGAGAGAGAGAGAGAGAGATAGAGAGACAGAGACAGAGAGAGAGAGAGAGAAGAGAGAGAGAGAGAGAGAGAGAGAGAGAGAGAGGGGAGACAGAGAGAGATGCCATTATTATTTACCTTCCCCCATCTTTGTTGTTTTCTTCTTTACCATTCATACACAACCCAAATTTATAATTATTAATTAAGCGACAATCCATCGAAACGCAGCCGTAGTTAACGAAGAGAGAGAGAGAGAGAGAGAGAGAGAGAGAGAGAGAGAGAGAGAGAGAGAGAGAGAGAGAGAGAGATTATAATTCCATTTTTTCTATCCAAAATATCACATGCTAAACATTACTATAAATTTGAATAAAAAGCAATACATCAGTATGATCAACAGTAATCCGGACATACATTTATCACCTTGCAGTTTTCAGTGCTCAAAGAAATAAAAGTATTAAGACATCAATCTATTCGTGACAATGCACCAATAAAACCAGCGACCACAATACTCATTCATCATAATATGATTTCAATCATTAATATAACCAATAGTAACCATATCTCTCATTTATCATTATCTGTTTTTTAAAAACATCAGTGGAAAGGAAACGGCGTATCAGTTTAATATGCAGCAAAACAGAGGGTGTGCCCTGGTATATGTATTTTGTTCTAATAGCAATGGTCTGCTGTGAAATGTGTGATTAGTTTTTCCCTGAAGGATTCTGTAATATGAGTACATCGGAAATGTAGTGGAAGTGAATTCCAAACCACGCTACCTGAGTAAGATAAGCTTGATTTAAATAGATCTATTCTAGGTGTGGGAACCTGGAATTTGGTTGAATCCCTAGGGTTTATGCTAAATTTGGACTGAAGAGTTTCTGGTGCTAAACCCCATGCAATTTTTGCATTAGCTGACATTTGTTGACAGCAAACATTTTCTTGTAACGGAAGAGCCCCCGCTTTAGTATAATCCCCTTCACTAAGACTAGATGATTTTAATAGAACTGCTTTAAGTGCTCTTTTGTAGACACTCTTAAGAGGTTTCATGGCATTAGCACTAGCGGAATCAAATAGTGTTGAACAATAATTGATTGAAGAGAGAATATGTGCGTGTAGGAACAATTTCCTGGCATGAAGGTTTAAGAAATGCTTAATCTTGCACAACTGATATGTTTGTCTGGGTATTGATTTACATAAACTGCGAAGGTGATGAGACCAAGAAAGATTATTATCAACATATACACCTAGAACTCGATGGCTATCCACCACTTCAATTTCCTGATTATTAATAAAAACAGATGGGGGCTGTGTGGTTATGTTTTGTCTTCTCTGCCTTGTTGTTATCAGCATTAGTTTTGTTTTGTTAGGATTCAGTGACATGTGATTTACATTGCACCAATTACTTAAGATATTAGCATTCTTCTGTTAATGAAGTGAAAACAGCTTCCAAGCTGGGGCTACTTGTATGGACAGTGGTATCATCACAAAAGAGTTCACATGAATCCTCAATATAAGAGGGAGATCATTTATATAAACTGAGAACAGCAAAGGACCTAACACAGAACCCTGGGTACGCCATGTTGGATAGGTAACTTCTCTGATAAATTGTTGTTGACACAAACGATTTGTTGACGGTCTTCTAGGAATGATGTTATCAGTTGGAAGGTATTTCCTGTTATACCATATGTTAAAAAGCTTCCTGCATAACAATTTGTGGTCAATGACATCAAAAGCCTTTGCAAAATCAACAAACAGTGCGCCACAATATTTATTCTCATTAACACTGGCTAGCCATTGATCTACTAGGTTTGTAAGCGCTGTATGACAAGAATGATTTTCCTGAATCCCGATTGATTTTTATTTAGTAGGTTGGAGGAGTTAAAATGGTGGCAAAGATGCTTATTTTTGTGTTTTTCCAAGGGCTTGGACAGAACTGGCAAAATGGATATAGGTCTGTAGTTCGAAGGTTCAGATTTGTCTCCAGATTTGAAAATGGGTATAACTTTTGCAACTTTGAACTGAGCGGGAAAGTGACATTTATCAATGCATAAATTGTAAATGTAGGTAAGAGTTTCACATATAACAGGTGCTGATAGTTTCAGTATTTTTCCATCAATCCCGTCAAGTCCGCGGCTTCCTGTCTGCTTTAATTGGCATAAAGCTTGGCAAACTTCACTAACTGTCATAGGTGGAACTGGTGTTGCTGGACGAATGTTCATAGCATTGCAAAAAGTTTTTAATTTTTGTAATTCATTTGAGTGAGTATTCTTTTCTTTGACAACGTGTCTGCAACTGTTGTAAAGTGTTGGTTGAGTTCATTTGGTGTTATGCTGGTAATGGGACTTGTCTTTGACTGTGAAGTTTTATTTGTAAGTTCATTTATTGCTTGCCATATGGACTTGAATTTTTTTTGTTGGCTACAAGTTCACGAAAAAAATTCATTTTTGCTGTCCGTTTGAGTGAATTGACTTTATTACGTTGCCTTTTAAATCCATCCGACTTCCCTTCTGCTTCAAGCAGATCGTCGCGTAAGAAACAAGCAGCTTGTTATTTCATCAGTCATCCACTTTGGTTGTGCACTATGTTTAACTCGACGCGTTTTGAATGGCGCATGCTTGTCATAAAAAGAATTAAACGTGTTTTAGCCAGTACTCAAGCGCTTTCTCTGGATCAGTGTAATTATAAACATTTATAAGGGGGGAATTCATGAGGTCAGTGAGAAAGGTATCTTCTTGGAAGTGTCCAAAAGATCTGTAAGTGATATGTTTGTGGCCAGTTTTAGGAATTTTGATTCCACTTCTTTTCCACGTAATGCATACTGGAAAGTGGTCGCTGCATCCATTCAAAGGCACACATTTCTCAATGACGTTTTGTGGTTCAGAAAGATAGATGAATCATCCAGGACATTTGAGATCCCTAGAACTAATGTAAACATCCTACAAGACATAAAAGAACCTATAAAGCATTGAGGTATGGGTAAATTCCACAATACATAGCGAAACCCACAAACAGCGCGATGGAAGCCTTTGAGAAATGAGACCACCCAACACGCCGATTAACTCTGGAAAAAAAGGAGAAACCCCAAACCAACCGACGCATAGAGGAATTCCACAAGCCAAAGAGATATGGAAATCCCTTTAAAGGCGTGGACGAGCCCACAGGAAGTGAAAAAAAAGTCCACAAGGCATATAGGAATCTGGCATTGCATAAGCATACGGCAGAGAGATACCCCCCCCCCCCCCCAATCTTGAGGGAATTTTACAAAGCACACAGAAGACCCAAGAAGGAATCGATAAGCTTCAGAAGGAATGAAGAAACCCCAAGACGTTTCCATGAATCTCACAAAGTCGGAGGATACCACCCAGCGTGGAAACATCAGATGTACAAATCCCACAGAAATCCCCCAGAAATCCCCCCAAATCACATAGCGGTCCATACTAGGATGTGAAAACGTCACCCTTGGAGGCCGTTAGGAGTGAACAAGGGGACAAGGATTCGAGGGTTTTTTTTATCCTGCCCACCCCCTCCCAACCCTGGTGGCAAAAATGGTAGTTTTGGATCGCTGCGTCTTCTGTTGCCATCGGGAAGACTCCCCCCCCCCCCCCACTTCCGACTCCATCGCACCATCCTCCCCTCACTTCCGACTCCTTTGCACCCCCCCCCCCCCCAAACCCCTCCCCCCCCCCCCCCCCCGCCACCTCGATCTACAGCAAGAACCAAAGGAACCGAAGACAGCAAAAAGGCAGCCAGCAATAATTGAGGAACTGGGCAAAGCACAGATACGTTTTCAAGGCATCAAAGATGCCAGATAGGACTTAAAAGAGAGACTGTTTGCTCTGAATAGGAATCGCTAACAGAAATTCGTTGTTGATAGGCTGCACAGCAACATAACTGTTCCGTTTAATGATAAGCTCGTGGTGTGTGTGTGTGTGTGTGTGTGTGTGTGTGTGTGTGTGTGTGTGTGTGTGTGTGTTGGAATATAGTTCGCTTGTTTAACATGTTTTACTGCTGTTTGGTTTGCTTTCTCTTTGATGATTTTTAAGCTGTCTGCTGCATATGGTCCAAACATTTGTTTGGCTACATTCATCTTCCTCTCTTCGTTAGTGCTCTCTCTCTCTCTCTCTTCTCTCTCTCTCTCTCCTCTCTCTCTCTCTCTCTCTCTCTCTCTCTCTCTCTCTCTCTCTCTCTCTCTCTCTCTCTCTTATGACATGGGCAAATGGCCTATTCATTAAATCAGTTCGTTCGTTCGTTCGTTCGTTCGTTCGTTCTCTCTCTCTCTCTCTCTCTCTCTCTCTCTCTCTCTCTCTCTCTCTCTCTCTCTCTCTCTCTCTCTCTCTCTCTCACTCACTCTCTCTCTCTCTCTCTCTCTCTCTCTCTCTCTCTCTCTCTCTCTCTCTCTTCTCTCTTCTCTCTCTCTCTCTCTCTCTCTCTCTCTCTGTTTATGTTTTAGATTCCGGATCTGTATGCGTATATTATTATTAGAGATACGCATGCATGTCTTCATGTGAGAGCATTAATCAATTCCTTGACTATGTATGTCTTTTCTTTGTGTAGATAGACAGGTTTTCTTTTTTTTATAGCTATTTTTAAGATTTTGTGTGTTTAATTAATTGGTCGCTGTTGTTTTGCTACCTCTATTTCTTCTTTTTCTTATAATAAAACTTTTCTTTAACAAAAATCATATAATGTTAGAGCTTACAAGTGCGCAGAAAGAGGACAGTGTGCATATTTGTCATCATTTTTTAAGAGAGACATAAAGAAACGAAACAAGCACATAAAGAAAATCAAGCATAGAATCATGTACACACAAAAGGGTATTGAAAGAAAAAAAAATCATGTATCGATGGAAAGTCGGCCGGGTTTGATAATTACTTGACGCTGATCTGTATACAATTTTCATTAAGTGTGATTATTCCCCAAGGAATTTTTTTCTTAATTTCATTATACCTGGCACACATACTACTGTATAGTAAGAACAGTTGGAAGAACAGGCCATGTGTGCTGAATACTTTCTTCAGTTTTGAGTTCCAGGTTGATTTTGTGACCTTCTCCCCTCTTTCCCCCCCCCCATCCCCCCCCCCCTCTATTCATGCAGGTGTGCCCACCAAAGTAAGCATCAAAAGCTCTGTCAAATACATGTTGGATGACGACAAAAGCCCAATGACCTTGACCTGTGTGGCTGTGGGTGACCTCGCCATGACCTTCACCTGGAAGAATGCTCCGGCTGACGCTGTGATCGGGCCGCTCGTGGAGGGAGACAATCTGACCTTCAGGCAGACGCTCACCTTGCACCCGTGAAGTCGCTCGACGGTGAAGTCATCGTCGGCCAGGTGGCCAATTCTGATTTCCCACAGTGGTATCAGCAAGCCAGATATACTCTGGAATATCCACGTGAGTTGTATCCCCATTTCCTACCCTGCTCTGTCCTTACCCCTTTCCGTACAATTTATTTTTCTTTAGAGGGAGGGGAGGGAGGTGGGGGTGGGGTGGGGGGCATGCGGATGATATAGATAGATAGGGAGGATCCATTACGAGGAAACATCAACTCTTTCATTTATCCGTTTGTCTCTGTCTGTCTGTCTGTCTGTCTGTCTGTCTCTGTATATATGGACACACACACACACACACACACACACACACACACACACACACACACACACACACACACACACACACATACACACACGATACGTATGGTGTGTGTGTGTGTGTGTGTGTGTGCGTGTGCGTGTGTGTGTGTGTGTGTCTGCGTCTGTGTCTGTGTCTGTGAGTGTCTGTGTGTCTCTGTGCCTGTGTCTGTGTGTCTGTGTCTGTGAATACTGAGGGAACACAAGTGCAGGCAAACCATTCTTCCATTATCAAGACAATGATGAGCAATAATTCTTAGAGAAAAGACATAGCTGGGGAGCAGGGGAAGGGCTGGGGGCGGGGCTGGGGATGTATTACTTATGATTCTGTGGTATTCTCTCTACCAAGGTCTCAAAATGAAAATGCGAGGACCTCCCATAGCAGCCAGCGAAGGACTGAAAGAGGGGATGAAAAGCAAGGAAGCCAGCTGCCCCCATACCCATGGTAAAACCTTCATAGATTGAACAGCTGATCAGTAGTGTCGGCTTTTTCCAGCATTTGTCACTTTATGTTTCATGGATCAAATCTAAAACCGATATGATGAAATGATCTGAATCTGCTTCCTCAAAAAACATGTGTCGTTCCCAGCTAAACCAAAGCTGGAAAACTGCGTGACGACCGATGAGATCATCACGGCTAGCAGCGGCACGGTATGCACGTGCACCTTCTCCCTGAAGGGTCTGCCGCCACACCTCTGGACTCTGGCCTGGAAGGACCCCGATGGTCACGTGGTACTCAGTGAGGACAGCTCGAGTCTGCCCCACACCTCCTCCAAACTCAGTCTCTCCCTGGGCGTCTCGCTCCTCGGCCCCCAGTACAGTGGCCAGGAATTTGACTGCGTGATCCTGACGGAGAAGGGAGTCTTCTCCAGCAACCAGTTCGTCCCCAAGATTGCTGGTAAGTCACAGTGCTGTTGACACTGTCCCAAACATTGTCTGCATCTCACAATTCGTTGGGACTCTCCAATGTTTCCTGTGCGTCATAATCCTTTGGGAAGTCTTCCCAATGTAAGTTAGAAATCTGGAGGCAGTGTTGGCAACGTTGCCTGTAATTCACGATCCTTTGGCAGCTGTTCCGAAACCCGCCTGTACATTCCAATCCAGGAGAAACAAGCCCTACTTTTTTCCCTGTTAAGTCCACAATCCTTGTGAAGCTGTTCCACCATGACCTGTATGTTAGTACTACGGTAACTGACATCATCTATGCAGCCACATTTACTTCGCTAATTTAGAGCCAGAAGGAGTATTCGCTGTCCGGTCGTCATTCGGCTGAACACCATTGACGGCACTGATTACCGCTGAGACATTCCGGTGATGTTTGGGGCTCCCTGTTCTCATCCAACACACGCAGGACACTGCCTATTATCTCCCCTCCTCCTCATACTCACAGACATTATTGTTTCGTCATGAAACCAGCGTAGGTGAACGTCCCCAGTTGGAGGGTGCCACCACCATCCATCCAGAGAAAGTTGATTAAATCATCGAAACAAAAATAGTGTTGTACTATCCTTTGCCCCTCTGCACCATCTCCCTGTTGAGGACTAGCTGCCCCGAAAAGACCTTGACGCACGCAGCGTGTTAGACAAAGAGGCAAGTTGCCTCCCTTGTTCTTCGTATAATGATCACGCTCATACTACTGAAAGCGACGACGACAATAATGATGTTAGAATGACGATTGTGTTTCCAGCCCAGCCAGTTCTAAGCGGCTGCGCGACAGTCGATGACTACGTCACAGCTGACAGTGGCTCTGTGTGCACGTGCACCTTCTCACCGAAGGACCAGCCCCCACACAACTGGACTCTGCTCTGGGTTGACCCCAACGGTCACGTGGTACTCAATGAGTCCAGCTCGGGTCAGACCGACTCTGCCTCCCGGCTCATCCTGTCCCTGGACGCCTTGCTCCTCAATCCTCATCACAGTGGCCTGCCCTTCAGGTGTGTGGTCGTCACGGAGAACGGAGTCTTTTCCAGCGCCCAGTTTGCTCCTAACATTGCCTGTAAGTTCCAATCCTGGTGTAACTGTCACCAACATTGTTTGTCGATATGCAATCCTGGTGAAATGATCACCTTCATTTTTTTTTTACTGTGAGTCCTAATGAAATCATCACCAGGATCGTCTGTAAATCACAATTATTACCAATTTTTCTGTAAGTCCAGTGAAATTATCACCGACATTTTTCTGTACGTCCCAGTCCTAGAGGAACAGTCACCAACATTGCCTGTCATTCCTAATCCTAGTGAAATAGTCCCCACCATTGCCCTGAAATCATATCCAGGTGGAAACTAATCACCGACAATACATTTCCTAAGAATGCATACCGGACTCAATTCTGGTAAAAACAATCACCGCATTGCCCAGATACCACAGTTGTCAGTGAGTCTGTCTCCAGTCTTGCTAGTAAAATACAGTGTTCGTGAAACTGTCAAGAAATGTGCCTGTAAGTCACAATCCATGTTAAGCTGTGCTGACATTGCTTGCTAGT
>CM031622.1:37508630-37511130 GCA_018398815.1 Conus ventricosus | reverse complement strand
GAACCAAAGCGGGAATTGCACAGTGCCTATGGCTCGATTTATAAACGAGGATGTGGATAATAACTACTCTCATTGAAATCATACTACGATTATTTCTTGTACTACCTCTACAACTACATCTTATAATAATAATGATAATAATAACAATGATAATGATGATAATAATCATAATGGTTATGATGATAAGAATAGTAATAGAAAGAAGGAGGAGGAGGAGGAGGAGGAGGAGGAGGAGGGGAAAAAGAAGCACGACAACAACAGCAGCACCATCAGTAGCAAGAACAACAACAGCAATGCCAACAACAACGACAACATCAACAACAACAACAACAACAATAATAACCATCATCCTCATCATCATCATAGTACTACTACTACTACTACTACTACTACTACTACTACTACTACTACTACTAATGATAACAATGATAATAATAGTAATAATGGTGATGATGATGATAGTGATGATGATGATGATGATGATGATAGTAGCAACTATGACAACAACAACAACAACAGCAGCAACAACAACAACAACAACAACAACAACAACAACAGCAACAACAACTACAACAACAACAACAACAACAACAACAGCAACAACTACAAGTTCAATAACAATCGTAACAGCGGAAACAGCAACGACAACAACAACAACAACAACAACAACAACAGCAACAACAACAACAGCAACGACAACAACAACAGCAACAACAGCAACAACAGCAACAACAGCAAGACAATGACAACAACCATCTTACCAGATACGGTGGAAAGTGAACGTCCCAGGAACAAACTCAGAAAGCCCTACATGGACAAGAGGAAGAACTGAACAGAGACCTCATTCACATGGCGAGGTGTCATGATACGCTGTGTAAAAGAGAAATATAGAAAAACCACGCCGAATTGGTCACGGCCCACGTAAACAAGTCCGCACCATCCGTCGACCCGCACTAGTGCGGACTTGAAAAGTGCACAACTGGAGGTAAAGCAGAGAATATCTTAGAAGGAACAGCATCGCATTCGCCACTTGGAAAATACAAACACTTATCAGACAGGTTGGAAAACTGAAAGAACTGACCCTGTAAATGGACCAATCGTCATGGCTCGGCATCTGAAGTCACGTGGACGAATTTTTGAGAATTACAGACACAAGAAGGACATGTCTTGTACTGTACAGGCAACGGAGACAAACGTGTACATAGAATGGTGTTTTTAGTCAGCAAGAACTCTGTACTGGGAAGCTGGCCTGTTGCCAGCAAGATCGTGGCCGTCCGTCTGCGATCAACATATCGGGTAGTACAAATATACATTCACACATCAGACTATGGTGATCACTAGATTGAAGAAGTCAGCGCTCAACTTCAAACAGTCATCAACAAGGTCGACAAGAAAGAATTCCTCAACGTTCAGGGTGGCTGGAATGTCTAAGCTGATTACGTTGCTCCAGAAGACAGAAGGAAGCCTGGTAAGACCAGCAATGATATGGGACTATTTCAGTCAGAATTTACGAGTGATGTTAGCTTGGTTCTTATTGGTTAGTTTAAAGCATCCTGACGTTGGACTTTGCACGCCCTAGATGGCTGGTATGACAGGCAGATAGACAAGTCTTGTGAACAGCTGGTATGACAGGCAGACAGACAACAGTCTTGTGAACAGTGGAAACAAGCCTGGTGTTAATAAAGCCAAAACTAAGACATTTCGTTGAGCTGACCAGGTTAGTGACCACGGCCTAGTCATGAAATTTTAAGTAAGGTTGAAGGTCAATGAGAGGATGAAGGGTGGGGGTGGGGGGTGGGGGAGGGGTAGCTGTCCGAAGTTCAAATGATTTAAACTAAAAGATTCTGACATCGCTCAACAATTCCAAGCAACTATGGGAGGAAAAGTGGCCCCGCTGATGCCATGTAAAGAGGATCTTGAAGACCTCACAGACAATGTCAAACAAGCAATAACTCAACCAGGGACAGAGATGCTTGGAGTAAGCTAATGGTAGTCAAAGCCGTGGGTCACATGTAGTCTTGGAAATGTGTAATATTAGATGGATCTTAAAACCACATGAATACGTCAGAAAGGAGGGGGAGAAACACAGCGCTATGAACAACAGGATCAGTTACACAAAAAAACCGCAAGGTGAAGCTGGATCGAATAACAGGTCGAGGAAGTTAAAAGAAAACCTTGAAAATCTTAAGACAAAGAAAATATCTAGGATTGTAAAAGAAGTAACCAAATAGAAGCAAAATCAAGTCAGTGCCATAAAGATCAAAGCCAAGAACAGTCTCAAACCGGGGAAAGCTTTATTTGAAATTAAGGAACTAAATATTTTTTTCTGATCTCTGAAAGAGAGAGCACAGCGGGCCTAGATGTGCTGATACTACAGAATGAGCAAAACAATTACTTTCCGATTTTCATAAATAGGTCGTTGCTGCAGCTGAAGTCGCTGAAATATGGTAAGGCTGTAGGAATTGATAGCACCCCCGCAGAATTTTTTAAACATGGCAGA
>CM031622.1:37493630-37503630 GCA_018398815.1 Conus ventricosus | reverse complement strand
ACGATATGCATCAAAAGGAAATCGTTGTCACATATTCAAGAAGAAACGATTTCTCTTAGTTTAAAGGCTTTGTTCAGAAACAACGAAAAAGGTTTGACAATTTCAGCGGAAGTGGATGATAAAAGCAAATTTAGCTTAAACAAAGATGGCTGTCTATAATATTTGGGTTTAATAAACTTTTCTCTGATGCTTCTAAGAGCTGGACAGCACAGGACAAAATGTATTTCTGTTTCCTGTGATTCTCTACACAGCGGGCAAATCAAATCACAAGTACTACACGTTCGATATCTAAAATAATGGCAAGCTAAAGCGGATATTCCTAATCTGAATTTTGCTGTCACATGCTTTAAATGTCTATCCAAATCTATGTCTAAGTAAGTCTTCAAGTCATGAGAACATGAGAAATTCCTATAACAATCAAACCTGTCACTATTATGAATATGATCAGACCATCTTTGCCATCTGCAATCAACCAATCGCTGGCGAAAAAGATGTAAAAAGACTTTATATTTTCAACTCCCTGGTTCAACCAGACGAATCCAAATCCGTATTCAAACAAACAGAGGCGCACTTTGGTTACCCAATTATTTTTCCCTTTTGTATCTAGGTGACACAACATATTGTATGCTTTACGAGGTAATCTAGAATCTTCCATGTAAAGCAGTTTCAGCCAATAACGAACACATTTAACGGCAGAAGCAATATAAATAGGGAATCGACCAGTTTCGCCATAAATGAGATCATTTGGAGTACGTCTGTCAACACCCAGGAACTTCTTCAAAGCAAAAACATGAACCGATTCACAATAAATAGCCGCTTTTTCCAATCCCCATAACTCAGAACCATATTGCACAATCGGCTGAACCTGGGTGTCAAAGAGTTTGATAAATAACGTGAAAGAAGAATTATTTAGAGTATATAACTTTCTCATAATACAAATCAAAACATTTTTGGCCTTACTAGACAAATCCTTGCATGCACCTACGAAACTCAGACGTGTTGAGAATATTATACCCAAATACCTGTAGGCATTGACAACTGGCATAAGACTGTCTTTATACAACCACCGTTCACGAGCACTTAGATATCCTCCTTTACGGAATACTATAATATTGCTTTTTCCATATTAACTTTTAACTGCAGAGATCCAGCTGCACGTTGTAAACTATTCAGTTGGTTTGTAGACCTATAACAGTTTCTGATATTAAAATAACATCATCAGCCAACAACAGAATAAACAATTCAAAAGCATCAATCGAAAGCAAAGCACCATGTCTACCATTATTAATCACCTCAATAGCTAACTCGTTGATAAACAAAGAAAACAAAATAGGCTGCATGCATCTCCTTGTTTGACTCCTCTCGAACAATTGATATAGTCAGAAATATTCGCTCCACAACGAACCCTTGTTCTTACTTTATCATACATACTTCTAACACATTTATAGAGTTTACCTTTAACACCATTTTTAAGTAAAACAGGCCAGAGAAGATTTCTATTAATGGAGTCAAAGGCTTTTTCAAAGTCTATGAAAGCTACGTATAACTTCCTATTATAAGAAAATTGTTTCTGTACTAGTGCGAGCAAAGTAAACATATGGTCAATAGTGGAATAACCCTTTTTAAATCCTGCTTGATGATCACCTGTGATGTTATTTTCTTCTATCCATTCCTGCAGTCTATGGTTAATAATGGTTCCAAACAGTTTACTACTAATGTCACTGAGGGAAATCCCTCGGTAATTGCTGGGCTTATTTACGTCACCCTTCTTGTAGAACGGCAGCATAACAGATTCAGTCCAGTTTTCCGGAAATATACCACTATCAAATAATTTATTAAACAATTTCAGAAAGAAGTTTACCACCTGGTCAGACGAATGTTTATATAATTCACCAATGATACCGTCTGGACCGGCTGCCTTACGATTTTTCAGTTTTCTTAATGCTAACAATACTTCTTCTTGAGTGATTGGCCGTTCATATAGCCATCATCGTTCACATCAATCACTTCTTCGATTGGTGTGTTGTCAACATTTATATCTAATAACGTTTGGAAATATTGAAACCATACATCAATAGTAATATTGTTTCTGGGCTGTTTTCGTTTGAATGAAACTCTGTGAATGGTATCCCAGAACTCCTTTGACATTTTATAGATGATACAAGTTTATTCAGTAAAGACTTATTGAACTCTTTCTCTTTCCTCTGTAACAGATTCTTGTACTCTCGCCTAGCGATTGAATAAGCGTTCCTGTCTTCTTTTTCAATGAGCGACGACTAATTCGTAATAATCTCCTGGCAGTTCTTTTGCTAGCAACACACTCATTATCATACCAATCGCTGAATGTTTTACTGCTATCCCAAACTATGCACCTCTTCATACAATCAGCACTTTCTTTTATGCAAGCATTAAACAAATTTAGCGCGCGATTTATGTCCACATCTAACAAGTATATTGCCGCTTCTAGTTTTGTTTGAGTTTCAGTACTACATAACGTCTCTTGAAACAAACCAGCGTTCACATCGTTCCATACAAATTTTTCTATGACACGTTTCTGCACTTGATTATTGTCATGCACGATACCTTCTTTAGGAAAAATAACATGTAGTGACACAGGCAAATGATCAGAGTCAATGCGTTCCAAGACATTCAATGTACATGAATCATATAAACGAGCAAAAAGATCACAAGAAAATATGAATAATCGTCAACACTGCATCCTGAGTCGGAAAAGTATGTATAGCGACCTTCAAGGTCACCCTTACATGCCCCATTAAGAATACACAAATCAAATGCAGTACAAACATTCAATAACATCTTCCCATAGTTATTCAAAGTGCTGTCTTGAGATTGTCGTTTAACACTAAGAGGATGGCTGTCGAATTGCAGATCGAGATTATTGTTCAGAGATACACCTTGTGAAAATGTTTGATGTTCTACTATTTAAATCACCATTTAAAATAACATACACATCTCTAGAAAACAACAGATCAAAGATACATTCTTCTAGCAGATCAATGCCATTGTTGATGTCAAAATGGACATAAAATGGAGAACCTTCAGGGGTATATAAGTACAAACAAACAGAACATCCCTATCTAAACCAAACAGTTTTTTATCAATCAACAAGACACAGAAGTTTGTGTGATTAACGTCAATAAATTTAACAAAGGAAAATACTCACTTTTTATCAAGCAAATTATCCCACCCGATCTCCTCCCTTGTTTTGAAAATTTAATCGCAGATTTACAGAATATTTCGTAACCAACAAAAGCATCAGCATGGCACTCTTCCATAAATGTTTCAGTTAAACACACAAAATCAAACTTATAAATAAAGGACAGAAAATCATGATCATTAAGTTTAGAAAACAAACCATTTACATTCCAGATAGAAAAGAAAAAGGTTTATTTACATCTGTACAAACCGAGCTCGATACTTCATCGCACGTGCTTTCAACACATTGAACGAACTCACTGCCGTGACCCACAAAACCCCGCCAACCACTGCCACTGCCACCAGTGACAGGTGTTTCAACCGGTGCATCTTTTTTGTGCCTTCCCTTTCTTGCTACACCAGTGTACGGAATATTCTTCTTCAGTGGCCGGCCACCCCCCTATCTGGACTCTTTTAGGTTGCAGTGGTCATCCAGGAAATACTTTTTTCCGTCAATAAGTAGATGATCAAAGATCATCGTTGCTCGTTTCCCTTCAGACCTTGCTTTTTTCAGATGAGGGGAAAGGTTACGTCTTATGGTTCGCACACGAAAAGAAAAATCCTCACCCACAAAAATATCACTACCTTTCAATTTCCGCTTTTCTTTCAGAATGCGCACCTTGTCCTTATAAAAGGAACATCTGGCAATTACAGGAGAGTCCGGTTTGGGATTAAGCCTGTGAACTCGATCAAATTCGACATCCCGAGTCAATCCAAGTTGATCAGTCAAAAGGTCATGGATTTTGCCTTCGCACTCTTCCACAGATTCATTCTGACCTTTAGAAATGCCGTAGAAGATTAAATTGTTGCGTTTTGATCTTCCTTCTAAGTCATCAGTTTTTAGTTCTAATTGTTCAATTCTTGACATGAGGTCAGAATTATGTTTTGCAAGATTTGAATTTTCTTTCTTTAAAGTCTCCACCTCGCCCTCAGATCTTTCACACCACTTTGTAACGCTGCGAACTGGTCGCTTAGGCATTTGACACTTCTCCCCAAGTCCGTAAATTAAACTCCCATTTCTCTAAATGCACAGTTCATTGATGTCAACATACCCATAATGTCCGCATTGGGGTTGTTGAGGAGGGGTGGTGTCGTTCGTTCGCTGTCCGCCGGTGAAGCGGTAGTCTTGTCCACACTGCCCCTGCGTCCTGAGCTGCCAAGCCTGGCCTGCTTCAAACTGTCTGTCCTGGGTCCTGGGTTCTGCTCCACGTCTCCACAGCGTAGCAGTAGTCCGCCCCAGAAAATCAACGTGAGGAGCAGGCCTAGCACTACACCGTCTAGCCTCGAACGCGGTGTCAGGATGGCGATCCGCATGGCCGTCTTCTTCCTGGCTCGCTTCAACATAAAAGCGATGTAGATGTGGACGAACGTACCACAACTCGCTCTGAAAGCAAGTGCTGCTGAAGGCATGGTACCTTACGGAGGTACTGGTATAAGTTGAGAAAGGTACTGTGTAGATATCCGTCAAAAAAAAAGAAGAAAACTACAGAGCGATGCAATGCGTGACTGCTCAACTGAAACGCAGTTCACGATCCCCAGAGAGAGAGAGAGAGAGAGAGAGAGAGAGAGAGAGAGAAAGAAAGAAAGAGAGACGCACACTCACTCTTTAGCACGTGTGCATCACACACACACACACACACACACACACACACACACATACACACACACACACACGCACGCACGCACGCACGCACGCACACACCACACACAACACACACACACACACACACAACACACACACACACACACACACACACACACACACACACACGCATGCACGCACGCACGCACGCACACACACACACACACACACACACACACACACACACACACACACACACACACACCCCACACACACACACACACACGCACATAGATGCATTGCAAACACTTACATTCATGGCAGCAAACCAAGCAATGCCAGCAAAGATCCTCAGAAGGTGGTATGATAACTTCTTGAGAAAAAAAGTAGGGAGGAAACGAAAGTAAGCAAATGACAAAAACAATGTGTGGTTAATTCATCAATGTTGCCTCCACGGCAAATACAAAGTCTGCTTGCAGTCAGCACCAGTCCAGTAGAATCGATGGAGGCGAAATATCAGCAAATCCACAAGAAACTCATTGGCGCCTCGTCGATCACCTGGCGGGCGACGGGGTTGAGTGCTTGACACTGACGCGTCGCCCGCCAGGTGATCGACGATTTACTCGAATTTCCACATTTAGCTGTGCGGTCTAAGGGAAACAATCTTGGTATCTACAGAAAGCTGAGGATTTTCTCCATTAGGTGGTACTCTCCCTTGATGTATATCTCGCGTTTAATTCACCTTTTCGCTCATATTATGGGATAGCTGGAGATAAATATGACTGCCCGTGTTCATCATGTTGTCGGCACTGAAGCGTCAGAGAGTGGTAGCGAACAGAAACATCTTATTTCAAGAAGTAATTGAAAGAATAATGGAAGAAGGATCAAATGAAGAACTGTTTTCCGAACTTGCCGAATCAGACAGAGAGGATATGAGTACCGATGGTGAGTTGCACATACCAAATGATGATGAAGTTTTGCAATTTTTCTTCAAATATGTGACAGCAGCACTATGTTTGAAGTCTGGACCATGCACACAGCTGTGTGTGTGAACGATACACTGTTTTTTGTGTTTCCTACACATTGTGTTTACTACAGTTATGATCATATTGATTTTACATCCATACCTACGTGGAGAAAACGTTTTTGCTGATAGCTGTTTTCCTACACTTTTCAAACCAGTGGTGAGTGAAGTGTGTACTGAGTACAGGACTGTAGTATTAAAAAAAAAAAGAACATGATTTGAGGTTTTCAAAAACATAATAATTATTGTTGTATTCGGTTTGGTTCTGTCTGTATATGTTTTGTAAAAATACCCAAAATAGTGCGTCACAGCGAGTCGCGGCTGTGGCAGAAATCTGTGTCTGTGGTCCACCCTGTCCCGCTGATGTTGCGCTCCATTTTTGTTGAGCAAAGCTGTACTACACCCTGAATTCATAGTGAAGCAATTCAAAGCAGAAAAATAGCAATGTTATCGTCGGCCATTTTTGAGTACTGAAGACAAATGTTTGTGAGATCGATCTAGCCAGGCTGAAGACTGGCAGAAAATGGAAAGTTGGGGAGCGACAAGATTCAGGAAATAACGAGACACACGAAATCAACAGACATGGACTGGGATCGAAAGAATTGAAGTAGTGATCACAGGCCAAAACATTAAGCAAAAGGCAGCAGATCAAAGATGAAAAAATGACAGAGAATCTAGAAAGAAGTCCAGCAAGGCTAGCAGGGCCAAGCATCATCGTTGGAAGTGCATTTCAAAGAAGTCAAGCAGGAGATTGCACATGTGATTAACACAGCAAGAGGAAAAACGTCGACATGAGAAGCTCTAACAGCCAAGTTTCACATGGCAGGAGGCAGCAAATCACGACCCGGAACAGTTGTGACTTACTGAGCATAGAAGTAGCATCTTCTGAATAGAGTGGATGACAGACAATGAATGACACACCTTCCTGAATGGGAAAACACCCAGGAATAATCATCAAGAGTGGCTCGATAGAGGGAATAATACTTTGACCCTGTCTGTAGAAAATGACCTGATTCAATTTGCTGGCATATACAGGCAGAATTGGAAAAGCACACGTCTTCAAGACTTTATAAGTATGCCTTTCAAGCTAGCAGCTTCGGGAACCTGGCTTCAAGACCTAGGGCTAAGTCATTGCCATAAAGGTTGGAGCGAGGGTGTGTGCAGGTGCATCTGCCCTTTATGTCATGAAACGGCTTTCAATTTCTGGAAAGAAAAGGACCAGAGATCACACAGCAATGAGTGAAGCAGCTGAGAAGAGTTCCACCTGGATCTGTTTGAGGAAGAGCAGAAATGAACTTCATAAAGCTTTGATTTCCTTACTTACAACAATGTCGGGTGCAGAGTGCTGAGCATATCTGGTACAAGCTGACCAATCCTTGCGGTGCCAGAATATCCACAGTGAGAGGAGGATTTGATCCTTGACGCACCCATTGGAAGTTATGTGATGGTAGAAGGGCAGCCAGGTTTCATACCACGGATGTAGCCAGGCATCCTCAAACTTTAGGTAGCTCAGGCCTGAACACTTGCATGAGCGGGACAGGGTTCTTCTCTAGAAGCCGTCTGCTGACTACATGTTTCTAGAGCTCCTACGAAAAAAAACCTTTAGTTGTGGAAAAGCAAATGAACAACCTCTAATATTGCGTGCAAACTCCTGTTCAGATGTCACTCTGAGCTGATGACCATCATAACACAACCCTTAACACATTAGATGTCGCCACTTACTTTTTTTTACCACTGCGCAACAGGTTGGGACACAACCTCCAGAGAGTATCTTTATAGCGGGAACTCTGTCGAATGTAGATGAGAAAATTGCTGGAAGCGTTCACTACTTCAAACAGATGAGTCACAGCTACTGATAGTTTAAACAGATTACACAAATATCCCGAGATGAGAAAACCAGACACACGACTGAATAACGCCAGTGCCCGAGTCACAGATGGAATTGTGCAAGTGACATACACAGCACACACGGTCACCAGCATCCGCGTCACCTTCACTTCCTGTTTCTCCACTGACGTCATATTGGATACTGTTTCTCGACGCCAAGTTGAGGTTAGTTTGAGGCGAAAAACGATAATGATGGTACAGACGACCACGACGACGAGAGAGAGGAAAGCGAGACTAACTAAGATCATGTAGTTGTACATCACGTCAATGACAGTTCTGTAACGGAGGTAGAAAGACGTTCGGCGGAGGATATACGTGGAGGTGTTGGTAATGGGGTCTGTGACTTCAACGGTCTGAAATTGCAAGGTGAAGGCAGCGTTGAGCACGATTTGAATGTACGCAGCCATTGCCAAGATCAGTATTCCCGTGTATCTACAAGAACAAACGTCAACGTCAAGAGAGGTTGTCGCACAAAAAGAAATTTGATATGTATGATTTGAAGAGATTTAAGTATTCATAAGGGTCACATACACATCCAGACCGAAATATTGTTGCTTGATCAATATGTTACCAAAATCCTTGCGAGTGAAACCTTATCGCTTTGTTTGAGGAATTCTTAAAGCCTTTAAATTTATGCAACGTAGAGTCAATTGAAATGGAAGACTGTTGGTTTTAGGTACGTTGAAATCACACCGCACTAGTCACATTATCAGAGTCTGTAAACTATAATAACACTGTTTTATTGAACTATATACAAAATACTTAAAACTGAAATAACATTAACTCATTCACAAAGTTGACATAATTGGTAGTACTTGAACAACGTCTCTTCATGACATCTTGAAATGATTTAACATAACATCTTTAACATAACATTGAATATTTATGGCTGTAAAAATCATCTTGTTATTCATATTCGTCTTCAGCATGCATTTGTAAATGTGCTTCACCCACACCCCCGCTCTGCTACACTCCTTCCTCATGTGCATAGATACTTCTGACTTTTCTCGCTCTATATCACTCTCAATGAGAAGAAGAAGAAGAAGAAGAAGAAGAAGAAGAAGAAGAAGAAGAAGAAGAAAAAGAAGAAGAAGAAGAAGAAGAAGAAGAAGAAGAAGAAGAGCAACAACAGCAACAACAATAAAAACGGCAACGACAGCATCATCATTATCAACAACAAAACAACAACAATAACGTTATCCAGAACCAAACCCATCCACTCACCTAGCTATCTACCCCCGCCTGTTTCTCTCTCTCTCTCTCTCCTCTCTCTCTCTCTCTCTCTCTCTCTCTCTCTCTCTCTCTCTCTCTCTCTCTCTCTCTCTCTCTCTCTTCTCTGACTTTGTTCTGAAGATCCTGGCAGCTTTGAGGGGACTCAGAACACAGATACACCGTTCCACAGCTATGACAGCCGTTGTCACGTTGGACACGACCAGGAAACCCAGACAACTGCCCATCACGGTACCAGAGTGACTTTTCAGCCAGTAGTTGCCGGCCACCGGGTCCACCAGACTGATGAGAGCGTAGGACTTGCCACACATCAGGAATAATAGGTACCCTGTGTCTGACACTGCCAGGCTGACAGAACCACAGACAGAGAATGAATAACAAAAATATGCGAAAAACGGGAAATTTGTTCTTCATTATAGAATGGGCTTAAAATGTCACTGAGAAAAAAAAGCACGATAGAAATAATGGAAAAGGACCAGCATACTTTTGCATGAGTTGGCGGCCCGTTTACACAGGCGTTAAGGCTTACTCAGATGCTCACACGTAAAATTGTTTGACAATGGATTGTTTTTGAAGGAGAAGGGGAGAATAGCTGTCCGTTTGTTTGTTAGTGTGTTTGCAAACGTGGCATCACTCTTACAGATTTCCACAAAGGGAAACATTACCGTTAGCACTTCAGACATGAACAGGAACATGGAGGAGGCGTTACTGTCGGCTTTTCAGACATGAACAAGAAAGAGAGGGATATTCTACCGTCGGCATTTCAAACACCAAAATGAAACGCAAAGGAAAATATTACAATCAATACTTCAAAAATAAACAGGAAACACAGATGGAAGCAACGCAGTCTACACATCGGAAATGAACTTGAAACATAGAGGGAGGCATTACAGTCGGCACCCCAAAAATGAACGGGAGAAAGGGATAAGCATCACAACCAATACTTCAAACATGCACAGGAGACTCAAAGAGAAGAACTACAGTCGGCGCCTCGACCATGAACAGGGAAAAAAACGAGAAAAGCATTAATGTCGGCACTTTGGAAAAGAAAAAGGAAACAC
>CM031622.1:37471611-37489111 GCA_018398815.1 Conus ventricosus | reverse complement strand
CACACACATACAGAAAGAGAGAGAGAGAGGAGAGAGAGATGAGAGGAGAGAGAGAGAGAGAGAGAGAGAGAGAGAGAGAGAGAGGAGAGAGAGAGAGAGAGAGAGTCAAAGCGTTAGGGAATTGATGTTACTGGCGGCCTTTCTATATCTCATATCGATCTAATGACTGTCTCAGGCATACACCGACAGACAAGAACCTTCAATTGCATTCATACAAGTCGTTGTGAGCTTGTCTGCTGGGTGCATGTGCCTTGTCATGCCTCCCTGACCAGAGCCATCAGCAGTGTTCTAGCATAACTCAGTGGGTAGAGCGCCGGACTCTTGACCCTGGCTATCCTGGGTTGCGGGTTTGGGGCTACTCCAGGTCGATTCGTCATAGGATTTCTCCCCACGGTTTTGACTTTATTTTCCTAAGTATCCTTACATTGAGTCTTAACTCGAGGTTATGTGTGTCAAGGCAGACATAACATATCGCACATGTGCAAATTCCATAACTAACTTTAGAAAAAAAGGCTAGTTTGACCGTGTAGGTGTGTTGATCGTGTTGGTGTTGGTGACACATACGTATATAACATAAATCCTTCATGAAAACTCAAAAGAGTGAAAAAAGTAAGTTGTGTTCGTGTGGATGACATGGGAAAGGGCAGACTGCAGCACCAGCAATCAGCTCTTCAGTCGGCTCTACTCAGGTTGCTAAGGCTTTGTGTGAACCAAAGCGGGAATTTTTTGCCTATGGCTCGATTTATAAACGAGGATGTGGATAATAACTACTCTCAGTGAAATCATACTACGATTATTTCTTGTACTACCTCTACAACTACATCTTATAATAATAATGACAATAATAACAATGATAATGATGATAATAATCATAATGGTTATGATGATAATAATAGTAATAGAAAGAAGGAGGAGGAGGAGGAGAAGGAAGAGGAGGAGGAGGGGAAGAAGAAGCACGACAACAACAGCAGCACCATCAGTAGCAAGAACAACAACAGCAATGACAACAACAACAACAACAACAGCAACAATAATAATAATCATCATCATCATACTACTACTACTACTACTACTACTACTACTACTACTACTACTACTACTACTACTACTACTACTACTACTACTACCACTACTGATAACAATGATAATAATAGTAATAATGGTGATGATGATGATAGTGATGATGGTGATGAGAATGATGATGATGATGTTGATAGATGATGATGATGATGATGATGATGATGATGATGATGATGATGATGATGATAGCAACTACGACAACAACAACAACAACAACAACAGCAACAACAACAACAAGAACAGCAGCAACAACAACAACAACAACAACAACAAAGAGCAACAACAACTATAAGTACAATAACAATAGCAACAACGAAAACAGCAACGACAACAACAACAGCAACAACAGCAAGACAATGACAACAACGATCTTACCAGATACGGTGGAAAGTGAACGTCCCAGTAACAAACTCAGAAAGCCCTACATGGACAAGAGGAAGAACTGAACAGAGACCTCATTCACATGGCGGGGTGTCATGACACGCTGTGTAAAAGAAAAATATAAAAAAACACACCGAATCAGTCACTGTCCACGTAAACAATGTCCGCACCATCCGTCGACCCGCACCAGTGCGGACTTGAAAAGTGCACCACTGGAGGTGAAGCAGAGAATATCTTAGAAGGAACAGCATCGCATTCGTCACTTGGAAAATACAAACACTTATCAGGCTGGTTGGAAAACTGAAAGAACTGACCCCTGTAAATGGACAAATCGTCACGACTCGGCATCTGAAGTCAAGGGGACGAATATTTGCGAATTACAGACACAAGAATGACATGTCATGTACTGTACAGGCAACGGAGACAAACGTGTACATAGAATGGTGTTTTTAGTCAGCAAGAACTCTGAAACAATGTGCAGGGAATCTGGCCTGTTTCCCAGCAATATCATGGCCGTCCGACTGCGATCAATATATCGGTAGTGCATATATACATTCCCACATCAGACTATGGTGATCACCAGATTGAAGAAGTCAGCACTCAACTTCAAACAGTCATCAACAAGGTCGACAAGAAATTATTCCTCAACGTTCAGGGTGGCTGGATTGCCTAAGCTGATTAAGGTGCTCCAGAAGACAGAAGGAAGCCTGGTAAGACCAGCAATGATATGGGACTATTTCGGTCAGAATTTACGAGTGATGTTAGCTTGGTTCTTACTGGTTAGTTTAAAGCATCCTGACGCTGGACTTTGCACGCCCTAGACGGCTGGTATGACAGGCAGATAGACAACAGTCTTGTGAACAGCTGGTATGACAGGCAGATAGACAACAGTCTTGTGAACAGCTGGTGTAACAGGCAGATAGACAACAGTCCTGTGAACAGCTGGTATGACAGGCAGATAGACAAGTCTTGTGAACAGCTGGTATGACAGGCAGATAGACAACAGTCTTGTGAACAGCTGGTAGGACAGGCAGATAGACAACAGTCTTGTGAACAGCTGGTAGGACAGGCAGATAGACAACAGTCTTGTGAACAGCTGGTATGACAGGCAGATAGACAACAGTCTTGTGAACAGCTGGTATGACATGCAGATAGACAACAGTCTTGTGAACAGCTGGTAGGACAGGCAGATAGACAACAGTCTTGTGACCAGCTGGTATGACAGGCAGATAGACAAGTCTTGTGAACAGCGGGTAGGACAGGCAGATAGACAAAAGTCTTGTGAACAGCTGGTATGACAGGCAGATAGACAACAGTCTTGTGAACAGCTGGTAGGACCTGCAGATAGACACCAGTCTTGTGAAAAGCTGGTAGGACAGGCAATAGACAACAGTCTTGTGAACAGCTGGTAGGACAGGCAGATAGACAATAGTCTTGTGAACAGCTGGTAGGACAGGCAGATAGACAACAGTCTTGTGAACAGCTGGTAGGACAGGCAGATAGACAAGAGTCTTGTGAACAGTGGAAACAAGCCTGGTGTTAATAAAGCCAAAACTAAGACATTTCGTTGAGCTGACCAAGTTAGTGACCACGGCCTAGTCATGAAATTTTAAGTAAGGTTGAAGGTCAATGAGAGGATGAAGGGGTGGGGTGGGGGATGGGGGTAGCTGTCTGAAGTTCAAATGATTCAAACTAAAAGATTCTGACAATCGCTCAACAATTCCAAGCAACTATGGGAGGAAAAGTGGCCCCGCTGATTGCCATGTAAAGAGGATCTTGAAGAGCTCATAAAACAATGTCAAACAAGCAATAACTCAACCAGGGACAGAGATGCTGGGAGTAAGCTAATGGTAGTCAAAGCCGTGGTCACATGTAGTCTTGGAAATGTGTAATATTAGATGGATCTTAAAACCACATGAATACGTCAGAAAGGAGGGGGAGAAACACAGCGCTATGAACACAGGATCAGCTACACAAAAAACCACAAGGTGAAGCTGGATCGAATAACAGGTCGAGGAAATGTTTAAAAGAAAACCTTGAACATATTAAAACAAAGAAAGTATCTAGGATTGTAAAAGAACTGACCAAACAGAAGCAAAATCAAGTCAGTGCCATAAAGATAAAAGCCGAGAACAGTCTCAAACCGGGGAAAGCTTTATTTGAAATTAAGGAACTAAATATTTTTTCTGATCTTTAAAAGAGAGAGCACATCGGGCCTAGATGTGCTGATATTTACAGAATGAGTAAAACAATTACTTTCCGATTTTCATAAATAGGTCGTTGCTGCGCTGAGTTCACTGAAATATGGTAAGGCTGTAGGAATTGATAGCATCCCCGCAGAACTTTTTAAACATGGCAGAGATGCGACAGTCAATATCCCAGCTACCATCCCCAACTCAGTCTGACACAAAGCGATTGGCCCATGCCACGGAACCAATCACCTATTACCTCCTCCCAAGAATGGACATGTGGGACAGTACAAACAAAGAACGAAAAAAGGAGAAAAGAAAAATGACTCATTTTTTCGTTCTTTGTTTGTACTGTCCCACATGTCAAATGTGATTTATTTTTTCGCCTGAAGAAGACCCAAGTGGTGAAATGCATCGTGTCTTGTCATGTGCTTTGTTTGTCTATGTCATTGGCGGTAAGTTCTAAACAAACTCTATTCCTAATTTTGCTTCGTTCGCCGCCATCAGTCACCCCATTTTGAAATTTTACTGAGCTTCATAATGACTGATACCCTTTGTCGTGTTGTACTCCACGTCTCGTCTTCCACACTCTATTTTACGTCACGTCCCCTGTTCTAGATATCTTTGTGCACGCTGACACCCTTTGTTGTGTTGCATTTCACGTCCTGTTTTCAACCTTTTTTGTGTGTGTGTACCTGTCAACCCTGATACCCTTGTTGTGTTGTATTTCACGTCACGTCTTCGACTCCCTACCATGTACTTGTGAACGCTGACTACCACTTCTCACTCCCACTGCCCCCCATTTGATTCTATTTTGTTCTGTTTTTGATTTTTTACTGTCCCACCTTCCATTCTACGTCACCTCCACTTCCAACTACACACTTTCAATCGTCATTCTGCATTCTTGATTCCCCACTCGTCTCTGTTCCACTACCTGCCCAACAACAACTAACACCACAACACAATGCCAACTGCCCAAATTTTCTCCCGTACCCATGCCAGCTTCTGCAGGTCCATTCAGTTTCTACCACCCACCATCCAACCATTCGCACTAGGCTATGCCAAACACAGTTTCGAAAACCAAATCAGCATCCCATTTCAACTTCCTTAAACATGTCTTAAACTACACATCACACCTCGTGGCTTCTCACTTTCCCACACCCCTTCCAACCTCCATAACACACTCTCATCACTACCACCAAAAAGATTCTCTTCCGGGCCAGTCGTTAACTCATGTTGGCACCATATAATAACACTCAGCTTCACCAATGAAATCTCTCTCCAACCTTCGCCATCTTTTCAAACAACAAAACAACATCATATGCCCACAGCCCCTGCCTCCAAACTCAGGACAACTCATCATTACACATACCAACTCAGATGCATTTACAACCACTGCATCCAGACCAAACAAAACAAACTATCACATTTACAAAAAATAGGAAAACAACTACTCGCCCGGACCATTCTGCTTCACATCCCCACAATCCTGGGACCCCTTTACCACATCGGGATCCTCACCACCCTCTTGTCTATGCATTCCCTGACAACTCCCTCTATGACGGATGGAAAGATCAGTTCTTAACATAAGGACTTAAATTCATCCCAATCAACCCACCACCAACAATTACCACAACCTCATTGATGTTGGAAAGGTTTTTTAGGAAACTTCGTTGGATGGCAGCACTTGAAAAATTACCAGGCCCCCACACCCCTAAACTCTGACTCCTTCACTCATACTATTTCAAACCCCATATGCTCCGCCAAACACCCTCAAACAAATCCCAGTGAAGTTGAACTTACATAAAATACATGCAATGTAGCATTCAGCGGATCAAATCCAAACCTGTCCGACACTTGCAACCTTTCATCAAAACCAACAAAAAGCCCGCTCTTATCACTAAGAGATGACAGGACATTGTCATCATCCAGCAGACAAGGAGTGGCGGCAATGGTAGTGGGGGGACTAACAACTATACTTAGCAGAAGCACTATAACATATCTGTCATCACAAAGTTCTACTCTCCTACTCAAATAATGCACCCCTACCTCAACACCTGAAATCATTGCTACTCAATCTAAGATGAATTCAGACTCATTCTATCTTCCCAATACGCAAAATCCTCATTATGGACAGACAAAAACATGCCCACCTTCTACTACTCACAAATTACACTAAATGATCACACCTGGCAGACCCAGTGTTTCAGCTGCTGCTGCCCCAATGATCTACATTTTCGCAAATTACCTAGACTTCCTCCTTCAACCCATAGTACTTTGCATACCCCTATGACCTCAAAGACCAACCACACACTCAACAGGTAGGACGCGCACACACTGACCCCTCTTTTCAACCCAAGCTCCTCTTCATCTTGAGTGGTGTCATTACACTCTCCCCCACAGGATGGACATGAGGGCCCCTCACATTTTTCCTTGACAAACGGCCCCCCCCCCCCCCCATACTTCAAACACCCTCCCACCCCACACTGGTCAGACTCGCTGAATTTTCCTCACCTGAACACCTTTTCAATTCAATGCACACATTTTCACAATTAGTGGTGTTGCCATGGGTACCACAATGGGCGTCCAGCCTATGCCTGCATCTTGTTGGGACGCACTTCGGAACACCGTCCTATTCAAAATCAGCACAGGCCCAACACCGGTAATGTACGCAAATGTATATCGATGATGGACTGAGGAGCAACATCTATTGCCATATACAAGACCCTCACTACAGACTTACCTCCTTCAACTCTTAGCCCAGGAAACTTCCATCCATCTATCCGGACTCTTACCGACAACCATTTCGCAGTCCAGTCAATTCCCCTAGACATCACCATTCTCCTTGAAGAAGGGGCTACTCAAAACCTCCATTTTCTACAAACCCAACGACGCTCACTTGCATACCTTGATACTCATCCTCCCACAACCCTTATACATAAAGACAGCATCCCCATAAGCACAATTTCTCCGTCTTCGCTGGTCTCTGCTCCAGCGAGGAAGAATCACAATATAAGAGCCAAAATGCACATTTTTACCAACCGCGGATACCAAGTTCCATATCAATGCAGCACTCGCCGCACCATAGCTGTATCCAGAACATCTGTCTGGAAAACCCAGCATCAACCAAGACAGACAGACCCACAGCCTACCTCCTCTACCATCCCGCCACACCATCCACATCTGTAGGATCCTCAAATCCATGGCACATTGTACATAACCACAAACCCGCCTTCCATACCAATACCCTTGATCACAGTCAACGTGACAAAAACCTCAAAGGGACCTCCTCGTGCGGTCCAGTTTGAACTGAACTACAGCTACACCACAGGTACTCACCCTGCTTCTTAAACCCAAACTGCAAAATCTGCCCCCTCACCATATCAGACACCATCTTACTGGGCCCCAAAAGACGCCTTCACAGTCAAAACGCACATTCTCATGTCAGAGACAGGGCGCTCACTTTATATATGCCATCTACTGACAGCTGTGTGGAAGAATCTACGTAGGGGAAACGTCACGCACACTTGAAACACGCCATCTCTGAACACCTGCTGATGTTCTCGCACACGACCCAAAACCCGTCGTCACTACACTTCAACCTCACCCAAACAAACATGACCATGTCAAAGTTATGGGCACTCTGGCAGTCACAGAGTGACAGCGTTGAACGCACAACTAGGAATCCCATCTATTGCCCAAAACTGGGCACACTACACCCCCAAGGCATCAACTTCCAACAATAACAAACACTCATACCCACCACTTCCACAATCCCTTCACACACTCATAAGTAGTTAAGCAAACCCTCATCTCTTTTTATTCGATTTATTCTTTTTAATTTTGTTTTATCCTTCCCCCTTAATTCCCCCCCCCCCTTTTTTTTTTTTCTTCCCCTCTGTTCCCCCCCCCCCCTTCTTTCCCCTTACTTTATTTATCAATCCTCCATTACCTACAACCATCACAAAGATACCACACCATCCCAATAAAACTAGACCACACCCTATCATATCACACTCACACACACCTCCCCCGACGCAACCCCCCCCCCCCCCCCCCATCCGTTTATCTCCCTTAATCCTTATGGCCCCCATGTCATTTCCGCCCCACCGACCACATGGACGAAAACGGATGAGTCATTTTTCTTTCTCCTTTTTTCGTTCTTTGTTTGTACTGTCCCACATGTCAAATGTGATTTATTTTTTCGCCTGAAGAAGACCCAAGTGGTTTGAAATGCATCGTGTCTTGTCATGTGCTTTGTTGTCTATGTCATTGGCGGTAAGTTCTAAACAAACTCTATTCCTAATTTTGCTTCGTTCGCCGCCATCAGTCACCCCATTTCAAAATATAGTGGTTGTAACGAAGAGAGAAGTCCTTAGCCCCAGCAAGTGTGTCCCCAACAATGCCCTAAGTAACAATCGTAGTGAAACTGTCATCAATATTGCCCCGATTGTTCGGAGACTTTCCCAGCATGTGTGTGAGCCACAGTCTTGGTGACATCCTCACTAGCATAGCCTGTAGGTTTACATCTGAGTCTAACTCTTACCAACGTCTGCAGCAAAACACAATCCTTTTTGTGAAATTGTCCCAGTTTTGCCTGTCAGTTCCTAATCTGTAAAAAAATAAAAATATTGCTGTGGGGTTTAAAATCCAACCGAAACTGTCACCAACCTCACCTGCAAGTTTCAGTCTATCGTTACCGGACCATAGTCCTTGATGAAACTGTAAATAAACGGTCTGAAAATTGCTTGTCAGTCCCAGTCTTGGTAAATTCATCTCACCAACATTGCCCGTTTGTCACAATTTTGGTGAAGCTTTTACCAAGATTGCCTAAACATCTGCATGAACTTGTCAGCACAAACAACACACCAGTCGTTCCTGGTTGAAACTGTGGCGCATAAGATTGTGACTATCTTTCAAGCAAATCCGACGTTTAGTGATCTAATTTTCAGTGCACCTGCACGCAGAGGCGAATAAAACAATGATTAGCAAGTGTACTGGGCTCAGCGTAAATTCAACTGATTTTTTTCAGGTCTCTCTAAGTTCTGTCCAACAGATAAGGGCACTTCTCCGCTTCCGAGTGTTTTAATTGTTTCTCGGTCACAGTTGTTGACGTGTTCTGTTATGTCATACGTACTGCTGAAAATATTCAGGCATTGTTGTTATTATTATGGACTATGGTGTGAAAAAGTCACGTCTTCCTCTTTCAGAGTATCCATGTTTATGAAGTTTGTCTGATTAGTTAGTTAATGCAAAGGAACCAGAACCATCCACTAAAGAATTTCTCTATCATGTGATGTATTACATTTCGATTTTCTTCTTTTTCTAATGTATGGCTACTTTTGTATACAGATCGCCCCTTCTCTGCCTCTCCCTTTTTCTTCTTCTTCTTCTGGGTCGAAGGTTTATTTTCGAGTTTTGCTCCTGCTTTGCTACACACCTGGTCTTCTATATACAGAACCGATATCCCGTCTCTCTATACTTTGCAAATGATCGCAGTTTTATCCACGTAACTTAAGACGCATTGTGCTGTGTGTGTGTGGACGGACATGCAAACAGTAATATCTCATAAAAAGAACACAAATCATGTGCCTGAATAAACAGTGTTTTAATTACCGTTCGTTTTCTTTTTCCATATCATTTCACTCTTTTTCTGTTCCGATCAGTTCTTTTAAACATGTATGTAACTGGAAGTGTAAGTATTGTTTTCCTCGGGATTATCGTTCTTACCTTTTGTATTAACATAAGTGTATGCGTGAGAGTGTGCGTGTGTGCGTGCGTGCATGCGCGCGTGCGCTCGCGCGCGCGTGTGTGTGTGTGCGTGTGTGCGTGCACGTGTGCACGTGTGTGTGCGTGCGTGTGTGCACGTGTGTGTGTGTGTGTGTGTGTGTGTGTGTGTGTGTGTGTGTGTGTGTGTGTGTGTGTGTGTGTGTGTGTGTGCATGAGTGCATGCGTGGGTGCGCGCGCACGCGCGTGCGCGCGACTCTGTGGTGTGTGTGTGTGTGTGTGTGTGTGTGTGTGTGTGTGTGTGTGTGTGTGTGTGTGTGTGTGTGTGTGTGTGTGCTTTGTGTGCGTGCGTGTGTGTATGTGTTGTGTGTGTGTGTGTGTGTGTGTGTGTGTGTGTGTGTGTGTGTGTGTATGTGTGCGTGTGTGTGTGTGTGCGTGCGTGCGTGCGTGCGTGCGTGCGTGCGTGCGTGCGTGCGTTGTGTGTGTGTGTGTGTGTGTGTGTGTGTGTGTGTGTGTGTGTGTGTGTGTGTGTGTCTGTGTCCGTGTGCGCATCTGCGAGCGTGCGTGCGTGCGTGCGTGCGTGCATGCGCGCGCGCGTGCATGTGTGTGTGTGTGTGTGTGTGTGTGTGTGTGTGTGTGTGTGTGTGTGTGTGTGTGTGTGTGTGTGTGTGTTCCTGTTTTGATTTGTGTTTGTTGTCTGCAGAATGAATATATCTCTGTCTGTCTGTCTATCTGTCTGTCTGTCTGTATATATATATATATATATATATATATTATATATATCTCGCTCTCTCTCTCTCTCTCTCTCTCTCTCTCTCTCTCTCTCTCTCTCTCTCTCTCTCTCTCTCTCTCTCTCTCTCTCCCTCTTCTACATCTCTCTCTGGTGAAGAACTGAGCGATGGCCCTGTTTATCCACATACTGGCTGCTACAGATGAAAGGAGCCCTATAGGTGTAGAGATTTCTTTAAAACGAGAAGAAAATCACCGTTAATGGAAAAACAATTACTAAACGTTAGGCCAGATCGTGGAGTCAGGGCAACTTTTCACACACTTTGCCAAGTCCCCTTTAAATGCAAGGAGGTAGGCCAAGGTACGTGACAAAGTGTGCATCCATGGGATTGCAATGGCCCTTTCACTACAGTTTCTTGGGGGTCATGTTTTCTCATTGCTTCTCTTTCTCATCAATTTCTGGTTCTTATGACAAGAAAAAAATCAACCATTGACTACATCTTTGTTCTTTGTCAGATCTTCGAGCACTCGTGCTCTGTGTTGATTTTGAAAAGGTTTTTGACACCTGGAATCGTCCCGTGTCTCTCTCGTGGGAAAATGCTCCGACACCATAGCACCCTGAGGAAACTGGTCAACATTACCCAGATCGGGAATTTCGACCACTATATCACACACAACAACGATACGACAGAGTCGTTGAAGGTGGACACCAGAGTCAGACAGGAATGCTTCCTGTCACAGATGCTGTTTTGCTTGGCTGTTGAAAAGCTGATGCACAGCGCCACTCATAGAAAGCTGCAAGGTCCGTTGGACTATATGAACACCTAGAACTTATGTTCAACAGGCACAAGACATTCAGCAGAAAGCAGGGAGCTGCAGCGACTAAGGTAGCGCTGTTGGACTCAAGGCAAATAGCCAAAATACACAAGTCTTTACGAAGAACGCCAAAAAAACACCCAGTCACTGTGAACGGATGGCCACTGGTCGACGTAGTTTTTCTGTGTGGGGTGAAGTGACAACAGAACATGACTCTGTCCAGATCAACAAAAGTAAAACAAAGCATCTGCAATGCTCAAGAGCATTTTGTGATGCTTTGGTTTGACCCTCCACACGAAGATCAGGATCTTCAAGGCAGTGTCCTAAGGATGTGTCTCGGTCGGTGTGTCAGAAGATAACCGTCGCTATCGAGCAGAAGTTGGATGTGTTTCAGACCAAGCGCTTGTGGCGTATCCTCAGGACCTCCTGGCCAGATACTGTCTCCAGCATGCAGCTTTGCAGCCGAATAGGAATAATGACGATACAAGAGACAATCCAGGCATCTCGATGAAAGTAATTGAAAACATTTGCTGCATGTCATCCATCTCAATGCCTAAAATTGTTCTTTGCTGGACACACTAGGAGAAAAATGTCGAGAGGGATCCAAGCACGATATTCAAGAGCGAAAATGCAAGAGAGAGAGAGAGAGAGAGAGAGAGAGAGAGAGAGAGAGAGAGAGAGAGAGAGAGAGAGAGGAGAGAGAGAGAGAGAGAGAGAGAGGACGCACACTCACTCACTAGCGCGTGTGTATAACACACACACACACACACACACACACACACACACACACACACACACACACACACACACACACACACACACACACACACACACACACACACACCACACACGCGGGCGCACACAGACAGACACACAGACACAGACACAGACACAGACACAGACACAGACACACACACACACACACACACACACACACACACACACACACACACACACACACACACACACACACACACACTCACTCACTTACAGAGATGCATTGCAAACACTTACATTCACAGCAGCAAACCAAGCAATGCCAGCGAAGATCCTTAGAAGGTGGTATGATAACTTCTTGAAAAATAGAAAGAAAAAGTAGGGAGGAAACGAAAGTAAGCAAATGACAAAAACAATGTGTGGTTAATTCATCAATGTTGCCTCCATGGCAAATGCAAAGTCGGCTTGCAGTCAGCACCAGTCCAGTAGAATCTATGGAGGCGAAATATCAACAAATCCACAAGAAATCGTCAAGCGGTCCACCCTGTCCCGCTGATGTGGCGCTCCATTTTTGTTGAGCAAAGCTGCACTTCACCCTGAATCTATAGTGAAGCAATTCAAAGTGCAAAAAAGCAATGTTATTGTTGACCATGTTTGAGTACTGAAGACAAATGTTTGTGAGATCGATCTAGGCAGGCTGAAGACTGCCAGAAAATGGAAAGTTGGGGAGCGACAAGATTCAGGAAATAACGAGACACACGAAATCAACAGACATGGACTGGGATCGAAAGAATTGAAGTAGTGATCACAGGCCAAAACATTAAGCAAAGGGCAGCAGATCAAAGAGTCATACCACGAATGTAGCCAGGCCTCCTCAAACTTTTTTTCCAGAGAAGTCAAGCAGGAGACTGCACATGTGATTAACACAGCCAGAGGAGAAACAGCGACATGGGAAGCTCTAACAGCCAAGTATCACATGGCAGGAGGCAGCAAATCACGACCCGGAACAGTGGTGACTTACTTTAGGTAGCTCATGCCTGAACACTTGCACGAGCGGGACAGGGTTCCTCTCTAAAGGCCTTCTGCTGATTATGTGTTATTATGTGTTTCTAGAGCTTCTTCTACAAACAAAGACATTTACTTGTGGGAAGGTAAATAAACACACTCTAACACTGCGTGCAAACTCTTGTTCAGATGTAATTCTGTACTGATGACCATCATAACACAACACTTGACACATTAGATGTCGCCACTTTCTTTTTCCACCACCGGCTCAAAAGGTTGGGACACAACCTCCAGAGAGTATCTTTATAGCGGGAACTCTGTCGAATGTAGATGAGAAAATTGCTGGAAGCGTTCACCACTTCAAACAGATGAGTCGCAGCTACTGATAGTTTAAACAGATTACACAGATACCCAGAGATGATAAAGCCAGGCACACGACTGAATATTGTCATTTCCCGAGTCACAGATGGAATTGTGCAAGTGACATACACAGCACACACGGTCACCAGCATCCGCGTCACCTTCACTTCCTGTTTCTCCACTGACGTCATATTGGATACTGTTTCTCGACGCCAAGTTGCGGTTAGTTTGAGGCGGAAGACGATGATGATGGTACAGATGATCACGACGACGAGAGAGAGGAAAGGGAGACTAACAAAAAGCATGTAGTTGTACATCACGTCAATGACAGTTCTGTAACGGAGATAGATAGAAGATCGGCGGATTATGTAAGTGGAGGTGTTGGTAATGGGGTCTGTGACTTCAACGGTCTGAAACTGCAAGGTGAAGGCAGTGTTGAGCACGATTTGAATGTACGCAGCCATTGCCAAGATCAGTATTCCCGTGTATCTACAAGAACAAACGTCAACGTCAAGAAAGTTTGTCGCACACAAGAAGTTTGATTTGTATAATCTGAGGAAATATACGTAATAATAAAGGTCACATACACACTCAGACCGAAATATTGTTGCTTGACCAATATGTTACCAAATCTTTGCGAGTGAAACCTTATCGCTTCGTTTGAGGAATTCTTAAAGCCTTTAGATTTATGCGGCGTTGAGTCATTTAAAATGGAACACTGTTGTTTTTAGTTACGATGAAATCACACTGCACTAGTCACATTATCAGAGTCTGTAAACTATAATAACGCTGTTTTATTGAACTATATACAATATACCTAAAACTAAAATACCATCAACTCATTCACAAAGTTGACATAATTGGTAATACTTGAACAACGTCTCTTCATGAGATCTTGAAATGATTTAATATAACTTAACATATTTAACATACCATTCCATTTTTTATGGCTGTAAAAATCATCTTGTAATTCATATTCGTCTTCAGCATGCACTCGTAAATGCGCATCACCCATACCCTCGCTCTGCTACACTCCTTCCTCATGTGCACAGGTACTTCTTACTTTTCTCGCTCTATATCACTCTCAGTGAGAAGAAGAAGAAGAAGCAGAAGAAGAAGAGAAGAAAGAAGAAGAAGAAGAAGAAGAAGAAGAAGAAGAACAAGAACAAGAACAAGAAGAACAAGAAGGAAAACAAAAAGAAGAAGAGCAACAACAACAACAATAAGAACGGCAACGACAGCATCATCATCATCATCATCATCATCATCATCATCATCATCATCATCAACAACAACAACAACAACAACAACAATAACGTTATCCAAAACCAAACCCATCCACTCACCTACCCTCCCACCAGTTATCCACCCTCGCCTCTGTATCTCTCTGTGTGTCTCTGTCTGTCTGTCTGTCTGTCTGTCTGTCTGTCTGTCTGTCTGTCTCTCTCTCTCTCTCTCTCTCTCTCTCTCTCTCTCTCTCTCTCTCTCTCTCTCCTCTCTCTCTCTCTATCTGACTTTGTTCTGAAGATCCTGGCAGCTTTGAGGGGACTCAGAACGCAGATGCATCGTTCCACAGCTATGACAGCAGTTGTGACGTTAGAAATGACCAGGAAACCCAGACAACTGGCCATCACTGTACCAGGGTGACGTTTCAGCCAGTAGTTTCCCGTCACAGGGTCCACCAGACTGATGAGAGCGTAGGACTTGCCACACATTAGGAATAGTAGGTACCCTGTGTCTGACACTGCCAGACTAACAGAACCACAGACAGAGAATGAATAACAAAATATATGCGAAGAAACGGGACATTTGTTCTTTCATTATATACTGTTCAAATAATTTAGAGCCAATTGAAAACATTCACACACAATTCAACCGAAAAACAAAATAATTTCTTCAAACAATTTAATTGAAAATTCATCTATGGAACGATACAATGACATCAGATATAAACGAATAACAGCTGCTCAAAAACAACTTCATGGGCTTAATTGATGAACACCTTCATTTCAGAAATCAGAACAGTCAAATCAAATGACAGTCAATGTCAATACTCAGTATGGCCGCCATTAGCGCGGATACAAGCTGGACATCTCTGTCTCATAGAGTCCACAAGCCTCCTGAGAGTCAGCTGGGGATGTTGTTCCACTCCCGCTGCAAGCAGTCGAAGAGCTGGCCCAGGTTCACTGCTGGGGGGTGGTTCTCGTGATGCAGGCACCCCAGAACGTCCCAGGCGTGCTTGATAGGGTTAAGGTTGGGCGAGGACGCCGGCCAGTCGAGGCGGTTGACCTGCTGCTCCTCCAAGAAGACGTTTACCACCCTGTCACGGTGGGGACGGGCGTTGTCGTCCTGGAGGATGGCGTCAGAGCCCAGGGCTTGCAGGACCAGAGGCTGAAGAATGTTGTCCCTGTACTCCACATCAGTTAGGTTGCCTTCAACTCGGTACAAGGTGGTTCTGAAGTTCCTTCCTATACCACCCCACACCATGATAGACCCCCCCCCCCCCCCCCCCCGTCATACCAGTCCCGTTCGATTACGTTGGCTTCTTGGTTGCATTCCACCGTCCCCCTCCAGACACGTATGCGACCATCGTGGAAGAGCCGAGCAAAACGCGACTCATCAGAAAACATCACCCGAGCCCAATGCTGCCTCGTCCAGGCCACATGAGCTTGGCACCAGGTCAGTCGCGCCCTATGGTGAGCCACCATCAGCATAGGTCAAACAGCTGGCCGTCTTGTTCAAAGGTTAACTTCTCTCAGGCAGTTCCGAACAGTTTGGTCGGAAATGTTGACATCCGCTGCAGCACGCAGTTGTTACCTGAGGTTGTTTGCAGTAGCAGTTCTTTGTCTCAGCGCCGTCAGAACTAGCAGCCTGTCCTGCAGTCTGGTGGTGGACCTAGGCCGACCAGACCGTCTTCGTTCAGCAGTACTACTGGTGGCATTGAAGCGGTCATGAAGTCTTTGGATGACAGCATGATTCACTTGAAGGCGACGACCAACTTCTCTGATGCCTACACCTTCTTGAAACCAAGCAACAACCCTTCCCCGGTCAGTGTCATTTAATCTCCGTCTTGGTGGCATAGTTAAAAACACCCCCAAAAGCGGATTTGTTATACCCACTGGTCAACAAAACTGGTTGCCATGTGTTCAGTAAAGGCACGACTTGCACGTGCAATGCGGTTTGCAGTCAGCCCAACTCTGCTGCCTCAGCTATGCACTCGCAAACCATGTTTTCGTGATTTCGGTGTTTCTTTTGTGAACTCGTTCAACCCACTAGACTCAGATTTAACTGAACACATGCCAAAACCAGTTTTGCATTGAAACAGTTGTCACACTTTCAGTGCAAAAATTGGACAAAAGCTTTGAATTTTATACACTACGATGCGTTATCTAAACTATATGAAAAATGCTGGTGGCTCTTAAATTAATTTGAGCAGTATATTAGAATGGGCTTAAAATTAGAAATGTTACTTAGAAAAAAACCACGATAGAAATAATGGAAAAGAACCAGCATGCTTTTGCCTGAGGAGGCTTCCCATTTACACAGGCGTTAAGGCTTACTCAGATGCTCACACGTAAAATTGTTTGACGATGAATTCTTTTTCAAAGAGAAGGGGAGAATAGTTGTCCGTTTGTTTGTTTGTGTGTTTGTAAACGTGGTATCACTCTTACTTATTTCCACAAAGGGAAACATTACCGTTAGCACTTCAGACATGAACAAGAAACTCAGAGAGAAGCACTACCGTCAGCACTTCAGACATGAACAAGAAACTCAGAGAGAAGCACTACCGTCAGCACTTCAGACATGAACAAGAAAGAGTGGGATATTCTACCGTCAGCAATTCAAACATTAAAAGGAAGCACAAAGGAAAATATTACAATCAACACTTCAAAATATACAGGAAACACAGATGGAAGCAACGCAGTCTACACATCGGAAATGAACAGGAAACACAGAGGTAGGCATTACAGTCGGCACCCCAAAAATGAACAGGAAACACAGAGGTAGGCATTACAGTCGGCACCCCAAAAATGAACAGGAAACACAGAGGTAGGCATTACAGTCGGCACCCCAAAAATGAACAGGAAACACAGAGGTAGGCATTACAGTCGGCACCCCAAAAATGAACAGGAAACACAGAGGTAGGCATTACAGTCGGCACCCCAAAAATGAACAGGAAACACAGAGGTAGGCATTACAGTCGGCACCCCAAAAATGAACAGGAAACACAGAGGTAGGCATTACAGTCGGCACCCCAAAAATGAACAGGAAACACAGAGGTAGGCATTACAGTCGGCACCCCAAAAATGAACAGGAAACACAGAGGTAGGCATTACAGTCGGCACCCCAAAAATGAACAGGAAACACAGAGGTAGGCATTACAGTCGGCACCCCAAAAATGAACAGGAAACACAGAGGTAGGCATTACAGTCGGCACCCCAAAAATGAACAGGAAACACAGAGGTAGGCATTACAGTCGGCACCCCAAAAATGAA
>CM031622.1:37461611-37466611 GCA_018398815.1 Conus ventricosus | reverse complement strand
TCTCTGCTTTCCCATTGCCCATAACATCACAGTGGGAAGGGATCTACTGTATCACAAGGTTTGTTTTGCAGCCCAGTAGTAGAACCTCCCACCTGCTTTTCTGCAAGTTCTGGTCTGTCTGGAGGGACTCTGAAGAATGGTTCGGCAGACCATGGGAAAGTGCATGTGAGATGAGGAGACCCTTTCTTGCATGTATGGTCTGAAAAGCACTACGAATTGCACAGGTTTCAGCTCTGAAGTTGGAGGAGAGCTGACCAGTAACGATAGACCTTGTGTCAGAGCTGCTGTCAGAAACCCTCACGTGGACCCACCTCGCCCACTTTGTACAGCATTTTCTGCAGGACCATTTGTATAAACTTGAGTCCAGGTGGTGTTTGGGTTGTTCCTGTCCAGCATATTCAGTGGTAGTCATTCCAGTCCTGTTGTGTAGTGGTTTTCACTTGTTCTGACTAAAAACGACATCGCAAATGACAAATGGGTATCTAGTGACTATCCCCTATCGTCTTTGAATATTGTGTATGTCTGGTTTCTCAGTTAAAAAAAAAGGTTTATAGTGTTTCTGCTGAAGTGCCTTCACAAGGTGATTTGGAAGTCGCCATTTGAAATGCAAAAGGTGGGATGGGAGCCACTCCATTTTCTCTCTTTTTCTCAAGGGTTTCTGATTTATTCTTTCCTGGGGTGATAGCAAGCCAGCTACTTTTCCACTGCGGCAATAAGAGTGGTTTACGTGCCAACTGTAATAATCCGAAGGCTGGCATTTTATATCTTGTCTAGATGGCCTGCATTGCATTTAGCTGGTGTAGACCAGGAGACGAAGGCGTATTCCATGTGGGGGCAAACATGCCCCGTGTTAACTTGGGTCAGGATCTTTGCGATGGCACCTCGCTCAGTGCTCACCAATTTCTTCATCACTCTGCCATGCATCCTGTTGATGTGAGGGGGCCAACTGGCCCTCCTGTCCAGAGTCACCCCAGGGTAGGGCAGGTTGTTTTGCTAAATATTGTTCCTGCATTCAATCTGCAGGCTGAACGCATCGTTGTTGGAGGACCGGAAAACAAACCGTCAGTTTATGTTCGGTTGACTGTGACAATGTTTTATTCGGTCTAGCCTTAGATTGGGTTCACTGTTGCTGCATCCGGTGTGCTGCAGTGTTGATCTGCCCTGTCCTGGACCACAATGCTACGTCATCAGCATGTAGTGCCCTGGACATGTGGGGGCTATCATCCAGTCTGAAGCTGCTTTCCCCTCTTGTCCAGGTATGGATTACCCCCAACTTAGAGAATGGCTGTTGCTGAAGTCATTACTCGTCAGTGGGTTTTGATTTGTCAGAGGTGGAATATGCCCGTCTTTGTCAGATGGGTGGCAGCTGTTGGTCATGATGATTTCTTTTCCTGGAAGAATCGCTTTCACTACTTGAAATTCCGTGTCACATGTTTTAATCTCTCAGTCGCAGGTATGGTGTGTCTTGCAAGAATGAAGACCCCTTCCTTCAGCACTTATCTAAGTAATGTAGGAAGACTTCATATCTTGTTATGGCAAATCAGTACGCATCAGTCAGATGTGTCTTCTGAATGCAGATGATACCAGTTTGGTCCTTTCTGAAGAACTCTGGAAAGTCAGGCTTCTTCTTGGAATGGCACCCAACGTTCCATTGTACAAAGTGAGATAGACTGGCCGGTTGTTGAGTGTAATCATTGCCACAGGTGTGTACGTTTTGAACTCCTCACCACCCTTCACTCTTCACCACCCTCCCGTCACTATTTACCACAAGTTGTGGCCGGACTCCTTAATGGCTGGAGGCCTGGCGCTGTCACCACCTGGTCAATCGTGGGACGAGCACCATACCATCGAAGATTCATTTGCATGGCTGGCATATCTGCCTTGTCTTCTCCTTATGAGCGGGGTTAGGGAGAAGGAGGTTTATCAGCTGCCCTCACCTAAGATGTTCTGTCTTCGGGGAGCACGGTCACGCTATTTCACCCATAGCTGGATCATAGATCAGTAAGTACCAAGATGTGTCCATTCACTGATAGATCTGCACACAGTGTCTCCTAAGGGCTGAGGGAGGGGGCAAAAGCCTTCCTAATTTTTATTCGCAGTGTAATATGCTAGACACACCAAGTTTAGCTTTAGAGGTGCAAGCTACCCAGTTTCTAGCACGACTTCCTATAAAATATGATTCTACACGACACAAACATGGTCGCAGATTGGAGAGAGGCTATGATGGATCAAGGTGACTTCTGCCGTAATGGCTAACTCTTTCATGTCACGTTACAGCGTCAGGAACAGCCACTGTCCATTCATTCAGCATGAATGCAAGCAAGCATGGCGCACAAGCAAAGCAGATGGAACATAAACTACCACCATCACCACAAGTAAATATGCTGGACTCAAGAGGGTTTAAAAAATTCTCAATGACTCAACACTGTTCACACTGTTGAAGTCTCAGCATCCCAATGAACTCCATCCCATCAGCAGAGACTGAGAGCCTTTGGTCAGCATGAGTCATTCAACAAGACGGCTTATGGCGTTTGATCCCAAAACTGGAGCTGAAAAGTGTGCTGAACAAGGACTGGGCCCCTGGTGCCGGCCACTTCCTTGTCTGCCAGATCTCATTACAGGTAATTTTCAGGACCCTGCTAGCTCCCTTGCACCCAGCCGGTATCAGCTGTGCTGTTTTAGTGTCTGTTCTGCCTGACTTCCCTTTCTGGAGCGATTACACTGTCGCCTCTACTTCACGTGGGTGTTCATCCTCATTTGATGACTGAGGACGATTCAGTTCATAAGGATCTCTATTAGATAAAAGTATGCAGTCCTGAGCAGCACGTGGTCTAGCATTGAAGATTATCTTGTTCTTCAAAGATACATTTTAGTGATTTGTCTTGGATAATAGTGGTTCATGCCTGCTTACTGGTTATCAACTTTTTCGCTCTTTGGCATGCTCTTATGGCATTTGTTGTGCTCAGGTTGTCCTCTGTGTTTGTGCACTGTTCTCCTGTTCAGTCTTCCATGGCGTTCGTCGTGTCACCTGTTCAGTCTTCCATGGCGTTCGTCGTGTCACCTGTTCAGTCTTCCATGGCGTTCATCGTGTCACCTGTTCAGTCTTCCATGGCGTTCGTCGTGTCACCTGTTCAGTCTTCCATGGCGTTCATCGTGTCACCTGTTCAGTCTTCCATGGCGTTCGTCGTGTCACCTGTTCAGTCTTCCATGGCGTTCGTCGTGTCACCTGTTTAGTTTTAACAGCTTTATGTATACTGTTTTGATCTGGTCATTGATTTTTGCGGTTTGTTCAGTTGTTGTTGCACTCTGTTTCCCTGTGCCTCTTGCCTGGTTTCTTTTTTGCTTTTTTAGTTTTTTCCCTCTAATCACACAAGTCAGCCTCTACAGTTATCACGGGATTAATTATTGAATAGCGTCTGCCAACAACACATTTGCTGTTTTCGTTGTTTCTTTATTAAATGGGACATTCATTGTTTCTACCTCTGCAACATCTTCACTATAGAAAGCTAATGGTGCGAATTATGATGTGACATTGACAGCAACCACCATTCACCACCTCATTCTCTGTCTCTCTAATTCTCTGTCTCTCTGTCTCTCTTTCTCTGACTCTCTCTCTCTCTCTCTCTCTCTCTCTCGCTCTCTCTCTCTCTCTCGCTCTCTCTCTCTCTAACTTTGTGTGTGTGTGTCACACAGGCACACAAAACACACACACACACACACACACACACACACACACACACACACACACACACACACACACACACACACACACACACACACACACACACACACACACACACACACACACACACACACGCACGCACGCACGCACGCACGCACGCACGCACGCACACACACACACACACACACACACACACACACACATTCCTTTGCATTATCAGCTAAGCTCATTGTCGACGCCCGTCATCACCCCCCTCCCCCTTTTTTTTTCCTCACCACCCTCCCAACGTCTGTCTGACTGACTGTTCCACGCCAATACACTGATAGTGACGTGGTGCTTGTGTGAGGCCCAAGTATTTCTATTGTCTTGTCTTCACTTTCATTATTTTTTCAAACGGAGATTAAAGGTCATCATTACTAAATTGAGATCGCTTCCAGTGTTTGCTTCTGGAGAGCATCTGGTCTTTGAAATTCAGGCAGGATCAGAGCTGTTTCTTTGCCAATATGTCGTCAAAATGAGGTGAGAGAGATCGGTCTGTAGTTGGCAGCTGAATTTCGGTTACCCTTTGTGAACACTGCCGTCACGTTCGCCCTTTTCCAGTCATCTGGGACACATCCATCTGCCAGGGACTTTGTGAAGAGCGCAGAAAGCAAGGGCGTGATCTCGTTTGCATATTCTTTCAGCACCATTGCTGGGATTTCATCTGGTCCCGCCGCTTTATGTGGGTTGATGTTCTTCAGCAACTTGCGTACCCCTTCCTCATCGATTGTGATCTCGGCCATTGCAGGGGAGGGCGTTCCTGATGGGATTGGAATGTTGCTGTCATTTTCTCTTGTGAAGACCGACTCGTATTGATGGTTTACGTTTAGGATGTTGGCCTTATCTTTCGGGGATGCATGTAGTCTTCCATGAGCTCGTAATGGAGACACCCATGTGCTGTCGCGTCTTAAGGATTTTATGTAGCTCCAGAATCGTTTCTGATTGCTTCCCCTCAACTGCTCGTCGTCGCTTTCTGGAGAGTCTATGATGTTGTTGATGAATGTCCAGTAGGACTGCCGCTGTTCACGCTGTACTTTGCTCTTTATCTGTAGGTATTTTCGTCGTTCCAGGAGTGTGGGTCCTCTGTCATTTCTCTCTGTATTGCAAAATTGCCCTCCAGTATCTGGTCAGTTTATTGTTGCATCCCCCTTAACGTTAGCATTTCAGTTTTCTATCACTATCAGTCTTAAGTGTTTGGTCAAGAAAAATAGTTTTCTTCCCATTGCTCGTCGGCTTAATATAGATTTTTCCTTACAGCTATACTGTTTTGTTCTTTTTT
>CM031622.1:37449111-37456611 GCA_018398815.1 Conus ventricosus | reverse complement strand
ACTATACAGTGCTGTTATCAACAGAAGGCTGCAGGACTGGGTAGAAGAAAAGAACCTCACTTGTGAACTTCAAACTGGATTTAAGCGGAACTATTCTACAATAGATCATATGTTTACTTTAATGGCATTTGTGCGAAAACAATTTTGTTTGAATCGCAAATTATATGTTGCTTTTATTGACTTCGAAAAAGCCTTTGATTCTGTTAATAGAAGTATGTTGTGGCATATTTTGTTTAAAAATGGAATCAGAGGGAAATTATATTGAAGTGTCATGAGCATGTATGACTCTGTCAAAGCTAGAGTGAGAAGCGGTGGGTCTTTGACTGATTGCATAAACTGCACGACTGGTGTTAAGCAAGGTGATGTGTGCAGTCCTATATTGTTTTCCTTATTTAATAATGAACTGACATTAGAAGTTACCAACTCTGGACGACATGGAGCAAAGTTTATAAATGATTTTTTAGAAATTTTCATTCTTCTGTTAGCAGACGATGTTGTATTAATGTCTGAAACTATAATTGGTTTACAAACCCAGCTGACAGTTTAGAAAGAGCTTCTTTTGCATTGCAGCTAAAAATAAACATGACGAAAAGTAATATAATTGTGTTTAGAAAGGGCGGTTATCTTGCCGCCAGAGAAAGGTGGACATATAATGGAGTCGAAATGCCCGTAGTGAATGCTTATAAATATCTTGGTATTTAATCTATTTTTCTACACGCTTAAGCTTTACCTTTTCTTGTAAAGATCTTGCAAGTAGAGCTAAATATGCTTTATTGTGTATTTTGAGGAAATTGGTACAGTTAAATAACGAATCTCTATCTTTGTTGTTGAAATTCTTTGATACTCAAATTCAACCAATGTTACAATAGGGTGCTGAGCTATGGGGCTTTGATTCTGCTGCTATGCATGTTGAGAAATTCATTTGTATGCTCTGAAGAAATTTCTTGGTGTTTCGATGAGAACACCAAATGATTTGGTATATGGAGAGACTAACCGATATCCTATCTATTTAATATCTGTGATTAAATGTATTCGTTACTGGTTAAGGATAACACAAATGGAACCACACAGAGTACATTATAAAGCCTATACGATGCTCTTGGAGTTAGATGCAAGGGGTAAGAAAAATTGGGTCTCGAATATAAGGCTAAAGTTATATGAATATGGATTTGGTTTTGTATGGGAAAATCAGGGTGTTGGCGATATAAATGCTTTTGTCCGTGTTTTTCGGCAAACATTGATTGATTGTAGATGGCAGAGGTGGAACGCTCATGTTGAAGACAGTAATAGATTTGATTTTTATAGAATGCTAAAACCTATGCATTGTGTTCCGAGGTATTTGTCAATGGTTACTGACAGACATTTGAAATATATGATAACCAGGTTCAGATTTGGTATAATAGATATCTGTGCACATTCACAGCGTTACAGACATTTAAATGATCGTGTGACTGTTTGTCCATTATAATTTAAGATATACAACAAGGGAATAACAGTTTAATTTAAATAATTTTTGCAATATACTTAACAACGCATGTTTCGCTCTGCTGGCAAGATTTTGACACGACTCAGTAAAACTCAATCTTGTTGAAAAATGAATACCTAAATACTTATAAACATTAACAACGGGTATAGGGATTCCATTGTAAGACCAATGTTCTCTCGCTGCTAGGTATCCACCTTTCCTAAAAACGACTATATGCTTTTATTCATGTTCAGCTTTAGATGGAGTCCTGATGCTGCTCTATATAGGCTGTTTAATTGTGTCTGTAACCCAACTATTGTTTCAGACAAGAGAGCCACATCATCTGCCAAAAGTAATATAAATAATTCAAAGTAGTCACACGTAAATGTAGCACCATGTTTCCCATTTCTGATTACTTCCAACGCTCATTCATTTATAAATAAAGTGAACAATACTGGACTAGTAACATCGCCTTGTTTTACCCCTCGGGTACAATTTATAAAGTCTGTCAGTTTTGAGCCGGAACGAATTCTAGTTCTGACTGTAACATACATGCTGTGGATACACCGGAAAGGTTTCCCTTTGATACCATTTTTCAAAAGAATAGGCCAAATAAGTTTCTTTCAATAGAGTCAAAAGCTTTTTCAAAATCAATAAAAGCAACGTAGAGTTTGTGGTTAAGACAAAACTGCTTTTGTATTAAAGCTAATAATGTGTACATATGATCAGTAGTAGAGTAACCTCTTTTAAATCCCGCTTGTTGTTCCCCAGTAGATTATGCAACTCAATCCATTCCTGAATTCTGTTGTTTACAATAGAACTATAGAGTTTACTGCTTGTATTTGATAGCGATATTCCTCTGTAATTATTAGGATGGTCTTTGTCACCTTTTTTGAATAAAGGTAGTGCAATACTTTCCGTCCACTTATCTGGGAAGATTTCCTTATCAAACAAAGTATTAAGAAGTATTAAACAAAGAAGTCAATAACGCGATTCCCAGCGTGCTTTAGCATCTCCCCAATAATTTCGTCTGGACCAGCCGATTTACCATTCTTTAACTTCCTTATCGCTAATGACACTTCTTCTCTAGATATTGGGCGGTTCATGGAACCGTCATCGTCATTCTCGTCATTATTATCACTTGCGTCACTAGTATCACTAGCATCATCATCATCACAGTTATCAATTATACAAGAATCTTCTGTTTCTAAATTTGTTTCCAGTAATTTTTTTAAGTGATTATACCAGTCAACCATTGTTATATTGTTATATGGTTGTTTTCTTTTAAAGGAAACTCTACTCACATTTTCCCAAAACTGTCTTTGATCATTAACTGATGCAATTAGCGACCCTAACAATGAATCAATATGTTAGTTTCTTGCAGGTAATGAATCTGCTCCCTGGCTACTGCGAAGTCCGCTGACTGCAATGGATGCTACTCCTACAGCTCATCTGGCTTTCACTGGTTATATGCTCTCAGCACAATTGACTAGAATCGAAAGGAGCCAATATTAACAAACACACATGAAATTGTTTGATCTCCCACCTTGCCTCACTGCCGTTTCGCTCTACTTTCTGAAAGGAAAGCTGAAACTAAAAATGAATTCATTATCGAGTTATTCGAAGCGGGGAAAGTAGTATTAACACCCACGGTTTTGAGAAGTCGGGAGAAATGTTTGCAAGATCGATCTAGCCAAGGCTGAAGACTTGCAGAAAATGGAAAAATGGGGAGCGACAATAACCAGGAAATAAGAACACATAACATACCAACAGACAGGGACTGGGATTAACAGAATTTAAGTAGCGATTACAGGCAAAAGAGTAAGCAAAGAGAGACATGTGGTAATGGTAATGTTGCTTACAGCCCAGCCGACCGCAAAGGGCCATATCAGGGCTAACATCGCGTTAAAGTTAACTCACAAGTCATTAAAAAAATAAGAAAACAAAAAACCTCATTCACACAACTCTTTAAAACACCTTCCAAAAATACACAGGAAATTTTGTTTAAAAATCTTTCCTTAGCAGAGATGCTAAAAGAAGAAAATGACAAAAGAATCTAGAAATCCGTTCAACAAAACTGGCGTGGCCAATGAACATCATGGGAAGGTGCATTTTAAAGACGTCTGAGGTGAAATGAAATAAAGCGTTGGCCCCTCACAGAATCAGTTGATATGATCGTGTCTGTACATGACCGCCAGTCCCAAAACGCAGTTATGTGAAATGATGGAAATCAGATGATCCGTGTGTCTAATCTGTCCATCAAACTGTGGAATCTATTCTGAATTCATGGTGAACAGCACTAATCAAGGCAGATATCAATGGAGGTGAAAGCAAGCGTCCATGAGGAATGTACACATGTGATTACCACCGCCAGAGGAAAAAAAGTAATCAGATTAGCAGCAAATTCGAATGCGGTAGGAGACCTTAAATCACGGTCTGGAGCAGTTCTGACTTCCTGGCCGTGGCAGTGGAAGGTGCTGGACAGAGTGGAGAACTGTTAACACTCAACACACCTTCTACAATGGGAAAAACATCCAGAAATGATAAGAGCGGTTCGAGAGAGCGAATGGTACTGTGAACCCGCTTGTAAAAATATTATGATTCAGATCATTGTACCATATAAAAGCAGAATGGTGAAGTCACACATCTACGAGATCTTAGAAGTATGCCAGGAACCAGCAGATATAGGGAACTTGGATTCAAAACTTAAGTCTTTGCCATGAAGTTGGAGCAGGGTGTTTTTATATGAATGTACGTATGACGTAATGAAATACCTTTCCATTTCTGGAAAGAAAAGAACCAGAGACTTAGTAGCAATGGGCTGAAACACAGCTGAGAAGAATTGCACCTTCATCTGGATCCGGTCAAGAAGGAACAAGAGTCAGCTTCATTCGGCTTACATTTCCCTGCTTACAACAAGTGCTGGGTTCTGGGTGGTTCAGAGAGCCGTCACATGTTGACTTGTCTTTGAGGTGCCCAGTTATCCAGAACGAGGAATTGTGAATCCTGGCTAAACCCACTAGGAAAGGAAAGAAAATGATAGCGAAAGGGCATCCAGGGGTCATGACGTGGATGCAACCAGGCTGCCTCAAAGAGTAATAAGTTCAGGCCCGAACACGTGCATGAGTAGGACAGAGTTCTCTGCAGACCTTCCGCGGTTAGCTAGCTGTTCCTAAAAGAGTCTTCTGTCTGAAACACATGGTAGACAAGCAAAAGGACACCACACTAATGTTGTTGTTCGGAACAGATTTATTTCCGAAATGATGACCATCATAATACAACATTTAATACGTTAGTTGTCGTCACGTTCTTTTTTCCACCACTGGCTCAGCAGATTGAGACACAACCTCTGGAGTGTAATCTGATACCGGGAACTCTGTCGAATGTATATGAGAAAATTGCTAGAAGCATTCACTACTTCAAACAGATGAGTCGCAGCTACAGATACTTTAAACAGATTACACATATATCCCGAGATGAGAAAACCGGGCACACGACTATTTGCCATTTCCCGAGTCACAGATGGAATTGTGCAAGTGACATACACAGCACACACGGTCACCAACATCCGCGTCACCTTCACTTCCTGTTTCTCCGCTGACGTCATATTGGATACTGTTCCTCGACGCCAAGATGCGGTTAGTTTGAGGCGGAAGATGATGATGATGGTACAGACGATCACGACGACGAGAGAGAGGAAAGGGAGACTAACAAAGATCATGTAGTTGTATATCACGTCAATGACAGTTCTGTAACGGAGGTAGAAAGAAGATCGGCGGAGGATATAAGTCGAGGTGTTGGTGATGGGGTCTGTAACTTCAACGGTCTGGAACTGCAGAGCGAAGGCAGCATTGAGCACAATTTGAATGTAAGCAGCGAAAACCACGATAAGTATTCCCGTGTATCTGCAAAAGCAGACGTGAACATAAGAAAGTTTATCACACAAACAGAAGACTGATTTGTATGAGGCAGTTTCATAGAGGTTATACATTTATTCAGACGAAAATGACATTGCTTGATTAATAATTTGCCAAATCTTTGAAAGTAAATTCAAATTGCTTCTTCCACATATTTTTTTTTAAACCTTTGAACCTGAAGTCAGTTAAATGCAATACTGGTTTCCTTCTGTTCATTCACTCTGAAATCACACCTTTTTCACGTCATCGAATTCTGTAAGCCATAGTAATGCTGTTTCACTGAACTATTTACAAATACTTAAAGCATCACGTTCGCATAGTTTACAAAATTGTTAAAACCATGCTGTCTGATTGTCTGTGAATACTACAAACCAGAACAACTTGTACAAATGTTCTCCTTGTAATTCATCTTCACAAAAACACAATTGCGAATATGCCCCACCCACACTCTACACGTTGCAGCCCTCCTTCTTCAAATACACAAAAACTTCCTCCTTTTCTCGTTTTATTTCAAGCTCAATGAATTTATTTAATTGGAAAATAAAAAGCAAGAAGAAGAAGAAGAAGAAGAAGAACACCACCACCACCAACAACAACGACAACAACAACAACAACAACAACAACAACAACAACAACAACAACAACAACAACAACAACAACAACAACGACAACAAAACAACAAAAGTGGTGGTGACAACGACATTACGAACTACATTTTCGACAACATTATCCAGAACTCTCTCTCTCTCTCTCTCTTCTCTCCTCTCTCTCTCTCTCTCTCTCTCTCTCTCTCTCTCTCTCTCTCTCTCTCTCTCTCTCACTCTTCTCTCTCTCTGACTTCGTTCTGAAGATCCTGGCAGCTTTGAGGGGACTCAGAACACAGATACACCGTTCCACAGCTATGACAGCCGTGGTCACGTTGGACAGGATCAGGAAACCCAGAGAACTGGCCATCACTGTACCAGGGTGATGTTTAAACCAATAGTTCCCAGCCACCGGGTCCACCAGACTGATGAGAGCGTAGGACTTGCCACACATCAGGAACAGCAGGAACCCTGTGTCTGACACCGCCAGACTGACAGAACCACAGACAGAGACAAAATACTAAAGAGACGCGAAAACATGGACATCTGTTCTTCATCAAGGAATGGGCTTGAAGTTCAGTGTGTTTACAAAAAAGAATGAGCACAAAAGAAACAACGGAAAAACAAACAGCATACTTTGGTACGAGTCGACGGCCCGTTTGCACAGGGAAGAACACTTACTAAGATTTTCAAACGTAAAATTGTTTGATGATGGATTGATTTCACAAGAAGAGTAACTAGTTTTTCAGTTGGCACGTGTATCTGTTTCCAAATGTAGCATTATATTCTTACTGCTTTGAATATGCCTTTACTCTTTGTAGGCGAGTATGTATGCATGCATGTATGTATGCGATGTGTGTGTGTGTGTGTATGTGTGTGTGTGTGTGTGTGTGTGTGTGTGTGTGTGTGTGTGTGTGTGTGTGTGTGTGTGTGTGTGTGAGAGAGAGAGAGAGAGAGAGAGAGAGAGAGAAAGAGAGAGACAGAGAGAGACAGAGAGACACACACACACACACACACACACACACACACACACACACACACACACACACACACACACACACACACACACACACACACACACACACACAGAGAGAGAGAGAGAGAGAGAGAGAGAGAGAGAGAGAGAGAGAGAGAGAGAGAGAGAGAGAGAGAGAGAGAGAGAGAGAGAGAGAGAGAGAGAGAGAGAGAGAGAGAGAGAGAGAGAGTACCATGCAATGTCTCTGTATCTGTATATTCGGGGTTTGTAAATGATGTTATCTATACTTTGGAATTTCCTTCTAACTTGAGGTTTCAAGAGAGAGCCTTCAGGGATGTTGCTTTTATTTCTTATACTTTTTGAGTTAGTAACGACGTGAAAAATGGATTGCTATACAGATCTGACCCTATTGTTGTCAAAACTATTCCATTTTCTGGCTTGAAACACCACCGGATGGCTTCTCAACTGATTAAATTTTAGACCTCGTAATTTCCTTGTTGAACTAGAATTGTATGAACCAAAATAAGTCACAGCACTGAAAATCCAAATATTACGATG
>CM031622.1:37441611-37444111 GCA_018398815.1 Conus ventricosus | reverse complement strand
TATATATATATATATATATATATATATATATATATATATATATATATATATATATGTATATATATATATATATATATAGTTAAAACAAGTTAAAAGAGGAATCTTAAAACTATCTACAAATTTGTTTCGAGCGTGTTTCGCTGTCCTCAGGATGGCCCTCGGTTTGCCCACCGCCGATGTTATATAGCGTGTGGGCTCCCGTTTGCGGTTGTTTGCACGTGCGGGTTGGCTGCACGTGTTTTTGGGGGGCTTTCAGGTTTTTGTTTTGGATATGTTCACTAACAACGATTTCCATTTATGCCTGCAGTTGTTTACTATTTCTGTTTTGGTGTTTAAAGTTGCTAAGTATGGTTTGCATAGTATTAACCATTTTTCAGTTAAACATAGGTTGCACCTTTTTGAAACATTGCTGTATGGTGATGCTCTTTTTATGATTGTCCAGGATAAATTGTAGCTTGTTTTTGCGTCTTTAAGTTTCCAGATATATTTGCTCAGTTCTGTTTGGTTTTTATATTTTTCTTTATTAAATGACTGTTTGTGGTTTGCATATCTGGTTTTGAAGTGGTTTTCAGTGATCCCTATGTATGTTTCTTTTTCATTTTCTGATGTCACAGTAGCCTGGTATACAATGTTGCTGTGAAGACATTTGTTGTTTAGTGGGCACTGCTCCTTTCTGGTGCAATTGCAAGATTTCCTTTCTTCACCCTTCTTTGCTGTGTTGATTTTCATTTTGTTAGATGCGTCAATCAGGTTTTTGAGGTTGGGCATACATGAGTACGATAGTGTGACAGTGTTTTTGTTAAATATTTTGGACAATTTGTGTTCTTTTGGAAATGAAGTTGTTAGGATTCTAAAGAATTCTTTCCCTATGTTCGTTTTGACTTTCCCGTCGTATGGGGGGTTATACCATATGATTTTTCTTTTCCTATTTTTCTTGCTTTTATTTGTGTTGTTGTCTGGGTTGTATTGTAATTTGTAATTGTATCCACTTGTTTGTAGTGCCTCCTGGTATTCTACTGCTGCATTGTTGAACACTCTCTCACTGCATGACAGGTTTGATAGTCTCTTGTTTATGCCATGGGGTATGGTCTTCAATACAGATGGTGGATGGTTACTTTTGGTGTGTACATAAAGAGGTGTATCGTTGGGTTTCTTGTATGGTTTGTATATATGATTGTTGAGATCCAGTGTTATGTCTAAGTAGTTCACTACCTTTTTGTTTGCTTCAATGGTAATCTTTAAGTTGTGGTTTTGGAAGATTTTGCATAGTTCTTTCTTCTTGTTTTCGATGGTTCTTGGGTTGTTGGTTAGTGCAGCAAGGCCATCGTCTCTGTATAGTCCGACTTGTTTTCCGAGTTTTTTCTTGATGTTGGACAGCATGAATAGTCCGACCAGTTCACATGTTTCTGCACCATCATATGAACCCATGGTTACGTCGAATGTTGAGTTTCAAAACCAGATATGCAAACCACAAACAGTCATTTAATAAAGAAAAATATAAAAACCAAACAGAACTGAGCAAATATATCTGGAAACTTAAAGACGCAAAAACAAGCTACAATTTATCCTGGAAAATCATAAAAAGAGCATCACCATACAGCAATGTTTCAAAAGGTGCAACCTATGTTTAACTGAAAAATGGTTAATACTATGCAAACCATACTTAGCAACTTTAAACACCAAACCAGAAATAGTAAACAACTGCAGGCATAAATGGAAATCGTTGTTAGTGAACACATCCAAAACAAAAACCTGAAAGCCCCCCAAAAACACGTGCAGCCAACCCGCACGTGCAAACAACCGCAAACGGGAGCCCATACGCTATATAACATCGGCGGTGGGCAAACCGAGGGCCATCCTGAGGACAGCGAAACACGCTCGAAACAAATTTGTAGATAGTTTTAAGATTCCTCTTTTAACTTGTTTTAACTAATGTTGCTCCCCAAGGGGTCGAGCACTTTTAAAGTCATTTTAGGCTTTTTAATCATATTCATCCTATATTATATATATATATATATATATATATATATATATATATATATATATATATATATATATATATATTATATATATATATATATATATATATATATATTATATATATATATATACTGCTGAATAATTAAACAGTATGTATATATATATATATATATATATATGTTACAGTGAATTTACAAAGTCCAGCGAAAATGTGAAGTCGCTAGTAAGATTACGTTCAATGTAATTTTACTGTTTCATTCGGGGTTTTTGCAAAATCGCTGGTTTTCAAAGGAAATTTACAAATTTCCTGAATAAATGAGCCAGGAACTTTGTAAATAAACTGTGTCTTGGACAAAAACTTCTCTCTCTCTCTCGCTCTCTCTCTCTGTTTTTTTTTTTTTAAAAGCTTTGTGGTTTGTACAATTGCATATATAAAAAAAGTGAGATAACCAACAAGCGCTTGTGGACTTGAATGACAGAAGAAGGAAAAATTTGAATGGAAAAAGAAGAGGAAAAATAA
>CM031622.1:37418460-37422445 GCA_018398815.1 Conus ventricosus | reverse complement strand
GTGTGTGTGTGTGTGTGTGTGTGTGTGCGATGAAAAAGAATCAGAAGACTGTGTTTGATTTTGTTGTATTTATTACAGAAGAAATACGGGGTTAGAATTGTTCGGAAACAAAATCACTTACTAGTTTCATGCAAAGCTTGAGACTTTGGTCATGTCATGTGCGTGTGGCTGCCAAAGTTCAGCTGCATGAAACTGCCATTGTCAGTTACATTGCGCACTTTGGATCAAACAAGCTTTAAACGTTAAGTGATCCGACTTTTTTGCTGATGTAGTCTGAGCAGAGGCATGTATCAAACTTGTGAACTAATCAATGAGGGAAAATAATCTTGCCATTAAGCGCTGATGTGAGTTAGTTTTGATCGATTTTGTGTGTATTGTCATTGTTGTAATGTTGCCTAACAACTTGTGCACACAATATCATGCTGTTTCTTCGTTCTCTGCAGGAAAATAAACCTAGTCGAGTTTGGTATTAAAAGAATTGTCTGCAATTCGCCAATACAGTCGTCTCAGGAGCGTATAAGTATTATATTCTTCACGACAACAACGAATTGTCAAACTGACAACCCCCTTTTTAACGGCCGCGCAGCAATGCCGAAAACACAGCTGCTGGACTTGTTGCGTGCACGGCTGACAGGCAGCGCTGTGTACAGCGCAGTAAGCTAGGGGGTAGGGAGCCGCCTGCAGTAAACACTGCCTTCCCTGACCTTGGCAAGTGCAGCAGCCGGAGAGGTGTTAACTCCCTTGCTTCGCTGAACACTAAAGAACTCGCTCTGAACAGCCGTGATATATATATATATATATATATATATATATATATATATATATATATATATGCGGCAAGTCATTACTATAATGATGGAGGAAATTGTTAACCTACACTTGTTTTCCCCCATTACTTAATTGTTCAGCATTATATTGTTAGGTCAATCAGTGGGCGATTGCATCTCTTAGGAGATCCAGGTAAAGTTGTTCTACACAATTCTTAGCCGCTGACAATGCTTTACTATAACGACAAGTCATTATTATAACGACTGAAGAATTGTTAACCTGCACTTGTTTTCCCCCACTACTTAATTGTTCAGCATTCTATAGTTTGGTCAATCAGTGGGAGATCGCATTTCTTAGGAGAACCAAGTAAAGGTTGTTCTGTACAATTCTTAGCCACTCACAATGCTTGGGTTATTGAACAGCAGAGCTGACCACTCAGGCTGTTCCATATCTTTTGATCTCCCTTGCATCCTTGAATGGATCCTCAAGCATAGGCTCAAAGATTGTCCCCTACATTTTATACTGTTTGAATAATGCTCTTAGTTTTTCAGCAACCTTTTTCCTCTCACACTTTCGTATTGTTCCATTTTACTACCCTTCGCCGGTTGCTTTGGGGGTGCTATTGGATTCTTTTCTGAACCCTTGTGGTGAGAACACCACAGAATTATGGACTGTGGTGTGTCTCTATTTGACACCAAGAGCACAGGCACGATCAGCCGTGTCTTCCTGATGAGTCCGATCCAGCGGACGAAAGGCCTAGGAGCAGGCAATACAAATAAATGTGCCTTCAACAGGGATTACGATGGTTTCCTCAGGCAGCTCGTGAAGGGGTTCTCATATTTATAATATATTCCCCCGTTTTCTTCATCTTCAATTATTTTTTTTTTTAAGTTCAAATCTTTGCCAAGTCATTACTATAACGACTGAAGAATTGTTAACCTGCACTTGTTTTCCCCCACTACTTAATTGTTCAGCATTCTATTGTTTGGTCAATCAGTGGGAGATTGCATTTCTTAGGAGATCCAAGTAAAGGTTGTTCTGTACAATTCTTAGCCACTCACAATGCTTGGGTTATTGAAAAGCAGAGCTGACCACTCAGGCTGTTCCATATCTTTTGATCTCCCTTGCATCCTTGAATGGATCCTCAAGCATAGGCTCAAAGATTGTCCCCTACATTTTATACTGTTTGAATAATGCTCTTAGTTTTCCAGCAATTTTTTTCCTCTCACACTTTCGTATTGTTCCATTTTACTACCCTTCGCCGGTTGCTTTGGGGGTGCTGTTGGATTCTTTTCTGAACCCTTGGTGGTGAGAACACCACAGAATTATGGACTGTGGTGTGTCTCTATTTGACACCAAGAGCACAGGCACGATCAGCCGTGTCTTCCTGATGAGTCCGATCCAGCGGACGAAAGGCCTAGGAGCAGGCAATACAAATAAATGTGCCTTCGACAGGGATTACGATGGTTTCCTCAGGCAGCTCGCGAAGGGCTTCTCATATTTATAATATATTCCCCCGTTTTCTTCATCTTCAATTATTTTTTTTAAAGTTCAAATCTTTGCCAAGTCATTTACTATAACGACTGAAACATTGTTAACCTGCACTTGTTTTCCCCCACTACTTAATTGTTCAGCATTCTATTGTTTGGTCAATCAGTGGGAGATTGCATTTCTTAGGAGATCCAAGTAAAGGTTGTTCTGTACAATTCTTAGCCACTCACAATGCTTGGGTTATTGAAAAGCAGAGCTGACCACTCAGGCTGTTCCATATCTTTTGATCTCCCTTGCATCCTTGAATGGATCCTCAAGCATAGGCTCAAGATTGTCCCCTACATTTGATACTGTTTGAATAATGCTCTTAGTTTTCCAGCAACTTTTTTCCTCTCACACTTTCGTATTGTTCCATTTTACTACCCTTCGCCGGTTGCTTTGGGGGTGCTGTTGGATTCTTTTCTGAACCCTTGGTGGTGAGAACACCACAGAATTATGGACTGTGGTGTGTCTCTATTTGACATCAAGAGCACAGGAACGATCAGCCGTGTCTTCCTGATGAGTCCGATCCAGCGGACGAAAGGCCTAGGAGCAGGCCATACAAATAAATGTGCCTTCGACAGGGATTACGATGGTTACCTCAGGCAGCTCGTGAAGGGCTTCTCATATTTATAATAATACATTCCCCCGTTTTCTTCATCTTCAATTATCTTTTTTATTTTTTTAAAGTTCAAATATTTGCCAAGTCATTACTATAACGACTGAAGCATTGTTAACCTGCACTTGTTTTCCCCCACTACTTAATTGTTCAGCATTATATATATATATATATATATAAAATATATATATATATATATATATATATATACAACAAACTAATAAATTCCAAGGATAAGTACCGCACCGTTCCAGCAACTTACAGAGCAGCTTGGTGTTGCAATGACTGCAAGAAATATTGAATTATAAACAAAGCTTGCTCTTATGTCTTAGATTGAAGAAATAGGGGAGATTCGCATTCATATCTGCAGTGGCAGATGATTCTGCCTAACTAACAGTATGTGCTTGAGTGGGTGAATGGGGAAAAAATAAAATAGATGCTTCTCAAAATGAGCCTTCAGCAAGCTTATATTCTCCAAGGGGGAGACATCCTCCAATAGGGAGGGAAACTCACTTACATATAACTCCTGGTCATATACCGATATTTCGAAACTTGGTGGTTTCTCCTCAGTGACCGCGGAAAGTGGTAATTTGACTCCTCTGCCTTTTCAGTTTTAAGAAGAATGCAATCCCAGAAAAGGTTGGTATGCAATACCGTAGTATGTTTGTTGAGTTTTCAAAAAACCAACCAAAGGTGCCATCTAAGAAGCAAAAGAAAATCAAAAAAGAGCAAAACAAGCTACATTTTCTTGTGAAAATTAGAAAATATAAAAAGATATCCTCTGAGACACAAGTGCTGAGGGCCAGTTCTTGGAATGAATCCGCAAGGGACTAAAATACAACAAACTAATAAATTCCAAGGATAAGTACCGCACCGTTCCAGCAACTTACAGAGCAGCTTGGTGTTGCAATGACTGCAAGAAATATTGAATTATAAACAAAGCTTGCTCTTATGTCTTAGATTGAAGAAATAGGGGGAGATTCGCATTCATATCTGCAGTGGCAGATGATTCTGCCTAACTAACAGTATGTGCTTGAGTGGGTGAATGGGGAAAAAATAAAATAGATG
>CM031622.1:37368460-37400960 GCA_018398815.1 Conus ventricosus | reverse complement strand
AGAGCCCTGAAAGCAATGGCAGAAGCGGCAGAGAGGTGTTCAAGCTGGATCTGGTCAAGGAGGAACGAAAGTGAACTTCAAAAGGCTTAATTTCCCTACAAATATCAGGTGTCCCTGTGGCTCAGTGGTTAAAGCGCGAGTCATTAAGTGGAAAATGAGCATTACCAGAGGGTCATGGGTTCGAATCCCAGCCATGGCTCGTCCCAAGATGGGGAAACAAAAAAAGGGGCAGCAGAGGGACATCCGGAGTCATGAACCGGGTGTGGCCCAACCCCCCTAGAGTGTCAGGAGATAAGGGCCGAAACACTTGCTTGAAGGGGGCTTCTCTTCTGAGGACTCTCTGCTGCCACGCTCTCCACGAGTTTCTTTCTACTCTACACAGTATACTGGAAATTGCACTCGGATGAGCACCATCAAAACTGATCCAAGCTCCAGTTCAAGTCTCCTTCAGCTCCTGGTCATTACTTTTCGGTGTTTTCTCCCCCTTCTGTCTCATGTTCTATTTCTTCTCTTTTGATTTTCTGTCTTCTTTTTTGTCTCTTTTTTTTCGGAGTTTCTCTTTCTGTTCTCCTTTATGTTCTGTTTTGTCTTCCAAGTTTATCTCTTTATCTCTTTATCTCTTTGTTCTATTTCATTTTACTGTTACTTTATATCATCTTTCCTCTTTTTTGAATTTCTCTCTTCTTTCTTTCCTTCTCCTTCTTGCTGATGTCTGCGATTAAACACTTTCAAAAGGCCTTTCCCTTCAGCCCTTCAGTCTACACAGTGAGTCAGATTCTAATGGTTTTTCTTTCTTCTATGCCATCTGTTACACTAAACAATCTTTCATTGCAACATCATGCTTGTGGAAACAGATGAGATGTTCACTCCGGTGACCTGACTACAGTGTCTCTACATCGCTTCATGGTCAGAAACTGCTCAGAGTGCTGACACTATCGTCCATATCCTAAGGAAATCAACTTTCAAACACTCTAATTGTGAACTGCCCTGGCATTGACTGAGTCATGGTTTAGAATGTAAAGAATTAGTCCTGAACAAGTATTCCCCCGGCAAAACTATTGTTTATCAGGTCCATTTGATTATTGTGTTAGCACCTTTTTAACGTGTCACTTTCGAATTCCACTGATAAAAAGTAGCAGAAAAAATGACTTTGCTGTTAGAATTTGTCATCTTCAAACCGCTTCAGCAGTCAGGTGTAACACCAACACAGCCTTCACCTCTCCCATTTTCTCCAATCTCCCGAAGATTTTACACAAAAGTGTAGTGTCGGGGTTTGCTGTCGAGTTATGAGGCGTTTTGCAGCCAAATTGCAAGCGGCAGCGTGCTGCCAAAACATGTGAAAGATGCCTCAATTTATTTTTTAAAAAGGACGACAAACCTTTCACGGTGCATTACGCATGTGTGACTTGTTCAAGTGTTGCTGCTGTTTTAGATGCAATATATATTGTTGCGCTTTAGCCACGAGAAGTTTCAAAAAACCCCAAAGTTAAAATGTGATGGGAAATGAATCGTGATATCGTCAAACCAATCTGGCAGTCTTGTGTGAATAAGCTGTCGTCCATTTTATGTGCTAACATTCGTTGGTACATTGTCTGCACTCTTCCAGAAGCAGAATAACTTGCAGTTAGTCCCGGCACTCATGCATACCTTTTACCAACTTATCTAGCCTGGTGTGTTCCCTGTGACTTGCAGTGACGAAGCAGTCTGGATGTGTTGCAGCCAGATTACTGGGGTGGTATTAAAACTATGAACAATACCTCAGTCAGTCTGGATGTGTTGCAGCCAGATTACTGGGGTGGTATTAAAACTATGAACAATACCTCAGTCAGACTGGGTGCACCACACCGTCCCTGGACTCCGACGTTGACGTAACCCTTCAATGTGACGTACACTTCTCGTTTCATGACTGTATCTCTATCTAAAGCATCTAGCTGACATTTACTTAGTGTGAATCTTCACAGTTTGTCCTCAAACACGACCAACGCAGATCAGATTCCACATCCGTCCCTGCAGGAAGCAAAAGCAGGATTATGGTCCCTGAATAGTCTTACGAGTGATACAATGTTAACTGTTATTCACAAAATTACAGTGGTACCAATCTGAACTACCACAGCACATAAGACATGAACGTTGTATGAACGCATGATTTCATGCAGAAATTCTTTTCTGATGTCAGAACTGTAGCTGGGAGCACAACGGCGACTTCAAGATGAGGTCCAGAGTCACAAGGTTCAAGCAGATGATTGGAAATTGAGAGGTCCCTGGCTTGCTCCTCATATCTTATGATGAAATACAAATCCGCATGATCATGGTGAAAGGCGCATAAGCTGGGAAGGAGGGCGGGCAATGATTTCAGAATTCTGCATCGAGAACGTTAATAATTTCAATTGTTCTAAGTTACGTTTATTCAGTCCACAATTGAAGAATTTTACGCAACTAGGATTCCAAATGCAATGTCAGTGAATATGTGGGTGTAAGCCCTCCCCCCTCCTTCCCCCATTCCCCCTCCTTCCCCCCCCCCTTCCCCCCTACCCCCCCCCCCCCCCCCCCAATTCTGAAGCAGAAAGAAGTAGAGCGTCACAGCCTTACTGGCATTATATTTTCGACGTCATGGACACACGTGGCATACAATGAAAATGCCAACACCGAGCGGTCGTGAATCTTCCCCTAACACAGGAAAATGATTGTTATGGAGGCACTGGATTCTACGAAGCATAATTCAACCCTTCCCCCAATGTGAAATCCAGAATTCAAAAAGGGGAAAATAACCATAAAAGTCTGTCGGAATAAAATGTCAAAAAATGAGGTGGCAAACAGGTAGTATTTTGTTTCTGATTTAAAAATACATTAAAATAGTGATTATTTCTAAAATCACTCTCCAGCAAACTTAAGACAATAGTTCCTTTTGGTTAGAGCTTCAATCTCAGTGAAAATCGAATCAAATATCGAGACTCAAGTTCAACATAAAAAAAAGAATTATGTATTATTATGGATTGATTGCCTGTGTATTCGATTTTTTTAAAATGTCTGTACTTTTAGCCAATTCTCCATTTTTTATCGAAAATTCTGTTTCTTAGTCCTTGCCAATTTGGGCCGTGTATCCGTTTGATTTCTAGATAGGGTTAATGGGAACACGCCCCGATAGGCGATTGTCCGGGCCCAGAGCAGAAGCCCAAAGAATTTGTTATGGACAAGGTTTCCAGTCTCACCTGACATGCGATACCTTCGTTTCGTGGGAATTATTCAAAGCTTCGTTCTATATTATGTTTGCTTTTTTTCTCTCTAGAAAATGCTGAAATAATTTATTAAGAAAAAAAGGAAATATCCTTTTAGAACCTCGTACATTTTCTGATGCGGACTTCTTATTTTAGCCAGGGTCATTAAATAATTATGTGAGAAAGCATCTGGTCGGAACAATCGGTTCATTCTATAAGGTCTATGACAAATCTTTACATTTATTCATAAACAGTGAGTAACGTGCTATATACTGTGGAATACAAAATCAAAAAGCATACTGTCAGTTCTTAAATAGTATGCTGAACTATTTTTTTTTCAAAGTAGATTATTTACCTCATTAAAACAAAAATTCAATTTTCAGTCCTTGCGAACACACAGATATAGTGCACACAGCAAATTTGATGTGGAGCATATCTTGTGTACCATGGTCACTGAAAGGCTGCCGACAAAAATACACGCAATGTAAAAATAGGGGGTTGGGGGAAGGCGGGTGGGGGGAGAGATAGAAATTCGTTGCTGGTAGAAGGATAGAAAGATTGAAGTCTATCAGATCCCAAACCCTTTGCTTCCATTAGCAGGCGCATATCAATCTTCACGCGACCATCACGGAGACAGTAACAGAAGTAGACGTACTATTCAACTCCAGTAACATTCATAGATCACACAAGTAACGTAAGCCTATGCCAAATACAGTTTCAAAATACAGAAACTGAAGGTTTGGGACATATATCAAGGCGCAGCACACACGCACGCACGCACGCACGCACGCACGCACGCACACACACACACGCACACACACACACACACACACAGACACACACACACACACACACACACACACACACACACACACACACACACACACACACACACACACACACACACACACACACACACACACACACACACACACACACACACAAGCGTTAAGTTTAGCAACACTTTTTTACCACCACACAGCAAACGACAATAGTTAAATACAGACTTTCTACATGTAAATTTTCTTAGTATAAACTGATTTCTAATGTCGCTATATTTGGTATATTTCATTACTAAATGAAATTCATCACTAGGATCATTCTGGTCGCAGTCCTAACAGAAGAATCGTTCATCGTAAGGTATTCGAAATCACGCACACACACACACACACACACACACAACACACACACACACACACACACACACACACACACACACACACACACACACACACACACACACACACACACACACACACACACACACACACACACACACACACACACACACACACACCACACACACACACGCACGCACGCACGCACGCACGCACGCACGCACGCACGCATGCACGCACACACGTGCGCGTACACACGCACGCAGCATAATCTAATAAGATATCTGGGTCTGGATTTCACAAATTAATACTAGGCGATTTAGATACTCTTTTACCTCATTTCATTTTCTAAAATTGATGTTATTAATTGCATATTATAAGGTACTCGCGAGAAAATGGGATTTCTTAAATTTTGGAGAAAGAACACTTCGTAGACGAAGCCACATTTTGAATAAGATTTTTCTGTTGATAATCAAAGAAAGCATTTTATTATGACAAATTTATGATCGGTTCTCTAAATTTGATGCAGTATTGATACAGCGGACTAATCCCAACAAAATGAGTTGCTTTCATTTCTGCAGCGATTGAAATACGAAACATCATGCAGAATCAACCGTTCTTTATGGAATAGAGGAAAAGTCAAGTCGTTCCAGAATATTTGAAATACTATCAGTGGTCTGACCTGAAATTGTAACAGATCCATCCCCAGCTGCGCACTTGACGGCCTATCTTGTGGCAATAACCAAAATGCACAATACCGCCTTTTAGAATGAATCGTCACATTGTATGTTTGTATATACTTATGTGTGCTTTTCCAAGCTGTCTTTTATTGCACGAGCTCGCGTTCCAAACTGACGTTTGGATCTCGCGTGTTTCATTATAAGTGGAGTGATGATTTGATAGCTGTACATTCTTTTTTTAGTTCTTCATATTCTCTCTTTCTTTCTTTGTTCATAATGACAGGACAAAGAAAAGAATCGTCAAGCTTATTCTGAACGCCTATAAAGGCAGTCTTCACTTTAACTGACTCTTTGATAGTTGTTGTTTCTCTTCCTCGTGCAAGTGTTTTTAAAAACCTCTTCTTATTTTTCAAATGTACCTATTTCGGAGAGGTAAAGAAACCACTATATCGTTGCTGCTTGTGCAAAGCTCTGAGGAAATTCATTGTTTGGAGTGCCAGCCATTCTGACACAATAATGAACGCGTTACTTGCTGCCATCTTGTTCCCTGCACTTGGAGAAGCCGGGACACAGCTGCCGAAGCGATGATCGATAGCGGGAACTCTGTTTGATGTAGATGAGGAAATTGCTGGAAGTATTCACCACTTCAAGCAGATGACGCACAGCTGTGGACACTTTAAACAAATTGCATAGATAGTCGGTTATCATAAAGCCAGGTACACGACTGAATATTGCTGTTTCCTTAATCACAGTTGGAGTCGTGCACGTGACGTATACAACACACACGGTCACCAGCATCCGCGTCACCTTTACTTCCTGTTTCTCCACTGACGTCATATTGGCCATTGCGTTTTGACGCCAGTTGGCGGTGACTTTGAGGCGAAATATGATGACAGTGGTACAGACGATGACGACGACGATGGAGAGGAAGGGGAGAGTCATAAGAATCAAGTGGTTGTAGATGATGTCAATGATGGTTCGGTGACGGAGGTAGAAAGGTGACACACGAGAGATAAAGGTGGAGGTGTTGGTGAGGGGGTCTGTGACTTCAACGGTCTGAAACTGCAGGCTGAAGGCAGCATTAAGCACTGTGTGAATGCACACTGCTATAACGACAATCAGTATTCCCATATACCTGGAAAAAAGCCCATATAGAAATGGAATGAAATGGTTGTTGCACTGAATAGGACAGTAGATTTTTAAAAAGCCATACAACGATTATCCTGGGAGCATTGTCCTTCTTCAGAATGAAATAATGTTCACTTGTTGACACATTAACAAATTATTGAAACTGAAATCAAATTGTTTTTTTTCAAAATAAATCGCCTTGGAAGCTAAGTTAATTGTGGAACCTTTAAAATAAAATACTGTCGTTGTTGTTGCTGTTGTTGTTGCTGTCGTAGTAGTTGTTGTTGTTGCTATTGTTGTTGTTGTTGTTGTAATTATTGTTTGCAATAACATTGAACTTATACTAATTTATCAACATTTTATCAATTTCTGTTAACTAACATCATATGTTATTAAAATCGGGTTTCAAATGCTTTAAAACAAAACGAATATCAATGTATTGGTATATCTTAGAAAATTGAAGAAAAAAAACTCATTGACTCTTGTTCGAATTACTGAAATTACTCACATTCACACATGCAAGCGCCACATAGTCCGTTATGCTCCCCTCCTCTTCTGTCTACCATGTACAACTACAACGACAACAACAACAAATGCTACAACTACCACAACTACTACTGCTACTACTACTACTACGACACTACGTCTACTACTTCTGCTACTACTGCTGCTGCTGCTGCTGTGCTGCAGCTACAAACACACAGATACACACACACAGACAACACACACACACACACACACACACACACACACACACACACACACACACACACACACACACACACACGCACGCACGCACGCACGCACGTACACACACACACACACACACACACACACACACACACACACACACACACACACACACACACACACACACACACACACACACACGCACGCACGCACGCCCGCACGTACATACACACACACACACACACACACACACACACACACACACACACACACACACACACACACACACGCACGCACGCACGCACGTACACACACACACACACACACACTCTCACACACACACACACACACACGCACGCACGCACGCACGCACGCACGTACACACACACACACACACACACACACACACACACACACACACACACACACACGCGCGCACACGCACACACGTACACACACACACACACACACACACACACACACACACACACACACACACACACACACACACACACACACACACACACACACACACACATACACGCACGCACGCACGCACGCACGTACACACCACACACACACACACACACACACACACACACACACACACACACACACCACACACGCATGCACGCACGCACGCACGCACGCACGTACACACACACACACACACACACACACACACACACACACACACACACACACACACACACACACACACACACACACACACACACACACACACACACTGACTTTGTTCTGAAGATTCTGGCAGCTTTGAGGGGACTCAGAACACAGATACATCGTTCCACAGCTATGACAGCCGTTGTCACGTTGGACAGGATCAGGAAACCCAGGCAACTGGCCAGTACAGTTTCGTGCTGACGTTTCTGCCAATAGTTCCCAGCCACCGGGTCCACCAGACCGATGAGAGCATAGGACGAGCTACACATCAGGAACAACAGGAACCCTGCGTCTGACATTGCCAGACTGACAGACAGAGAATGAATGAAACAAAACTGAAGCGGAGCATTCGGTTTTCAGTGAAAACCCCACTTTCATGGGAATGAGAATCAGAGGATGGAAGTGATGAACGAAACAGTCGCCAGAAATGAACCCAACGAAACAACTAACTAGTGGTCATGTGAGTGGTTGGCCTGTTCGAACATGCAAGAGTGTGTACTCAGATGCTTGTACAAGCTGGATGTTTTCCTTTGAATTTTAAGGAATGAGGAAGTGAATGGGATTGATTTGCGAAATCGCTTCCCCCTCGCCGCCCCCCTCTCTCTCTCTCTCTCTCTCTCTCTCAGGCGAGGTCTTTCATTAGAAATGCAGAGAACAGGGAAATGCCGCTTCTAACTCACTTTCGCCCTCAACCAGTTTTCGGGCGAAAGTGACCTAGAAGCGGCATTTCCCTGTTCTCTGACAAGTAAGACTTCAATAACCAAAAAAATAACGGCCCTACAAACAAACATACTGTGTAGGATTATCCGTTTTTAATACTAATTTACTAAACTTTTCAGATTCAGTTTTTGCTTAATCCTGTGTTTTTCTTGATCATTTTCAATAACATCATTTTCACGCAAACATTCATCAAATGCATCTCTGTCTTTCATGTGAAATAAAACTACAGTCTTTAACTGTTCTCTAAAGTCTTTTAAAACTGAGTTATATTTTTGGCATAAAATCCACACACTTATCCCAGCATGTCTTCCACTAAAGGCTAGTTTTGACAAAGTTTTTCTTTTTTTAACTATGTCTCTTTCTGCTGAACAGTCATCTATAATAAATAGCGTTTGCGTTCCCTCAAACAATATAAAAAAGCGTTCTAAACATTCACTCAGTTTATTGCTGGGATCAACTAAAAATATGTTATCATCAGTCCATATAAACTTTCTATCATGATATGCTTTGTTCCATTTAAGTGTTGGGCAGAAAATCACAATATGATCAAAATTATAACGATAAACTGTTTGTAACAGGTTGAGGATAAATATTGTTTTTCCACAACCAGTTTGCCCACAAATTAATGAACAATGAGGGGTTTTGTCATAAAGTTTAACTGCTCCATAGTTTTTATAACAGAACTTAATCTAATCCAGTTATTGTTTTTATCATGCTCTCTGTCAAAACTTGTTCAGTATAATAAAACCTATAAGATCTAAATGTGTAAGATTAATCCAATTTAGTTCTGTAAGATTGTTTCTATTTAGACTAATATTGATTTTGTTGCTTGTTGTTATGGACTTGTGAAGAACGACGACAGTAACTTTAAGTTTTTCAACGTCTAAGTTTTGCCAGCTAATTAGAATTCCTTTTAGAAGGACGTCACTGACGCCACAGCCCCATTCCTCTTCACATCTTTTAAGACAGAAATTTCAAATATTATTGTGAACGTGTCTCCTAATTTATTTGTGGAATGAATTGTAATTTTGTAGAAGCATCTTTTAAAACCGTTTCTCTTCTGTGGAGGATGTACTGTTATTTCATACAGCTTTATTTCAATCTCTTTCCGACTATTGTCATCTGGCATAAGACTTACATGTAAAGGGCCAGAGTTGAATGCTTTTCTGAACTTTTTTGACGGCTAAAAAATGTAAATGGGCTTATGAATTCAAATTTTATGTCCCATTCTAAATATGGTTCCAAGTGCCATTTGAGGTCAGGTTTTCGAAACTATTTTATATCATTACTGGCCAACATTATTTGCTTCTAGATTGCGCAGTTGCTCTAGTTTAGGAAACTTTTGTTGTCGCCAACCTCTTTGCGTTTATAATCACCATCTTTAGTGTACTCAAAACCATACAAAGTGCTATTTCACCATTCTGTTCAAAGTCCACAACGTCTGCAAGGTCTTTTAATTCTAAAGTTATACACCTCACAGGCGCTAATGTAAACTCCCGGTTCATCTGGCCCACGCGACATTTTTTAGTACAACTTATTATTTTATTTCCAAAACAATGTGCAGGTTATCACATTTTACAACTTTCCCTGCTTTGTCTGCAATTTTTATTAAATGATCCGACCCTCCACAAACTATTTTTTAAACTGTAATTAGGAATTGTATAATTTCATAATCGCAATATGCAGCTTTCCCTGACGGAAGAGCCTTAAAACAGTTGAGGGCCTTCCATCATATAAGTTTTCATCAGTGCTCAGCTCATCCAAATGAACATAGAGTAATGAATGTAATGCAAGATCGAGCGGACTTTCTCCCTCATAGGTAGTTCGTCTGGTGCAACTCTAAAACTATGAATGTCTCGATTGTCAGTTGCAAAGCTAACATTTTAGCTAGCTCTCGTCAAAATAGTAACCTACTACTTCTTTTTCAGGTTTGAATGTTAACATTGTTGTCAAATTTGCATTGTTAAGTTTGAGAGTAATGTCAAAGTTACTCATTGCTTCTTTTAGCGAACAAATCCGTAATACCATCAGGTATGATTAACTGGTCAACTAAGTTTCCTTCCATGTCATATTTTTTAATCTTATTATTCTTCTTGGATTTACTTTATTAAACCATACACTTTGAAAAAATTTCATGGAGTGCGACCATTTTGGTTCCGCAATCGTTCTCAACAGCTGTTCTAAAACGAAGGACGGTCTTGAGTTGTTATTGTTACAAACATTTTTTTAAACGAATAAAAATGAGTGCATTCAATATATACTGATGCAAAATATTCTGTTGGGCCGCACTACAATCTTAAAAATATAGCAACTGATACTCTTGACATTGCTGTGACCCAGACTGACACTTTCAGGTAAAGGTGAGTACTCCATTAAGCAGATACTTAACCCCCTATTAAAAAAGACTAATCCCAAAGTGTGGTTCAGTCATCCGATGCAGTTTTATCAGACCAGTTAAACTTTGCTGTGTTTTGTGCAACAACTGGGTGTGGAGTGTCGTATGCTAATCATTTAAATCATCCTGATCCTTTGGTGAGGTCAGTGTACAGATTTCATTTTTATTACACTTCAGACGTATTTTGACTGAACTGCGAGCGCCATTGCCAAATGACAACGTTTAATCATTCAGCAACCGAATAGACATGAAGGCTTTTGAAAGGATCTGTAACGAATTCAATATTAATGTTAAGACAGACTTTAGACAAAAGTCAGATCTTAATCATGGCTTAGGCACTCCTATTTGTGGGGCGTGCACAGAAAGTATTAACTATGACTGGAATCCTCTTCACATCTTTTTTCTTTAGGCACAGGCGTTTACCTCGGGTCCATAGAGCAGAGCATAAATAGCTGGACAACTTTATCTTAGACATATCTGAGGGCCTAACTAAGCGGGAATAGTACGAATAAACGACTCTATTCGTACTTACGTTTGGTGTTTGCTAGGATCGCAAGCACAGGCGAGATCGAGCATAACTGATCCTTCTACTGGCTTTGATGCGCAAAAACAATACTTAGCAAATTTAGAGGACGCCATTAATTCTACAGTTGATTAGATTCAAGTATAAAAAGGTACCAAAATGTTTTACAATACGCAAGATCGAAAGTAGACTTTGCTGTTGGCACTGGTTTATACATGCTGCCTTCTGACCTTAGACTCCAGGTAGGAACAATAATAAACTACAACAATGAATTATTATAGCAGGCAATGAACAGAAGGTTGGGAAAAAACGACATAAATTCTGGGCCAGTAATACTACAAACAATAAAAAAACACTATGACCCTCCAAGATTAGTCATCCAATCCCGACGTCCAAAGCCCAAAGGACTGTTGAAGACGTGGGCTCTGTTCGCGATGACCATGAATATGAAAAGACAGCACTAGTTGTTGGATTAACAGGCTTAGGATTACTTGGTCTTTATCTTACTAAATAGTAACCCAACTATTAAGAGAACTAACGCCCATAAGTGCTCGGCCATAAATCCAACTACTTTGCTTGCGGTAGTCAAAAGCCAGCTAACGATACTCCTAATATACCAGGTAAAGAGTCTATAGCTTTACCAGCTAATTTTTTTTATATAAACTTGCAAGATGATCAAGCTGTTTTTTTACCATGATTTATCAGGTGATGGCGATGGGGGCACTGAACTTTGCCCTCCGCCACCGCCTGTAATAGCCATCACCAGTGTACTTATTGCAAATCCTAAGGCAGTTATAACGCTTGCTAATGTGGACGCCTTGCTCTCTAAACAGCGTTCGTATTCGTTCTGCTAGCGTTGTGTCTTCATATAAAATTTTTCCGGATAGTTTCTCTTATTCTATTCACTTGAGTTGTAATTGGTCTTGGTTAGTAGTCAGCGCTTCTAGTCTTGCTGATCTTCGTTCTTCAAGATTTTTTAGTCTTTGTCTTATTCTTTCTTAATCTCACGCCCTAAGTTGGCGTCGTCAGCCTCAACGAGTTTTTCTTTTTCTCTTTTTATATCCTTATCTAGTACACCTAGTTTTGCTAAATTGTTTTTTAATTCCCTCGGATGGTTCTTAAAGTACGATCAAGGGCTACTAAATCTCTCTCAGGTAGCCGTGGTTCGTGTATAGTATTTAATGCTGTTTCTTCTTCTTCAGTGAGTTTCTGCTCCTACTGTATTTATTACTTTGACTGCTGTTTGATTTAAATCTTCAAGTTCCATGGTTTGCATTTGGTTATCTGTCGGGAGTTCTTGTAGTGTGTTTTGAAGTTTAGCAACTGCCTCCCTATCTAATTCTGGTGTAGTAAGGCCAAGGCGATTTCGAACTTCCACCTGAAGGTGTTTTTGATTGTACCCATGCCTACAAACTTTGATGAGTCTCGTTTATGTGTAAGCTGAAAAGGTTGTCCTTGCTTGTTTTTTACATACAAATGGTCATCTTTTACTTCAAATCATCAGGGTATATAGTTTCGGGAGGTTCTAGTCCTAAACTTTGGTATAATGATCTGACCTTACTTTCTGTTAATTCACGCCTTTGCGCTCCCTCTAATTCATCCGCAATGAGAACGTCGAGCGATGCTGTGTCAAAGGAGTCCTTTCATCCATGTCGTCGTCTTCAAGATCACGAATATCTAATCTTCTTCATCTCCAATTCCTGCCATGTTTTTAAATAATTAACTTTTTATTTTTTTTTATAAAATGTCACAAGTATATGGCTCGATTCTTGACCCGAATAGAAGACTGAAAGAACCCCATGGCGTGAGGGAAATAAACGAAATATTACTGTTCCAATAATCCATCTACTATTGATGCAGATCAAATTCTTACTGTCAGATTTCCAGACCAGGAGCGGATGATTTGATTGTGCCAGGCTCTGCACGGCTTACTTTTAAAATAGAACTCGCTTCAACAACAGACCCAAAGAGATCAGTTGTCCAGAATTTGGGGCGGGCAATCGTTAAGAAAATTTCTGTAAACTTGAGGGAAAGAAGTATTTTCTTTAAACAATGCAGACATATTTTTAACCTATTCTGATTATGGCTAACCGCGAATGAAAGGAAGATCTTGCGTTTCAAGGAATCGGCAATGAAGAAGCACTAAAACTTAGAATAAACGCCGAACTCGACCCAAATGCTAAAGCAGCAAAAGGCTTTAGCTGTAAATTTTGCGTATGGAAATCGCTTTTTCTATTCCCTTAGATTTTGAGTTGTTAAAAGCGCATGCCCATACTTACAAGGGCATTAAAAGACAGATTGTCATTACGAACTAACTTTTAATGAATACAAACGTGTTATCAGATCAACAGACACCGAAGCAAAGTACAGCTTTCTGACATCTCGTTAGAGTTTGACGTTGTTAGCAAAGATAAATTAGCAGGGCTGATTGAGCAACAATATGAGTCACAATTAGTAATATATTACGAAAACGTGCGTCATCATTCAACATATCCTAAAAGCAGGGCAGACGCTATATGGAATTTTAATGTTAGTGTCGCAGTAAAATCGCTTAAAGGTATTTTATTGCTGTGTGAAGATGAAGAACCATTCGCAAGAGCAAGTGAAAAGTTTTTTAATCCAAAAATAACGAAAGTACAATGTACAATTGATGGTAGTCCTAACCAAATCTATGCTAGCGGACTTAGACCTTATCATCATTTTGACGAAATAAGAAATTGTTTGGGGGTGGGAGGGGCAGAAGTCCAACAGCAGACTTGCGTCTAAAGATCTACACCTTCACAGTGTTAGGCTTGATGATTATTTACATCAAAATACGGTTTATGGATTGACCTAAGGTCAACAGAGGATAATGAGTTGCATGGAAGTGGGAGAACGGTTAAAGACGTAACATTCAAATGAGAAAGAAAAAGAAGCGATTAAACCGCTTAATGTACATTTGTTTTTTAATTGATGCACAGCTGAATATTGCAAAGAAACGATTAGACTTGTTAGAATACTAAATTATTTTTTCATTTTAAAAAAAGCATGTCTGTTCAAGTTTATCCAAATGTGCCTACAGCGCCAGAGTCGCCAAGAGAAGAGATAGTAGAAACCCCGGCATAAAAACCTTCAGATTAACAAACATTACACAAATGCAACAAAAACAAGAGCAGGACCTTTCAAAATACAGCAAAAACAAACGAAGGTATTCTGCTGCCTTTAATGCTGTTACATATGTCAATATGGAGCATCGATATAAGCGCCGCATCAGCAGGAACGAGTGTTGGTCTCTTAGCATCAGGCATAGGCGCACCAGCAGCTTTGCCTCTAGGCGGTTGTCTTTAGCTCTCGGCCTGTGTTCATTAGCTGTAGGTGCTGCTAGCAAAAAAAATAAAAACTAAACTTCAAAAGCACACAGCTATGGCTCAACTAATAACAGCTAACTTAGTTCCTTTAAGCTGATTATAAATAAAGCACTAGCTGACTCAAACATCGCGGATGAAGAATTTAGTCGTTTACAGGCCGATTTTGATGACTACAAAAGACAAAAGTTTGATCTTCAAAGAAAGGCGAGGACAAGTTTTTCTCAACAGCAGACCCCGAGCAGATAAAAAAGGAATGCTTAAAAAAAGTAAACGAAACATTAAACTCTGCTCTAAACAGCTCACATTAACAACGCCAAAGGGTGTTTATACTTTAGTTTATGAGTCCAAGCACAAAAAGACCATCGATATTGATTAATTATTTTTTTGATTAAATAAATATTTTGAGTTAGAAAAGAACTCAGCATGGATAAGATATATGAAGGTCCAGACGAATTGTTTGAAGCAATGCAAGAAGATTTATCAAGAGCACTGAATGATATTGATTTAGAAGTCATTGATCCAGCAAACGTACAGGCAAGTGTTGCTCATGCTATTTCTCAAGTTCGGGTAGACTAACAATAGACCCGCCAGTTAAAGTAATGTTAGCTGTTTTAATCGACTATGTAACAATAAATGAAGAAAATCTAGAAGTCTGGGTCTCAACTAAACAACAGACTATTCTTTCCTCTAATGACTTAACACCCGGTTGGGCAGACGAACTGCTTACACAGTTTGATGTTGCCGCTGAAGAAGCCAAAATGAGAGGCTCTGGTTGGTCAGAGGGCGAAGTCTTAGAGATCAGATTAAAACAGGCTAAGTATGCACCGATTGTAGGCAGGTCTTACATTCCACTACTCCAGCGTTAGTTGCAAAAAGAGCAGTTCTAACATAAAGAATACAGACAACAAATGTTTTATGTGGTGTGTTCTCGCAAGGCTGCATCACGCCCGCAAAAACGCAGAAGAGTGTCTAACTATCGCCCTTACATCAATTCTTTACTTTAGTGGAATATCCTTTCTGTGAGTGTAGAACAATTGATCAGTTTGAAGAACAAAACAAACCAATAACTGTCAATATTACACATGGAGAGGAAACAAATCTACAGCCGATTAAAGTGTCCAAGAACAGTCCAACGATTGGCGGCCAGACAAAAAAATCATGTTGACTTACTACTAATGTTTTCACCAGCGGGGCTACACATTACACATTAATACGCACAATGAGTAGATTATTGCGGCATACTTCAAAGCATTACCATAAACAAGAATTCTGTAGAAAATGTTTAACAAGAATTCCATACTGCTCAAGCCGCAAGCGAACATAAGAAACATTGTATCGGCCCAGTTGACTGTAATACAGAAACTAATTACAACCCCCAGAAGGCAGTAAAGTTAGTTTAAGAACTGGAAACGGATGCAAAATTCTCCATATGTTGTTTACGCCAGACTTTGAAATCACTCATTATTCCTTATGAAGGGCCCAGCTCCACAAAAACTTCGAAAAACAGTCTTAATGAGTAATCATCAGATTTGTTCATTTGCTTTCATTATTGTTAGGTCGGATGGCGCTCATTCAACGCCGAGTTTTACAGAGGACCAAATGCGGCTAGAAGATTTTTACAGCGCATGCAGCAAGTGCGTAATGATTGTTCTAATAATCTGAATTTATCTGAAATCATAATGACACCTGAAGACCAAGAACAGTATGACTCAGTCATTCACTGTTGGATTTGTGGTTTAGGCCTCTCATCAGATGCGGCGAATCCAACAGTAAGAGACCATGATCACATTAGTGGAAAGTTCAGAGGAGCAGCGCACAACAACTGCATCTTCAACTAAAGTTTGATCCTAAGACATGGAAGCTGCCCATCTTCTTTCATAACTTGCGAGGTTACGACTCTCACCTTATAATGAAAGCAGTGGACGACGCCTTCAGGGTGTCATGCATTGCACAGTCATCAGAAAGTACATGTGTTTCACTTTAAATAACATGTCTTTTTTGACTCTATGCAGCACATGATGGGATCATTAGAGTCGCTGGCTATGTCCTTAAAGTCCTGCCCAATAACAGAAGAATATTTTGACCCAACTCTCGTTAGAAAGGGCGTTTACCCTTTTGAGTACATGAACAGTTGGGAAAGGTTGACGAAAATACACTTCCACCTAAAGGCGCGTTCTTTTCTAGTCTTAGAGGAAAGGACATCAGTGATTCTGATTACCAACATGCTCAAGAAGCATGGCAAAGTTAGAATGTAAAACGATGGGGGACTATCATGACGCCTACTTAATGGCTGATACATGTTTGTTGGCGGACGTCTTTGAAATTATAGAAGACTGCATGAAACATTATAGCCTGGATCCCGCACATTACTTTCTGCGCCTGGGATGAGTTGGGATGCTTTCTTAAAGTTTACTGGAGTACAGATTGATTTATTGTCAGATTTACCAATGATTCAGATGATTGAAAACGGATTGCGCGGGGAATTAGTATGGCGTCACATCATTACTGTAAAGCAAAACAAAAATACTTGGACGACTATGATCCAAGTAAAAGGTCTAACTATCTTATGTATTAGATGCAAACAATCTGTATGGTTGGGCAATGGCGCAATCACTTCCATTACGTAACTTTAAAATAGTACACAGGCGGCAGTACAAATAATATTCAAAAGGCATTAAAGTGGTTGGGCAGTTTGACGCCGGGTCAACAGCGTGGATACATTCTAGAAGTTGACTTAGAATATCCTCATGAACTCCATGACCTGCATAATGACTATCCATTAGCAGCAGAAAGTCTAAAGATGGCGAAAACAGAACGCCTAAAACTTGTGCCTAATCTTCGAGGCAAAAAAATTATGTCTGCCATTACAGACTTCTACAATTTTATTTAAGACATGGTTTTAAAGTTGGCAGCAGTTCATCGTATAATTGCTTTTGATCAAGAACAGTTCATGAAACCATACATCATGAAGACACTGATCTCAGAACTAAATCCACAGATGCTCAGGAAAAAGACTTTTTCAAGTTGATGAACAACAGCTGTTTCGGAAAAACTATGGAGAATCCACACAAACGTAAAGATGTCAGATTGGTCACCAAAGAGAACGAAGCAATTAAGCTGACTTCAAAACCTAATTTCAGGACTTCAGAAGATTTCATGATCAGCTGTTTGGCATAATGATGAAAAAAAGAAAGTTCAAATTGGACAAACCTGTATTTATTGGGTTTACTGTTTTAGAATTATCAAAGCTTTTAATGTTAGAATTTCTTTATGACTACTTTAAACCCTCGTATCCAGAGTCCAGAGTACTTTACACAGATACAGATAGTTTTGTTATATCCCTACTGAAGACATCCATAAAGACATGGAAATAGAAGTAGCTAAAGGAGCGAGTGGATGGTACGACACATCCGATTACCCTAAAGGGTCGCCTTTACATTCATCTGTTAACAAGAAGGTTTTAGGAAAGATGAAGGATGAATTATCTGGAAACGTGATCAAGGAGTATGTGGGGTTAAGGTCAAAAATGTACAGTATTTCGAGCCAGGTGAAAACCATTAAGAAAGCAAAGGGAATATCCCGCAGTGTTGTGCAGTCGAGCATATCACATGACAACTACAAAGAAGCATTGTTTGACAATAAGACTTTTCATCATGACAACGTAAAACTACGATCTAATCTACATGAGATCAACACAACAGTTGTAACAAAAACGTCATTAGATAGAACAAACACAAAACGTGTGTTTGTTAATCCAGAGTTTTCATATGCAATTGGGCATAGGAGAACCGTAAATTAATTAAGCAACTGGAACTGTGTCTGGCGGATTATCTGCAGTTCTTCTTTTACAAAAGATCTTTGGGGAGCTGGCTGTTTCGTTGTGTCAGTTTCTCGTAAATAATACACGGGCGGATTCATTTTTACAATTCTTTTTATTTCATATGGGTCAACACTCCAAACTGGATCTGTTGCCCTAATGCGAGTGTTCTCTTCTGCTTCCCCCGGCAAATAAGGTACCTTACTTTTAAACCAAACGGTAATAGTTTGCTGGGTGTACTGGAGTCTTCAGCAACATTTATTGTTTTTCTTTTGATTGCTTGTACTGGTTTTAGCCCTTTAAATTCTTCATTATTCATTTCGCGCAAAACTGAGGGCAGTCTTCTAACCCATTCTGTGTTGCAAGAATTGTCAATAAGCTCTCTGTGATACTGGTAGGAAAAAAGTCTTTCAGCTAACTGTTTGTTAAAGTTTTCAACTAAAGCCTGTGATCTGTGAACGCCCGGAATGCCTCTTTTGATGGTAACTCTATGTTTTAACAATAATTGATTCACTTGGCCTTTAAATTCTTTTCCATCATCAACTTGAATCAAGCGAGGGTAAGTTAAGGGGCCTCGTTGGTATATCAGTTGTATAGCGACAGCAACAGCAGAAGCACTCTTTTGTGTTAATGGTTCCGCATCTTTGTATCTTGAAGCTATGTCAATGACTGTAAGTGCGTACTTAAATCTTTTTCGTCTAATCGTATCAGAGGGTAAATATAGAAGATCCATTTGATGGGTGTCGTTTGGTATTGTATTCCCAAAGTGTGGTCTCTGTATTCATCTAGGGGCAGGTAAATAAATTTGCCAAATCGCTTGTTTAGATAACCATTCCTTTGCTGTTTGTTCACTGACTCCCTCTGCTTGGCTTAGCTTTTTTATTGCCGTGATTCCCTTCCAATATCCTTTGGGCGAATAATAGATTTTGTTCATTTTTTATTCAGCCAATATTATGCGCAACAAAATAGACAACAGTCATACCAACGACAATAAACACGATTTCTTGCATCTTTTGTTTTTCTGATGGATGATAAAAGTTGCTGAATTTTGGTGGGGGCAATGTCTCGATTGGTTTGCCTGTTACAAGATAATATTCTTTTATTGCCTGGTCAACATTTTTAAATGTGTAAGCTGCATGTCCCTGTTTTTTCAGGGTATCGTTAATAAAATCTAACTGCTCAATTCTCTGCTTTTCATAGCGATCTTGTGCTGCAGCTAGTTGCTCCACAGCTTTGTTATGTCTTTTTCTCTCGCCGTCATCCCGTAGTTTACTAAATGCGTAATTACTTCCGCTAAAAGCAAGCGCATTCACCACAGCGCCACCTATCATCATTACGAGTGAAGCCATTTTTTATAAATGTATTTTTTTTTTACATATTTATATTCTCTGGAATTATTCCTTGCTTAACTAGAAAATCTTTCGTAGCAAATGAAGCTGTAATAATAGCAATCAGCTTTGCTAAATCCTTAAAGTCTAGTTTGCCAAGATCTGCCGGTTTTATTTTTAACAGGCTTTTACCAAGCATTGAGTATCCTACACTTAGCCCTCCAATAACGGCAGAATGGTATACAAGGTTGGCAATAGTTTTTTTCGGTGCTCATTTTAAAAAATAAAATAATTATGATTAATAAAAAACATGAACAGCGATGATCTGCTAGAGCTACAGAGCGGCCTACACAGCCTTGGACTTACAAATGAAGAAGTTGATGACCCAGCTATTATGCCAAAAAAAGAAAGGCTGTATTCTTTGTCAGCATGTGGAAAAACAAAACAGTTCCTCAGAACTGAATTCAGCATAGAACAGGTTCAACAGATGTCGCCGCAAGACATTGTAAAGTATCACAACAGGTATGAGGCGCAGTTGGGGTCGAGAATGGTAAAAAGCGTTGGGCAAATGGTTCTTAGTTTGTACACTAAACTAGTCAGTAGATTTGCTCCCATTGATTCTGAACAAGATCTTACGTATGATTTAACGCAAGATCCAGTTTTAACAAAGTCATTAGAGGCTCTAAGCTGTGATCTATATTACAGATTTGGAACATTGTTATCGCCGCTAATCATGGGATTAATAACTTTTAATCATATAGATTTTATTTCCCTTCAAAATGAACGAGTCGGAAAATCAGCAGAATCAGGAAACATTGAATCAGAAAACACTGAATCAGGTAGAGATAGTGACGAGTGAAAAGCTAAAGCATCCTGGGCGTGTTGCTGCAGGAAAAAGAGTAGCAGAGTTAAACAGACAAAGAAAATTAAAGTTACAATCACAGAATATAACTCATAATGAAAACATAACCCCGCCAACGCCAGAACAAGTTGATTCAATGCCAGCTATAAAAACTCAATATGATTCAAGACCTACAGCGCCAAAGTCTTCATGGAATATTGAACTTAAAACTGTTGCCATTTTTGGCGCCATTGCTGCTGCTGGGGGCAGTTATTACGGTTATAAAATATATAAAGAATGGCAACAAAAACAAAAGCAGTCAAAAAAATCTGAACCACTAAATACAGAAGAAGACACCAGCACGCCAGCACCGCCAACAACAAAAAATCATTTTCACCCATTTCAGATGGAATAATATTTTTAAATTTTTTTTGATAAAAATAGATTATGGCGGATTATTATTTGTTTAAAATGATGAAGTCAATAAATAAAGACATGGAGTCTATAAAAGACATTTCCATAGACCAGAATTGTAATCAATGCGGTTGCTTAGGATGTAAGAACTTCATTAAGATCTATGCTGACCGATCTCACGCCAAGGGCGTAAAGCAAGACATCCTCGACGATGACGCGTTTTTTGAGGCGTGTGTGTACTATATTAGACATCTACTATTTAAGATAAAAACATAGATTGTTTTTTTGATAATTATAAGATAACTTGAATAAGAACTTAGTTGTACTTAAAGGATAACTTAGTTATGATCTTAGGTTAACTTGAGAAGTTACTTAATCAAGAACTTATTAAGAACTTGAAGTAACTTAATTAAAAACTTAATTAAGAACTTAATTAAGAACTTGAGGATGACTTAAGTTAAGAACTTAGAAGTAACTTGAGTGTGTGCATGCGTGGGGTGGGGGTGGGGGTAGGAGGTGGGGGGTAGGAGGTGTGCATGCGTGGGGTGGGGGTGGGGGTAGGAGGTGGGGGGTAGGAGGTGTGCATGCATGGGGTGGGGGTAGGAGGTGTGCATGCATGGGGGTGTAGCACGTCTGTCCTAGTTACGAGCACCACTACATCCTGTTAGACTCTTGCTGCTAAAATAGGACGTTCACACATGAACGGCTATTTATAGTAGCAGTCAGCAAGGCTAATTTTACTGCGGCCCTCTTGCTGCTAAAATAAGACGTTCACACATGAACGGCTATTTATAGCAGCGGATTTTACCACAGCCCTTTGCTGCTAAAATAAGACGTGCACACATGAACAGCTATTTATAGCAGCGGATTTTACCACAGCCCTCTTGCTGCTAAAATAAGACGTGCACACATGAACGGCTATTTATAGCAAGGCTGTCTTCGCCACAGGTTGCCTCTACAACAAAGAGTTTCATTATACTTTCCTTCTCAATGCAGCGCCATTTTTTAGATAAGGAACCATCTCATCGATAGTCAAACACGTATTAAAACAGGCTGTATCTTTGTCAACAATATTGCCTTCAACGTTTTCATTTCCTTGAACCAACAAACCTTGAAGATAGTCGTCCATTTCCAAAGCAGTCGGTTCACTTTTTTCCTTTCTAGAAAAGCAATGCTTCTTTTTGGTTTCGCTGGTAAAGAACATGCTTCGCCTAGTTCCTTTTTTGACAAATACTCTAACATGCTAGTAAAGTAAGCCCTGTGATCTTGAATAGCACGATTCTCGGTAAACCGGTTCGCCATTTTAGAATAACAACCAAGCACACAGCACAGTAAACGCGTCCTGCTCGTCCGGCAGTCAGTGGAAGAATGATGAAACCGGTGTTGGTTAACCTAGTCATGTGAGCGCCGTAAGCCTTCACTTAAATGTAACCCCTCGCTGATTGGCCGGGCTGTGACATCGGCCCATCACGTGGTAATGTTGACGTGGCAGCCTAGAAGGTTCAAGAACGTTAGCTGATGCAATATGTTGTAAGCTTAATGCGCTGCAAGCCGGCGAGGCGTGTTTTATTGATTTTTTGGCCACACAGTTTGTCAGCGGGTCGCTCAGCCTGCTGACTTACTGCGTCGTTATAATTGTGTTGTCTTGGTCTTGCAAAAAAAGGCGACGGGCAACCAACTGGTAGTTCAGACTGTTTAAGGGAACGCAGACACTATTTATTATAGATGACTGTTCAGCAGAAAGAAACACTTTGTCAAAACTGGCTTTCAGTGGAAAACATGCAGAGAACTAATAAATGAAGAAGCAGTGTGTGTGTGTGTGTGTGTGTGTGTGTGTATGTGTGTGTGTGTGTGTGTGTGTGCGTACGTATGTATATCCTTGTTCATGTGTGTGTCTGTTTGCGTGTGTTTATGTTCATGTTTGTGTGTATGCACAAATGAGCGATTGCATGTGTGTGTGTGTGTGTGTGTGTGTGTGTGTGTGTGTGTGTGTGTGTCTGTGTGTCTGTGTGTGCAAGCAACGGCCAAGGCCTGACGCTCAACCTGCTACTGTCCGTGGCTGTTTGATCTGCTTAAAGCTGAAAACACCAACACGGTACGATCAGCCCGGAAGGTAAAGCCTGATACACACACACACACACACACACACACAGCGTTCGCTTGCCGCTTGCCGTGTAATCATATGCCCCCTGTCAAACTACCGTCTCATTCTCACCTGTCGTTCTCTTTCTCTCTCTCTTTCTGTGTGTGTGTGTGGGTCTGGCTCTGGCTGGCCCCCGTAGTAAGTAATCGGATAGTGTGTAGTCCTATCACATGATCCGCCCGGGGCCGCCATACATGTTACATGGGTGGGCATGTGTGTGTGTGTGTGTGTGTGTGTGTGTGTGTGTGTGTGTGTGTGTGTGTGTGTGTGTGTGTGTGTGTGTGAAATGATGTTATTGAAAACGATCAAGAAAAACATAGGATTAAACAAAAATTAAAATCTGAAAAGTTTAGTAAATTAGTATTGAAAACGGATAACCCTACACAGTATGTTTGTTTGTAGATAATCGTTATTTTTTGGTTATTGAAGTCTTACTTGTCAGAGAACAGGGAAATGCCGCTTCTAGGTCACTTTCGCCCGAAAACTGGTTGAGGGCGAAAGTGAGTTAGAAGCGGCATTTCCCTGTTCTCTAATGCTCACATTCAAGATTGAAGAACATTTGACTTACACAAACACTTCAGTACACTACATCCTATCCCAACCTACTTATATATATATATAATATATATATATAATATATATATATATATATATATATATATATATATATATATATATATATATATATATATATATATATACCAGTGGACTGCTATTTGGAATACAGAATGAAAAGATTTAGAATTAGATTGTCTTATATTAAGGTTCATCGATATCGTTATCGTTGATGTGTACAGAGATTGAACATGGTTTTCCTTTGTGTAAATAAACTCGTGAAAGCAAGGTTCGTTTTGTGTTTTGCAGTCCTGCCTTGAATACACTTGGAAACCAGCTTATCCCATCAGAATATCAAAAAGACACCCTTCTGCATGCAGGCTTATCTTACTTGTCACCTCTGCTCATGAAGATGCTATAAGATAATTTGCCATCTATTTTTCATAAGGCGTTCGAAATCCGCTCCGTTTACTGTGCGTGATTTATATCTTTCTCCCTTCCTTTGTGTTGAATATTCGATTTCTTGTATTCATAAGTGATCTTCTTCTCCTTTTAGATGCATCGGGTGTATGATTCTTGTATTCATGCATTATATGTGTACACCACCCCCTTCATGACAGGCTATGTCTTTTTTGAATAAATAATCCGTATCCGTACCCATCCATTTCTCTCTCTCTGTGTGTGTGTGTGTGTGTGTGTGTGTGTGTGTGTGTGTGTGTGTGTGTGTGTGTGTGTGTGTGTGTGCCACGCAATGTATCCAGGCATATATGTCTAGTATGTCTGAATGTAGAGCTTCCACATTAGGTGTTACGAGTTTAAGAGAAAAGCGCGATTATCTATGTGGTGAATAGTATACTTTTTCGAGTTCCTGAGCATTTGAAAGAGAGAGAGAGAGAGAGAGAGAGAGAGAGAGAGAGGAGAGAGAGAGAGGAGAGAGAGAGAGAGAGAGAGAGAGAACGGTTGTCAAGCTGTTTCGGCCGTAGTTGTACTAAGTCATGCCATCCTCTAGAATAACACAGTTCCAGGACGATTTCTTCGTGGAAGTTGTTGAAATAAGAGATTATTTGCAGTATATGAACGTATATAAGTCAACATGCCAAAAATTGTTTACTTTCACTGTCTGCTAAAATTGTTGTTATATTATTTATCTTCACGAGTTATATTAACAAGGCAGCGCCTTTGAGAGCCATGTGTTGTTGTTGTTGTTGTTGTTGTTGTTGTTTAATCAGGTGCAAAATCGATGCAGAATTATCAGATTTCGTGTTAACTGCATTACCAGCAAACTCTTCTAGAAATCGTGTTTTGAGTTAGTACGTGACAGCTTCAGAACAGTTCTGGCATCGTCTTGATAGGGAAAGTTGTGGCTTAATTATGTGCATGAAGCACTCCTTCAAAAATGAGTAGCAAATCTCAAATCACTGGTATACCACGTACGGCAGCTCTATCCCCACAAATGAAATCAATCATTTTGACAGGAAAATTTTTTTAAGTGACCAATCATCTAATTTGTCATGAAAAATAATGCTATTCTGCTGTTTTAAAGGTGTGAAGCGTAACAGGGCGTGCAGAAATACAGGTATTCATGCATTTACAGACGTACCAGTTTCGATTTAATTGCAGTGAGTGCTGACGTAACGTCAAAACAAATCATTTTTTTAAACTTTTGATGCAGCATGCATATTTTCTACCATACATGCTGATACTATGCTTCGAAGATGGACTTTTAACAAAAATATTGAATTTGCAACTCAGAATACTTTCTGCTAAGAGCAAATTCATCATTTATAACAAATAAGAGTCAACAGAACAAAGTACCCACATGACAGAAACAATCAAATTTAGTTTCATAAGATATTAATACACACGGCTGTTGGATAGCTGCTAAAACGATAATACCACAGATGTTTGAATAAAAGTGTTGAACACTGATTAATGAACTAAATTGGACAATCTTATTACCATAAACCTTTGCACAAGTTAAGGTACCGACTACTCAACACCATATCTACAATACCACACACTCCGGTATACCATACCTGAACAGACACAAGTTAATTCGGTCTGACAGTCCCTGCCGAACAAAGACAGCCATATTGATGACGTTGGTGATGACGCCACAGATCACAAGAAGAGGGAATATCCCAGCATACACCACAACATCCACCATTTCCGCCACATAAGGGCTGACAAGATTTCGGGGATTGTTGCAAGGCAGGAACACTTTGTGCGGAATTTTGAACGGCTGCTTTGTATGATTGATGAAAGAATTTACAGTGGATGTCATGTCTTCAGAATCCACTGTTGATCGTGAAGGGTACGTCGCTGGTCTGGAATACAGGTAAGCTGATTCCAATTGACATAAAATGAACACATTGTTTAATCCCGCCTCTTCATATCCCTCAGTCAAAGAGAGAGAGAGAGGAGAGAGAGAGAGAGAGAGAGAGAGAGAGAGAGAGAGGAGAGAGAGAGAGAGAGAGAGAGAGAGGGGAGAGAGAGAGATCACTGGAAATGAATTTTGTCTTTTTTTCAGAAACATTTTCTAGGTTAATTCCAAACTAAAAAGATTTGTTTATGATGAAACCAATAATATTCAATGAACCAGCTGCCATGGTGAAGTGGTTAGGGTTGTGAACATCCAGTTAGGAGGTCGTGGGTTCGATTTCCTTCAGAGCCATTTACATGTGAGGTCTTATGCCCTGATCAGCACCTACTCGGTGTTAAGTTATCTATCTATCTATCTATCTATCTATCTATCTATCTATCTATCTATCTATCTATCTATCTATCTATCTATCTATCTATCTATCTATCTATCTGTCTACATATATATGTATGAGCTCTGTTGGAAGATTGGGATCACTCACTTGAATTTCATCCACTTCAAGAATGCTCCTCTGAGATTGTTTTTCGAATTTTCTGACCACAGGAGTCTGTGCCTCTCGGGACTGGTTGATACATCATAACATTAAGCTTAGAGTACAGCCCTGTCATGCAGTTTCAGACATGAATGGAAATCCGTAGCATCATCTTCATCATGTTCATCCTCATAGCTCAGCATAAAAAGTCACAAATTGTGTGGCCCTTTGCGCCTGCTCTCATCGTGACCAGTTTTGATTGCCTTTCTATGTCCATGCCCTTGCTCTGTTTCTGTTTGGATCGCTCTTACCAGTAATTTCATTCGGACTGTCATTACATGGGGCACACTCTGGTGGGAGAGCTCACTCACACTGCCTCCGCAACTAACCGATTAATTTGAGGGCTTAGCAGGTGGTATCCTGCATATGTTGGATCACAGCTGTCACCACTGAAGACCACTGAAGTGACTCGCCAGCAGTGCAGTGTCTCCTCTGGTGGGTTGCCACATGACAACTTGACATTAACTGCTTTCTGTGGATTGCCTGTGCAGGAGCTGTAGTTGGACGGGCCAAGCTGGGCTGCGGTCGTTGTGGAAGGTAAGGGGTGTGGGGTGGGGTTAGAGGAAAGAGCGGCACAGGTACACCGCCACTGAAGTGGCACGACAACTGAGACAGCAATGTGGGTCACTGGTAACAGAAAGAAACAGCAGAAGGGAGAGGAGGGGTTACATTCAACGAGCAAGAAAGGTTAGTTTCCATCTGGAGGCAGGACGGAGATAACAAAGCGTCATGAAATGTGTTTGTGAACATTACTGAACATCAATGTCACGCATTTTGGAGAAATCAAAAACTCCTAAACCTTGCGTTGTCTGTATTGCCCCCAATAAACACAGAGTAAGAGAGGCAAGAGAATGGTGAATTGTGACTGATCGTTGTCTGTATTACCCACATAGAGTACAGAGTAAGAGAGGCAAGAGAATGGTGAATTGTGACTGATCGTTGTCTGTATTACCCCCATAGAGTACAGACTAAGAGAGGCAAGAGAATGGTGAATTGTGACTGATCGTTGTCTGTATTACCCCCATAGAGTACATAGTACGAGAGGCAAGAGAATGGTGAATTGTGACTGATCGTTGTCTGTATTACCCCCATAGAGTACAGAGTACGAGAGGCAAGAGAATGGTGAATTGTGACTGATCGTTGTCTGTATTACCCCCATAGAGTACAGAGTACGAGAGGCAAGAGAATGGTGAATTGTGACTGATCGTTGTCTGTATTACCCCCATAGAGTACAGAGTAAGAGAGGCAAGAGAATGGTGAATTGTGACTGATCGTTGTCTGTATTACCCCATAGAGTACAGAGTACGAGAGGCAAGAGAATGGTGAATTGTGACTGATCGTTGTCTGTATTACCCCATAGAGTACAGAGTAAGAGAGGCAAGAGAATGGTGAATTGTGACTGATCGTTGTCTGTATTACCCCCATAGAGTACGGAGTAATAGAGGCAAGAGAATGGTGAATTGTGACTCCACACTGCCTTTCAATACCCCATACACCATTAGAAGTGTCACAAAACATACCCCATTGAAAAGTAATGAATACATTAACTTCGAATTGAGATTCTTTTTATATTCTTTTTTTCAAGTTCGTATTTGTCATATTTCTTCATTTGCAATAAATAACACACACCAACAACGACGTTAACGAAAACCACACATAGGCAGCGACAATAACAGTAGAAATAAAGACAAGAAAGTTCGAACCAAGTACATTTATAACAGCCAGCACGTGTGTACAATAACTGGATGGGCTACAGCTGTAACAGTTGCACCAAAAGCACTGAAGTGTGTATGGACAGCTTAAAGTAGCGTGGATGAACACACGATGCCATAGGCGTTATGACACGGAGGTTTTGTACAGTTCTGGCAATGTGTGATGGGTGAAAACCAAATTCACGACTTTATCGAGCGTTAGTATATGCGATATGTGTTATCTACATGTGTTGATGAACAAGAACTTTTCAGAAGTTTGAAATGCAAAACTAGTGATTGACAGTGGAATCAAGTGATGATAAAGGTAAAAAAAAACGTTTCACAGGAAAAAAAAAAGATAGTGACGTTTCACCCATGGAGACTTTGTGAAGCTGTCAACGTGATTCTATTTCTATATGACGTCACGACGTCTTTTCCTCCACGTATCGAACGTTAATTTTTACTGGATGTGGTCATGTGTCACTGTGTACCCCTCCCCACGTGAAACACGGATCACAGAGAACAGCGAAAAGAAGAAACTCTAGGGAGAGCCTGACAGCAGGATTCCAGAGAAGCACCCCCTCCCCTCCCCTCCCTCCTTCAGACAAACGTTTCTCGTCCTGATCTCCTTACGCCCTTCCTAATTGGATGAGCATCTCAATGCGTGCCTGTCCAGACAGATGTCCTACCCAACTATAGGATACATGTTCTAAAGTGGAAAAGTTCAACCTCATGAAGTTCGCCTTAATTCCTCCTGTATCAGATCCAGGTAGAACTCTTTTCAGCTGCCTCTGCCATTGCTGCTAGATTTCTGGACCTTTTCTTACCAGGCATCGAAGACTGTCTCATAAGATCATATGCTGATGAGGTTACAAAACTTGCTTCAACCTTTATGGCTTGGAAGCTGCTGGCTATTCTGGCATACAGCGATCTTGTAGAAGTGAAATTGTTTGATTGTCTTTGCATATGGCAGGATGAGTTCAATCATTTTTTTATTTCGAAAAAATCTGAGTGGTGCACTATGTCTGCTCTCACACCTCCTCTCTAACTGGTAATCTCTGGCTGATTTTCAAGTCTGGGACGTCTTCTGTGCACTCCCAGTCGTCTTCACCTTCCAGTAAATGCTCCATCTATGCTTTGATATTACAGTAGTCCCAGACCATGATTTGTGGTCTCCTGTTGTGCAGAACATCGTTGCTGCAGCATTGTCAGGCGTCCGTTGCCTACCTTTTTGTTCATTGGCCTATCGTGTTTTCGTAACAGATTTCTGCTTAAATCATATCCGTCTGGCTGCGACCACTTTCGACCCAAGAGACCCAAGAGAACCGTTCACTGGGAAACACATCCTGATTGCCCACTCTCAGCACTGGCACAGTGGTGTGTGAGCTGCTCCATTTCCTGGCTCCCGTGCTCTTCTGCTGTCACGTTTCATTGTCTTGTTTTTGTATGGGGAGAAGCAAAGTGCGTGTGTGTTGAGCTCGTTAAGGTGCATGTTTGGTGTACGGGGAAATGGCCAGTTGTATTCTTTTAGCTGAAATTCCACTTTGGTTTGTATGTTTGATCTTTAATTTTCCAGTGTGTCAATTTATTTATCACAATAAAAACGAACCTTTCATTGTATGTTTAATCAACCTATCCTGACACCTGTTTTCCTCTGACTTGCGGAAAAAGAACGAGAAAACAACAATGAAAATTATAAGCCATGATTATGAACAGGTACTTTGACCATGACTAAGTTTTGTTCAACCCTGTCCTCTCTCTCTCTCTCTGTCTCTTTGTCTCTATCTCTGTCTGTCTATCTCTCTCTCTCTCTCTCTCTCTCTCTCTCTCTCTCTCATATATACATATATGACCTGGGTTGGCTGAAGAATTAAGCTATCACTTACCTTCAGGCCACGGAATGGTGAATATGGGGAGTAGCAAAGTGTGTGCGTGTGTTGAGTGGACTGGGAGTATAGATCAGACCTTGACCTTCAACTTTGAAAAGGACTTGCAAAGCTCCCTCAAGACTGTATATGACAAAAAGAGATCTTCTTGTGTTGACTGGGGATGGCGGGGGGGGGGGGGGGGGGGGGGGGGGAGAACGTTGTGACTGTATTCTTAGGCCAGGACTGTAGTCTCATAGAGACTGAAATTCGAGCGAGAGGTTCGCTGTTTTTCTTTTTTTTTTTGTTTTGTTTTTGTTTGTTCGTTTTGTTTGCTTTTGTCTTGTTTTTGTTTTTCTATTCTGAAGTTTGTTTAGGTCTGCCAGAAGCTTGACATCTCCCGAGAAGTTTATGGTTGATTATGAAGGAATCTTGCCTCGAATCTGGAAAGTCCCTCTCCCCCTCCACCCTCCCCCTTGATTGTGAGAGTTTTGGGAAACAAAGAGCTTTCACACATTTGCTGTTTTCTTTTCGTCTGGGGCCCTTTTTCATGAAAAGGTTTTGGTGATCTATAATTATGTTCTGATCTGAGAAGAGGAATAGACAGCCCCCTCCCCATAAGGACACTCACACAAGGAGTGATCTTGCAGTAGTTGTTGTGAAGCTTTCTCGAAAGCGCTTCTGTCTGTGCCCCTTTTGAATATTAAGATACTGTAAAACCTCCGGGGTATAAAGTACCTGGGTTCCCAGATGGCGACCCTCTGCAGACCATTCTTATGCTTGTTGTAAGAGTGTGAGGCTGGATGAAAGGTTGATGGGGAGAGTGTGTGGATGGAAGTGGAGGCAGGCGGTGGGTCTGTCTGTTTCTTTGGGGGGGGGGGGGGGGGGGGGGGGTTCTAGAGCGGATGTTCTGGATATCGCTGCGGTGCGGCTGAGTGTGTTGTGAATGACCGCACTGGGGTATAAATAAAGATAGCTATATCATGGACTTTTGTGAAATGCCGTCCTGGAATGATGATTATAGGATAACATCTATATTACGGATACCTCCAATGTATCACTATGAGTTGGTGCCTAAATGATGATAGCCATGCCACAGACACCTATGATCTACTGTCATGGTATGGTGACTAAATGATGACAACCATGCCTCAGACACCTATGATCTACCGTCATGGTATGGTGACTAAATGCTGACAGTCATGCCACAGACCCCTATGATCTACTGTCATGGTATGGTGACTAAATGATGAGAGCCATGCCACAGACACCTATGATCTACTGTCATGGTATGGTGACTGAATCATGACAGGTGTATCACAGACACCTATGACCAGTTGTCATGAGAAGGTGACTCAGTCATGTCAGATATATCATGGACACTTACGATCCACTGTCCGGGAAATGGGGATCCAATGATCACAGCTGAGTCACAAACCAAACTCCCAGCGGACTCTTGTGATAATGTTCAAGAGAGAGAACCAGAATCACCGTGCATGATATCTATTTTATCAAAAACTATAGTTTAGAGACATTCATAATCTATCTCTCCCCTGTGAGCTAACAATGTGGAACAATTTCCTTCATTGTAATCAATAGAGATGTATCTGCTCTTTTTTAATTTACGTATGCCTATCTGCATCTTTTTTATAATTAATTCGTAGTTTCGTTATTTTGATTGTTTTTGTTTATCTTATATTATTTTTACCATTCACTTTTTCTACATTCACTAATTTGCCAAATCAAAAACTGACAAAGCATATAAGACATTAACATACAATCAAAACTAATGACAATAAAAATTTGAAACAGAACGGAAGAAAGCAAAGAGAGAGAAAACAGCTGAACTACCAAACATGCATGCTCTTGTTGCTCACATTTGATAAACTCAATCTATGTGTAGTCTCATTCTTTAATACATTATTTTGAACAGTAAACAAGTGGGGTAACTTTTGCTCCCATAAGAAAACCTAACACAGAGTAACCTTTATTCAAGACTGGTGCAGCCTTTTAAACTTGAATAAAGTCAGACAAATACATAGACGAACAATCTAATAGTGGGTGAGGGGGGGGGGGGGATGGGGGGAAACAAGCGCACTATTAGATTGTTCGTCTATGTATTTGTCTGACTTTATTCAAGTTTAAAAGGCTTTGCCAGTCTTGAATAAAAGTTACTGTGTGTTAGGTTTTATTATGGGAGCAAAAGTTACCCACTTGTTTACAGTTTATTGTTTATTGTTCCCTGCCTCATTTCATTTCCAATATTACTTTGAATTCAAACATCTAATCCTTTGTGCATTTCAGTCAAACAAAGACATTACCTTTTCTCTAGTTTTAAGATTGCGTGGTAAATTTGAGACAGAAAAACACTAGGTAGGATGTGTCCTGTCAGTTAATTTCAGTAGTCTGCTTCTCGTTTTGATTCTGAAAA
>CM031622.1:37348460-37360960 GCA_018398815.1 Conus ventricosus | reverse complement strand
CCACAGTTCTCCAATCGTCAGAAGAATAGTAGATCGTCACTGAACTTGTAGTAGATAATAATAATAATGAATACTTATATAGCGCCTATTCTCGGCTAGAGACCAAGCACTAAGCGCTTTATAATCAACACTCGTTTACACAACGGGCTGCCTACCTGGGTAGTGCCGACTGAAGAGCTGCCAGCTGGCGCTTCATTCCGTCGTTTCCCGTGTCATCCAGTCAATATCGTTCAATATCGATCACTCATTTTCCTTACTTCCTTCATTCTTTCCATTTCTTACGCAGGGTGCATGCTATGTGTAACGTGTCATCCATACCAACGCCCAAAACTGGCCTACTCTTCCAAAAGTTGGTGATGGGATTTTACGTGTGTGCAAGATGTTATGCGTGCGTTCACACACGGAACCTCGGTTTATAGTCTCATTCGAAGGACTGTATGGGAAATGGAGTCAGAACCAATGTTAAACTCCGAGGGAAAAATCCCCCTGTACCGAAACGCCCCGGCAGAGGTTCGAACCCGCAACTCCAGGATCACCAAGATTACGAGTTCGGCGCTCTACCAACTGAGCTATTCCGGCTCCAACAGGAAATCCTCTCAAAATTTCTTACGACGTCGTAATGATTTTCACGTAGAAACAATTTAGATGACAATTTATACCGTCATTTACAATTATAATGTTCCTTTGAATAAAATCTTCTTCGCAAAGCAGTTCACGTCGACGAAAAAAAAACATCCAAATTTTTCAGTGCTTCAACAGCTGACGAATACGTGATGGTTTTGATGGATGAAGTCTCGAACCCTCCTCCGTTACGATTACTAGACTATCTGGAAAGCCTGAAACATACAAAATAACTATCCTAAAATTTCCGAAATAATATCGATTAGCTGGAGAGATGCATGTTAAATTTTAGAACAATAGTTATAATAATTTTGGAACTTACCATCTTCCTGGGAACTGCCTCTCAAAACCTGCTGCACCTGGAACGAATGGGTTAACACACATAATAATAACACTTTCTCCATCCCTCCTTCATTCTATGATGATCTGCAAATGATTAAGCCGATGTACAAATCGGTGAATTATTTATGTTCAAACCAAGGCTAGTGAGCATCCACTTTGGATCTGTCGTAATCCAATAATGTCAGTTTGTCCGGTTTGTAAACAAATGACGAAATAGCTCACCTTGGTGATTGTTAATGTGTTTTGACAACGTTTATCATCATCATCATCATCATCATCATCATCATCATCTCATCATCATCATCATCATCATCATCATCATCATCATCACCACCATCATCATCGTTTGGACGGCCCAATCAACTGGTTGATTACCATGCCGTACTATGGAGGTTGTGCTGAGATGGAAAGCCAATGTAGGAAGATAAAGACCTACGACAGTGGAGAAACATAAAAAATGGGGGGGTCCTACTCTATGTAGGTTTTATCAGCAGACTACTCTAATTTTCCGCTCTTCGTCTGGAAACGTTTTAAAACAAAACATGTTCTTATTCCCTGTACCTCCTGAGAGATCTTTATTTGAATAAAACTTACTAATAATCACCTTGATATTTTTTCCTTTTCGATAGACCGTCGTCGAACGCATGTTGAGACACAAGTTTAGACGTATTACGAAACTAGATTAGTTTGTATGTCACTCGACCACGTCATAGACTCCGTTCATTCATGGATTGCGTCATTCATTCATCAAAATACAAGAAAACTAATTTGTAGCGCGCAGGTACTGTCGATCGTGTCGAGCATTCACAATTCCCATACAATCAACTCTCTCTCTCCTCCCCTCTCTCTCTCTCTCTCTCTCTCTCTCTCTCTCTCTCCTCTCTCTCTCTCTCTCTCTCTCTCTCTCTCTCTCTCTCTCTCTCTCTCTCTCAAGACGTGTCATAACTCTTCCTCAGGAGACAAAATGGAGCTCGTTGGCAAAGGTGTACCACAACATGGCTGGCGATGGCAATTCAAGGTTTGATATCCTGATTATCATCCATAGCAGCCTCAGCATGGTAATGTATTCACCAACAGATTCAGAAAAGCCATGATGTCGGATAGAGAATGCCATGGTCAGTCTGCAGACGTCACACTGTTTTCATCCTTGCTGTTCCAGGGTAAAAATGATGGTGACTTGCCTCTTCTGTGTTCATGACAATAATGTCATGCTGCGTTCAGTATTCTAAAGCGTGCGGGAGCCCGTTGGCAGCGGTTGACCTTTATATGGATACAGTTGAAGCGCCATTTTTTGCCTCTGGATAAAATTACTGGCCTCCACTAATCCAGAAAATGTCGGGAGTTTAATAGGATGAAGGGGATTGGGATGGAGAATGTGGTGAGTCTGCAGCTCATTCTGTTGAAGATGCTCCTGTAGTCTTCTGGCTTCATCCTGACCCCAAGTGTATTGATTTTAATATTTTCCTCAGACCGTTAGATTAAATCCTACAAGATATTCAGTCAGATCCTATGGAGCCCAGAGATCCTGCTCATGGTGCTAACATGTTATGTAGCTAAGAAAAGCAGGCAGGAAGAAAGAAAGGGAGCAAAGAAGACATTCAATAAATGAGGCAGTAGCAGGATGCATGCTCTGTTTCTTTATTGTGAATTCTTCTTCTTCTTCTTCTTCTTCTTCTCTTCTTCTTCTTCTTCTTCTTCTTCTTCTTCTTCTTCTCTTCTCCTCCTGTTGCTTCTTCTTCTACTTCTTCATCTGCTTCTTTTCTTCTTCGTCTGCTATCTCTGTCTCTCCACATGCCAAAGGTGACCAGTCAAGGCACTAAAACAGACACGACACTGCATGCACCTATACATAAGCATTACACAATGACTGTTCGATCGCAGATTTGCCAACCAGGAATGTCACGCACCTAACGAAATTCTGTGTTCCAGCTTGATATTCGTTTCTAGAATAAATTGAAAGAAAAGGCCCAGCTAGCTGTTTCCTGTGATAAAAACTGTCATCGAACTAGCTCATGTAGTGACTGCAATCTGTCTTTCAAGTGAACATAAAGAAGTTAGTGACGTTTTCTTTTGAGATTACAACTGTCACGAGTTTGTCACGAGGCCTACGACGATTGACCCATCTAGGGTGGCGGAATTATTCATTTATTTATTGTCGTTGCTGTGGTCGTGTACCCGTCCCTTAATGTGGCTTGTGGTGCGTTTGCACCTTAATGTCGTTCAGCTCAGGTTGGGTTTACTTTCTCTCTCTCTCTCTCTCTCTAATTCCACTGCCCGTGCAATTCATCCTGCAGGTTCACGGGTGGCTGGTGCCTTGAACTGGCTGTCTCTATCGGCCTCTCCCTGTCGTTTTACCTGCCGCACGTGCATCATTCCTCTAGGCTTGGGGTATTCTCACTGTGACGTAGCGTGGCATGTTGGCTGTCATCGTTTAGGCAGGTTTTCTCTTCACTCTAGCGGAAGATGTCCTTGGGAGCCCTGCTCCGGTTATGGTTCTTCACCACTTCGTCGAAGGTACGGTCGGTACCTTCATTCCTACAGTCGGCCTGTAAGGGAGGGACATCACGTCATCTCTTTTCCGCATCTGCTCTGCTGGTCCTCTCGACTGGACAGAGGGCAGAGAGTCGCTTGACCCGCCACTTCTGGGTCACCCACGGGTAGCTGATAAGCATCAGTTTCGTGGTTCGTTTTTTTTTTTGTTGTTGTTGTTAGCCGGCTAATAATTCTCTTTTGCGCAATTTCTTTTGTTTTCAAAATTATAAAAAATATTGTTTGAGACCGCTTTTCTCTGGTTAATTCAATCTTTAACCTTGCCATTCTAAATTATATCAAATTCTTTCTCCTTTTTATGCATCTGGTGATGCGGTAGTCGGTGGGGATGGAAGAGAACCTGGTGATTTAGGGTTGGAACTTGCTTGGTCTCGCTCGTCTGCCCCTGTCACAATCACCGGTTTCTTATTCTTCGGCCACCGTCTGTTTGTGTGTGCAAGGGGAACGAGTTTTATGTTTGCGAGCGTGCGTACGCATGATTGGTTGTTCGAATGCGTGGTTGGAGAATTGTGTCGTTTTGAAATGTTGCTATAAAATGTGGTGATAATTGTGCCATTGAATTATTATTTGCAAATGTGGTGGCAGTTATAAAGCAATGGTTGCTGTATTAGTTCAGTTCCTAAGAAAGGAAAATGTTGAACGTGAGTGAGGGAAGGGATGAAGATTTGCTATTCATGTGTTTAGCCTGTGAATGTAATCTCTTGCCTGCTTCGTGTGAGAAGACCTTTAGCGAACATTCCTGATTTGGTTTGTTTACTGTTTTATGCTCGGGTCTGTGTTGAGCTGGTGCTATTAATGTATTCAGCAAACCTCCCCTCGCCCATCATGCGAGTGGCTGTTAGGACTTAACAGCATATGTCAGACCGTACTGACTGCGGGGTTCCAGTACACTTTCTTCTTTCCTTCCAGTTCCTTCCGTTTCTTCTCCTCCCGGGGGCTTCACCCGAAGCTTGCGCTGTTGGGGCCGCGCACTGGTTGAGGAGCACGTGGACTTTGCTGGAGGGTCCTAACCCCTGTCCAGGACCTTCAGCGACAACGCCTTATCCCACGGGATGCGTTCTCCACCGTCCTCGCACTTCATACAGCCCATGTGACCAGTGTGGTTAGCTCTGTGTCGTGCAATTTGGGTGTGTGTGTGTGTGTCAATGGTGTGGGCATTGAAAGACACTCCGTTCAAGAACCGACCCGGTTTGGGGCACCTGGTGCGACACGGTGCTCCCAGTGAACTTTGGAGAGACAGGGGTGTGGGGGAACCATGAAGCACGGAAAGGAATGTGTGCTGGAAATGCTTATTTATGATTATGGTTGTGTTGAAATGCTTAATTGTGTGTATGTCGTGTGTGTTGAAATGCTTGATTGTGATTGTGCATGTTGTGTGTGTTGGAATGCTTAATTGTGTGTATGTCGTGTGTGTTGAAATGCTTGATTGTGATTGTGCATGTTGTGTGTGTTGGAATGCTTATTTGTGACTATGTGTGTGTTGGTGTGAATAAATGGGGTGTTGTATTGTAATCTTTCTTGTGTGGTCTCTTGCGGGGCGTGTGAGGTCAGTCACTCCCTTCACTCCCATCTAGACCGATCCTGTCAGGGCAGACCTCCAGGGGTCGGTGGTGACATTTGTGGGGGCTCGTCCGGGATGTGAAGTGTTCTGGCTGTCTCTCTCGTTTCGTGGAGTGCCTGTCCAGTTCTGTCTGTTTGTATATGTGTAGTCAGTTTGTCGTGTTTGTTTGTGGGTGGTTGGCTGGGTGACTCTAGCGTGTAGGGAGTCTGGTGGCCTGAAAGAACATCCGGTGTGACTGGGGAGTCGAGTCGAGATGAAGGGGGATCGACCGCGTCCAGACATCTTTCCGCCGGGTGCCTCACGCAGATACGGCCGTAGGACTTGCCCTCTGTTGCCACTCAGTCTGCCATTCCTGTTTTGTGGTTAACCAGTTTTCTTAACCGGGTGTTGAGTACAGGTGGTGTATCAGACGTTAGTGTCACATTTTTTTTTTTCTTTTCCGGATTCCTTCTGTCATTTGTTTTTTTGTCGGTGAGCCCCACCGCACTGTTGCTGTGTTGTGGAGCGCGGTGTTGCCAGAGTGGGAGCAGCTTGGACATATTTTTTTTGTTTTGTTTTTTTTGTCGGTGAGCCCCACCGCCCCTGTTGCTCGTGTTGTGGAGCGCGGTGTTGCCAGAGTGGGAGCAGCCGAACATTGTATGTTGACGTTTTTTTATTATTTGCTGTTTCTCAGTCAGTCACCAAGAGACGTGACATATCCGAACGGAATTTCTTTCTTTCAAGTGGAATTGTCTTTCCCCTGTATTTGAGAACCGTAGGATATAGTTGTCATGGCAACGTCCAGTGCTGGCGGTATGGCGATGCTGCGTCGAAGAAGAAAGGTCTTCAAAATGTAGTCCCTACTATTAGTACCAGTACTTCGACTACAGTGACTTCTACTAATTCCAGTGCTGTAGCCGATAGTCCGGCAAGTACTTTCGTTGCTTCTTCGCTGGGGATCTTTCTGCCAAGACCCCACCTGACACGTCCGCTCGGATGCGTCAGAGTATGGTTAAGCAACTGTGGGCTTCTGTTGGGTCGCAGAGACCGAAACCTTCTCTCCATGCTTCCCTCGTAAGGAGTATACCCCGGGGAATTTTCCTCATGGGAAAGTCGAGACCCAGGGGACGGGTCAAACGGTCATCCTCCCGTGTCGGGAGTGGTGAATCCTGCTCATGATATCACCTCTGTCCTGATGTTTTTGGAGCGACAGCGACAAGAGGATGCTGCCAGGCAGGAAGCCCTGCGTAGGGAAGAGGCTGCGCTGCGTAAGGAAGAGGCTGTCAGGCAGGAAGCCCTCCGTCGTGAAGAGCTAGATAGGCTAAAAGCTCTGCGTAGGGAAGAGCGCAGAGAGGAGACTGCTAGACAGGAAGCACAGCGTAGGGAAGAGGCTGCCCTCCATCGGGAGGAGTTAGATCAGCGTAGGGAAGAGGCTGCCAGACAGGAGGCTCTGTGCAGGGAGGAGATGGAACAACTTCTTCGCGGACTCCCGCATCTGTAAATCAGGGGGTTAATCAACAGGCAAGTGATAGAGTTAGAGGCCCAAAATTAAAGCTTCCAGAGTTCAGACCTAGTGAGGACATTGATATGTTCTTAGAACATTTTGACAAGGTAGCTAGTTCATACCAATTGTCTGAGGAACAAAAGGCCATGCACCTTTTTTCTGGATTATCAGGTGCTGCAAGGGAGTGTGTGCTCACTCTAAATGAAGGCGCGTCTTATGCAGACATGCAGTTGGCTCTGCGTAAACGTTTCCACCTTACCCCAGAGACGTACAGGAGGAAGTTCAGGTCCATGAAAAAGAATAACGACGAGACCTTCGTGCAGTTTGAAGATAGGCTGCGCAAGACGCTAGGGTACTGGCGTCAGTTGGCTAAGCTGGAGCTGGAGGATCTGATTCTCATCGAACAGCTTACCGACACTGTGTCCCCAGAGTTGAGGATTCGTATAGGCGAGACAGCACCACAGGATTTCGCGGCTGCGATTCATACCGCTGAGGTGTTTGCTGAAGCCCGTAGAGCTTATGGGCACCGCCCAGATACGGACAGGAAGACCCTCGCTGGGTTTAGTGGCAATAAGGCGCCGACGACTGCTAGCGGGTCGAACAAAAGCAGGCAGTTCATCGGGGACCTCAGCACCCCGACTGTGTTTTCTTTGTGGTCGCCCGGCCACATTAGGAAAGATTGCCCTAAAGCCGCCGGTAGTCATGGGGCTAGTCCTTCCCAGCGTCCTCGTGCCTCGGCTAACGTGGGGTCCATCCCAGCTTCTGGTGGTACAGAGTGTCCAGTGTTTCTCTCTGTTGTTGGTTCTTCCTTGGTCGACACCATCAGGATTCGGGAGCATCAACGCTCTTTGTGGATAAGGATTTGGTTTCCCCTTAAGCTCAGCGGGGCGCCAGTTATGATGTGTGCGGGTTGGAGGCTGGTTTTACCTCCACCCGTCCTTCTGTACTCATTCCTATCTCCACCCCCTACTTCTGTGGCGAAGTATGGGCCATCGCGGTGGGAGCGACCTCTGTATTCCCTTCTCATAGGGAATACCATCACCTTTGCGGACGGACGCAGTCAGTCTGTGTCTACGGATCTGCCCGTACAGGCGTGTGTGGGAGTTACCACACTCGCCAAAGCCAAGAAGCAGGAACAGGAATTGTGTCCCGTTCTTCGGCCGATCTCTGACGAGGTTCTTGCGAGAGTCGATCCAGCTACCATAGTCCGTCTTCAGGCCAGGGACTGGATGTCCAACGCCTGCGACAAACTGGTGGGTCGTCCCGCTCAGTCTGCCCGACATGCCAAGGTGAGCTTTTAAGCTCCACAAGGGGATCCTCTTTAGGGTTTTCACTCAGGGAGATCGGGTAGCCAAGCAACTAGTCGTTCCCCAAAGCTTGAGAGAATCTGTTCTCCGGCAGGTCATGATTCACCATGGCAGGTCATATGGGCTCAAAGCGGACTCTCGAGCGGGTAAGACAGGACTTCTTCTGGCCAGGGATGAATTCTCAGGTTAGGCAGTACTGCCGCAGTTGCGATGTCTGCCAACGGACAACGCCCAAGGGTCGCTTGAGGCGTGTTCCCCTGGGATCAGTGCCACTGGTTGGGGAGCCATTCAGCAAGGTTGGGGTTGACTGGAGGGACCCATTAATCCACCATCCGATCGCGGTCACCGCTACATTTTGGTGGTGGTAGACCCTGCGACTCGATACCAGAGGCTGTCCCGCTTAGGACTATCGATGTCCCTACTGTTGCTGTGGCTCTCCGGCAGATTTGGACGCGCACTGGCGTGCCCAAGAAGAAGTACGGCCGTAAGTTTGTACTGGAGAGCGATCATCATCCTCTCCAGTGCCTGGACCGGATCCAGCCAGTCAGTCGTCGACTCATGGGTTAGGCAGTGGAACTGCAGAGTCGTGCTTTCACTTTTCGCCATATCAAGGGTTCCAGCAATAACGGATGCTGACTATCTCAGCCGAGCTCCGTAGTCAGCACACCCATTGGGGAAATCAGTCAGAGGGACAATTCCCCTCAGCCAGGGTTATGTCCCCCTTTTGGTCTGTGTAGTGACAGTTGTCGGTAGTGAATCATCACCTGTCTCGGATTGCTACTTTTATTGTTGGAAGGTTTGCATAGTTGTTTGATAAATGTAGTATTATGTATCTCCCTGTGTAATTCTATCGTGGAATGTTTGTATTGGATGTATCGTACTCTGTCGATCACAGAGGATTGGGTTCGGTCCCATTGTTGTGAATTTGCACATGCGTCAAGGTTCAAAGGAGCACTGTATCTCAGAGAAACAGATGCTTTAGAAGGGGGGTTTGTCACGAGTTTGTCACGAGGCCTACGACGATTGACCCATCTAGGGTGGCGGAATTATTCATTTATTTATTGTCGTTGCTGTGGTCGTGTACCCGTCCCTTACCCAGACAGCAAGGGTCCTAGGTTCCACCTAGGTTCTAGCTAGCTCCAGCTTGGTTGTCGTAGATATCCTAGGCTCATGGAACCCCATCTAGGTTCTACCTTGGCACTAGTTTGCCACCCAAGCAACGTGCTGCACCTAGGGTGCCTAGTTAGATTCTAGGTACATACTACCCGGTCACTCAAGTGAGCGTTGACCTAGGGAACCAAGCTAGGCTCTGACACAGCTCTAGCCTGCCACCCTAGCACGCACGCTTTATCTCCCATGATACGCTGAGTCATCAGGCCAACCAAACTGGCCTATATTTAGCGCAAATCTCAATTGTATTTTTATCTTTATCTTTTTCTTTTGTTTTACATTCTACAATATTCTAGTAATCACTAGAAATGATAGAAAATACGAGAATGTTGCACAATAATTTTTGATTGTTTTATGTCTTTTCTTTGTTTTTGTTTTGGTATTGACATGAGATTTTCCGATCCAGAATTTTGTGTGGTGGTCGATACTTTTTATTAACCGGTCGCCATTTTCGGTTACAGTGGGCTTGTTGGACTTTTCCTCCATCGTTTAAAAGGTAGTAGTTGTTCTTTCTTTTTCAAAGCATGTCTTCATACCGGTCTGAAAACAGACGTATACGAAAATTTGTTTCTGAAACTTTAAAAGCTTGTGATCAGGCTGCAGTTACTTTTGATGAAAGGTCTAGCAATCCAAACAAAGGGCAGAAATTATCTTCTGTTTATGATCATGATTCAGATCGACAGCCACCACTTCTTCGTAGTACTTTGTGTTCGGACTCTGTCAGTAACAGTTGTAATATCTGAAGATCGTTTTATCACTTGGTGGAGTGGGAAATGGAGGAGGGGGACACCCAGCCCTCTGTATCGATTGTGCACGGATGTTCAGTGGCACCAATGAGCCCCCAGGAACGGATCAGCTGCACTTGTAAGGAAAATTTTTTCCCCAGATGTCACCTTGTCATCTCACAGCACTCCAGGATCCTCAAAAGCTCAAGTAAGTCTCTTTGAATATTTCCTGAACAATTACGTAGTGGGGGGAAACAAGTGCAACAACAGTGTAGAAAGAGATTCTTCTCGTTCCCATTAGGCTTAGGCAGGAATCCTGGAGGTACTGGCAAAGGCTTCAGTATGGTGAAGGCCCTCCAGTGGTCAGTAAGTTTTGCACTCATCAGGGTGTTGGCAGGCCAGGTTTCTACTTTTGGTGTTGTTGGAACTGTCTGAGTGGACAGCTCTGCTGTTCAATAACCCAAGCATTGTCAGCAGCTAAGAATTGTGCAGAAAATATTGAATATTTCCTCAGCGCCATTAATACTAGACTTAAATAAACAGCCAGTAGAAACCTGGCCTGCCAACACCCGAATGAGTGCAAAGCTATATTGACCACTGGAGGGCCATCACCATACACAAGCCTTTGCCAGTACCTCCAGGATTCCTGCCTAAGGGAACCGAGAAGAATCTCTTTCTACACTACCGTTGATCTCACATGATCATCACCCATCAGTGACTGATTGATGATGATTTTTACCCTTTTTTGTGAATGAGTGTATGCATATATATATATGTCCAGGACGGGGGAAATCGTGATGGTATTGCTTAAGTGCACTAAGTTGATGTATTATCAGTCAGGGTTAACACACCAAGGTTATCTTTGCACTCATACACGCATATGCACACTCATGCGCACACCAAACATTCACCTCTCTCTGGGAATGGGATGTCACGCATTCGTTTCTCTCCTAACACGACTGGGAACAAGAAATACAATTTCTATGCTACTTATAATTAATCATGTACAATCAAATCACACACACAATGAAATATCAAAACATAAAAGATCAATACATCCTAATCCCGGTTATAATAAAATGACTTCTTACCTGGCCAGGTTTTTCACACACACAACCACGCTTTCACACCACACCACAGTTCTTGAAAAAAAGTCTCTTCGCGTCTTCTTCAGCACTGCTTGATGGTGATGCCCTTGGTTGACTGGCTCCAGGCTTCAGGACTGGGTCTTCGTGGCCGTCTCTAGGATCTCGACGTCGAACTCTTCTTCTTCTTCGTCTTCTTCACCCACCTCTGAGTTCAAATTCAGTTTGTCTGTCTCACCCACCTCTGGGCTTCAAACTTAGTTTCCTTCTCTTCCAGCTTGTCTTCAACCCTAAGACTTAGCTGTCTCTTCTATCTCCCAGACCACGTTTCTCTCGACCCTTTCTCTGTCCTGCTCACTCCTCTCCTCTCTCTCTCTCTCTGCCTTCTCTCTCTCTCCCTGGTGTTGTTCTCATCTGACCACTTCGGCCGTGTGCGGTGGGTAACGTACCCTGGTTAATTGGTCAATTACCTATTTGTATACCACGTACAATGTCCCTTTGTCTCCAAGCGTCTAATGCCTTTTGTGAGAGGTTTCACGCTCCTTGACAAATTCCCCCCACTCGAAGACAATGCCCTGCATTGGCTAAAACTTAACATTCAAGGAGATGAAACTCATAATTTTCCCATTTAAACCAGTGCTAATATCGGCCTCTCATAAGCCTACTTACACCAGAGAACGCACGCAAGATTTGTCTTGCAACAAAAATCATAGAGAAAAATCAATACATGCACACTATCCAAGCAAATATCAACATAAAAGATCAATACATCCTAATCCCGGGTTATAATAAAATGACTTCTTACCTGGCCAGGTTTTTCACACACACAACCACGCTTTCACACCACACCACAGTTTCTGAAAAAAAGTCTCTTCACGTCTTCTTCAGCACTGCTTGATGGTGATGCCCTTGGTTGACTGGCTCCAGGCTTCAGGACTGGGTCTTCGTGGCCGTCTCTAGGATCTCGACGTCGAACTCTTCTTCTTCTTCGTCTTCTTCACCCACCTCTGGGTTCAAATTCAGTTTGTCTGTCTTCACCCACCTCTGGGCTTCAAACTTAGTTTCCTTCTCTTCCAGCTTGTCTTCAACCCTAAGACTTAGCTGTCTCTTCTATCTCCCATGACCACGTTTCTCTCGACACCTTTCTCTGTCCTGCTCACTCCTCTCCTCTCTCTCTCTCTGCCTTCTCTCTCTCTCCCTGGTGTTGTTCTCATCTGACCACTTCGGCCGTGTGCGGTGGGTACGTACCCTGGTTAATTGGTCAATTACCTATTTGTATACCACGTACAATGTCCCTTTGTCTCCAAGCGTCTAATGCCTTTTGTGAGAGGTTTCACGCTCCTTGACAATATATATATATATATATATATAATATATATATATATATATATAATATATATATATAATATATATATATATAATATATAATATATATATATGTGTGTGTGTGTGTGTGTGTGTGTGAATATGTGTGTGAAAACTTTCCACAGTTAGTCTCATTATGATCATATAATCATAACTCACCCAGAACATTGTTTACATGTGGTCCCCCCCCGCCTTTGTGTGTGTGTGTGTGTGTGTGTGTGTGTGTGTGTGTGTGTGTGTGTGGTGTGTGTTGTGTGTGTGTGTGTGTGCAACACATGATACCCTGTTTTT
>CM031622.1:37340242-37347460 GCA_018398815.1 Conus ventricosus | reverse complement strand
ACGCCACCTGAGGCAGCAATAACAAATATCAAAATGATCAAAGCCTCTCGCCAGTCATACCATTAACCAGAATGCAACAACCTTCCAGACACAGACGAGGAACATTAACATACACAAAGAAAGAGACTGACGTTTAAATATTGGTAACATCGGGAAAGCAGTATGCAGCGACCATCCTAGCAACAAGAAAACTAGTAACCACCGTTGCTGCAGACAGCCCAGCAACTGGAGTCGCGAGGAGCAGCAAACTTTCAAGACAACATACCAGTTCCAGAATAGTCAAGAAGGGGAAGTGTTGGCTGTAAAATGATCACAGTTAGAGACACTTAGGCATCAAAGAATCCAAAGAATCTGAAGGAATGAGATGAGAAGGTTGCCACGTCAAACCATGTGCAGTGACGGGGCTGAGGGGCCATGCTCATTTGTCAACTTTGTCAACATGACGGTTTTCAATATGATCCATCCCGTATTTCCTGGCCTGGTCCTCAATGAATTTACAGGTCATTCATACAAGATCATAAACGGTGGCTACCAGTTAAACTGGATATAAATGCCTTTAGCTTTTGCTTCAACACTCTTAAGAGCTTCCCCACCCTCACACCACCACCCCCATTGTACCCAGACCGTCGCACAAGAAGTCCACAAACGTAAGGAATCCATGAAATATGCTGCCTGTGGGACCCATCGTCGTATCCCTGCTCACAGATCACATCATAGCAGCCACCAGTGTTCCCTTTGATCAAGCCACTCAGAGTCCTGGTAATCGACTTCACAGAGCTGGATCCCACTGACAACTTCAGTAGTAACTTCTTCAGCACATCTGATGTTTTCACCAAACAGGTCACAACCACAAGAGACAACCTCTGTGGCAACAGGCCAGACTTCTGAAAGCCAGAGCTACACCATGACACCTCGACCCTAAGCCGGCCCACACCTGTCTAACTCAGCATCTGTCATATTGGATAGGATACATAGTCTACAAGACAGACCTTCAGCCAGTGTCTTTACCCCTTGATCAGTAGACAATCTGTGGCTACAGCAATCTTACTCTGAGTCTTTTCTAGTGGTGTCCTCCACTGTCCAAGGTTTGCCTGTTTGCCAGGCACAGGGCAGAACATTCCGGGTCTTTACCATGGATTATGTAGTGCCATCTCCTCCTAACCTGTTCCAGTTCTACAGACAACTGTGTTTGCACTGCAGCTCTTTCTGTGCCTATGACTGCTAAAACGAGATGCATAATTTTCACACCACAGTATTAATTACTGAGCAAGCGTTAGGTCCAGCGCGATCTCAAAAGTAATATCAAAGCATGATAAACCTAAAAATGTCATACTTACGTTTTTCCCGTCATAGTATTCACGCTTTCCATTAACAGAATTGCAGTTTTGCAGTCGCACTCAAATTAGGCATATTCAAGTCCTTGAGGTCAGTTCCATGAGAATGAAAGTCCTCAAAATCTGGTCTGCAAAACTTTGTATTCTATTTTGACCGGTAGGGGGGGGGGGGTGTGCTATTTAGCACAAAAAATATTTTAGCAAAAGGACAAAAAAGCAAAGAGCAGTTACAACTGAAAGTCTTTTAATGGTTGTTAAACAGACGAAAAGTGTTTCAAAGAAAAAAATGTACTTCGTTGATTCAAGCATTTCTAATGAATATTACAATCAGATTCATTATGAGTCTTAAAAACTCAACCGAACGTCTTTGAATAGTTTTTGGGAAGAATTCAAAATTTCTATCAAAGAAGGAAAACTTTATTTTGTTCAGTAACAGACAATTTATTTACCTCTACTATTTAAAACGAAATCGTCAGTAATCCAGATATTTCAGTCGAACCAGCTGCAAGACAGACTCATTAAAATATGACTTTAAATTCATCATTAGAAACATATATAATTTAGATTCTGACTCAAGAATCTGAAGACAAAAGAGCTAACATGGGAAAAAGTCATCGTGATTTTTAATTTCTGGTCATTATAATTCTTTCTCTGATAGTGTCAATTATATTAATATTTTAGAACATTTTTCACAAATGTTTTTAACATTTACATGCTATCATGAAGATAAAAATAACTGTGCTTTTTATGCATTTCCTTTTAGCGATCAGATGCACAGAAACTTGTGGTGCAAACAAAGGTGTTTGTAGAACCAGAGCATGTTCAGTCTTGTTAGGAAACTGATTTTGAGGAGCTAGGACTGTATGATCCATGGCAAAGATCTGTACTGCTCTCCCCAGCGCCTGGCAGACAGGCAAACCTTTGACAGTGGAGGATACCAATAGATAAGATAGAGAATGATTTCTCTTTGCTGTCTGACCCGGAGTTAGAGTTGAGAGAAGGCGAGACTGCCGTAGCCACAGATTTACAGTCGTGATAGAGAGAGAAATGCATATGAAACTCACACAGATAATTAAGTCACCATACAGTTTAAGCAGTATAATAAATTAATAAATATAGAAATAAACATACAAAGCAGAAGAATTTAAAGGACATGTCTGATATCAATCAATTAATACATAATGGAGAAAATTATCTGATATCTCTCAGGTTAAGTTCTTTGTCGGAGATTATTGGAAACGAAATAGCAGTGTCTTTGGTAGATAGTAAAGGATATTGTCCTAATATAACTAGATTAATGTACAATCATTTTTCGTGAAGATACCTCGCTTTGGTTACACCGACCAGAACGTCCATTGCTAACAGTGTTATTTCAATACTTGTATCTGCATAGGTTTTGAGTTCTATGACTTCCCACAAGCGTTTTTACAACCAAGCAGTGGAAGAAGAAATGTTCTATAAAATCTACATCATTATCACAATAGGAGCATTTATCATCTTCTGTTAATTTCATTTTATTAAGTATGGTATGGGCCGGGTAAATGTTGTGTAAAATTTTTCCGGTGTAGGATTCTAAGTCTTATTTCTTTAGTTACCCCTTTATATCATACTGATTCGTCTACTTTGTATCGACATATTCTTCACCAGTAATGACATACTGTGGGTGAGACTACCTCTGCTTATCTTGATAAATGTTGTCCAATATGTTTAGGCTTCGAATCGAATCAAAGTCCTTTGCATTACACGGGAGTGTGGATGTTAAAGGTTCACCTTGCTCTATCCACCGCACCCATTCTTGTAGTGTTGAGTTAACCGGAGCGTTGTACTCAAACAGTATGTTTGCCCTGCTTTGACCAATTATGCTTTTAACTTCTTCTAGAGTCAACAGTCTCTCTTCATTGTAGTTGATAAAGTTCTTCAATCGGTCAATACTATTGTTGTGCCAATTTTGAAAGAAAATAACCCTATTTTTATATCTTAATAGAGTATTGTTGAACAGGAGCTAAGAGTGAAAATTTTTATTATTGATTTCATAAGACCCAGTAACAGGTTGCTATCCAGAGAGGTTTCCAAGACTTGATCTCTCCAGAACTCATTGTTTATCCTACCAGGGAATATGACTTAACTCTCAACCTCAAGAACAAATCAACTCTAAACAAATATTTGCATTTGGAACGTCAATTAATTTATAACAGGTTGGCAAAGCAAAAGGCGCTCATATTTGAGCTAGGATTAAATGGATTGAAGATGATGAACACAGTACTACATATTTTTGTAATGTAGAAAACGCAAGAGGCAAGAATAAGATTATGACAAGATTATGTAAAGCGTCTGGTGAAATAATGACAAAGATGGAAATAAAGGAAGAAAAGGTATCCTTCTTCAAATGCATGTACAATCAGACTCTAGCTGCAAATGATGTTAAGGTGGGAGCAATGACGTTTTTGCAAAATGTAAACGTTCCAAGGCTCAGAGAAGAGGAAGTTGCGTCGTGCGAGGGAATGATTACATTAATAGAAATAACCAAATCCTTAAAATATATGTCCCTGACAGTGATAGGTTGATTATAGAATTCTTTGAATTTTTTTTTTTTTTTGGGGGGGGGGATAAACTTGGTAATGTCTTAACTGACTCATTCACAGAGGTCGTATATAAAGATTAATTGTCGTATTCTCAAAGCCATGGTGTTATTAATTTGATACATAGAGAAAATCGGAATAATTGGAGATCTATTACTCTGACTGTGACTATAAATTACTAGCTAAACTTTATCGCTTTGACTTGGTCAAGTCACTAAAAGATTAGCTAATGAAGTTCAGGATGGATACAAAGGAAAGGAATAAACATCACCACAATTAAAAGATTAACTACTTAAATAAACTAATCAAGAGGGACCTTTGTTAGCCATTGAATTTTCCAGTGCATTTAATTCAATATTGCAAGCTTTTCTACAGAATGCATTAATACGAATGGCTTCAGATCCGATTTGAAAAAATGGTTATAGATACAGCAGATTTACATCTATATATCTTGATGGCTTTTTCTTTGAGCCATTTAACCTGAATTGTGATATAATACAAGGCTGTCCATTTTCTTCACTAGGTTTGATCTGAGTAGAGTTGATAGCTGTAAAAATTAGAAGCAGTTCAGTGGTAGGAATCAAGACCCGTAGGCATTCTCAAAATGAATACTATTATTTCTAAATAAAGCAAATAGCAGATGACACTATTTTGTTCCTCAGGGGATCGCAGTGATTGGACCAAATCATTGGAAATGCTGAATTCCTTTCAGGAAATATCTGGTCTAAAATTAGGTATGTTAAAAACGAAAGCGTTAGAGATGGGCAGACAGAAATTTTTTAAAAAAAAGCAAAGTTTGCCACTGTCAAGAAGAAAGAAAATCTTGACACTAAATTTTGAAGCTAATAGAATGGCATGAAATGTTTAAGATAATCAGAAAGACAGAATCGGCTGAATCCAAAAATTGATAAAACGATGCAGTTTCCAGGGTAAAGCACAGGGGGGAAAATATCTTTTTAGCAAGCAAGTTGTTCAATGTTATGCAATCTATTGGCATCTCAGTAATTGTCCTTAGTTAAATCAATGCAATGTTCTGTAAATTTCTATTGCAAAAAAAAAAAAAAAGAAGAAGATTTTTTTGCAATAAAAAAGCTTTGAAAATGTTAAAAGAACAACAATGAAATCTGATCTCGATGTTGGAGGTCTCACAATGATCAATGTAATTCAATTCCATAAACATTTGTATTTGTTGTGGGTTTAGAGATTCTACAAAAGTAGAGTTCGTGAGAAATGAAGGTTTATACCCATGTGGCATCGACAGAAGAAGTGGATCTTGTGCTTTTCATTTAAATGCAAGGTCCAAAGGAAAAAATGTGAAGAATTAGCCCTGAACAAATATTCCTTCAACAAAACTATTGTTCGTAAGATATGAGTCCATTTGATTATTGTGTTACCGATTTTGGCTTGGATGTGTCAGCTTCAAATTCCCTTAGTATGAAGTGACATAACAAAGTGTCTTTGCTATTAAGAATTGTTATCTTCAAACCGCATCAGCAGTCAGCTGCAACACAAACACATCATCCCCCTTCCCTTTTAAATATGTGTTGGTTGCAGTGGCATAACCTCCTGAGCAGTCTCAGTGTATACGTAATGGGAGTGATTCTTTTATAAAACCGAAGATTTTTGCACAAATTTGTAGTGTCGGAGTTTACTGTCGAGTTACAAGGTGCTTTTTCAGCCAAATGAAAAATTTATAAGTGGCAATGTGGAGCCGAAATATTTCACAAGTTCTTCAATTTCTGAGAAGAAGAAAAAAAAAGAAAAAAAAGACAAAACACAAAGCAACAACAACAACAGCAACAAACAAACAAACAAACAAACCCACAAACCTTTCACGGTACATTACGCATGTATGTCTTGTTCAAGCGTTGCGATTGCTTTTGAGGCACTTAATATTGTTGGGTTTAAGCCCGAAGAAGTTTGTAAAATCCCGGAATAGCGAATGTGCAGTAAATCTATCGTCATATTGTAAAACCGCTCTGGCAGTCTTCTCTGAATGCGCTGCTGTCCATTTTATGTCTACTTTACGCTAGAAGCACAATGACTTGGACTAGTCTTAATACTCATGCATATATGGCCTACGTTTTAGAAACTTATTTCGCGTGGTGTGTTCCCTGCAGCATGAAGCTGCGAAGCAGTTTGGATGTGTTGCAGCACCTCAGTCAAGTTGGATGCTCCACATCGTTGTCTGCACTCCAACGTTGACGTAAATATTCAAGATGATGTACGCTTCTCGATTCAAGGCTGTATCTCAATCTAAAGCACCTAGCCGACATTTAGTTCGTTTGAATCTTCACAGTTTGTCCTCAAACAATTCCAACGCAGATCAGACTCCACATCCGTCCCTGCAGCAAGCAAAAACAGGATTATGATCCCTGAATAGTCTTACGAGTGATACAATGGGAACTGTTACTCACAAAATAACAGTGATTCCAGTCTATAGGAACATCTCTGTAGTTTGCTCGTTTTGAAAATTGAAAAAAAATTATAGGTATTGTTTATTGATGTTTATTTCTGTCAAACAGGGTATTACGTTGATGGGGGATATGAAATGACGGGGTATGCCTATTTGTGATAAAATACTTATGTCATTCAGGATGATTTCAAGATCCGTCTAAAACACTATTTTGTGAAAAGACGCTAAATCAAACAAAACAAAACAAAACACACGCACGCACGCACGCACGCACGCACGCATGCACGCACGCACGCACGCAGGCACGCAGGCACGCAGGCACGCACGCACACACACACACACACACACGCACACACACACGCACGCACGCACGCACGCATGCACACACGTGCACGCACGCACGCACGCACACGTACACACGCACGCAGCTCAATCTAATAAAGCTGTCTTTTATTGCACGTGCTCGCGTTCCAAATAGACGTTTGGATCTCGCATGTTTCATTATAAGTGGAGTGATGATTTGATAGCTGTGCGTTCTGTTTTATTTCTTCACATTCTTTTTTTCTTTCTTTGTTCATAATTACTGGACAGAAAAGAGTCGTCAAGCTTATTCTGACGCCCATTAAGGCAATCTTCACTTTAATTGACTCTTTGGTAGTTGTTGTTTCTCTTGGTCGTGCAAGTGTTTTTACAACTTCTTCATCTTATTTTTACAAACACCATTTATTTCGGAGAGGTAAGAAACACTACATCAGTGCTGCTTGTGCAAAGCTCTGAGGAAATTCATTGTCTGGAGTGCCAGCCATTCTGACACGATAACAGACGCGTTACTTGCTGCCATCTTGTTCTCTGCACTTGGAGAAGCCGGGACACAGCTGCCGAAGCGATG
>CM031622.1:37330242-37335242 GCA_018398815.1 Conus ventricosus | reverse complement strand
TAGGGTGTCTTCGGGTGTTACGAGTTGAGGGCCCTTTTTGACTCCATTTTCCTTAAAGAACGGGGTATTTAGAATGGGAACGAAAAAAATGCTGTGTGTGTGTGTGTGGGTGTGTGTTGTGTGGGTGTTGGTGTGTTTTGTTGGTGTGTGTGTGTGTTTTGTGTGTGTGTGTGTTTTGTGTGTCTTTTGTTGTCTGTCTGTCTGTCTGTTGTGGGGTTGTCTTTTGTCTGTCTGTGTGTCCCTGGTAAAAATGTGTTCCACTCGCCCCAGACTAAATACGGGGTCAAAATTTCTGAAAAATTGTAGTAGTTCTTATGGCAAGGATTAGCCCGGTTTTTATTTCCTTTACAACCTTTATAACGGATGTAACCCCGAAACCTTTTTCTTTTTTAGGGAAATTTCCCGAAAGTATTTGGCCGATCTTTGTGAAAATTAGAGGTATGTTCATTTTGGGTCCCTAGATGCGATTTTTTAGTTTACCCCGTTTTAAACCGTTACTACGGTGTAACAGCCTGTAACGGTTTTTTTTTTTTTATAGAAAAATTAAAAAGTATTGGCCGATTTCGACAATTTGTAGGATGTTCATATGGGTCCGAATAATGGTGATGTTTTTGTTTACGTTATAGCCGTTACTAACGGCTGTAACGGCCCTGTAAAAGCTTTTTCTTCTTATAGAAAACCAAAAAGCCGGCCCATCTTTCAGAAAATTTGTCGGGATGTTCAGTTTAGGTCACGGGTGTTGCCCGACGTTTTGTTTACCGTTCAGCCCTTATAACGGCTGTACGGCCTGTAACGTTTTTTTTCTTTATGGAATATCTCAGAAGTACTTGGTGTCTTTTTGAAAAAAAGCAGGTATGTTCATTTTGGGGGCACGAATGAAAAGCCCCCATGTTTTGTTTACCCGTTTAGCCCTTACTAACGGTGTCACAGGTAACGGTTTTTTTTTTTTTATAGAAATCTCAAAAAGTACTGGGCCGATCTTCAAAAATTGTAGGTTGTTATTATGGGTCACGAAAATGCCCCATGTTTTTTGTTTTCCCTTTCCCTTATAAGGGGTAACGGCTGTAATGCTTTCTTTTTTATGAAAATCTCAGAAAACACTTGGGCCCATCTTTTTGAAAATGGTAGGATGTTCATTATAGGGCAGGGATGCCCCTGTTTTAGTTTTGTGCCCCTTTGTTAAAAGGGGTAACAGCCCCATGTTTAATTTACCGTTATGCCGTTTAACGGCCCCCAATGGGTTTTCTTTTTTTTAGGAAAAAACTCAGAAAGTTCTTGGCCCCATCTTTTTGAAAATTTGTAATATGTTCATTTTTTGGTCACAGCGAAGCCGATGTTTACCAGATAGCTTTCTAACGGTTACACCACCCCCCGCGGGGTTTTCCCTTTATGGGTATCTCACGCTATTCACGGTAAATGGGAGTACGTTTATATGCTTTTTTTTTTTTTTTCCCGTTAAAAATTTTATGTAGAATTAAGATTCGGTTAATGCATTACCACAAATGTTCTAGAAATTGTGTTTTGATTTTTACGGACGCTTCAGAACAGTTCTGGCATGTCTTGATGGGAAGTTTTGGTTAATTATGTCTGAAGCACTCCATCAAAAGAGTAGAAAATTCCGGGCATGTTTTAACCCCGTAGGCAGTTTCCCCCAAAAAGAATCAATCTTTTGACAGAAAAAAAAATTATGCCAACCATCTAATTTTTTTTGGAAATAATGCATTTGCAGTTTTAAAGATGTGAAATAATAGCACGTCCCGAAATACAGGGATTGATCATTTACAGAGTACAGTTTCGATTTAATTTGCATTGAGTGCGAAGTAACGTGAAAATAAATCAAGTTTTTTCTTTTGATGAGCATGAATTTTTTAAAGCATGCTGTTTACATGTTTTAAAATGGATTTTAAAAAACAAATTTTAATTTGAGCTCATAAAATTTCACTAAGGCAAAATATGTTTTCAAAAAAAAAGTCCAAACAAATTCCCACTTTAAAATACCAAACAAAATTTGTTTTATAAGTATTTAAAAAACGGCTGTTAACATTTGGATAGCTGCGAAAAAAATACCACAGTGTTTTAATAAAAATGTTTTAACAGATTAATGAACTAAACGGACCGCCCATTCCAAAACCTTTGCACAAGTTAAGGTCCGACTACTACAACACCGCATCTCAATACCACAAACTGCGATATACCCTCTAAAAAGACACAGTTGATTCGGTCAGAAAGGCCCTGCGACAAAGACAGCCTATTGGTACGTTGGTGATGCGCCCCAGATCACAAGAACAGGGAAAATTTCCCCCATACACCACAAACCCCCTTTCCGCCACAGAGGGCTGACAGTTTTCGGGGATTGGCAAGGCGGGGGAACATTTTGTGAAATTGTGAACGGCTGCTTGTATGATGATGAAAAAAAATTTCAGTGGTGTAGTTTCAGATCCTCGTTATGTGAAGGGGACTCATGGTTTGGGATAAAAGTAACAAGAAGCAAATTCCCAAATTTACAAAAAGAACGCGTTTGTTTAATTCTGCCTTTCTATCCTCTCAGAAGGAAAAGAGAGAGAGAGAGAGAAGAGAGAGAGAGGGGAGAGAGGGGGAGAGAGAGAGGAGAGGAGAGAGAGAGAGGAAGAGAAGGGAAAAGGGGGAATATCATGGTTAAAACTGTCTTTTTTTTTTCAGAAAAGTTTTTTGGGTTATTCACCCTTTCTGGAATTTTGGATGATTTGGAAATGTCTTTTGTGCACCCCAGTCATTTTTTTTTTCCTAGATGTCCCCTAGCTCTGATATTACAGTAGGCCAGCCAGAAATGTGGTTCCCCGCTGTGTTTCATCGTTGCTGCACCTTGTCAGAGTTCATTGCCCACTTTTTTGTTTATTGGCCCAACGTGTTTTGTAACAGATTTTCTTAAAACAACCCAAACAGGGTTGGCCCCTTTTGACCCAAGAGACCCCAAGAGAAACCCTTCACTGGAAAAAAAAACCGTTGGCCACTCCAGTTGGCCCGTTGTGTGTGATTTTGGGGGGGGTTTAAAATTTCCACTTGTTTGCATTTTTTTGGGCTTAATTTTCCAAAATGGTATTTTTTACACAAGAAAATCGAACCTTTTATTCTATGTTAATCCACCTATCTAAAACCTGTTTTCCTCTGACTTGCGGAAAAGAACAAGAAAACAATGATGCAAATTATGATCCATGATTATGAAAAGGCACCTAGACCATGACTAAGTTTTGTTCAGTCCTGCCCCCCACCCCCTCTCTCTGTCTCTGTCTCGGTCTGTCGTCGGTTGGTCTGACTGTGTGTGTGTGTGTGTGTGTGTGTGTGTGTGTGTGTGTGTGTGTGTGTGTGTGTGTGTGTGTGTGTGTGTGTGTGTGTGTGTGTGTGTGTGTGTGTGTGTGTGTGTGTGTGTGTGTGTGTGTTGTGTGTGTGTGTGTGTGTGTGTGTGTGTGTTGAGTGGATTGGGGGTATAGATCATACCTCGACCTTCAACTTTGAAAAGGACTTGCACAGCTCCATCAAGACTGTGTATGGAGAAAAGACTCCTCTGGTGTGGACTGTGGGGAAACATTCTGTGACTGTATTCTTAGGCCAGGACTGTAGTCTTTTAGAGACTGAAATTCAAGCGAGGGGCTCGCTGGCTTTTTCTTTTCTTCTTTCTTTTTTGTTTGTTTGTTTTGTTTGCTTTTGTTTTGTTTTCGTTTCTATATTGGGAAGTTTGTTGAGGTCTGCTAGAAGCTTGACGTGTGCCAGTCGTGAATAAAAGTTACTCTGTGTTTGGTTTTCTTATGGGAGCAAAACATACCCCACTTGTTTACTGTGTGCCGGAGAAGTTTATTGTTGATTGTGAAGGAATCTTGCCTCGGATCTGGTAGTGAGAGTTTTGGGAGACGAAGAGCAGTCACAGATTTGCTGTTTTCTTTCCTTCTGAGGCCCTTTTCCATGAAAAGATTTTGGTGATCTATAATTATGTTCTGTTCTGAGGAGAGGAGTAGACAGCCGCCGCCTCCCTCCCCCTCCTCCCTCCCCCTCCCCCCACCTCCCCCTCCCCCCTCCTCCCCCGCTTCCGCCCCCAAATACACACACACACACACGTCATGATCTTGCAATAGTTGTTGTGAAGCTTTCTCCAAAGCGTTTCTGTCTGTGCCCCCTTTTGAATATGAAGGTACTGTAAAACCCTCCTGGGTGTTAAGTATCCTGAGTTCCCCAGACGGCGACCCTCTGCAGACCATTCTTATGCTTGTTGTAAGAGTGTGAGAGTAGTAAGGTTAGGCAGGTTTCACCCCCAAATCCGGGGGAGGCAAAATGGGGAGGGAACAAGACAGCGCCTTAGGACGAATCACATGATCGAGGATGCTCGGTGATGACATCGAACGATCCATGTGACGTTCCTATTCATAGACCCTACGGGCGATTGCATCACGAGAGGTGCAATCAGCTGTAAAGAAAAAATGTAAACAAACCAAACAAATGACAGACTGGTTTTAGCGACTCGTGTTGGGTTAGGGCGTCTCTCAAGGGTGACATCACATGATGAAAAAGACAGTCAGTTCCCTTGAAAGGCCCGAACTGTACCTATTGAACCCATACTAGCTGAGCATGATTGACTCTTTAAACCGGTTCATTACCAGTTAAAGAATGAGATTTGGGGTTAATAGGTGTCTTTGTTTGTTTATTTATTTTATTTACACCGTCTGCCAAGGGTGACAACACAAAAACAAACAAAAACCAACAGCGGGCTCACTTGAACTGTACTGGCTAAACCCATAATAGCTGATCATCACTGATTTTCCACATTGCTATTAAAACCCCTCAGGGGGCAAATCACATGACAGAGCATGGCCGCTGATGACATCGAACGATCGATGTGAGGTCCCTTTGAAAAAACCGTTCGGGCGATGACGAGGCTTGCGTCTTGATGGTGCAATCAGATTTAAAAACGTAAAGAAAAATGACAGACTGATTTTTTTTTTTTTTAGGCTATCTCCCAAGGGCGACAACAC
>CM031622.1:37296010-37329242 GCA_018398815.1 Conus ventricosus | reverse complement strand
GTCTGTACATAGGTTTCTTCCCCTCCTCTATTTTTTCTCTCTCTCCCATTCAGCGCTGCTCTTCTCTTCTCTCCCTCTCTCTCCTCTCTCCTCTCTCCCCTTCTCTCTCCTCTCCTCCCTTTTCTCTCTTTTCTCTCTCTCTCTCTCTTCTCTCTTTTCTCTCTCTCTCCTCCCCCCCCTTTTTTTTTCCCCTCCCCTGTTTTTTTTTTGTATGTTGTGTGGGGGTGTGTGTGTGGTGTGTGTGGGGTGTGTGTTTTGTGTGTGTGTGTGTGTGTGTGTGTGGTGTGTGTGTGTGTGTGTGTGTGTGTGTGTGTGTGTGTGTGTGTGTGTGTGTGTGTGTGTTCCATGCAATGTATCCAGGCATATATTTCTAATATAATCATATTATACAATTATGTATTATATAATAGATATTATCTAGATATCATCTAGATGTAGATTTTCCACGCTAGGTGTGTCTTCGGGTGTTACGAGTTTGAGTGCCACGCGTTTTTGCACTCCCAGTTCTTAAAGAACAGGGAGTACTTTAGAATGGGAACGAAGAATGCTGTTGTGTGTGTGGGTGTTGTGTTGTGTGTGTGTGTGTGGTGTGTGTGGTGTGTTGTGTGGGGGTGTGTTTGTGTGTTGTGTGTGTGTGTTGTCTGTCTGTCTGTCTGTCTGTCTGTCTGTCGTGTGTCTGTCTGTCTGTCTGTGTGTGCCTGGTCAAAATGTGTTCCCCTCGCTCCAGACATAACTACTGGGTCGAACTTTTTGAAAAAATTTTAAGTTGTTCATCATGCGTCAAGGATTATGCCCGAAAGTTTAGTTTACCGTTACAACCGTTACTAACGGATGTAAAGCCTGTAACGCTTTTTTTTCTTTATGGAATATCCCGAAAGTACTTGGCCGATCTTTGTGAAAATTAGCAGGTATGTTTATTGTGGGTCCCGAGATGCCCGATATTTAGTTTACCCCCTTTATAGCCGTTACTAGCGGCTGTAAAAAGCCTGTAACGGTTTTTTCTTTATAGAATATCTCAAAAAGTACTTTGGGCCCATCTCTCAGACAATTTGTAGGTATGTTCATCATGGGTCACGAATAATGGCTGATTTTTAGTTTACCGTTATAGCCGTTACTAACGGCGTAACGGCCTGTAACGCTTTTTCTTCATTATAGAATATCTCAGAAAGCACTTGGCCGATCTTTCAGAAAATTTGTCGGTTTTGTTCAGTATAGGTCACGGATGTTGCCCGACGTTTTCGTTTACCGTTACAGCCGTTACTAACGGGTGTAACGGCCCGTAACGCTTTTTCTTCTTTATGGAATATCTCAGAAAGTACTTGGCTGATCTTTGTGAAAATTAGCAGGTATGTTCATTATGGGTCACGAATGATGCCGATGTTTTAGTTTACCCGTTATAGCCGTTACTAACGGCTGTCACAAGCCTGTAACGGTTTTTCTTCTTTTTAGAATATCTCAAAAAGTACTTGGCCCATCTCTCAGACAATGTGTAGGTATGTTCAAATTTTGGTCACGAATTAATGCCCGATGTTTTAGTTTTACCGTTATAGCCGTTACTAACGGGTGTAACGGTCTGGAATGCTTTCTTTCTTTATAGAATATCTCAGAAAGCACTTGGCGAACTTCTGAAAATGTGTAGGTATGTTCATTATAGGTCACGGATGATGCCCGATGTTTTAAGTTTTGTGCCCGTTGTAAAGGCTGTAACAGCCCGATGTTTATTTACGTTTAGCCTTTCAACGGCCCTAATGGTTTCTTCTTAGGAAAACCGAAAGTTCTTGGCGATCTTCTGAAAATTTAGTTGTTCATTTAGGCCCGATAGCGATGTTACAAATAGCCATACTACGGTTACACCAGCCCAAAACGGTTTTTTTTCCTGCAATCAGCTGAAAAGAAAAAATGTAAACAAACCAAAAAAATGACGACGGGTTTTTTGCGACTCGTGTTGGGTTGGGGGCGTCTTCAAGGGTGACATAAAAGATGAAAAAGACATTTCATTTTCCCTTAAAAGGGCCCCAAAAACTGTACCTATTAAAACCCCTACTAGCTGAGCATGATTGCCCTTTTTAAACCCTTTCAAAAAACCAGTTAAAGAATGAAAATTTTGGGGGTTAATGGGTGCCCTTTTTTTGGGTTTATTTATTTTTTTAAAACCCGCTCCCAAGGTGACAACACAAAAACAAAAAAAAAACCAACAGCGGGCATTTGGGAACTGACGGCTAAACCCAAAAATAGCTGATAAACATTTGTTTTTCCCACTTTGGGCTTTTAAAAAACCCCCTCGGGGGGCAAATCACATGACGAGCAGGGCCCCGCTGATAAACATCGAACGATCGATGTGAGGCCCTTTTTAAAAAAACCGTTGGGGCCGATGACGAGGCTTGCGTCTTGAGGGGGAAATCAGATTTAAAAACGTAAAAAAAAAATTTGACAGACTGATTTTTTTTTTTTAGGCAATCCCCCAAAGGGCGAAAAACCCCTGATAAAAAAAAAGGCAGTAAAAGCTCTTTTAAAAGGGCCCGGGAAGGGTCCCCCCCGCTACCCTTTACCGGGTTCATCAGGGACTGACCTTTTTAAGATGGTTCATTAATTTTAAAAATGAGTTTTGGGGTTAGTGGGTGTCTTTGGGGGGGGTTTTTTTGTTTAAGCCGTTTTCCCAAGGGACACAAACCCATGCTAAAAAAAAGCAGTCAGCCCCCTTTGGGAAAGGTCCGAAGTTTACCCGCTACCCCTTTAACCAATAAATCTTGACTGACCCTCGACTTTTTTAATTAATGCCCCCTTAAAGGGGCGAATGAAATGAGGGGGATGCTCGGTAATTCCCAATGGGGGCGAAAACGATGTAGGGTTAAATAGAAACCCCTTTAAAGGGGCGAAAAAACGCATGCACGCTAATTTTTTTCGTCTATCTGTCAATTTTCTTAAAAAAAAAATCTAAATTTTTTTTTTTTTTAAAAACCTCGAAATGTATAATGGGAATGGGAAAGGCTATATGAATTAATTTTTGTGTCAAAAAAAAAAATATGTTGCATCAGAGCTTCTTTATTTTAGTGAAATGACATGTTCTCCCCCGCCGCGATGTTTAAGCAAAAAAAAGGGACTAAAGCAAAGCAAAAAGAAAGGGCCCAAACCTAAAGTCAGTCCGACAGAATAAAGGAAACCACCCAGGAAACACACGAGGAGGGGGGGAAAACTGGTCCCCAAAAAAAATTGGTTTAAAGGGCCCAAACCTGATCAAGAAAAAAAGAAAACGACTTTTAGAAACCCAAACAAAAAACCAAAAATTTCCTTTTGGGAACGTTTTCATAAAAAAAAGAAGCTCAGTTTTGACCTCGAAACCCAAACCGATCGTCTAAACGGAAAATTGCTGCGCACGGGGGGGCGTAAGACTTGACCCAAACCCCTTCGACAAATGAGTGTCATGAAACAGCGCCCCGTCCCTAATTTAAAAATTGATCTGTCGAAAAAATTTGCCCCAAACAATCATAAAAAATTTTTACAACTTTCCCCGGCCAATTTGGGCTTTTTGGTAGCAAAAAAAACCAGTCTGGATCGGGAGTCCCCAGTTAAACTTTTTTTTTGCTCTTTCCCAATTTTTTAAAACCCGCCCCGACCTTCAAACGTTTTGGGGGGCTTTGATGTGCTACTTAGCAGTTGACTCATAAAAACAATTTTTCGGGGGGTTTTGGGCTGTGTCAAGGGCCCGAAATCCCCTTTTAAAGATAGCGTTTTAGGTTGGGTCTTCACCCAAGAAAGGTATTTCCGGAAATTTTACTAAGGGAAGAAACCGTCTCGGGTCTTTATTTTCCTTAAACCGAAAGTGTAACAAACCTTAGCCTACGTTGACTTTTTTCCCCCTGTAAATTATGGGGGGATCGATCAAAATTTTTAAAAACAAGGGAGGTTAAAAGGGGTTTTTTTGTCCTGACGTTTAAATCCCGCCTCATACAACGATAACACAGGGTTTTTATTCATCCCTTGGGCTGGGGGGGCTTCCCACAAAAACGATGACACATTTTTTTTTCCCTATTAATTAGGGGGTGGTCCTTTAAAAAGCTGTCCCCTTATTGAAACCATTAAAAAATTTCCCACCAGTGTTCACGGCTCGTGCGGGTTTAAAACGAAGATCGAGACAGAGACAGAAAAATCCCACAAAACACAAAGACAAGACACGGCAGGGGACACAGCCCAGCCCAAAAGAGAAAGAGGAGCAGAAGAAGAAAAATTCATTTAAAATTTCACTGTGTTAAAAATTTAAATTGTATTTTCGAAATCAAAACAAAAATTTTATCTAACATAAAAACCCATAGGCAGGGCTTTTAATAAGAGTCCCTTTTTGGGTTCCCTGGCAAATGTGCTTTGTGTCAATGTGTATGGTCAGGGGAAATAAAGTTTTTTAATCTAACATAAAATTTTCCAAATTTTCACGAAAAATTTTTAAAGGTTTTTTTTTTAAAGTTTCCTTTTCACACAAGTAATAAATAACCTCTTCCTGACCTTTTTTAAATAAACAAAAAAAATAAAAGGGTTTACCAATGAGTTATTTACACAATTATTATTTCGCAACAGCCCATTTTGCAGAAATGAAACAGTTTAACGGGGGTTCTTATCATGTAACGTTTGCCCCTTTAAAAAAAAAAAAACTGACTGGTGAAAGTTAAATCAAAAAAACCCGATCTTACCCTTAAATTTCCGGGTTTATTGTAAAGGGTTTATGAAGGTATGTCCTTGGGCGAGAGATACGACTTTTAAATTTTTTCCCTTTCCCTCCGAAAGATTTTTCTTATAAACCGAACGGGTCTTTTGGGGGGTTTTTACAGGTTCAAAACAACATTTTTACGCTCGTTTTTTTTGGGGAGAAAACCAATGCAAAAAAAAATTTTTTATTTTTTTGAGTTTACGGGGTTTAAAAAAAGGGTTTACCACTCTAACATGAAAAAATTGAGGGAAATCTAATGACATGGAAAACTTTTTTCAGGCGAGAATAGGGACACAGGTTAAAGGTTCACAACTGTGGGGCTTTAAAACGATTGGGGTCACTTGCTGGGTCCATTGTAAACGCAACGGAACACGGATTTTTCGTGAATTTCTCTTGTGGACATTTTTTTCCTGATCAGTCATTGATTTTTTTACTTTTTAGGCGTTTGGGGCCCATTCATTACGGGTATATACACGCTATCGCAAAAACAAGGGGGGGTTAACCTTGATAGAGGGGTCGGGGGTTTTATGATGGTTGTTTTTAAAAAATGGGGTACAAACAAAAAATGAGTTTGGGGTTTGATCCCTACATGATGATGATGTCCAAACCTGGCGTACAACCTTAGATGACAGGGTTTTTTCCCTGTATGATTTTAAATTTCGAGGAAACTTTTTTTTTTTTTTTTGGGTAACAGATTGGGGAGACTAAAACCCCGTCTGGGGGGTTCGGGTCACGCATCTTTCCAAAAGGGAAATAAACGTGAAAAAGACTTTCCCCTCTGTACATATTTTAAAGCACATCTCATTTTTTGCAACTTTTTGAAATCAAAAAAAAAAAAAAAAAACATTTTATAAATCATTCTTTTGGGGGAAAAAAAAAAGCAAACGAATAGATCTGAGGGGTGGTGGTCATTTCAATAAAGGATAAAATTGCTTCCGAAACCCGGAGATTTATACGCCGACAGGGGGGAGCCCCAAATTCGCTTCTTTCCCTTTTGGGGCAGCATGCCCCCGGGTTTAAAAAACCGCGGGGACCCGGGAAAAAAACCGGACTGGAACGACCGTCCAAGGGCCAAGAAAAACGTTTTAAAAATCATCCTCACCCACACAGAAACAACGTGAAAAACCGTTTCTTTCCCAGCACCCGAAAAAACGTCCGATTCCACGGAAAACTCCTCGTCCGATCAAAAAAAGAAAAGATATGAGGGGTTTTCCGGGAAGACATTAACGACCAAGATGTCTGGGAAAAACCCCAGACGGGGCAACACCCCAACTCAAAGTAGAGGGCCCCTCGCCTAAACCAGCTTCTGTATCAACCCCCCCCCGGGACTACCCCATGGACTGCTGCGTTTCGTCCCCCCTTTAATTTCCTCCCCTCGTAAAGGAGGGAAAACCCACCCCTTTTCTGTAAAAACCGAAAAACCGGGGTTTGTTTTTTTTTTCGGTGCCTCGATGGTTCCAAAAAGAACCCCGTTTAAAAAGTTCAAACCCTCCCCGGGACTTCTCTTTGAAACATGGTATGAGAAAAGGCCCAAGAAAAAAAAAAAGAGGAGTTCCTGGGCACGACGCCTGGGGGGGGGCTCGGGAAAAAAGGCCAAAAAACAGGGTTTGGGGGTTAAAAGGGGAAATTTTTCCCCAGTTTGGGACGAGTCTTCCCGGGTTTTTTGGGGGGGACGGAGCAAAAAAAGCACACTCCCCCAACACGATGAGGTTTCCTCGTTTAAAAAATTTTCATTTCTGCTACATCGGGGACCTGGGTCAACCGCCATCCATGCCCCAGCACCACAAGGGGGAGGTTCGCGAGTCCCATACTGAAAAAAGGGGAAAAAATGGTTTACTCGCTTTCTATTCAAAATCGAAAGGGGTTTGGTGCTGACCCATCCTTAGGACGAGTAAAAGAAAGAAGGGCTTTCCTGTTTTGTTGGTAGGTGTAAATAGCCCTTTCGTCTATACAGAAACTCTTGTTCACTCCTCCCAGCCCTCAGCCCGGGACTCCTTAAACAAACAATTGTGGCGTTTGCTGAACCCCTTACAGCTCAATTTGTCGACCCCCCTCTAAAAAAAAAACAGGGTGTTTTTGAAAAAAGACCCCCGGTCCCGTTCCCCTTGGACTAAAAGTTTGAAAAGACTGAATTTTTTTTCCCAAAATTTTGGGTCGCCCCCAAAGGCCGGGGGAAAAGGGGGGGTCCGGGTTCGGCCCAAATTAGTTTGCGGGAAACAAAAGGGTCTTGGTGGCGTCAAAGCTTTAAAAGGGGAACCATTTTTGTGTCTCGGTAGAACTGGCGTTTCAGTTTGGGTTAAACCCGGCCCTTTTCCCCAAACCCCGTCTCCCTCGGGCCATAAACATGGGGGCCCAGTACCATTTAAACGGAGTTAAAAATTAGGGGCGGGACGTTTTTTGGGACACGGGCCCAAAAAGAACTCAACATCCTGGGTTTTGGGCGTATGATGAGCAGATCCATCGGGTTTTTTTGCCTTACTCAATCTACTTCTATAGGTCGTCCATCAGCTAGTCATTTCTTAAAAAGAGGATCGTTGACCAGCTTGCATACATAAATCCTTTTTAAACGTAGGGGGAATCCAGAAAACTCTGTTTTCCTTTCTTTTCGAAGGTCCAAACAAAATTCCCAAATTTTTTCTACCGGTTGACCCCCCGAGTGATGCCAAGGTACTCTCGATGTCCTGGGTGGGTTTTGTTTTTAAAAAAGTTATTTTTTGGGTCTTTCCTTTTTACTGGGTTACGCCAACTCCACGTGTTGGCGCCGTCGTGTCCTTTAAAACAGCCCTCCGGGGGAATTTGGGTACCCATCCTATTTTCGGGTCCCCCCTGTCTCCCCTAAACTGGAGTCCCCCAGTGCTTTTCCCCTTGCGTTTTACTTGTGGCGGTTGAAGACTTTTTTTTCTTTGTGGATGCCCCATTCCAGCCATGCCTCCCCGTTCTCCATAGACGCCCCGTTTTTTCCGGGGCCTTAAAAGTTGCTTCCCTTGCGTCAAAGGAAAAGATTTCCCTTTAGGATTTTCCTGCATTAACCCCCGGGAAATTCAAGGCTTTGGCGTCGTACCTTTCCCAAAATTTGGACTGATTTTTTCACCTGGGCCCCGATCATCCCCTTCTCGGGGTACGTGTGAAAAAAGATGGAGGGCCCCTCCCCCCAAATTTTTTGACAGCAACCCCGGGGAAAGTTTCTTTTTTTTTTTGTCTTTGACCAGAGAGAAACAAAATTTGGGGAAAGTGTCTTGAACAGGTACCTCAAGGGCAGTCCAGGGCCCGATGGCACCCTTTAACATGCCCAAACCCCAAGAAGGGAGTACTGACGTGTCGCTTTTCCGGGGCCCTCCGGGAAAGGGAAAGGGACGCCCAAGGGTTTGTTTACCACATAAAAAATTTCCCTCAGGGGGTTCTGCCATTCTTTCCCCAAACTCGTTGGCAGTAAACGTATCTTCCTCGTTTAAATTTGGGAAATCTTTTTCAGGGAGCTGAAAAACGCCTCCGTGGAGGAAGAAAAAACGTGTCCAGTTTGTCCAGCTCAGTGATGTACTCGTAGGGAAAAGAAGCCCCTCGCTTTCCTGTACCTCAAAAAGGGGCCAAAAAGTTTTTGGAAAATATTGTATCCAGGAGCGATGAACGGGTTTGATGCCAAGAATTTCAACTTCTTTGGGGGAGAAGCTTTTTGTACTGGTTGTTGTTTTCCCCAGAAATGTAAAAGGGACCCGCTCTTCTTTTTCACGGACGACCCCTCTGGAAGAAAAAAGGGTTTGTAAAATTGGGTCGTATTCGAACTTTTTGAAGCCTCCCAAAGGGAAAAACCCCTCAAGTTAGGGCGCCAAGCATTCTTTTTCTCGTCGGGGCAAACTCATTTGATCGAGACGGGGAAAGAAATCTTCTTTTGTTGTTGAGGAGATCGAAACCCCTTTTGTCGGTTTACCTCCCCCCATGCTTTTCTTCTTCTTCGGGCCCCTTTCCCTTTCTCCCTTTTAAATTATTGCTGTCTGTGTCCTTCCGTCTGTCAATCTGTCTTTTGTTAAATGGGGAATTTTTCTGCTCTTTTCTGATCAAAAACAGCCAAAAACCCCCTTGAGAGGGGGGGGAGCACCCCAAAAGGAAAATTGGGGGCATGGGGGGTGCCCCCCCCGTCCAAGGGGGTTTTGGGGCTTGGTGATCGAGACAGAGAAAAAAAAAATTAACAAAAAACACAGCCCGATAGACGACGGACAAGACCGGGACAGACAATAAAAAAAAAGGGAAAAGGGGAAAGAAGGGCAAAAGAAGAAGAAAAGCATGGAGGAGGTATCCGAAAAAGGCTTATCTCCTCAACAAAAAAAAGAAGTTTTCCCCACCGTTTTACGATAAACCTGGGCGCCTCGAGAGCAAGAGACTGTTTTGGGGCCTATCTTCGAAAGTTCCCCGGGGTGGCCCCCCTTCAACAGTTCAATTTCAAACCTCAATCTCAAAAAAACCCTTTAAATTTCTTCCAGAGATGGGTCGTCAGTGAAAAGAAGAGTCGGTCCCTTCACATTTCTGGTGAAGAACAAAAAACCCAGAAAAAAAGGGTTTCACCACAAAAAATTTGAAATTCTTGGCCCTCCCCTTTTACTCGCTCCTGGTTACTCCTTTTCCCCAAATACGGGCCGCTTTGGGTACGGGAACGGGGAGGGCTTCTTCCCTACGAGTAAAATCACTGTTGGACAAATGGACGACGTTTTTCCTTCCTCCCCAGAGGGGCCCTTCTTCAGCCCCTAAAAAACCAAATTCTATCAGCGGGGAAGGGACAGGGTTTACTGCCAAGGGATTTTGGGGAAGAGAATGGCATGACCGCTCTGAGGGATTTTTAGTGGGTACAACAACCTTGACGTCATGCCCTTCCCGGGGCCCCGGGAAAAAAAGAAAAGTCAGTACTCCGTTCTGGGGTTGGAAAATGTTAAAGGATGCCCCAGGGTCCCTGGACTGACGTTGAGGTACCGTTCAAAAACAGCTTTTCCCCGATGTCTGTTTCTCTTGGGCAAAGACAAAAACCAAAAAATCTCCCCAATTTCCCGTGGGAAGGAAATGGTGGGGGGGCCATCCCTTTTATTTTTCACAAGACCCCGAGAAGGGGAGACTGGGGGCCCAGGTGAAAAAAACAGTTAGGGGTTTGGAAGGGTAAAGACGCCCAAAAACCTTTTATCCGTGGGGTCAAATGCAGGGATGGGCCCACGGAAAATCTTGTCCCTCGGAAAGCAAAAGGGGAAACAAATTTTAAGCCGGGGGAAAAAAAGGAAAAGTCTATGGGGGAGCCCGGGGAGAGCATGGCTGGAATTTGGGTCCCTCCACAAAGGAAAAAGCCTTTAACCGCCCCAAGTCCCAAAAGCAAGGAATAGGCACTGGGGGGGGGGGAACCCCCCTCAGGGGACCCTGGGCCCCCAACATAGGATGGCCTACCAATTCCACGGATGTCGTTCCATGGACACGACCCGTGCCCGACACGTGGGTTGACGTCAACCCGTAAACGGAAAAGGAAACCAAAAGAAAAAAAAAGTTTTTCTTTTGAAAAACAAAACCCACCCAGGACATCAAGAGTAAACCCGGGGATCACTCTGGGGGGAAAACCCGGAGAAATTGGGAATGTATTGGCACCTTCGAAAAAAAAGAAAACAAATGTACTCAAGGATGTAAACCCACGTTAAAAAAGGGTTAGGGAGCAAATGATCAACGATCCTCTTTTTTTAAAAATGACTATCTATGGGAAAGACCTGATAAAGTAGAGTTGATAAGGCTAAGATCCCGATGGCATCTCTCTTTCAGTACGCCAAACCGAGGATGTTGAGTTCTATTTTGCCTGTGTCCCAGGTTTGTCCCGCCCCCATTTTCAACTCCGTGAAATGGATACTGACTCCATGTTTTATGGGCCCGAGTGGAGACGGGGTTGGGGAGAGGGTGTTTTAAACCCGAGCTGAAACGCCAGTTTTCCGGGGACTACAAAAAAAATGGTTCCCTTTTAAAGCTTTTTGGCCCCTCAAACCCAAAACCTCTTCGTTTCCCGCAAACATCTGGACAGAACTGGACCCCTCTTTTCCCCGCTGCTTGGGAACGACAAAAATTGGACAAAAGAACCTAGTCTTTTCAAACTTTAGTACGGGTTTTAAAGGCACCGTGGCTCTTTGCTCCAAAAAACACCCGTTTTTTTCAGAGGGGTGTCTGACAAAATTTAGCTGTAAGGGGGGTTTAGCAAACGCCACAAAAAGTTTTTTCAAGGAGTCCCGTCGAGGGCAGTGAGGGAGGGGGGGGAAACAAAAGTTTTTGTATAGACGAAGGGCTATGTACACCTACCAAAAACACAGGAAAAGCCCTCTCCTTTTTTTCTACTGTCCCGAGGAAAGGATGCAAACACCAAACCCCCTTTTGTTTTGAATAGATGCGGAAATAAACCATTTTTTTTTTATCTTTAGTATGTACTTTGTCTGAACCCCCCCGTTTTTGGTGCTGGACATGGATGGACGGTCTGATCCCGGTCCCCGATGTAGGGAAAATTTATTCTTGTAAAACGAGGATCCTCTCGTGTTGGGGGGGTGGCGTTTTCGCTCCGTCAAAAAAGGGAAACCGGCAAGACTCGTCAATCTGGAAAAAATTTCCCAAATTTTACCCCCCAAAAATGTTTTTGGCCCCTTTTTTGATCGCTGACGTCGGGCCCCGGAACTCCCTTCCTTTTTTTTTTTGACCCGTTTCCATACCATGTTCAAAGAGAAGTTGGGTAGGTTTTTTGAAAAAATTTTTAAGCGAGGGTTCCTTTGATGCAACGAGGGACCGAAAGAAAAACAACCCCAGGGTTTTCGGTTTTACCGAAAAAATTTGGGTTTTCCCTCCCCCCCCGGGGGGAGGGGGGAAAACAGATGGGGGCCCATCGCAGCGTCAGTGGGGGAGTCCGGGGGAGGGTGGGTACAGGGAAACGGTTAGGGGATTGGGCCCCTTTTTTGGGGGGGGGGGGGATTTGCTGTCTGGGGTGTTCCCAACTTTTTTGGGCGTTTTAAAGTTTTTCCAGGAACCTCTCGATTCTTGTCTGTTTTTTGGGTCGGACGGGGGTTTAGTGTCCGTGACTCGGACGTTTTTTCTGGATGCAAAGAACGAAACGGTTTGTCATCGTTGTCTCTTTGGGGGAGGAAAGATTTTTAAAACGTTTGCTTTGGGGTTTAGGGGGGTCGTTCCGTCCGGTTTTCCCCGGTCCCAGCCGGGGGTTAAAAAAGGGCGTTCTGCTTGGGCCCCCCAAAAGAATTTAGAGGAATGGGGCTCCAGGGTGTCGGGGTTAAAATCTGCCGGGGTTTCCCGGGAAACCCTATCATTTGATTTAAAAAGACCACCACCCCTCAGATCTATTCGTCGCCCTTTTGTTTTGCCCAAAAAGACGATGTAAAGTGTTTCTTTTTTTTTTTTTCCCCTTAAAATTGCAAACGTTGCAAAATATGATTGTGTCTTAAAATATGTTTCAGATTGAAAAGTCTTTTGCCGTTATATTTCTTCTGGGAAAGATGGGGACAGAACCCCACCAAAGTGGGGTTTTTGCTCCAATTTAAATGTTTTCCAAAAAAAAAAAAAAAGTTTTTCCCCGATTAAAACTCATACAGCAAACACATGTCATCTAAGGTGTACGCCACGGGAAGGACATCATCATCATTTTTGATAATTTAAAAGAATGGGTTTGGGGGAAAAGCCCAAAAAACTTTCCATCTTTAAAAACCCCGACCCCTCATATCAAGGGGGAACCCCCCCTTTTCTTCTCCCATTGCGTGTATATACTCAGTTTAAAGAATGGCCACAGCGCCTAACAAGTAAAAATATAAAGGGCTGACTCAAAAAAAAAAGTCCAAAAAAAGAAATTCAGACTTTTGTGTTCCGTTTTGGTTTAAAAATGGGCCCAGCAAGTTTAACACATCGTTTTAAAAGCTCACAGTTTTGACCTTTAACCCCCTTTTCAACATACCCCGCCCCGTAAATTTTTATCCAATTCATTTAGATTTTCCCTCATTTTTTCATCTTAGGTGGGGACCGTTTTTTAAAAAACCCGTATCTTTAAAAACTAAACATCTTATTTTGCGTGGGGTTTTTCCATTTAAAAAGAGGTTTGGGTGTTTTGATCATGTAAAAAACCCCCCCAAAGACGTTTGGGAAAAAGAGGGCCCCTTTCGTGATAAAGGTCACATTAAAGTCATTCTGCCCCAAAGGGCATACCTTTATAAAACCTTTACAAAAAACCGGGAAATGAAGGTAAAATCGTTTTTTGATTTAACTTTCACAGTCAGTTTTTTTTTTTTAAGGGGCAAACGTTTTCTTATAAGACCCATTTTTAAAAAAAAGTATCATTTTTTGCAAAATGTCTGTTGCGAAAAAAAATTGTGATAAATAAAATCTTTTTAAGCAAATTTTTTTTTTTTTGTTTATTTAATAAAGGTCAGGACCCGAGCGTTATCTTTTCGTTGTGTAGAAAAAGGGGCTTAAAAAAAAAACCTTGAAATTATCAGTGGGAAAAATTTTGGAAAAATTTTAAGTTTTGATTTAAAAAGTTTTTTCCTGAAACCCTTCACATTGAACACAAAAAACAATTTGGCCCGGAAACAAAAGGACTCTTTTAAACCCTGCCTAGGGGAATTTTATGTTAAAATTTTTAAATCCCCCTTTTTCGATTTCGAAAATACAAGTAATTCTTAACACAGTGAAATTAGGATTCTTCCCCTTTTCTGCTCCCCTTTCTCTTTTTTTTGTCTTTTGTCCGTTCCCCTGTCTCTGTCTTTTCTGTGTTTTTGTGGGATTTTTCTGTCTCTGTTTTCGATCTTCGTTTTTTTTCCCGCAAAGACCCGTGAAAAAACTGGTTAATTTTTTATATGGGCAATATGTGAAAACTTAAAAGGACCCCTCCTAATTAATGAGGAAGAAATAAATGTGTTTATCGTTTTTTTGGCAATGCCCCCCGAAAACCCAAAGGGATGAAAAAAAACCATGGGGTTATCGTTGTATGAGGCGGTATTAAAAGTAGGTACCAAAACCCCCCTTTTAACCTCCCTTGATTTTTAAAATTATTGATCTCCCCCCGAAAATGACGGAAAAATGGTTTAAAAGTAGGCTAAGTTTGTTACCCCCTTTGGAAAAGGGAAAATAAAGACCCCAGACGGGTTTCTTCCCTTTTGTCACTTCCGGGAAAAGGGCCTTGCTATGGGTTTAAAACAAACCCCAAACCCAACACGCATTTTTTTTAAACCCAAAAGGGGCCCTTTTACACAGCTAAAACCCCACGATATAATTGGGTTTGAAAGAGTTTAACTGCCCAAGTCATGCACATCAAAGGGGCCCCCCAAAAAGCATTTTAAAGGGCGGTGGCGGGGTTTTAAATTTTGGGAAAGAGCAAAAAAAAAAATCAACTTGGGGACTCCCCATCCAGACTGGTTTTTTGCCCACCAAAAAAGCCAAAATTTCAAAGGTTTAAAATTTTTTATGAATTTTTTTGGACCCCAAAAATTTTTCGGGGCAGATCAGGGTTTTTAAAATTTTGGAGACGGAAAACGCTGTACATGACACTCAGTCGTTTAAAAGGGGGGCAAGTCCCTTTGACCCTCCGTTCGACAGCAATTTTCCCCCTTGATACATCGGTGGTTTCCCATCAAGTGTAGCTTTTTTTTTTCTTATGGGTAGCGTTTTTTAAGTTTTTGGGGGGGGGATGGGTGTTCTAATAGTGTTTTTTTTTTTTTCTTTTATCAGAGTTGGGCCGTTTAATCCATTATTTTTGGGGACCCGTTTTCCCCCCTCCTCGTGGGGTTTCCTGGGTGGTCCTTCATTCTGTTTTGGACGACTTTTTTTTTTGACTTATTTTTTTCTTTGACTTTTGTCCGTTTTATTGCTTAAACGATTTAGCGGACGGGGGGAGAAAATGTCTTTTTCACTAATATCACGATGCCCGAAGCAACATGATTTTTTCTTTGACACACAAATTTCGTTTATATAGCCTTCCGAATTTGATTTAACCCTTTCGATGGTTTTAAAAAAAATATTTAATTTTTTTTTTTAAGAAAGGGTTTACGATAGACGAAAAAATTACGTTTCAAGGGGCCCTTTCCCTCGCCCCTTTAAAGGGGTTTCAATGACGTACTCGATCTCGCTATGCCCTTTCCGGGGCATCCCCTGTTTATATCCCTTTGCCCTAAGGGGCATTAATAGCAAAAGTCGGGGTCAGTCATGATCAACGGGAAGGTTTAGCGGGGAAACTTTGGGGCCTTTTAAGGGGGGCTGACTGCTTTTTTTTTCAGCAAGTGTTTTTTGTCCCTTGGGGGACGGCCCTTTAAAAAAAACAAAAAAACAAAGGACACCTACTAACCCCCCAAAACTCATTCTTTTAAATATTAATGAACCAGTCTAAAGAGTCAGTCTTTATGAACTGGGAAAGGTTTTTACGGGTTTTCCTTTCGGGCCTTTCAGAAGCTGACTGCCTTTTTTTTTTATCAGGGGTTGTCGCCCCTTGGGGGAAAACCCAAAAAAAAAAAAATCAGTTGTCTTTTTTTTTTTTTACGTTTTTAAATCTGATTGCACCCTCAAGACGCAAGCCCCGTCTTTGCCCGAACGGTTTTTTCAAAAGGGGCTCACATCGATCGTTCGATTTCATCCGCGGCCATGCCCTGTCATGGGGAATTTTTCCCCCCAGGGGTTTTTTAAATAGCCCAAAGTGGAAAAACAGTGATGTCCCTTTTATGGGTTTTGCCAGTACAGTTTTTAAGTGAAACCCCTGTTGGTTTTTGTTTTTTTTTGTGTTTCACCCTTTGGGAAACGGTGTAAAAAAAATAAATAAACAAACAAAAACACCTTTTTTAAACCCCCCCAAAATTTATTCCCTTTTAATGGTAAAGAACCCCCTTTTTAAAAGTCAAACATGCTCAGGAATTTGGGTTTTTAAAAGGGGACGTTTCGGGGCCCTTTCCCAAGGGGGAATGACTGTCTTTTTTATCATGTGTTTCACCCTTGAGAGACGCCCCAAAACCCCAAAACCCCAAATCGCCCAAAACCATCTGTCATTTGTTTGGTTTTTTACATTTTTCTTTTCAGTGATTTCCCCTCTGATGCAAACGCCCAAGGGGTCTTTTGAATAGGAACGTCCAAGGATCGTTCGTTTTCATCACCGAGCATTTCCCCGAACATGTGATTTTTTTCCTAAGGCGCTGTCTTTTTTTCCCCCCATTTGGGCCCCCCCCGGATTTTGGGGGGGAAACCCGCCAAAACCTTCCCACTTGTGAGGGGATGAAGGTTTTTATGGGGAAAAGTGTGAGGCTGGATAAAAGGGTTTTTTTGGGGGGAGTGTAGGCGGAAGAATTTTTTGGGGGAGAGTGTGAGTTTGGGTGAAAGGTTGAAGGGGGAAAATGGAAAGGGGGATGAAAGGTTGGGTGGGAGAGGTGAGGCTGGATGAAAGGTTGATGGGGGGGATGTGAGGGTGGTGAAAGGTTTGGGTTTGGGGGGAGGGGTGAGGCGGATGAAAGGTTTGGGGGGAAAAGGGGAGCTGGTAAAAAATTTATGGGGAGAGTGTGAGGGTGGGTGAAAAGGGTTTATGGGAGGTGTTTAGGGGGATGAAAGGTTGATGGGGAGAGTGTGAGACGGAAAGAAAGGTTATGGGGAGAGGGGGTGGGTGGAAGAGGAGGCAGGCGGGGGGTCTGTCTGTTTTTTTGGGGGCTGGGGGGTTTTTGACAGGGTTTCTGGAAAATTGCTGCGGGGCGGTTTTAGAATGTTGTTCATGGCCGCACTGCGGTATAAATTGCATAGCATACCCTTTAGAATGCCGCCTTGTATGTTTATTATAGGATAAAAAACTATAATTTCGGATGCCTCCAATGTATTTCCTTTTGAATGGTGACTGGGAAACATAGAGCATGCCCCAGGGCCCCCAATTGGGTTACTGTCATGGTATGGTGACTGAAGGGGACAAACCATGCCCCAGGGCAACCCTTTTATCACTGTCATGGTTTTGGGGGAATAAATGGGTGACGTCATGTCCAAAAGACACCCATGATTTTCTGTCATTTCAATTAATTTCATAAGTTAAGGCTGAAACTTGGAAAAACTAAATATTCCCCATGGTATTACTTGTGTCTGCAGAGAAAAAATTTCTGTACATCATCTTTTATTTGAATGCTCAGTTTTGACCACGCTCTATCAGGAGAAAGGTATTAAGATGACAAACTTTGATAATGTTAGTACTGTCTTATATGGTTCCCATGTTGCTGAAATTGCCATGGTTATTTCGCAGTCACCGGTTGCAATATTTTTATAAAGATCAATACTAGGGTATTTCACTTATGTAAGCATGCACATATCAGATGTGGGTTGAAAGTACTCACGTGGATGATAAATTAAGTGTGGAGTTTTATTTACTTTTTTTAATTATTAAAATAAGTGTCTAATATCAAATAGTGGCGATGAAAAGACATTAAATAAACCACTGAACTGAACTGAACTGAACTGTCATGGCATGGTGACTAAATGATGACAGTCATGCCACAGACACCTATGATCTACTGTCATGGTATGGTGGCTAAATGATGACAGCCATGCCACAGACACCTATGATCTACTGTCATGGTATGGTGGCTGAATCATGACAGGTGTATCACAGACACCTATGACCAGTTGTCATGAGAAGGTGACTCAGTCATGTCAGATATATCATGGACACTTACGATCCACTGTCCGGGAAATGGGGGTCCAATCATCACAGCTGTCATGGACACTTATGATCCACTGTCCGGGAAATGGGGGTCCAGTGATCACAGCTGTCATGGACACTTATGATCCACTGTCCGGGAAATGGGGGTCCAGTGATCACAGCTGTCATGGCCACTTATGATCCACTGTCCGGGAAATGGGGGTCCAGTGATCACAGCTGTCATGGCCACTTATGATCCACTGTCCGGGAAATGGGGGTCCAGTGATCACAGCTGAGTCACAAACCAAACTCCCAGCGGACTCTTGTGATAATATTTTAGAGAGAGAAACAGGATCACCGTAGCTTATATCTATTTTTATCAAAAACTATAGTTTAGAGACATTAATAATCTATTTCTCCCCCCTATGAGCTAATAATATAAGTCCTTTTTCTTCATGTAAGCAATGGAAGTTTTCTTTTCTTCTTTTCTTAATGTACATATTCCTATTTTAAAAATTTTTTTTTATAAAAATAAGTTTGAAATTTATTTTTTTTTTTTCTTTAAAATATTTTTAATTAGTTTTTCTTTTACGTTAAATTTTCCCTTTCCCCCTTTTAAAAATTTGTACAAAAAAACAAATATAATTTTTAAAAAGAAAAAAAAAAAAAGGGCCCGTAATTAAAAAATGTTTTTTTTCTACATTTTACCCAATCAGGGTTTTTTTTAATTAATTTTTTTTTTCTCAAAAAAACCCCCGGCATTTACAAACAAAAAAAAACTTTTTTATTTTTTAGGAAACGGGAAACCCAGAAGAAAAAACGAGAACCTGTTTTTTAAAACAGAAGTCGTTCTCTTTGACCCCAACCAAATTTTTTGTTTCTTTATTAATGGATTCAAAATAAAATTTTTGGGGGCTTTAAAAAATTTAAAAATAAAAAAAATTAACCCCCTTTGGGGGGAAAAAAATTCCCGGTTGTAAACCCTTCAAAGATAAAAAGCGGTGAGTTCCTTCATTAAAACCCGGGTTAAGTCTGTTCTCGTGACGAAAAATTTTTGGGTTCCGGGGGTTGGGGGGTTGTATTGGAAAAAGGGTAAAAAATTTTGAAGGGGGAAAAGGGGGGGGAAATAAAAAATAAAAAAAAAAGGGGAGGGGGGGGGTGGTGATTTGTCTATTTTTAAACCCACTAAAAGGGGGGGGTTTACCCAGTTTAAAAAATTATGTTTTTTCTCAAGAATCTTTTGACTTTGGAAACTGCAAGGGTTTTTTTTGGGGTTTTTGGGTTTTTGAATTTGGGGGAAAAAGGGGGGGAATTTGAAATTTGGGAAGGGGATGGGGTGGGGAGGGGGGGGACCCAAATTGAAAAAAGGGGGGGGAAAGGGGGGTAGGGGGCCCTTGAATTTCATCTTTTTTAACACGGGGGGGGGGGGGGGGGGGGGGGGGGGGGGGGTGGGGGGGGGGGGTGGGGTGGGGGGGGGGGGGGGGGGGGGGGGGGGGGGGGGGGGGGGGGGGGGGGGGGGGGGGGGGGGGGGGGGGGGGGGGGGGGGGGGGGGGGGGGGGGGGGGGGGGGGGGGGGGGGGGGGGGGGGGGGGGGGGGGGGGGGGGGGGGGGGGGGGGGGGGGGGGGGGGGGGGGGGGGGGGGGGGGGGGGGGGGTTTTCGGGAAGGGTCTTTCCAACTCTGGGGTCAGTCGCAGGATGGAAAGTTCCGAAGAAAATTTTTCTTCACTTCCAGGTTTGGGGGTTTGGTGGGTCAGCGTCAGGACGGTGCGACATTGTGATCTTCCTTCGTTTTTGGTTTTAAGGCCTCAAATTTAGATAGTGAGGGACGCGGGGGTTTTTTTTGGGCGAAAGGGGATCAGTATGAGGAAGAACCCCCTAAAACACGTCAAACACAGCCTACACACCCCCATAGGGGGATCCTTACCAAAGAGACAATCCCTCGTAGCCGAACTGAAAGGGAACGATCCCCAAAGAACCACCTTCCCCCAGGGGCAACAAGACCCATCACCAAAGAACCGAAAGAATCCATTTTTTTAACATGTTTCCAAGATCCAAAGCCGACACCCAGGAACCTATATGTCTGCCTTTTCCTGCCCCACCGTTAAACTCTCTCTTTTCTGGACCGCTTTTCCACCACTTGGGGATAAACTTTCCCCACATACTAAAGGGACACAAACCACCCTGAATCTCTTCCGAATTTCCGTCTACCAGATCAACGAGAACCTCTCCCTTTCACCAGGACATCCCCCCCTCTACACCAACATTTCCCACAATGATGGTCTCATTCCCCCAAAACACTTCCTGAACCACGCACCTACAAGGTCCATGTGCCCACCACCTTCGCCTGGGGGGAACTGTACTCACGCTGAACTCGTTCCTTTTTTTTGGTCACTTGCACTATCACAGACAAGTGGAGGGGCCATGGGAACACGCATGGGTCCGAGCTATGCGTGCCTTTCGTGGGCTACGTTTGAGTCCCAAAATTTTTCCAACAATACAGTGGCCCCATGCCACCCCTCTTCGCCGTTACATTGACGACGTGGGGGCCGGGGACAGGGACAAAGCGAACGCGTCCTTCACATTTTGCTGATGCCTTTCCCCATCTCTGAATTTCACGTACGAAAATCTGAAAGCCCCTTTCCCCTTCCGGATATAAAACTAAAGATCACACCTGGCAACCTAACCATTCCACCTCATCCACAAAAGAACACAGACCCTCATCCTACCTTCTCTACTTAAAGCCACCCAAAACGCCACCAAACGCGCCAATTCCTTTCTCCCATTTTCCTCCCCCCAAAACGTTTGGAGCAACGAGGAAACTTCCACCCCCAGGCAGCCCAATACAGCTTTTTCCAAAAAAGGGGTACCCCGATGACTGATCAAACGGGGCACTGAACCAGCCAAAGGACACCCCCAAGAACGGCCTTAAACCCAAAAACAAAGGAAAACACAAGACGCACCGTCCTGACGCGACCTACCCCCCCTCAAAACCTGGAAGTGAAAAAAATTCTCTCGGGAATTTTCCCATCCTGCAACTGACCCTAATTGGGAAAGACCTTCCGAAAACCCCCCCCCCCCCCCCCCCCCGATGGCCTCCAAACGAGATCGAAATTTGGGCGACCTTCTAGTTGTTCCTTCAACCTACAGCCTCTCGGACCGTCACCCCCTTGGCAACAGCTGCGGATAAACCAATAAAGGTTCCCCCCCTTTCTCAATACGTCAAACGAAGACACTCACCTTCAAGGGGCCCTCCCCCAGTTCGCCATGAAGAGCATTTCACCCCAGACCAGTGACTTGTTACATAGTCCACTGTAGCCTATCGGGCCCTCTATGTAGGTGAGACCTACCGACACTGGATGAGCGCTGCAAGGCACAGGGCCCAGCATCCTCCAGAAAAACAAACCCTGTGGCAGCCCACTTCAACACCGACCTCCACAACATCACCCCTTTCTCCATTGCAGGTTTGGCCCAAACAGCAGGGGAGACTCTTAAAGAGAAAAAACATGGGAAAAAAAACATCCACCATCGGGTACCACAGCGCCAGAGGGCCTCAACATTAAAGACTAGATCAAAACAAGCTACCCCCCAAACCCCCCCTTCCCCCTTTTTTTTCCTATTTGCCCCCTCTCCCCCCCCTCCCTCATCTTCACCATCCCCCTTCCCCCCCACTATCTAAATTCTTTCTCCCCTCTTTTTCCAACTACCACCCCCACCCCCCCACCCCCTGCAGTATATCCAACCCCATAATAAAAATTTCGTCACAATATTCCATCGACGTCATAATTTTTTCCTGCAGGACGTGACTTTTTTTAAAGCTGCACCCGCTCTTTTTCTGTTTTGAAGGTTCTCAACCCGAATACCCATTTTTCTCCCCCTTTGGGGGTTAAATGTTTTTTCTACTTTTTTTTTTATCATTTGTGAAAGAACCAGGCATCAAAACTTTTTTTAAACCCCTTTCTTATCCCTGAGATGCATCATACCATTTCCTCCTTACCCTTTTCCAAAACCCTTCCGGGTTTGGGAACTCCCATCATTCCCCAGTCCCTTGCGTGTCCACCAGAAACTGACTCGACAAGAAAGTTTTCAAGCCATCTGCCTTCAACCGCACCTGCCTCCACCGCGCGTTTTTCCAAAGGTTTTCGACTGCATTCAACCCCGCAAGTGGGTCTTCAAAAACTCTTCAAAAAAGATCCTCCAAGGCTGCTTCATTGATGGAATAGACTCAAGCATAGACAAAAAATCGCCTCAATTGACCTCGCCTACACCACTGAAAAGCCAAATTCGCTCTCTCTGCGACAAGTCCCATCACACTGCAATGTCCCCCCAAAACCCAAGAGTCAACCAAGATCTGTAACAAAGCTGAAGCGACCAAAACCCAAAAAAAAGTCCAACTGCTGCCTCACCCAAACCAAATCAACAACAGCCACCAAACAACCTTTTTCCCAACCCCAACCCCATCATCACTATTCCCCCAGATCTTCTACACGTAACAGGGCACAGCGCCTTCCCTTTCGAGAGGACTGAAAATTTGTCCCCCCCCAACGTCAAGCCAATAAAACCAGCATGCCTTTTACGTGAAAAGGACTTCGACGCCTCCGCCTGCCTGCTTTCTTTGAGGGCATTCACTGCCCCCGTGACCCCGGCCCCCCAAACCCCCCTGATTTGACCAACCTGTTTCCTCAGAACCCAGTTGTGGCCCCCCAAAACCCGGGCCCTCAGCACCCCGACTACTACAATTACCATGCGAGCGGGGGAGATTGCTCAAAGGGAGGGCTGAAACCCCTGAAAGATCCAACATTTCCCGGAAGCAAAGCTCTCATAGAACCAAAAAAACGGCAGCATTGTCCCTCAAACAGGCGACAAAGGGGGCGCGTTGTGTTTTTGGGGCAAGGATCTGAAGAGGAAGAAGCCCGAAACAGCCTGTCAAACACACCACTACACCCCCTGATGGATCCCCTAAAAGAAACAATGCCCTCGACCCCCAACTGAAAGGAAGCGTCCCAAGAACCCCTTCCCCCAGAGGGAACAAAACCATCACCAAAGAACCGAAAGAATCCCTTTTTACATGCTTTCCCAAAATCCACAACCAACAGCCAGGAGACCTATGTGTCTGCCCGTTCCCCCCACCGTTCAACTCTCCGCTTTTCTGGGCCGGCTTTTTCCGCCACTTTTGGGGAAACTTTCCAATACACAAGGACAAACCATGCCCGAATCTCTTCCGTAACTTCCGTCTACCAATCAACGAGAACCTCTGCCTTCACCATGGACATCACCCATCACAAAACCCAAAATTTCCCACAATGAGGGCTCATTCCTCAAGCACTTTTCCCGAAACCCACACCTACAAGGGCCAGTGCCCACCATCCTTTGCCTCGCGGAACTGTACCACGCTGAACTCGTTTTCCATTTGGGCACTTCAATACAGCAGCAAGTGGAGTGGCCATGGAACACGCAGGGTCCCCCACATGCGTTTTCCGTTCGCCGGGACGTTGAGTCCCCAAATTTTTCCCAAAAGTACAGGGCCCCCTGCCACCCTCTTTTGCCTTTTCATTGGGGCGACGTGTGGGGCCCGTGGACAGGGGACAGAAGCGAATGCGTCCTTCTCACTTGCTGATGCCTTTTCCCCCCCATCTTGAAGTTCAGTACGAAATTCTGAAAGCCCTTCCCTTTTGGAATCAAACCATGAACACACCTGGCAAAACCCAATCATCTCCACCTCAGTCCCCAAAAAGAACACAGACCCTCATTCCTACCTTCCTATTCTTCAAGCCTCCAACTGCCCCCAAACGCCCATTTCCCTTCTCCCGTTCCTCCGCCCAAAAGCTTTTGTAGCAAAGAGGAAGACCTTTCCCCCCCAGGGGCCCAAGACAGCTTTTTCAAAAAAAGAGGAAACCCCGATGAGCTACAACAGGGACTGAACCAGGCCAAGGGCATCCCCAGAGAGCAGGCCCCTTAACACCAAAAACGAAAGGAATACACAATGACGCACCGCCTGACGCAAATACCACCCTCACAAAACCCGGAATGGGAAAAAAAATTCTCTTCAGGAACTTTCCCCTCCTGCAACGACCCTGAGTTGAAAGACCTTCCAGAACCCCCCCCCCCCCCCCCCCCCCCCCCCCGATGGCCTTCAAACGAGATCAAACCTTTGGGGACCTTCTATTAGGTCCTCCTTTAAACCACAGCCCCCATGACCGACCCCCCCCTGGCAACAGCTGCTGGGATAAACCGAAGTGCAATGTTGCCCCTTTCCCCGAAACACCCCGCCTTTTTAAGGGGCCCTCAGGCCCCCTTCGCCATGAAGAGCAGATTCACCTGCCAGACCAGTGACTTTGTCTACATAGTCCACTGTAGCCTATGCGGCCATCTCTATGTAGGTGAGACCTACCGCACACTGGAGGAGCGCTGCAAGGAGCACAGGGACAGCATCCTCCAGAGAAAACAAACCCCTGTGGCAGCCCACTTCAACACCTACCTCCACAACATCAGCCACTTCTCCATTGCAGTGGTTTGGCGCAACAGCATGGGAGACTTCTTAAAGAGAAAAAACATGGAGAAAAAGATCATCCACCATCTGGGTACCACAGCGCCAGATGGCCTCAACATTAAAGACTAGATCAAATCACAGCTACCCCTACCCCCCTTCCCCTTTTTTCCTATTTGCTCCCCCCCCCCCCCCCCCTCCCTCATCTTCACCATCCCCCTTCCCCTCACTATCTAAATTCTTTCTCACCTCTTTTTCCAACTACCACCCCCACCCCCACCACCCCCTGCAGTATATCCATACGTCATAATGTATTCGTCACTGAGATATTCCATCGACGTCATAAATTTTTTTCCTGCAGTGACAGTGACTTGTGTTAAAGCTGCACCCGCTCTCTTTAGCTGCTTTGAAGGTTCTACGAAACCGAAGTACCCAGTTCTTCTCCTTCCAAGTGGGTTCAAGTGTTTTTTTTACTTTTTTTTATATCATGAGTATATCATAATTTCAGAGAGAATTCTCTCTCTCTCTCTCTCTCTCTCTCTCTCTCTCCTCTCTCTCTCTCTCTCTCTCTCTCTCTTGATCTTTCTCTCTCTCTCTTCTCTCTCTCTCTCTCTCTCTCTCTCTCTCTCTCTCTCTGTATTTCTACATCCTTATTATTTTCTAAATGTATAGTGTAGTCTACAAACCGAATTTGAACCTTATTGGCTATTGCTTTGTAAATTAGAATCTTAGTCCATATTTTTCTTTAATTACCAATCCATATAACAAATAACTTTTTTTTCGCCATGTATATCTCCAATGCAACAACTGTCGTTGAAAATTCACACTCCTGTCCCTTAGGGAAAATAGCAAACATGATTATATCTCGCAGATTAATATTGGTTATTGAAGTAATTCCGATGGCAGTGTGCCGCTTATGCTGGTATGAAATAGGTCATGTTCGTACATTAATTTTTTTTCAGAAGGGTTTTAGAATATTCGCGTTAGTCGAACTGACCAGATGCGTATACAATTTCATTTTCAATTATATGGCACGAAATGACATAAGTTATATTCATCTGTGGAGCGCATGTTTCAACCTTGTCACCCAGCTGAGTTTAAGTGCATTCATGTAACAGCCATTTACATCCAAGAATCCAGTGCTTCGGGCAAATACTTTTTTCCCTACAAGCAATCCTTTATTATGGTCTTTTTTTTTCTTTCACATCTGATAAAGGATATGTAGCACTTTTATAAACAATCAAGCAAGCAAACCAAACAAAAACGCATCTGGTGCATTGAAAAAAGCGTCCATAGATTATATATACATGTATTATAATTATGCCGCTGTACTTTATCAGGGTGCTAAATTTTCTTTTAACACGAATATATTTTTGAAGTTCTATTCCTGTAAATATTTCTGCATACTTTAGATTCTGGCATTCGCTACTGTGATTAGTGCGACATGTTGTCAATATCCTTAATTTGTTCGGAATGAATATTATAAGTGAAGAGATTAATAGAGGAATACCTCACCGCAGACATCAAGCTTCTTTTTTATCATGAGTCTTCACAAGACTTGAATTGGGCTGTGAACCTAGTAATTTTGGTTTCAACGTGCTGACAGCCTTGATACGACGCATGTGACCAGCAGTGCTGTGAGTAACACACTGTCACGGTCAAAAATAGAACAACCAAGTCGTGGTCCAGGTTGTTTGGACATAAGCTCTAACTCAAATATTCTGGGCGCCACGTAGACGGGCCCATGGTTCGGATCCAGCCAATTAAGCATAGGGGAGAGGCCCCACAAGCAAAGTCGTGGTTAGTCGCCAGCCGGTTCGAATCGGCTTAAGCCCGACTCAGACATCCCGACGCCTTCGAGCATCGCCTCAGCCAATTTGGGTACAGGGAGGAGGCTAATCCTTATCCTCCACGGAGACGGTCCGGTCCACCCAGACAGACTAAGTAGCTTGACCGACAGGTCTCGATAGGTCTGGTCAGACATCGGGGCGCCTACCCAGACTCATCTAGCCAATTTGTGGAACCAGCGCCATTGTTAGTCGGACGTCGCAGGTTAAAGCAGGAAAGGGAGAGGGAGAAGGTAGTGTGTGGTGGGGGCGAATCTAGCTAATCAATTAAATGACCAATTGACCACCACAGAGAGTGAGGCGTGTAGGCGTGACTGTCATGATTTGAATATCCAATGGAATTAGAGGGAGATAACTTCGGGTACGGGGTGGTAAAAATACTGACCAATGGTACTCGCCCTTGGACACGGAGTTAGGGGCATAGAGGAATGCGTGAGTGAGAGAGAAGGAGGGAGAACGAACAGACAGAGAGAGAGAGAGGGGGAGGTTCTGGGTGTAGGTCTGCTGGAGAGAGAAGCAGAGAGAGATGAAGGGAGGAGAGAAGAGAACCAAGTTGAGAGATTAGCAGGAGATAGTCTGCAGGGGAAGGACTAAAGAGAGATGTGGAGAGAGAGAGTTGCTAACTAATGAAGAGGAAAAGAAAGAAAAGAAAAAGAAAAGAAAAGCAACCATGTCCATTTGATAGGGCAGACTAGAAGAGAGAGAGAGAGAGAGAGTGCAATGCATTAATGCAGGAAGAAAGAAGGGAGAACAGATCGATGTTAATAGTCACTGTTCCATCTTAACCGGGGTTCGACCTCATACCTGGCAGCGTCACTTCGTCAAGCAGAACCACAGACCAACGCCAGTGCCAGCAGACCAATACCAGTGCCAGCAGTTGTGCCGTGTTGTGAAAGTGACAGTGAAAAGAAACAAAGAAAAAAAAAAGAGAAGAAAAGACAGTGATTCGTGAATAGTTAAGATCACCTGGCCAGGTAAAGTAGAAATCTATTTATACCCGGGTTAGTTAATGATGTTTGAGATAAATGATTCTGTGAAGTTCAGGAAAGAGAGAATGTTTTATTTGGTTTGATTCCATATGCATTGATGTTTCGTTCTATGATCATGTGTAGTAAAGTTATAGACTTTACTAGTGGTTTGATGTGACGAATGCATGATATATGAATGAGATTGTAAGCAAGCTGTGAGTGTGTTTGGGCTGTGCGCTAGTCCTTCCTCCATCGACATCACCCGAGGTTGACAATTTATTGGCGAGCCTGCCAGGATATTCTGGCCCATTTATTATAATTGTTCAACTTCTCAGAGAGGAAGCTGGGTGGGATTCAAGTATTGTAATCCTAAGACAAGGGGTTGTCTTACTGTATGTTCCCAAGGTAGTCAAATACTAGGCTTGGCATTGCTTCCAAGATAGTTAATACTAGGCTTGGCATTTCAGCCCCAGAGTACTTATTTCGCACAGATTGCCTATAATTCGCTCTCATAGTTGGGTCAGGCGCTGGGCGTCTTATAAAAACTAATTACCTTGTCCCAAGCTAATATTATCATTCATAGGATTGTGCTATTACGTCACTCGTGTCGGTAACCACCAGTTTGGCTGTCGTAGTTATAAAATCTTGTTCAAAAAAAAAAAAAAAAAAAGAGATATAATGGCGGAAGAAAAGAACACCCCTATTGAACAACTTGTGAGCGTCGCTCGTGATCTAGGTTACTCAGGAGATGAGTTGCGAGCATTCGTTGAAAACCAACAAAAGATGGAAAGAGATGAATGCGCGGAAAGACGCCGTGTCACAGCAGAAGCGCAAGAAATAGAAAAATTAAGGATTCAGGCTAATGATAATCAGGCTAGGGAAACGCAGGAAACAGAAAGATTAAAAGCTAGGGAAACACAGGAAACGGAAAGATTAAAGGTTCAATTAGAGTTAGAGAAAGTGAGAATACAAAGGGAGACCACCGAGGATGGGAGTTCAGTTTCCAGTGACTCTGTGCGCAGCTATGCCCCCCGACCCAAGTTGCCAAAATTCTCGGAAGGGACCGATTCGATTGACGCATACATCAGTCGTTTCGAAACGTTTGCGACCAGTCAGGGTTGGCCTCCAGAAGAGTGGGCAGTCATTTTGTCGGCGTTACTGACGGGTAAGGCATTACAAATTTTCACTGCGTTGCCAGCAGAACAACAGTCTGATTTCGGCGCTGTGAAGGATTCATTGATGAAAGGATTTGACCTCACAGAGGAGGGGTTCAGGAAGAAATTTCGTTCAGCTAAATTACAAGCAGGTGAGACGTACACTCAGTTTGGTGCACGTTTAGATCACTATTTTGAGAAGTGGTTAGAGTTGAGCGGTACGAAGAAGGAGTTCGCTGAGTTGAAGAGCTAGTTATGAAGGAACAGATTTTGTCAGGTTGCGGCCCTGAGTTAACCATACATTTGAAAGAGAGACAGCCAGAGACAGCAGGAGAGTTGCTGAAGTTAGCAGAGGTGTATAGAGAGGCACGTTTGGGCACTAAGGTGCAGGAGAAACAGGTGCTAGGCACAGGTGAGAAGAGTGCAAGGAGACCAGGGGAGTTTTCTGCAAAGTCTGCAAACCCAGTGGTGGGGCAGAAGGAAGGGCAAAGGGACATTAGGTGTTTCATTTGTCACAAGAAGGGACATGTGGCGAGGGATTGTCGCATGAGGTTCCAGAAGGCAGCAGCCTTGCAAGAGGTGGATAAGGGTCGTCAAGGGAAACGACCTGCAGTGGAACCAAAAGGGATTCAGTCTGAAGAGGGTGGAGTGCAGCCTATGGCTAGCACTGGACAGCAGTCAGTGTCAGGGATGGAGGGCACTAGGCTGAGTGGTTCGTTACCAGTGGAAGAAGGGTGGATTGGCCAGCAGAGGGTGAAAGTGTTACGAGACACTGGTTGTTCATGCGGGGTAGTACGAACAACGCTGGTCGAGAAAGGGGATTTGACAGGGCAAATCCAGACCTGTACTCTAATCGATGGCACTGTGAGGGAGTTTCCAGTTGCTAAGATAGAAGTACGTACCCCTTACTTCTCAGGCGAGTTGTCTGCGTTGGTGATGGAGAAACCCCTTCATGATTTGATCATCGGAAATATTCCAGGTGCAAGGGATCCAGGGGATCCTGAGTTGTTGACTGCTACAGGGGCAGCAGTTCAAACACGGAGCAAGAAGGAGGAAAAGGTTGATAAACCGTTAGTCGTTCCGGCAAGGAAGTCAGGCATAGATGTGTCGCCTGATGAGTTTAGGGCAGCGCAGGAACAAGACCCTTCGCTCGTGAAGTCTTGGGAGTTGGCAAGAGGTGGAGAGAAACAGGAGGTTAGAGGGGGTGAGACAGAGTTTCTTGTGAAAGGCGGGCTGTTGTACCGAGTGTTCACCAAGGGGAAGACAGGTAAGGTGACCACTCAGTTAGAGGTACCAGCAGGTTATCGTGACACTGTCATGTCAGTGGGTCACGAGTCGCTCATGGCGGGTCATCTCGGCACCAGCAAAACAGCTGACCGAATCTTTGATGACTTTCATTGGCCAGGAGCAATGGCAGACATAAAACGTTTCTGCATGTCATGTGATGTGTGTCAAAGATCAGCCACAAGAGGGGTGAAGAGGAAGGCACCTCTTAAACATCCCCCTTTAATTGACACACCATTCAGGAGGGTGGCTGTTGGTCTGATTGGCCCAATCGCGCCCTGTTCCAAAGGCGGGCACAGGTATGTGTTGACGCTCGTGGACTACGCGACCAGATACCCAGAAGCAGTTGCATTGAAAGGCGTAGATACGCAACAGGTCGCTGAAGGGCTGGTAGACATCTTCTCTCGCGTGGGTGTGCCAGCACAAATTCTCAGTGACAGGGGGTCACAGTTCACCTCAGGCGTGATGAAGGAGGTCAACAGGCTGCTAGGGATCACACAGCTTCTCACTACCCCATACCACCCACAATGCAATGGCTTGGTGGAGAGATTCAATGGTGTGCTGAAGGGCATCTTAAAGAAGCTCTGTGAGGAAAGGCCAGCAGATTGGGACCGCTACATTCCAGCGGCACTGTTCGCCTACAGGGAAGCCCCTCAGGAAAGCACAGGCTTTTCGCCATTTGAGCTGCTGTATGGGCGGACAGTTCGGGGACCGGTGTGCATTCTCAAAGAGCTGTGGTCCGGAGAACAGGAGTCCGAAGAAGTCAAAACCACATATCAGTATGTGGTGGACTTACGCAATAGGCTAGAGGAGACATGTAAGGTCGCAAGGGAGAGTTTGCAGGAGGCTAGGGTCGTCCAGAAGAAGCAGTATGACAGGAAGGTGAGGAAGCAATTCCTCAAGGTGGGAGATCAAGTCCTGTTACTGCTTCCCACGGATCACAACAAGCTGCTGATGCATTGGAAGGGACCATTCACCATCATTGAAAAGGTAGATCAGGACTACCGAATTGATGTGAATGGGAAATCAAAACTTTTCCATGCAAACTTGCTCCGCAAATATATTCAGCGTGAGACTCAGCACATAGGCGCAGCAGCAATCATTGATGGAGGTGAAGGAGACCCAGCAGAAGAAGGGAGATTTTGTTGCCTGAGTTTCCAGGAGAAGAGTCATACAGGGATGTGTCACTGTATGAAGGGCTAGACAGTAGGAAACAGGAGGAAGTTAGGGGGCTCCTAGAATAGTATAGGGCGTCCCTGACTGATAAACCAGGCAGGACAACTCTAGAGACATGTACGGTGGAGTTAACATCACAGAAACCCGTACATGTGAAAGCCTACCCGATCCCATATGCCACCAAGCAAGTGATCGAGGAGGAGGTAGAAAAGATGTTGGACCTTGGGGTGATTGAACCGTCCAAATCATCGTATAGTGCACCCGTCGTCTTAGTGAGGAAGAAGTCAGGTGAGCATCGATTCTGTGTGGACTATAGACGTCTGAACAGTGTCACCAAGGTCGATGCAGAGGTCATACCGAACATGGAAGACCTGTTCGCTCAGATCGCCACAAGCAAGAGCCAGTATTTCACCAGGATAGATCTGAGCAAGGGTTACTGGCAAATAGCCTTGAGTGAGGACTCAAAGGAAGTCACAGCATTCTCCACTCCTATGGGGCTATACCAGTGGCGGGTACTTCCCTTTGGGATGGTCAACGCACCTGCAGTCTTCTCTCGGATGATGAGGAAGCTATTGACGGGATTGGAAGGTGTTGTGAATTTCATGGATGACATTCTGATAGCATCCGAGACATGGGAGGAGCATATGAGGCAGCTAGGAGCAGTTTTAGAGAGGTTGAGACAAGCCAATCTCACAGCCAGACCAACAAAGTGCCAGGTTGGTTTTCCAAGCCTGGAGTTCCTAGGTTTTGTTGTCGGAGGCGACACAAAGCAGCCAGAGAGGGAAAGGTGGAGAAGATGATGAATTCAGAGAGACCAAAGACCAAAACAGAAGTCAGGAGTCTGCTAGGTTTTATTGGCTTCTACAGGGAGTTTGTTCCAAATTTTGCTGCAATCACGAGTCCTCTCAGTGATTTGGTCAAGGCAGGGAAACCGGCAGTGGTCGAGTGGTCAGACGCTGCAGAGCAAGCACTGCAGACGGTGTTGGAAAGACTAGGTTCCCGTCCCATCTTGAAGCTACCTGATATGTCTAAACCATTCTTGTTGCGGACAGATGCATCAGGTGGTGGGATAGGTGCAGTATTGTTGCAGGAGCATGAAGGAGTCGAGTTCCCTGTGAGGTATGCTAGCAGGAAGTTGACAAAGTGTGAAGAAGGGTACGCAACAGTAGAGAAGGAGTGTTTAGCTGTCGTGTGGGCCGTACAGAAGTTCCACAAGTACTTGTATGGGAAAGAGTTCGTGATAGAGACAGATCATCAACCACTCAAATTCCTGCAGGAGGCACAGCTGAAAAACAGCAGGGTTCTGCGGTGGGCAATGGCACTGCAGCCCTACAGGTACCGAGTGCAGTACATTTCCGGTCGACAGAATGTCGGAGCTGACTATTTAAGCCGTGTAGTCTAGCAAGCTGCAACTCAGAGGAAGTCAGTCATATCCTGGGTGCTTTGTTGATAGCATGTGTTGATTACAGTTATGTTGATTGGATATGGGTTCATCCCCAGTTGGCTATGGTTCATATTTTTGTGTGAGACTTGTTCATATTTTCTTTGTGAGACTTGTTCATGTGGATGTAGTTATGCTTGGAGCATACAGTCGCTTGTGTAGTGATGCATTATTTGCAATAAGTGAGGATGGAGATTCCTCAGTGAAGTGTCATGGATCGTGATCATATTATATTGTGCTTTTCATAAGAATTGTGAAGAGAAGATATGGCAAATCCGCAGGTAGGGGGATTGCATAGGTGCGCACAGAGGTCGTTATAAAATGAATTGAAATAACGCAAGAGCGCACGTCAATGATAACTCATGGGAGTGGTATTCACTAATGATATATTTTATAATTTATAAACCGTTGGTTGTAAAGTATTTTTTAAACTTTGCACGTGTAGCTGTGTGTCAGAAAATTCGGTTGGTTTTTTTTTTTGTACCGTGGTTTTGAGACGATGCGGTGCATAGTCCTTTGCAAGGGGGAAATTGTCACGGTCAAAAATAGAACAACCAAGTCGTGGTCCAGGTTGTTTGGACATAAGCTCTAACTCAAATATTCTGGGCGCCACGTAGACGGGCCCATGGTTCGGATCCAGCCAATTAAGCATAGGGGAGAGGCCCCACAAGCAAAGTCGTGGTTAGTCGCCAGCCGGTTCGAATCGGCTTATAGCCCGACTCAGACATCCCGACGACTTCGAGCATCGCCTCAGCCAATTTGGGTACAGGGAGGAGGCTAATCCTTATCCTCCACGGAGACGGTCCGGTCCACCCAGACAGACTAAGTAGCTTGACCGACAGGTCTCGATAGGTCTGGTCAGACATCGGGGCGCCTACCCAGACTCATCTAGCCAATTTGTGGAACCAGCGCCATTGTTAGTCGGACGTCGCAGGTTAAAGCAGGAAAGGGAGAGGGAGAAGGTAGTGTGTGGTGGGGGCGAAATCTAGCTAATCAATTAAATGACCAATTGACCACCACAGAGAGTGAGGCGTGTAGGCGTGACTGTCATGATTTGAATATCCAATGGAATTAGAGGGAGATAACTTCGGGTACGGGGTGGTAAAAATACTGACCAATGGTACTCGCCCTTGGACACGGAGTTAGGGGCATAAAGTAATGCGTGAGTGAGAGAGAAGGAGGGAGAACGAACAGACAGAGAGAGAGAGAGGGGGAGGTTCTGGGTGTAGGTCTGCTGGAGAGAGAAGCAGAGAGAGATGAAGGGAGGAGAGAAGAGAACCAAGTTGAGAGATTAGCAGGAGATAGTCTGCAGGGGAAGAACTAAAGAGAGATGTGGAGAGAGAGAGTTGCTAACTAATGAAGAGGAAAAGAAAGAAAAGAAAAAGAAAAGAAAAGCAACCATGTCCATTTGATAGGGCAGACTAGAAGAGAGAGAGAGAGAGAGTGCAATGCATTAATGCAGGAAGAAAGAAGGGAGAACAGATCGATGTTAATATTCACTGTTCCATCTTAACCGGGGTTCGACCTCATACCTGGC
>CM031622.1:37263510-37291010 GCA_018398815.1 Conus ventricosus | reverse complement strand
TTCGTGTTGATCTCTATCGTCTTGTTTCGTGTTGTCCTTTGTTGGATTTCTTAGCTACTCGATTCTATTTAGTTTTAAGGCGTCACCAGTGAACGATTGTCTGTTTTCAGGTAATGTTCTGCTGCCTTGATCACACTACTCTCTCTCTCTCTCTCTCTCCTCTCTCTCTCTCTCTCTCTCTCTCTCTCTCTCTCTCTCTCTCTCTCTCTCTCTCTCTCTCTCTCTCTCTCTCTCTGATCTTCTGTCTTTCTCTTTTTTATTCGCGTTTCTCTTTTCTGTTTTCTTTTTCTATTCCTTTGTCTCTTTCAAGTTTATTTTCTGTGTTCTCTTTTGTTTTACTGTGTATCTTTTTTTTTTCTTTCTCTTGCAAGTTTTTTTCCCTTCTTTCCTTCTCCCTCTCGCTGATGTCAGCAACTATTTTTTTAATCGTTTCCTTTCAGTCTACACAGTGAGCTAAACGTTTTTCTGTGCTACCTGAAACAAAGTCTTTTATTGCAACACTATGCTGGTGGAAACAGATGTTCACTCCAATGACCTGACTGCAGTGTCTCTAAATCGCTCCACAAATGCAGACTGCCGGACTGATGACAGTATCGTCCATGTCCTGAGAAATTCAACTTTCAAAACACTCTAATTGTCAACTGCTCTCGCATTGAGTCATGACTTAGAATGTGTATTCCTGCGGCAAAACTATCGTGAATGAGATGTGATGACTTAGAATGTGTATTCCTGCGGCAAAACTATCGTGAATGAGACGTGAACTCATTTAAAAATCGTGTCGCCAACTTTTGCTTGGATGTGTCACTTGAAACGCCATTAATATATAGTGGCAGAACAAAGTGTCATTGCTGTTGAAATTTGTCATCTTCAAACCGCTTCAGCAATCCTCTTCAACACAAATACATTCTTTCTCTCCGTCACCCTTCATTTTGTGGTGGCTGCAGTGGTATAACCTAAGGAGGAACCTCAGGTTACAAGTAATGGGAGTGATTCTTTCGCAAAACGTAAGATTTTGCACAAATGCGTAGTGTCAGGGTTTGCAGTCGAGGTTTGAGGTGTTTTGCAATCGAGTGAAAGAATTACAAATGGCAGTGTGCAGCCGAAATATTTGACAGTTTCCTCAATTTCTTTTTCTAATATCTACAAACATTTCACGGTACATTACGCATGCATGACGTGTTCAAACGATGCCGCTGGTTTTGATGAAATAAATATGGTTGCGTTTAACCTTAGAAGCGTTTTTAAAGGCCCAGAACTCACATTTTACTGGAAATCAGTCGAAGTGTCGTAAAACTTCTCTGTCAGTCTTCTGTGAATGCGCTGTTGTCGATTTTATGTCCTAATGTTCGTCAGCACAATGTCTACGCTATTCCAGAAGCACAACAACTTCGTACTAGACCTTGGTTCTCATGCGTATATAGCCTACTTGTTAGACATTTATTTTGCGTAGTATGTTCCCTGTGACTTGCAGCTAGGAAGCAGTTTGGATGTATTGTAGCAAGATCACTGGGGTGGTGTTAAAACTATGAATAATGCCTTGGTCACACCGGGTGGTCCACATTATGTTTGGACTTAATGATTAACATAAACATTGATTCGATTCCGCTTCAAGACTGTATCTTAGTCTGAAGCACATAGCCGACATTTGCTTAGTGTGAATCTTCACAGCATGTCCTCAAACACTATGTGTTGCAGCCAGATTACTGGGGTGATATTAAACTATGAATAATGCCTTGGTCACACCGGGGGGTCCACATTATGTCTGGACTTAATGATTAACATAAACATTGAAGATGACGTGAACTTCTCGATTCAGATTCAAGACTGTGTCTTAGTCTGAAGCACATAGTCGACATTTCCTTAGTGTGAATCTTCACAGCATGTCCTCAAACACTATGTGTTGCAGCCAGATTACTGGGGTGATGTTAAACTATGAACAATACCTCGGTCACCCTGGGTGCTCCATATCGTCTCTGGACTCCAACGTTGAGGTAAAAATTCAATAAGCCGTACACTTCTCGTTTCATGACTGTATGAAGGTGTGAAAGCTGGGGAATGGGGAAAGGGGAAGGGGGGTGTTAGAAAACTATTCTTGAATTCAAGAAAGCTAACAATTCCAATTGCTATATATTCATTCGACACACTATTGAGGAGTTTTACGCTAACAGGAACTTCAAAAGCAATACTAGTGAAAAGTAGGTGATGGCCCCCCCCACCCCTTGTCCCTCTTCTGAAACAGAAAGAAGTGGAGCATCACCGCCTTACTGTCATTTTCATTCGACGTCGTAACTATGGACGCACGTGGTATCCAATGAAAATGCCAACACTGGACGATCGTAAATCTTCTCCTAAACAGAGCAAAAAAATGAATGAATGTTGTGGATGCATTGGATTCTACGAAGCATAATTCAATCCTACCCCCAAATGCGGAATCCAGAATGTATGGAGGGGGGGGGAGGGGGGGAGTCTGCCTGATTAAAATGGCAAATTTAGGTGGAAAACAAGCGGTTCTTTGTTTCTCTCTTCTTTTTTTTTAAAGTACGTCTGGTAAGAGCTTCAATCCCTGTGAAAATTAAAATCAGATGTCAAGGGTCAAGGTCACATCACAACAGATATACTGTTGCGGATTGATTGCCTTTTTTTCGATTTAAAAAACACTATATTTTAGGTTTTTTTTCTCGGAAAATCCGTTTCTTTGTCCTAGCTGATTAGACTGTGCAACCCTTCGATTTCTGAGTAGTGTTCGTGGGACGCACACCCTGACCAGCAATTGTCCAGGACCAGAGCAGATGCGCCAAGGCTTCCAATCTCACCAGTTGTCAACTCCAGCTGGTCAAGTAAAATGCGTGAACTCTTTCTTTTTTTCTAATAGGGAAATTAACTGTGATGGACTTTCAAATCATTCCAAGTGGTCCGTCCAACTTTATGTTTGATCTCTTCTTTTGAAAAGGTCTTGAAATTATTTATCACGATGAAAAGAAATATCCTCTCAGAGCTTTCTTCATTTTGTTCTGAGCTGACTTTTCCTCAGAGTGAATAAAAAGAAGTAGAAACTCTAGACAGGATAGAGGTGGGTTTTTTCCCCTTTTTTGTCCAGATCCATGGGCATTCCCACTGTACATAATGAGTCCTGGTGGTGCTTGGCAGGCATCTCCGCCCTCTCTGCTGGAGTATGCCTTCTTCCCCATGCCGTGACATGGATCGTCTATTCGTAGGAGGTCCCCTATAAGCCCCAAACTTTCTGGACGGGTCGGATCGACGGATCAAGGGACGATCCACAGTTTGGCGCCACATGTCGGTAACGCCTTCGTGAATAGAGCCGGTGTTCAGTGCCAGTAACGAGGAACAAACTTACCTGTTAAAAGGACACAAACTTCCCGTGATAAAACCTGTGTTGTGAGGGAGCAAACTCTGAATAAAACTGTCGGCGATAGTGTTGACTTGGAGCTGAACATAGCCATGGACTGTGTTTATTAGTGTGTGTGTGTGTGTGTGTGTGTGTGCGTGCGTGCGTGCGTGCGTGCGTGCGTGCGTGCGTGCGTGCGTGCGGTGTGTGTGTGTGTGTGTGTGTGTGTGTGTGTGTGTGTGTGTGTGTGTCTGTGTCTGTGTCTGTGTATGTATGTGTCAGTGTCTGTGTCTGTGTGCATCTGTGTGTCTGTCTGTGTCTGTGTGTGTGTGTGTGTGTGTGTGTGTGTGTGTGTGTGTGTGTGTGTGTGTGTGTGTGTGTGTGTGTGTGTGTGTGTGTGTGTGTGTGTGTGTGTGTTCATGTTGACTTTTTTAACCTTTGACTTAATGTCCAGTCAAGATAGAAATCAATGAATGCAACCAAAATGAAATATTCAGTTGGATTAATAAGACCAGTGGAATCTCATTTTTCCTTGGACAAATAAATTGATAAATTGATAGTGTGTGGGATATCCTTATGTTTGTTAAGTTTTTAAAATGGGCCGGCCAAAGGCCCCATATTTGCAACATATGTTCTTTTCCGAATAACTTATTCACACAATTTTTCGTATGAGCTGGTGGGAGAGCCAGTCTAGAAGAACACATATGTGAAGGGGGTACTGCAGAAATCCACGTTAGAGTTTGGTATTTGTTCTTTCTTTGGTTAAGTTTAAAATAAATCTTGAGAGAGAGTGAGAGAGAGAGAGAGAGAGAGGAGAATGCGCGCGCGCGCGCGCGCGCGCGTGTGTGTGCGTGTGTGTGTGTGTGCGTGTGTGTGTGTGTGCATGTGTGCGTGCGTGTGTGTATTTGTGTGTGTGTGTGTGTCTGTGTGTGTGTGTGTGTGTGTGTGTGTGTGTGTGTGTGTGTGTGTGTGTGTGTGTGTGTGTGTGTGTGTGTGTGTGTGTGTGTGTGTGTGTGTGTGTGAATGTGCGCGCGCGCGCGCGTGCGTGTGTGTAAAGAATCGTTCTAATATTGGGAATAAAGTATTTTTCTGAGCTGGTTCTTTACTTCCTTGAGGATCTCTCTCCTGATTTGTGAAAGGACGGCTCATGAATATTCGGAAATTTGTGTTTGTAGAGTTTGTTTTGTGGTTCAAGTGTGCTTAAGTTTATTCTATTGTACAGCAGGCAATGGAATTCAGTCATCATTGATTTTTTGTAGTCCGTCTGGGTAGATAGATACGTCGATCCTTACCTGCACGTAATATTAGTGACTGCACATTCTGAAGCCTTTTCTCTGTTGTTATGGACTGTGAATACTGTTTTGTGTGCGTATGAGTGCTGATAGTAAATCATTTTACGTAGATCATACAAGAGATAATTGCTGCCAATTTCATGTGTCTGTGCCGTTCTCTCTGTACGCGTGAGTGGAACTTTGTGGGAGACCTTCATGTGAATTTTGTCTTTTCTCACCCATTACCTTATCTGTTAAATGCATTCAGACAGACAGACAGTCTGTGACATGTATATATACACACTGAATATATACACACTGAATAACGTATATTATATATATACATATATAACGTCTTCTTCATTTGCTGTTTTGAATTGACTTTGAGAGGGCATTTGATTTCATAGTTTAAGATTTGTTTGTTCAAAGTGTCTTCATGTAAACGACAGTAATCAGCACTGGATAGAAACATAAAGATGGTATGAATCAAGGTCTCCAATTGTTCATATTAAACGAGAGATGCAGACCAGGAAAGCCGAGCCCACGTATTTTCATTGGTATTATTGTTATGCACAATTTTCACAAATAGTTATCCGGGATGAAACATTGATCAGAGCGGTTGAAAAAGTAAAGCAACCATAAGGTTTGTCCACTTGTTACGTACGCTCATTAACTAAGTATCTGAGAAGTCATCTGATCTGAACGTGCTATTGATCTTAAAAGGTATTTAACAAAGGTTTACATTTAGTCATAGACAGTGAGAAAACACAAGAAATATGGTACTTAGAACAAAATTAAAAAGAATAAAAGGTTTACATTTAGTCATAGACAGTGAGAAAACACAAGAAATATGGTACTTAGAACAAAATTAAAAAGAATACCTTCCAATTCGCAAATATTAAGTTGAACAGATTTTTTCCCCAGATCAGATATTTTTCCAAATTGAAACAAAACCTCAATTTTACAGTGTATAGGAAGATCTAAATATGATGGACACGGTTATTTTAATTTGGAGCGTATTGCGAGTACGATAGTCAGTGATGAGATGTCTTAAGAAAACATGGAATATAAAAGCATGGCAAAAAAGCATAGAAAGACGACGTAAGCCAAAGGATGGAAAGATTGAAGTCCATCAGCATCCAAAGCCTTTACGTCCATAGGCAGACACGTATCAGTCTTCATGTCACCGTCACGGACGGCAAAAATGGACGTATTCATCAAGGAAGTGTCCTTGCACGAAGCCATGCTCGCGCGCGTGCACGCACGCACACACACACACACACACACACACACACACACACACACACACACACACACACACACACACACACACACACACACACATTCTCTCTCTTTCTCTCTTTCTCTCTCTCTCTCTCTCTCTCTCTCTCTCTCTCTCTCTCTCTCTCTCTCTCTCTCTCTCTCTCTCTCTCTCTCTCTTTCTCTCTCATATACACATGGGGACGCGCATGCACGCATGTACGGAGGCAGGCACGCAGGCAGCCAGACACACACGCACACACATACATTCTCTCTCTCTCTCTCTCTCTCTCTCTCTCTCTCTCTCTCTCTCTCTCTCTCTCTCTCTCTCTCTTATACACATACACGCACGCATGCATGTACATACGCAGTCACGAATGCACGCACGCAGGCACACAAAACACACACAAACACACACACACACACACACACACACACACACACACACACACACACACACACACACACACACACACCACACACACCACACACACACACACACACACGAGCGTGCATGTGCAAATTTAATAGGAGATCTAGATCCGGATTTCATAATTATTAAGCAATTTGAATATTGTTTTTCTTGTTTAATCTTTTAGACATTATGTTATTAATTGCATACGTCCACTACTTGCAGAAAAACGGAATTTCTAAAATGAGGAGGAACAACCCATTGTAGACGAAGCCAGGTTTTGACTTAGACTGTTCTGTTTACGATCAAAGGAAGTATCTTATGATAAGCAAATGATATGTTCCCTCAAATCTAATGTATCATTGATCAGGCGGATAAAGCCCAACTAAATGAATGACTTTCACTTCCACAGAGATTTGTAGATGAACTGTTGAAAATATTGATTTGCATTATCCAGAAGGAATCATTTGTTAGCATTCTTTATAGATTGAAAGAAAAATCAAGTAGTTCTTAGACATTTGAAATAAGGTTTAGGGTCTGACGTGAAATGGTAACAATTCGATTCTCAGCCATACAGTTGAGGTCTATCTTGTGGTAATAGCCAGCTGTTTGTCTTAAGTAAAGAATATGCAAACGTGAATACAACAAAAAGCAGAATAGTATTCCATGCCACCTTGAAATGAATCAACATATTGCCCGTTTATGTTCCTTTTCGTTGCCCATGCTTTCCAAGTTGTGTTTCATTGTAACACCTTGCGTTCTAAACAGACGTTTTGATCTCACACATTGTCATTGTAAGTGGCTGATGATTTGGTAGCTATGCACTTTTTCTATTTTCTTCATATTCTCTATTTACATTCTTTCTTAGTTCATAACGGCAGGACAAAGGAAAGAATCGTCAAGCTTATTCTGAACCCCCAATAAAAGCAATTCTCACTTCAAGTGACTCTGGGAGTTGTTGTTTATCTTAATGGTGCAAGTGTTTTTACATCTCATCTCCTACATCTTATTTTCACCAACAACAAAAAACCTATTCATTTGAAAAAGAAAATAAAACACCACATTAATACTACCTGTGCAAACTTTGATCAAATTTCGTCTGAAATGCCAACCATTCTGACGTAATGATGAATACGTTAATTGCCGCCTTCTTTTTTCCTGCACTTGCTGGACAGGCCGGGACACAGCTGCCGAAGCGATGATCGATAGCGGGAACTCTGTTTGATGTAGATGAGGAAATTGCTGGAAGTATTCACCACCTCAAGCAGATGACGCACAGCTGTGGACACTTTAAACAAATTGCATAGATAGTCGGTTATCATAAAGCCGGGTACACGACTGAATATTGCCATATCTTTAATCACAGTTGGAGTCGTGCACGTAATGTAAAGAACACACACAGTCACCAGCATCCGCGTCACTTTCACTTCCTGTTTCTCCACTGACGTCATATTCGACACTGCTTTTTTACGCCAACTGGTGGTGACTTTGAGGCGAAAAATGATGACAGTGGTACAGACGATGACGACGACGATTGAGAGGAAAGGGAGAGTCACAAGGATCAAGTGGTTGTAAATGATGTCAATGATGGTTCGGTGATGGAGGTAGAAAGGTGACACACGAGAGAAAAAAGTGGAGGTGTTGGTGAGCGGGTCTGTGACTTCAACGGTCTCAAATTTCAGGGTGAAGGCAGCGTTAAGCACTGTTTGAATGCACACAGCTACAATGAAGATCAGTATTCCCATATACCTGAAACAACGTTTGAATGTGTAATGAACGGTTGTCACACTGTATGGGACAGTACTTTATATAAATCAATACGATGATCATCTTGGAGGCATTATTCTTAATGAGAATGAAATATCGTTGTATTAAACCATTGAAACTGAAATAACAAAGTTTTGTTCACACAATTAATCGCCTTAGGAGTGTAAATGATGTTGTAACCTTTGAAACGAAACGCTGTTGCCGTTGTCGTTTGTATCGTTTGTAATGGCATTCAGATTATACTATTTCATCAACATTATCAAATTGTTTACAATATCAAATTAGTTTATTGACATCAGGTTTCAAATGCTTTGAAAGAAAACGAATACTAATTTGTTGGTATATCTTATCGAACTGAAATAAAATGGTGTATCAACTCATCTTTGAATCATTGAAGTGTGAATAACATCTATACTTTTACTATAACTAAAATATTCGCTTTCATTCTCTTCACATATGAAGAAGAAGAAGAAGAAGAAGAAGAAGAAGAAGAAGAAGAAGAAGAAGAAGAAGAAGAAGAAAGAAGAAGAAGAGGAACAACAACAACAACAACAACAAAAACAACAACAAGCAACATCAGCAACTACTCATACTACTACATCTGCTGTTCCTGCTGCTGCTGCTTCTGCTACACACACACACACACACACACACACACACACACACACACACGCGCGCGCGCGCGCACACACACACACACACACACACACACACACACACATGCAAACACACAGACCTACATACAAATACACACATACACATGCAAACACACACATACTCACACATACAAACACACACACACACACACACACACACACACACACACCACACACACACACACACACACACACACACACACACACACACACACACACACACACACACACACACACACACATGACTTTGTTCTGAAGATCCTGGCAGCTTTGAGGGGACTCAGAACACAGATACACCGTTCCACAGCTATGACAGCCGTTGTCATGTTGGACACGACCAGGAAGCCCAGACAACTGGCCAGTACAGTTTCATGATGACGTTTCAGCCAGTAGTTGCCGGACACAGGGTCCACCAGACTGATGATGGCGTAGGACTTGCTACACATCAGGAACAACAGGAACCCTGTGTCTGACACTGCCAGACTAACAGAACCACAGACAGAGAATGGATTAAAAAGAAAAATCATACAGGCAGAGCATTCAGTCTTCAGTGAATATTGTACTTTGATGTCGTCTCATGGAACCAAAAGTCAGAAGATGGACGTGACGTTCAAATCATTCAGCAGAAATGAACTCAATAAAACATCGGAGACAACCAACAAGTGTTTGTATGAATCGTCCAACATGCGAGTGTGTACTCAGTTACTTAAACGTGCTGTATGTTTTCCTTGTCATTTTTGATGGAGGGGATTGATTTACCTCTCTCTCTCTTCTCTCTCTCTCTCTCTCTCTCTCTCTCTCTCTCTCTCTCTCTCTCTCTCTCTCTCTCTCTCTCTCTCTCTTTCTTTGCGTGTACGTGTGCTATGTAATGTGTTTGGGCTTATATTTCTGGTAAGTCTAAATGCAGAGTTTCCATATCAGGTGTTTCTTCAATGTTAAAAGAGAGAATGTGATATTACTGTACCGAATGGTATACCTTTTGAGTTTCTTAGCATTTGAGAGAGAGAGAGAGAGAGGGAGAGAGAGAGGGGGGAGAGAGAGAGAGAGAGAGAGAGAGAGAGAGAGAGAGAGAGAGAGAGAGAGAGAGAGAAGAGGAGGAGAGAGAGAGAGAGAGAGAGGCGGGGGAGAGTCACGTGGCTTCGGCTGTAGTTTGTAGTAAGGTCATGCCATTTTCTAGAATAGCACAATTCGAGAACGATTTCTTGTGAAAATGAAAATTTACCGTTTTATTTGTAGCGTATATACAAAAAAATGAGTCAATATACCAAGATTGTTAGTTTCAGGATTTCTGTTTGAATTCTGTACAAACAAAACAATTATTGATATTAAATCATTTTCGCCAAAGATTGTGTAGTGTCGGTGTCTGTGTTTGGAATTTTGTAAAACCAAAACAGTTATTGAAAATCAGTCATTTTCATCAATCCTATAACTAAGGCAGTGCCGTTGCGAACCATGCAGTTTTTTTTTTGTTTTTTTTTTTGCTGTCCAACCTCTGCGCCACCTCAGAGGCAGTGGACCCACGCCGCTCATTCCGACACCCCGCCCACAGTCACAGCCCGGTCGGCCCCGTCGCAGCCCGGAACCGGCAATCCACAGGGAGCAGTCAACGTCAAGTCGTCAAGAGGTAACCCACCGGAGGAGACACTGCACTGCTGCCGAGTCATTTCGGTGGTGTTCAGTGGCGCCTGTTCTGATCTAACATACGCAGGACACCACCTACTAAGCCCCCTACTGACGACAATAATTGCTTAGTCGCGGAGCCGGCGTGAGTGAGCTCTCCCTCCGGAGGGCGCCACCACGTCCGCACAACGACAGCCCCCATGGACTCGCGAGACCGGTGACCCCGACGGAACCAAACCAAGGCCACAGACGTGGAGAGGACATCGAAATTGAGGTCACCATGAGAGCAGGGCATGAAGGGCCACAGAATTTGAGACATTTTTTTAAAATGCTGATCAATGAGAATGAGGATGATTAAGATGATGCTACGGATTTCCATTTCGGTGTGAGACTACATGACAGGGCTGTACTCTACGCTTCCTTTCATAAGATATCCCGGCGTCAACCAGGCCCGAGAGATACAGGCACCTGCAGTGTTGGTCAGGAAATTTGAGCAACACTCTCAGAAACGCATCCATTAAGTGGATGAAACTCGACTGTGTGGTCCCAGTCTTCCCAACTGAGTCCGCAGCAAACTCAACTCTGGGTAGGAGCCGGTCGGGGCAGAAAAACCCACATGACTTCTGATGGGATTCGAACCCACGACCTCCCAGCCGGGAGTCCGCGACGCTAACCACTTCTCCACGGCGGCTGGTGAACCATGCAGTTTTGTATCAGTTACAAATCATTACAGATTGATTAGGATTTCTTTCAACTGCATTACCAGCAAAGATCTTCCAGTAATTCCGCTTTGACTAAGTATGAGACAGCTTCAAAGCAATTCTAGAATTGTCTTGATTGGGGAGTCGTAGGCTTAATTATGTGCGTGAAGCACTGCCTCAAAAATGACTGACAAATTTCGAATCGCTAGTTCATCATGTTTAGGATAGATGTATGGCAACTCCATCCCCATAGATAAAATTATTGGGTTGTAAATGAATGCTTTAGTTTGTTGTTGTTGTTGTTTTTTGTTTTTTTGGTGACCAAAACTGATTTATCATGAATGATAATGCTACTCACTCTGCAGTTTTAACGGTGTGAAGCGTAAAAGTACGTCCGTAAATACGGACGCTTCAATTTAGATTTAATTCGCAGTGAGAGCTGAAGTAAATTATGTTCTTACTTTTTATGTAGCATGCATATTTTTTAACGTGCATGCTGATAATATTTTCTCAGACAGATTTTAAACAAAAATCATGAACTCGCAATTCATAGCATTTTGTTGCAAAAACAGCTTTCTTGGCTGAATTGTATTGTTCATAGAATACAATTATCATTGAGAAAAAAATAAGAGTCGCCAAACAAAGTAATGACCAGAGGGTTGCCCGATCAACTTTCATTTCATATGATTATGAGCAGCATTTAAATAACAGCTAAACTGATTAGACCACTTATGTTCTGATAAAGGTGTTAAACAATTATCAATGAACAAAAGTGGATAGTCTTTGTGTCATAAAAGTATGCACAAGTTGTGGTACCGACTACTACAACACCACACCTACAACACCACAAACTGTGCTATACCATACCTGAACAGACACAAGTTGATTCGGTCTGACAGTCCCTGCCGAGCAAAGACAGCCATATTGATGACGTTGGTGATGACGCCACAGATCAAGAGAACAGGGAATATCCCGGCATACACCACAACATCCACCATTTCCGCCACATGAGGGCTGACAAGATTTCGGGGATTGTCGCAAGGCAGGAACGCTTGGTGGGCAGATGTGGACGGCTGATTTGTATTATTGGTAAAGGAATTTACACTGGATGTCATATCTTTAGAATCCATCGTTGATCGTGAAAAGTAAGTCACTGATCTGGGACACAATTAAGCGAATTCCCATCAACAATAATTAACGCGTTGCTTAATATAGCCTTTTCATATCCCTCACTCACAATACGCCCTGTCTATGCTGAGAACCTTGTTGGCAGTTACAGTAAAGTACATGTTTATCTGACATTGAACGAAACAGCCATCATGACTCATATCTCGCCATACATTATGCAGAGAGAGAGAGAGAGAGAGAGAGAGAGAGAGAGAGAGAGAGAGAGAGAGAGAGAGAGAGAGAGAGAGAGAGAGAGAGAGAGAGATTAGTTCAGGTTTATTTTCAGAAACGTTTTTTACGCTCATTCCTAAAGAAAAAAATATTGTTTATGAGGAAACCAGCAATATTCAATGAGCCAGCCGCCATAGTAAAGTGGTTAGCGTTGTGTACATCCAGTTAGGAGGTCGTGGATTTGATTTCCTTCAGACCATTTACTTGTGGGTTTTATGCCCTGATCAGTTCCTACTCAGTGTTAAGTTTGATGTGTGTGTGTGTGTGTGTGTGTGTGTGTGTGTGTGTGTGTGTGTGTGTGTGTGTGTGTGTGTGTGTGTGTGTGTGTGTGTATGTGTGTGTGTGTGTGTGTGTGTGTGTGTGTGTGTGTGTGTGTGTGTGTGTGTGTGTGTGTGTGTCTGTGTGTGCGCGCGCGTGTGTGTGTGTGTATACATATATAGAGAGATATATGGATAGATATGAGCTCAGTTGGGAAGACTGGGATCACACACTTGAATTTTATCCACTTCAAGGTTGCGTCTCTGAGATTGTTGCTCAAATTTCCTGACCAACAGGAGTCTGTATCTCTCGGGACTGGTTGATACATCATAAAAGTAAGCTTAGAGTACAGCCCTGTCATGCAGTTTCAGACATGAATGGAAATCCGTAGCATCATCTTCATCATGTTCATCCTCATTGCTCAACATGAAAAGTCATGAATGTTGTGGCTCTTTGCGCCCTACTCTCATTGTGAAGAGTTTTGATCGCCTTTCTATGTCCATGCCCTTGCTTTGGTTCTGCTGGGATCGCTGGTATCAGCGATTTCAGTCTGACTGTCATTACATGGGGCACACTCTGGAGGGAGAGCTCACTCACACTGCCTCCACGACTAACCGATTAATTTGAGGGCTTAGCAGGTGGTATCCTGCATTTGTTGGATCAGAACTGTCACCACTTAAGACCACTGAAGTGATTCGCCAGCAGTGCAGTGTCTCCTCTGGTGGGTTGCCTCATGACAACCTGACATTGGCTGTTTTCTGTGGATTGCCTGTGCTGGAGCTGTAGTTGGACGGGCCAGGCTGGGCTGCGGTCGTTGTGGAAGGAAAGGGGTGTGGGGTGGGGGTTAGCGGAAAGAGCGGCACAGGTACACCGCCACTGAAGTGGCACGAAAACTGAGACAGCAATGTGGGTCACTGGTAAGAGAAAGAAACAGCAGAAGGGAGAGGAGGGGTTACATTCAACGAGCAAGAAAGGTTAGTTTCCATCTGGAGGCAGGACGGAGATAACAAAGCGTCATGAAATGTGTTTGTGAACATTACTGAATATCAATGTCAGGCACTTTGGAGAAATCAGAAACATCCTAAACGTTACGCTGTCTGTATTACCCCCAATGAGTACAGAGTAAGAGAGGCAAGAGAAGACGGATTCTGACTCATCACACTTTCTCTCCTTACCACACACAACATTAGAAGTGTCACAAAACATACCCCATTAAACAAATATATGTAGATCGATTTTGGATTGGGATTCTTCTTTTATCTTTAAAAGTTCGTAATTGTCATATTTCTTCATGTGCAAGAAATAATGTACACCAACAACGACGTTAACGAAAACCACACAACGGCAGCGACAATAACAGTAGAAATAAAGACAAGAAAGTATGAACCAAGTTCGTTTATAACAGCCAGCACGTGTGTACAACAACTGGACGGGCGACAGCTGTAACAGTTGCAGCAAAAGCACTGAAGTGTGTATGGACAGCTTAAGTAGCACGGATAAACGCACAATGTTTTAGACCTTATAACAAGGAGGCTTCATAAAGTTCTGGAAGTGTGTGATTGATGAAGAAGACGAAATTCACGACTATATTGAGCATTGGTATTTGCGATATGTATTATCTACGTGATGATAAACAAGAACTTCTCACAAGTTTGAAATGAAAAAAGAATAGTGTTTGACTGTGGAATTACAAGAAATTCAAGTGATAACATAGGTAATTGAAAAAAGGGCACCTTTCCATAAAAAGCCAGTAGTGACGTTTTGCCCAAGGAGACTTTGTGAAGCTGTTAACGTGATTCTATTTCTATATGACGTCATGACGTCCTCTCCACTTAGCGGACGTTAATTCTTACTGGATGTGGTCATATGTCACTGTGTACCCCACCCCACGTGAAACACGGATCACAGAGAACAGTGAAAAAGAAGAAACTCTAGGGAGAGCCTGACAGCAGGATTCCAGAGAAGCACCCCCTCCCCTCCCCTCCCTCCTTCAGACGAACGTTTCTCGTCCTGATCTCCTTACGCCCTTCCTAATTGGATGAGCAACTCCTGTCCAGACAGATGTCCTACTCAAATAGCTACTAGATATATGTTCTGAAGTTCACCTTAATTCCTCCTCTCTCAGATCCAGGTAGAACCCTTTTAGGCTGCCTCTGCCATTGCTGTTAGAATTCTGGACCTCTTCTTACCGAAATCGAAGACTGTCTCATAAGCTCATACGCTGATAAGGTTACAAAACCTGCTTCAACTGCCTCTGCCATTGCTGCTAGAATTCCTGTCCTCTTCTTACCAGAAATCAAAGACTGTCTCATTAGCTCATACGCTGATAAGGTTACAAAGCTTGCTTCAAGCTTGATGGCTTGGAAGCTGCTGGCCATTTTGGCAGACAGCGATCTTGTAGAAGTGAAATTGTTTGATTCTCTTTTCATAGTGAGTGCAGAGTGAGTGCAATCAGTTTTTTTTTTATTTTGAAAACCTGAGTGGAATACTGTGTCTGCTCTCCTACCTCTCTTTCTGGTAATCTCTGGATGATTTTAAATTCTGGAACGTCTTCTGTGCACTCCCAGTCATCTTCATCTTTCAGTAAATGCTCCATCTATGCTTTGATATTACAGTAGTCCCAGACCATGATTTGTGGTCTCCTGCTGTGTAGAACATCGTTGCTGCAGCATTGCCAGGCGTCCATTGCCTACCTTTTTGTTCATTGGCCTATCGTGTTTTCGTAACAGATTTCTGCTCGAATCATACCAATCAGGCTGTGGCCACTTTCGACCCAAGAGACCCAAGAAAACCGTTCACTGGGAAACACATCCTGATTGCCCACTCTCAGCACTGGCACAGTGGTGTGTGAGCTGCTCAAGGTCCTGGCTCCCGTACCCCTCTACTGTCACGTTTCATTGTCTTGTTTTCGTATGGGGAGAAGCAAAGTGCGTGTGTTGAGCGCGTTAAGGTGCGATTTTTTTGTTTGTTTGTTTGTTTGCTTGCTTTTGTTTTTTTGTGTGTGTATGGGGAAATGGCCAGTTGTATTGTTTTAGTTCAAATTTCCACTTTGTTATGTATTTTTGGTCCTTAATTATCCAAAGTTTCAATTTATTTCTCACAAGAAAAACGAATCTTTCATTGTATGTTAATCAACATATTCTAACACCTGTTTTCCTCTGACTTGCGGAAGAAGAGCAAGAACGCAATGATGAAAATTATAACCCATGTTTATGAAAAGATTCTTTGACCGTGATTAAGTTTTGTTCAGCTGATCTGGGTTGGCTGAAGAATTAAGCTATCACTTACCTTCATGCCACAGAATTGTGAATATGGGGAGTAGCAAAGTGTGTGTGTGTGTGTGTGTGTGTGTGTGTGTGTGTGTGTGTGTGTGTGTGTGTGTGTGTGTGTGTGTGTGTGTGTGTGTGTGTGTGTGTGTGTGTGTGTGTGTGTGTGTGTGTGTGTGTGTGTGTGTGTGTGTGTGTGTGTGTGTGTGTGTGTGTGTTTTGAGTGGACTTGAGGTACAGATCAGATCTTGACCTTCAACTTTGAAAAGGACTTGCAAAGCTCCCTCATGACTGTGTATGGAAGAAAAGAGAGAGTTTGTTTCGGTCTGCTAGAAGCTTGACGTGTGCCCGAACAGTTTATTGTTGAACGTTAAGGAATCTTGCCTCGGATCTGAAAAGTCTTCCCCCCTTGGTAGTGAAAGTTTGGGGAGATGAAGAGCTTTCACACATTTGCTGTTTTCTTTTTCTCTGAGGCCCTTTTTTCATGAGATTAATATGTTCTTATCTGAGGAGAGGAACAGATAGCCCCCTCCCCCCCCCTCATCCCCGCAAAGACATCCAAACAAGAATAGGCAAGGCATCCGCAGCTTTCAAGATGCTCTGACCTGTCTGGACCTCACACACCATCTCTGCAAAAACCAAGATCCGCATCTTCAACACAAATGTGAAGTCTGTGCTTCTCTGTGCCTGTGAAACGTGGCGCACCACCAAGTCATCGACACACCGCCTGCAGACCTTTGTGAACAGATGCTTGAGGTACATCAATCGCATCAGGTGGCAGGACATGGTCACAAATGAAGACTTGTGGAGAAGAGCCGGACAAGAGCCCATTGAAAATCAAATTAAGCGCAGGAAGTGGGGCTGGCTTGGCCATACCCTCAGAAAACCGGCATCCAGCGTTGTCCGCCATGCCTTGCGATGGAACCCACAAGGAAGACGCAGGAGAGGCCGGCCGCGCACCACCTGGAGAAGATCAACGGAGGCGGAGACAACTCGACTGGGCTATTCCTGGGGCCAGCTGGAAGTCGCCGCCCGGGACAGGCAGAGATGGAGAAGGCTCGTGGATGACCTATGCTCCACTAGGAGCCAACGGGATTAGGTCAAGTATGTCTCTCCCCCCCCCCCCCCCCCCACCCCCGCACCCAACCCCGCACCAATATACACACGCGCACTAGGCATGATCTTGCGATAGTTGTTGTGAAGCTTTCTCAAAAGCGTTTCTGTCTGTGCCCCCTTTTGAATAATAAGATACTGTAAAACCCTCATGGATATTAAGTATCCAGAGTTCCCCAGATGGCGACCCACTGCAGACCATTCTTATGCTTGTTGTAAGAGTGTGAGGCTGGATGAAAGGTTGGTGGGGAGCGTGTGTGGATGGAAGTGGAGGCAGGCGGTGGGTCGGTCTGTTTCTTTGGGGGGCTGGGTTTCTTGAGCGGATGTTCTGGATATAGCTGCAGTGCGGCTGAGTGTGTTGTTCATGGCCGCACTGGGGTATAAATAAAGATAGCTATATCATGGACATCTGTAATATGCCGTCCTGGAATGACGATTATAGGATAACATCTATATTACGGATACCTAGGATTATCACAATGAGATGGTGACTAAATGATGACAGCCATGCCACAGACACCTATGATCTACTGTCATGGTACGGTGACTAAATGATGACAGTCATGCCACATACACCTATGATCTACTGTCATGGTAGGGTGACTGAATGATGACAGTCATGCCACAGACACCTATGATCTACTGTCATGGTATGGTGACTGAATGATGACAGTCATGCCACAGACACCTATGATCTACTGTCATGGTATGGTGACTAAATGATGACAGCCATGCCACAGACACCTATGATCTACTGTCATGGTATGATGGCTGAATCATGACAGGTGTATCACAGACACCTATGACCAGTTGTCATGAGAAGGTGACTCAGTCATGTCAGATATATCATGGACACTTACGATCCACTGTCAGGGAAATGGGGGTCCAATGATCACAGCTGAGTCACAAACCAAACTTCTAGGGGACTCTTGTGATAATGTTTTAGAGAGGGAACCAGAATCACCGTAGATTATATCTATTTCATCAAAAAGTATAGCTTAGAAACATTGATAATCTATCTCACCCCTATGAGCTAACAATGTAAGACATTTTCCTTCAATATAAGCAAAAGAGGTTTATCTGTTCTTTTTTTAATTTACGTATTCCTATTTGCATTTTTATCATGATTAATTTCGTAGTTTCGTTATTTTGATTGTTTTTGTTTATCTTGTATTATTTTTACTATTCACTTTTTCTACATTCACTAATTTTCCAAATACAAAGCGCACAAAGCATATTAGACATTGATATACAATCAAACCTAATGACAATTAAACTTTGAAAAAGAAAACAGAGAACGGAAGAAAGCAAAGAGAGAGACAACAGCTGAAGTACCAAACATGCATGCTCTTGTTGCTCACATTTGATAAACTCAAACTATGTGTAGTCTCATTCTTTAATATATTACTTTGATTTCGAATATCTATTTCTTTGTCCATTTAAGTCAAACAAAAACATTACCTTTTCTCTAGTTTGATAATTACGTAGTAAATTTCAGACAGAAAAAAGCAGGTAGGATGTGTCCTGTCAGCTAATTCAGTAGTCTGCTTCTCGTTTTGATTCTGACAGAACTTTGGTTTCATCGTATTTATATGAGTATATTATAATTTCAGAGATAATTCTCTCTCTCTCTCTCTCTCTCTCTCTCTCTCTCTCTCTCTCTCTCCTCTCTCTCTCTCTCTCTCTCTCTCTCTCTCTCTCTCTCTCTCTCTCTCTCTCTCTCTCTCTGTTGCTATACTCTTCATTGTTTCTGTCATTATTAATATGTGTCAACCTCGGGTGATGTCGATGGAGGAAGGACTAGCGCACAGCCCAAACACGCTCACAGCTTGCTTACGATCTCATTCATATATCATGCATTCGTCACATCAAACCACTAGTAAAGTCTATAACTTTACTACACATGTTCATAGAACGAAACATCAATGCATATGGAATCAAACAAAATAAAACATTCTCTCTTTCCTGAACTTCACAAAATCATTTATCTAAAACATCATTAACTAACCCGGGTATAAATAGATTTCTACTTTACCTGGCCAGGTGATCTTAACTATTCACGAATCACTGTCTTTTCTTTTCTTTTCTTTTTTTCTTTTCACTGTCACTTTCACAACACGACACAACTGCTGGCACTGGTGTTGGTCTACTTGCACCGGTCAAGTGGACTGCTGGCACGGTCAGGCTGGACTGCTGATGAAAGTGGCGCTGGCCAAGTATGAGGTCGAACCCCAGTGAAGATAGAACAGTGACTATCAACATCGATCTGTTCTCCTTTCTTCTTCCTGCATTAACGCATTGCACTCTCTCTCTCTCTCTCTTCTAGTCTGCTCTTATCAAATGGACATGGTTGCTTTTCTTTTCTTTTTTCTTTTTCTTTCTTTTCTTCTTCATTAGTTAGCAACTCTCTCTCTCTCCACATCTCTCCTCAGTCCTTCCTCTGCAGACTATCTCATGCTAATCTCTCAACTTGGTTCTCTTCTCTCCTCCCTCATCTCTCTCTTTTTCTTCCTCCGAGATTACACTCAGACCTCTCTCTCTCTGTCTCTCTGTTCGTTCTCCCCTCGTTCTCCCGTTCTCTCACTCTCACATCCTTCTTATTGTGTTCCGATCTGTCCAAAAAGGGCGAGTACCATTGGTCAGTATTTTTACCCCTGACACCCCGAAGTTATCTCCCTCTAATTCCATTGGATATTCAATCATGACAGTCACGCCTACACACCTTACTCTCTGTGGTAGTCAATTGGTCATTTAATTGATTAGCTAGATTTCACCCCCCACCACACACTACCTTCCCCCCTTCCCTACTTAACTGGCGCCGTGTGGCTTAAGTCGTGGACACTGGTCACTCTAAATTGGCTAGATGAGTCTGGGTAGGCTCCACGACGTCTGAGCAAACCTACCGAGACCTGTCGGTCCAACCACTCAGACTGTCTGCTGTCTCCCCGCTATGCTAAATTGGCCGGATGCGACGCATGAAGCCGTCTCCCTGAAGCCTCTCCGCTAAGCTTAATTGGCCGGACCCGGCCCATGGGCCCGTCTATCTGGCGCCTAGAATGTTTGAGTTGAAGCTTATGTCCGAACAATTGGCTGGCGACTCCACGAGTTGGGTTGTTTCATTTTTGTCCGTGACAATTTCCCCCTTGCAAAGACTATGCACCGCATCGTCTCAAAACCACGGTACAAAAAAAACAACAACCGAATTTGCTGACACACAGCTACACGCGCAAGTTTGAAAAATACTTTACAACCAACGGTTTATAAATTATAAAATATACCATTAGTGAATACCACTCCATGAGTTATCATTGACGTGCGCTCTTGCGTTATTTCTAATTCATTTTATAAACGACCTCTGTACGCACTTATGCGATTCCCCTACCTGCGGATTTGCCATATCTTCTCTTCACAATTCTTATGAAAAGCACAATATAATATGATCACGATCCATGACACTTCACTGAGGAATCTCCATCCTCACTTATTGCAAATAATGTATCACTGCCCAAGCGACTGTATGCTCCAAGCATAACTACATTCACATGAACAAGTCTCACAAAGAAAATATGAACAAGTCTCACCAAAGAATATGAACCATAGCCAACTGGGAATGAACCCATATCCAATCAACATAACTGTCATCAACACATATTATCAACAAAGCACCCCGGATATGACTGACTTCCTCTGAGTTGCAGCTTGCTAGACTACACGGCTAAATAGTCAGCTCCGACATTCTGTCGACCGGGAATGTACTGCACTCGGTACCTGTAGGGCTGCAATGCCATTGCCCACCGCAGCACTCTTGCTGTTTTTCAACTGCGCCTCCTGCAGGAATTTGAGTGGTTGGTGATCTGTCTCTATCACGAACTCTTTCCCATACAAGTATTTGTGGAACTTCTGCACGGCCCACACGACAGCTAAACACTCCTTCTCCACCGTTGCGTACCCTTCTTCACACTTTGTCAACTTCCTGCTAGCATACCTCACACTCTTCATGCTCTGCAGCAATACTGCACCTATCCCACCACCTGATGCATCTGTCCCGCAACAAAAATGGTTTGGACATATCTGGTAGCTTCAAGATGGGACGGGAACCTAGTCTTTCCAGCACCGTCTGCAGTGCTTGCTCTGCAGCGTCTGACCATTCGACCACTGCCGGTTTCCCTGCCTTGACCAAATCACTGAGAGGACTCGTGATTGCAGCAAAATTTGGGACAAACTCCCTATAGAACCCAATAAAACCTAGCAGACTCCTGACTTCTGTTTTGGTCTTTGGTCTCTCTGAATTCATCATCTTCTCCACCTTTCCTCTTTCCGGCTGCTTTGTGTCGCCTCCGACAACAAAACCTAGGAACTCCAGGCTTGGAAAACCAACCTGGCACTTTGTTGGTCTGGCTGTGAGATTGGCTTTCCTCAACCTCTCTAAAACTGCTCCTAGCTGCCTCATATGCTCCTCCCATGTCTCGGACGCTATCAGAATGTCATCCATGAAATTCACCAACGCCTTCCAATCCCGTCAATAACTTCCTCATCATCCGAGAGAAGACTGCAGGCGCGTTGACCATACCAAAAGGAAGTACTCGCCACTGGTATAGCCCCAGAGGAGTGGAGAATGCTGTGACTCCTTTGAGTCCTCACTCAGGGCTATTTGCCAGTAACCCTTGCTCAGATCTATCCTGGTGAAATACTGGCTCTTGCTTGCGGCGATCTGAGCGAACAGGTCTTCCATGTTCGGTATGACCTCTGCATCGACCTTGGTGACACTGTTCAGACGTCTATAGTCGACACAGAATCGATGCTCACCTGACTTTTTCCTCACTAAGACGACGGGTGCACTATATGATGATTTGGACGGTTCAATCACCCCAAGGTCCAACATCTTTTCTACCTCCTCCTCGATCACTTGCTTGGTGGCATATGGGATCGGGTAGGCTTTCACATGTACGGGTTTCTGCGATGTTAACTCCACCGTACATGTTTCTAGAGTTGTCCTGCCTGGTTTATCAGTCAGGGACGCCCTATACCGTTCTAGGAGCCCCTAACTTCCTCCTGTCTCCTACTGTCTAGCCCTTCATACAGTGACACATCCCTGTATGACTCTTCTCCTGGAAACTCAGGCAACAAAATCTCCCCTTCTTCTGCTGGGTCTCCTTCACCTCCATCATGATTGCTGCTGCGCCTATGTGCTGAGTCTCACGCTGAATATATTTGCGGAGCAAATTTGCATGGAAAAGTTTTGATTTCCCATTCACATCGATTCGGTAGTCCTGATCTACCTTTTCAATGATGGTGAATGGTCCCTTCCAATGCATCAGCAGCTTGTTGTGATCCGTGGGAAGCAGTAACAGGACTTGATCTCCGCCTTGAGGGATTGCTTCCTTACCTTCCTGTCATATTGCTTCTTCTGAACGACCCTAGCCTTCTGCAAACTTTCCTTTGCAACCTTACACGTCTCATACCTGTGCCCACCTTTGGAACAGGGGGGAGATTGGGCCAATCAGACCAACAGCCACTCTCCTGAATTGTGTGTCAATTAAAGGGGGCTGTTTAAGAGGCGCCTTCCTCTTCACCCCTCTTGTGGCTGACCTTTGACACACATCACATGACATGCAGAACCGTTTTATGTCTGCCATTGCTCCTGGCCAATGAAAGTCATCAAAGATTCGGTCAGCTGTTTCGCTGGTGCCGAGATGACCGCCATGAGCGGACTCGTGACCCACTGACATGACAGTGTCACGATAACCTGCTGGTACCTCTAACTGAGTGGTCACCTTACCTGTCTTCCCCTTGGTGAACACTCGGTACAACAGCCCGCCTTTCACAAGAAATTCTGTCTCACCTCCTCTAACCTCCTGTTTTCTCCACCTCTTGCCAACTCCCAAGACTTCACGAGCGAAGGGTCTTGTTCCTGCGCTGCCCTAAACTCATCAGGCGACACATCTATGCCCGACTTCCTTCCTGGAACAACTAACGGTTTAACAACCTTTTCCTCCTTCTTGCTCCGTGTCTGAACTGCTGCCCTGTAGCAGTCAAAACTCAGGATCCCCTGGATCCCTTGCCCCTGGAATATTTCCAATGATTCAAATCATGAAGGGGTTTCTCCATCACCAACGCAGACAACTCGCCTGAGAAGTAAGGGGTACGTACTTCTATCTTAGCAACTGGAAATCCCTCACAGTGCCATCGATTAGAGTACAGGTACGTCTGGATTTGCCCTGTCAAATCCCCTTCTCGACCAGCGTTGTTCTAACTACACCACATGAACAACCAGTGTCTCGTAACACTTTCACCCTCTGCTGGCCAATCACCCTTCTTCCACTGGTAACGAACCACTCAGCCTAGTGCCCTCTATCCCTGACACTGACTGCTGTCCAGTGCTAGCCATAGGCTGCACTCCACCCTCTTCAGACTGAATCCCTTTTGGTTCCACTGCAGGTCGTTTCCCTTGACGACCCTTATCACCTCTTGCAAGGCTGCTGCCTTCTGGAACCTCATGCGACAATCCCTCGCCACATGTCCCTTCTTGTGACAAATGAAACACCTAATGTCCCTTTGCCCTTCCTTCTGCCCCACCACTGGGTTTGCAGACTTTGCAGAAAACTCCCCTAGTCTCCTTACACTCTTCTCACCTGTGCCTAGCACCTGTTTCTCCTGCACCTTAGTGCCCAAACGTGCCTCTCTATACACCTCTGCGAACTTCAACAACTCTCCTGCTGTCTCTGGCTGTCTCTCTTTCAAATGTATGGTTAACTCAGGGCCGCAACCTGACAAAATCTGTTCCTTCATAACCAGCTCTTTCAATTCAGCAAACTCCTTCTTCGTACCACTCAACTCTAACCACTTCTCAAATAGTGATCTAGACGTGCACCAAACTGAGTGTACGTCTCACCTGCTTGTAATTTAGCTGAACGAAATTTCTTCCTGAACCCTTCCTCTGTGAGGTCAAATCCCTTCATCAATGATTCCTTCACAGCACCAAAATCAGACTGTTGTTCTGCTGGCAACGCAGTGAAAATTTGTAATGCCTTACCCGTCAGTAACGCCGACAAAATGACTGCCCACTCTTCTGAAGGCCAACCCTGACTGGTCGCAAACGTTTCGAAACGACTGATGTATGCGTCAATCGAATCGGTCCCTTCCGAGAATTTTGGCACTTGGGTCGGGGGCATAGCTGCGCACAGAGTCACTGGAAAGTGAGCTACCATCCTCGGTGGTCTCCCTTTGTATTCTCACTTTCTCCAACTCTAATTGAACCTTTAATCTTTCCGTTTCCTGCTTCATCCTTTCTGTTTCCTGCGCTTCCCTTATTCTTTCTGTTTCCTGCTTCATTCTTTCTGTTTCCTGCGCTTCCCTTATTCTTTCTGTCTCCTGCTTCATTCTTTCTGTTTCCTGCGTTTCCCTTATTCTTTCTGTTTCCTGCGCTTCTACTGCGACACGGCGTCTTTCTGCGCGTTCATCCCTTTCCATCTTTTGCTGGTTTTCAACGAATGCTCGCAACTCTTCTCCTGAGTAACCTAAATCACGAGCAACACTCACAAGTTGTTCAATAGGGGTGTTCTTTTCTTCCGCCATTATATATTTTTTTTTTGAACAAGATTTTATAACAACGACAGCCAAACTGGTGGTTACCGACACGAGTGACGTAATAGCACAATCCTATGAATGATAATATTAGCTTGGGACAACGCAATTAGTTTTTATAAGACGCCCAGCGCCTGACCCAACTATGAGAGCGAATTATAGGCAATCTGTGCGAAATAAGTACTCTGGGCTGAAATGCCAAGCCTAGTATTAACTATCTTGGAAGCAATGCCAAGCCTAGTATTAACTATCTTGGGAACATACAGTAAGACAACCCCTTGTCTTAGGATTACAATACTTGAATCCCACCCAGCTTCCTCTCTGAGAAGTTGAACAATTATAATAAATGGGCCAGAATATCCTGGCAGGCTCGCCAATAAATTGTCAACCTCGGGTGATGTCGATGGAGGAAGGACTAGCGCACAGCCCAAACACACTCACAGCTTGCTTACGATCTCATTCATATATCATGCATTCGTCACATCAAACCACTAGTAAAGTCTATAACTTTACTACACATGTTCATAGAACGAAACATCAATGCATATGGAATCAAACAAAATAAAACATTCTCTCTTTCCTGAACTTCACAAAATCATTTTATCTAAAACATCATTAACTAACCCGGGTATAAATAGATTTCTACTTTACCTGGCCAGGTGATCTTAACTATTCACGAATCACTGTCTTTTCTTTTCTTTTCTTTTTTCTTTTCACTGTCACTTTCACAACACGACACAACTGCTGGCACTGGTGTTGGTCTACTTGCACCGGTCAAGCTGGACTGCTGGCACCGGTCAGGCTGGACTGCTGATGAAAGTGGCGCTGGCCAAGTATGAGGTCGAACCCCAGTGAAGATAGAACAGTGACTATCAACATCGATCTGTTCTCCTTTCTTTCTTCCTGCATTAACGCATTGCACTCTCTCTCTCTCTCTCTCTTCTAGTCTGCTCTTATCAAATGGACATGGTTGCTTTTCTTTTCTTTTTTCTTTTCTTTCTTTTCTTCTTCATTAGTTAGCAACTCTCTCTCTCTCCACATCTCTCCTCAGTCCTTCCTCTGCAGACTATCTCATGCTAATCTCTCAACTTGGTTCTCTTCTCTCCTCCCCTCATCTCTCTCTCTTTTCTCTCCTCCGAGATTACACTCAGACCTCTCTCTCTCTGTCTCTCTGTTCGTTCTCCCCTCGTTCTCCCGTTCTCTCACTCTCACATCCTTCTTATTGTGTTCCGATCTGTCCAAAAAGGGCGAGTACCATTGGTCAGTATTTTTACCCCTGACACCCCGAAGTTATCTCCCTCTAATTCCATTGGATATTCAAATCATGACAGTCACGCCTACACACCTTACTCTCTGTGGTGGTCAATTGGTCATTTAATTGATTAGCTAGATTTCACCCCCCACCACACACTACCTTCCCCCCTTCCCTACTTAACTGGCGCCGTGTGGCTTAAGTCGTGGACACTGGTCACTCTAAATTGGCTAGATGAGTCTGGGTAGGCTCCACGACGTCTGACCAAACCTACCGAGACCTGTCGGTCCAACCACTCAGACTGTCTGCTGTCTCCCCGCTATGCTAAATTGGCCGGATGCGACGCATAAAGCCGTCTTCCTGAAGCCTCTCCGCTAAGCTTAATTGGCCGGACCCGGCCCATGGGCCCGTCTATCTGGCGCCTAGAATGTTTGAGTTGAAGCTTATGTCCGAACAAATTGGCTGGCGACTCCACGAGTTGGGTTGTTTCATTTTTGTCCGTGACAATATGTGCAGTCTGTTTAGTTGAATGTTGTAGAATAGCAAGGACAGATTGGAAGAATAGGCACTGCCTAAAATCTCTATCCTTGAGTAATAAAGTTTTTGAGTCTTGAGTCTTGAGTCTTGAGTCTCTCTCTCTCTTTGTGTATCTCTGCATCCTGATTATTTTCTAGACGTATATTCTAGTCTACAAACCGAATTTGAACCTTATTGGCTACTGCTTCGTAAAGTAGAATCGGAGTTCCTATGTCTCTTCAATTACAAATCCACATGACAAATAATTGGTATTTTTTGCCATATATCTCCAATGCAACAATCGTCGTTAAAAATGACTCGTGTCTTTTGAGGAAAATAGCACACATGATTATATCTCACAGATTAATATTGGTTATTGAAGTAATTCCGATGGCAGTGTGCCGCTTATGCTGTTATAAAATAGGTCATGTTCGTAACTTGATTTTTCCAGAAGGTTTTTGGAATATTCGCGTTAGTCGAACTGACTATATGCATATGAAATTTTGTTTTCAATTGTGTAGCACGACCATGACATAAGTGATGTTCATCTGTGGAGCGCAGGTTTCAACATTGTCAACCAGCTGAGTTTAAATACATTCACGTAACAACCTTTTACATCCAAGAATGCAGTGCTTCGGGCAAACACTTTCTTTCCTCCATGCAATCATTTAATATGGTCTTGTTTCTCATCTCACATTTTGATAAAGGATATACAGTACTTTTTATAAACAAATTAAACATGCAAAAGAACAAAAACGCAATTGGGGCATTGAGATTTTATAGATTAAAATTATGCCGTTGTACTTTCTCAGGGTGCTAGAATTTTGTTAACACGAACATTTTTTCATGTTCTATTCCAGAAAATATTTCTGTATAGTTTAGATTCTGGCATACCCTACTGTGATTTGTGCGACATGTTGTCAACATCCTTAATTTGTTCGGAATGAATATTAAAAGTGAAGAGATTATTAGAGGAATACCTCACAGCGGACATAAAACTCCTTTTTTCATGAATCTTCACAAGACTTGAATTAGGCTGTGAGCCTAGTAATTTTGGTTTCAACGTGCTGACAGCGTTGA
>CM031622.1:37246010-37258510 GCA_018398815.1 Conus ventricosus | reverse complement strand
AGACACGGCTGATTGTGTCAGTGCTCTTGGTGTCAAATACAGACACACCACAGTCCATAATTCTGTGGTGTTCTCACCACCAAGGGTTAAAAAAAGAATTCAATAGCACCCTCAAAGCAGCCAGCGAAGGGTAAAAAAATGGAACAAAACAAAAGTGTGGAGAGGAGAGAGAGAGAGAGAGAGAGAGAGAGGAGAGAGAGAGAGAGAGAGAGAGAGAGAGAGAGAGAGAGAGAGAGAGAGAATAAACAGATCAAACAAATAATTGAATAAACAGATATCCAAGGGACATCATCCTCCGGTCTATCTGTCTATGCAAAGACATCGATTATGTCCCTTGTAATGATCATGCACAAAAGGTCAGGTGTATTGTAAACACAACATGGTGAGAGATAGCAGGAGGATGAGGGAGAAGGGGAACACATGCTAGTATAGGGAGGTGAAATTGAATGGGGAGGGAGTCACAAATAACTCGGTTTCAGAGCCTCCTAGTGCCTTTGAGCGTTTGAGGTTGACTTGTGGAGAACTAACAAGATTCCATATTCAGAAATTATGATAGAAATGAGATCCGTTAAAGAAATTGAATAAGTGCTGAAGACGATGTTGGTTTAAAATATGAGGGTTTTGAAAGGTGGAACATCTTCGTAAATCAAAGTTTACAGATCATCATCAGATGATACTAGCATGATGTGCTATTGACTATAGTGACTTTAACCAGAGAGAGAGAGAGAGAGAGAGAGAGAGAGAGAGAGAGAGAGAGAGAGAGAGAGAGAGAGAGAGAGAGAGAAGTGTGTCTTCAAGACAAAGTCAAGTCTCTGGACAAGTTTGTAAAATCCAAACTCGTAGATAGTCCTAAAATCAATACTGAGAGTGATTCAGCAGATAGTGCGTACATGCGTCAGAGGTGTGAACATAAGAAAGCCAGAAGACTATGGAAAATAAGATTTTTTTTCTTTTTTAGGTCTGTCATTGTCACCCTAAGCGTAAGCATAAACCTGACCCAAATCCTTGTCGGACTTAACTCTAAATATGATCTTAAACTTAACCTGATCCTAGCAGTGATCCTAACTCTAATCTAAACCTAACTGCGTAAAGCCCTGTTCGGCATTCTTAAATCATGGTTTCAGTGTGGTTTGCAATCAGCGAGTCGTCGTCTTCATTCTTTATCGGTGAAGAAAGAACGCCCATCTCGCAAGGAACAGACGAAAGCCCGAATCGCGCTTCACATAGGCTAGAGGCTAGTAATTCTCGCGAATGTGGCAAGTGCTTCATTACAGCCTACGTCCCACACTCTTCATGCCTGTCGCTAACACTAATGTAGTCGCACCCCTACTAAGTGGACCGTCAACGGACCACATCCTTGAAGACTGTACGACGCATGCAGCATTCAGGGGGAAGTACTGGCCAACACCGACAGCAGTGGAAGCCAAGCTGTACGGCACCCTGGAGGGAGCTGCGGTGGACGGCAGTCTTCATCGAGAACACCGGGCTGCTCATCTAACGGGGGGCGAACGAGGAAGAAGAAGTGGACCGTGACGAGGTGGTGTCATCATCCCGTCGTGGGCAAGTTGCCCGCGGGTAAACTGAGGCGTTTTATCTATGACTACCAGCCCAGAACGGTCTGGCCGCGACTCTGCAGTTCATCCACTTGATGACCGCCTACTTGGACTTGTAACGAAGAGTGAGACACTCTAGCCCCAGGTTTGTAGGCTTGACAAAGGCCTGCTTAGACTTGAATGAGGCGATTACGAGAGAGAGAGAGAGAAAGAGAGAGAGAGAGAGAGAGAGAGAGAGAGAGAGAGAGAGAGAGAGAGCATATGTGTGTGTGTGTGTGAGAGGTGGGGGAGAAAGGGAGAGACAGAGAGAAAGTGTACATGAGTGTGTGCGTACGCGACCGCGTGTGGTGTGTGTGTGTGTGTGTGTGTGTGTGTGTGTGTGTGTGTGTGTGTGTGTGTGTGTGTGTGTGTGTGTGTGTGTGTGTGTGTGTGAAAGAGAGAGAGGGAGAGAGAGAGAGAGAGAGGGTGTGTTCGTGTTTGTGTGTGTGTGTGTGTGTGTGTGTGTGTGTGTGTGTGTGTGTGTGTGTGTGTGTGTGTATGTGTGTGTGTGAGAGAGAGAGAGAGAGAGAGAGAGATAATGTGTGTATGTAAGTGTGTGTGTATAGGGGGGGGGGGAAGAGGTGAGAGAGAGAATGTGTGTGTGCAAGCGAGAGAAAGAGAGACAGACAGACAGACAGACAGAGACTGTGTGTGTGCGTGTGTGTGTGTGTGTGTGTGTGTGTGTGTGTGTGTGTGTGTGTGTGTGTGTGTGTGTGTGTGTGTGTGTGTGGAGAGAGAGAGAGAGAGAGAAAGAGAGAGAGAGAGAGAGAGAGAGAGAGAGAGAGAGAGAGAGAGAGAGAGAGAGAGAGAGAGAGAGAGAGAGCTCTTATGAAAGAAGTCCTCTTTTTTCCAAATCGCTCTGTAAATCATGACGTATTTGATAAATAATCATTATCATGTGTGATGGTAATTGCAATGCTGCTGATATCCCAGCCGACCGCAGAGGGCCATATCAAGGCTGTTACCGCATTGACGTCACCTTTAAAAAAATAAAATAAAAACTCCTTTGCACAACCCCGTTAAAGTACACCCCAAAATACATCAGAAATGCTACTAAAAAATCTTTCTTCTGTAAAACCTTAGATCAGATGAAAAATGTTAATCTCTTTCAGAAATCCAAAGCTCACACCAGGTGGGACATCTCTGAACAAGGTTTTCATGGAGCCTGCTGTAACATGCTTGCCTCACATCATGCCAGTCCCAACACTCTCAAAAACATGTTTCACTGTGAGTAGTTCATGGCATGGAATGCACCACGGAGCTTCTTCACGTTTCAGAAGATAAGAATTGATGTAAAAGGAGTGGTCTGTATGCAAACGGCACAAGACTGTTTCTTCCTCACGACCGCCTCGGGAACATGGTTAAAAAAAAAAGAAAAAGAAAAAAAAAAGACGTTCATGTTTGGATGGAGTTTAAATAGTTTATGATTTGTCTGCAAGTGTCCATTCTTCTTGCCAGAGGTCTTTGACATAATCTTGGGCTTTGGGTGTCAGATCAGTGTGAGGGATAGACAATCTGCTGAACTCTTTCCTCGTGGCACTCTTGATCAACCACTCGTTGCAAGGAATGCCCACTGGGCGGGAAACCAAGCAAAATCTATGTTGTTTCCATTGTCACGTGTGAATAACGTATTATCTACAAGAATGCAACATATGTAGAAATAATCATTATAATGATGAAATATTTACGTACAATAATGAATTATTTATGTTATAACTAAACATTGCATCGAGTGAGGCGAATACTATTATTTACATAAATGATTAATTGTCTGTGTAAATAAATCATTATTTACGTGTATGCTGGTGTGTGTTTTTTTTTTGTTTGCTTGTTTTTGTTTTTTTCTAGATAATGGAGTGTCCTGCGCATGCCTGTACCCATCGTCAACACAGCGCAGGCCTCCAAGGGTGGTACAGGACTGCTCTAAAGGCAGGTGAAGACAGTGCTTCTCTGGGTCCTCCCCAGCACCTTCGGGTGTTTCTTTTTCTTCTTTGCCTTAACTAGGCTGACCCTGGAGAAAGGTCCAGTGACGGTGAGGAAAGACCCACTGACCACAGGGAAAGTCCTGTTGACAGTGGGAAAGACTACAACTTTGGATTCTCTCTTGAGGGCACATAAGACCGTATGGCGAAAGCTTGGCTGTGTCTGGAGTGGCAACGTCTTCATCTGTCCATGGGCAGGGGTGGTTGGGTCTGTGGGGTGTGATCGGCAGCTGGAGGGTGGTGTTTTTCGCCGGTGGGCTCTGCAGTCATGAAATACGGGCGGTACACCCATGGGGATGCTACTTTAAGGCTGTTATGAGCTGTATCCTGTAGTCTAATTTACCTCTGTTCAGGAGCAGTTATGTCCCTTGATATCTTAATGGAGTGTCCTGCGCATGCCTGTACCCATCGTTAACACAGCGCAGGCCTCCAAGGGTGGTACAGGACTGCTCTAAAGGCAGGTGAAGACAGTGCTTCTCTGGGTCCTCCCCAGCACCTTCGGGTGTTTCTTTTTCTTCTGTTTACCTATCAAATACTTAATTTTGAAAAAAGCACTTGTTGCAGACATAATGATTGTTTTCTGTTGCGTAACTATATGACCCTTATATACCTGTAAGATGAACCATTTACGTGTACAATGCGTCGTTTATCTAAGTACGTAATTATTCAGGAGATTCCCCTAAATAATTATACGTGAAAACCACACGCATATGCTCGCTCTAAAAATCACCAAAACGACCAGCCGCCGTGGCGAAGTGGTTAGCGTCGCGGACTCCCGGCTGGGAGGTCGTGGGTTCGAATCCCATCAGAGTCATGTGGGTTTTTTCTGCCCGACCGGCTCCTACCCAGAGTTGAGTTTGCTGTGGACTCAGTTGGGAAGACTGGGACCACACAGTCGCGTTTCATCCACTTAATGGATGCGTTTCTGAGAGTGTTGCTCAAATTTCCTGACCAACACTGCAGGTGCCTGTATATCTCGGGCCTGGTTGACGCCAGGATATATTATGAAAGGAAGCGCAGAGTACAGCCCTGTCATGTAGTCTCAGACCGAAATGGAAATCCGCAGCATCATCTTAATCATCCTCATTCCATTGATCAGCATTAAAAAAAAATGTCTCAAATTCTGTGGCCCTTCATGCCCTGCTCTCATGGTGACCTCAATTTCGATGCCCTCTCCACGTCTGTGGCCTTGGTTTGCTTCCGTCGGGGTCACCGGTATCGGCGAGTCCATGGGGGCTGTCGTTGGACGGACGTGATGGCGCCCTCCGGAGGGAGAGCTCACTCACGCCGGCTCCGCGACTAAACAATTATTGTCGTCAGTAGGGGGCTTAGTAGGTGGTGTCCTGCGTATGTTAGATCAGAACAGGCGCCACTGAACACCACCGAAATGACTCGGCAGCAGTGTAGTGTCTCCTCTGGTGGGTTGCCTCTTGACGACTTGACATTGACTGCTCCCTGTGGATTGCTGGTGCTGGGGCTGCGGCGGGGCCAGCCGGGCTATGGCTGTGGACGGGGTGTCGGAATGAGCGGTGTGGGTGCACTGCCTCTGAGGTGGCGCAGAGGTTGGGACAGCAAAAAAAAAAAAAAAAGAATGCCCCCGGGGGACGTTTCAGTATACCAGAATGTCCCCCGGGGGACATGTTGGTATGCTGACACGTCCCCACAAATCACCAAAACGATCATTAAACAAACGAAATGCCATACTCACAATATGAGTAGCCTTCTTATCAAAAACTACATCAATTTCATCAGTAAGTTAAAAAAAAAAATGAGACAAGTGGTTTCTGTGGGTTTGCCGGTGTAACACCCCCGATTGCCCCCCATCCCAGAATGCCCCCCCCCCCGGGGGACGTTTCAGTATCCCAGAATGCCCCCCGGGGGACGTTTCAGTATCCCAGAATGCCCCCGGGGGACGTTTCAGTATACCAGAATGTCCCCCGGGGGACATGTTGAGTATGCTAGAATGTCCCCTGGGGGGGGGGGGGGCATGTTGGGTATGCTGACACGTCCCCCTGGGGGGCAATCTAAAATGTCCCCCCCCCCCCCCATATCTGTTATGCCCCCCATGAGGACAAATATATTTTCATCCCAGAATGCCCCCCACCCCAATGCTCTCTCTCTCTCTGTGTCTCTGTCTGTCTGTCTGTCTGTCTGTCTTGTGTCTGTCTGTCTGTTTGTCTGTCTGTCTGTCTGTCTGTCTCTTTCTCTCTCGCTGCGACATACTAAAAGGCTGATTCTTCCTTACCTAACCTAGAAACAGACGAAGACAGAGGCAGAGGCAGGGAAAGAGAAATTAACAAACAGACAGACAGACAGACAGAAAGAGAGACAGGGACAAGGACAGAGAAAGAGAAAGAGAAAGAGGCACAATGGAGTGGGGGAGAAAGACGGAGAGAGAGAGAGAGAGAGAGAGAGAGAGAGAGAGACAGACAGACAGACAGACAGACAGACAGACAGACACAGACAGACAGATAGACAGAGATATAGACAAAGAGATTGACAGGGAGACATACAGAGAGACAGAGATACAGTGAGACAGTTTGACAGCGAGACAGACAGACAGCAAGATAGACAGACAGACAGAGAATGAGACAGACAGACAGAAAAGGAGACAGAAAACAGTGAGGCAGACAGACTGACAGACAGAGAGAGTGAGACAGACAGAGCGAGCGATACAGACAGACAGACAGAGAGAGCGAGACAGACAGACAGACAGACAGACAGACAGACAGACAGGGTGAGACAGACAGACAGACAGACAGACAGAACAAGACAGACAGACAGAGAGCAAGACAAACAGAGAAAGCGAGACAGACAGACAGACAAACAGACAGACAGACAGACAGTCAGACAGAGAGAGCGAGACAGACAGACACAAATACAGGCAGAGAGAGCCAGAAGACAGTCAGAGAGAGCATGACAGAGAGAGCGAGACAGACAGACAGACAAATGCAGGCAGAGAGAGCCAGAAGACAGTCTGAGAGAGCACGACAGACAGAGTGAAAAAGACAGACAGACAGACAGACAGACAGAGAGAAAGCGAGGCCGACAGACAGACAGAGAGCGAGACAGACAGATAGATAGAGAGAGAGAGAGAGAGAGAGAGAGAGAGAGAGAGAGAGAGAGAGAGAGAGAGTGTGTGTGTGTGTGTGTGTGTGTGTGTGTGTGTGTGTGTGTGTGTGTGTGCGTGCGTGCGTGCGTGCGTGCGTGCGTGCGTGCGTGTGTGTGTGTGTGTGTGTGTGTGTGTGTGTGTGTGTGGTGTGTGGTGTGTGTGTGTGTGTGTGTGTGTGTGTTTCTGGAGGTGACTCTTCATGGTAAGTGTCAACTTGCTTTGAATGGACATATTGTTTCTTTAAAAATTAGCAACTGGATGAATGCTAATCAACGGAACATAGTAAGCGTGACGCGTGTCAACAAATGTCAGAACACAGAAATACGTCACACCTGCTTGTTAGGCCAGGCGATATTTAGGTGTACCTTGTTTTGTGTTATACATTACGGTTTTGATGTTGTTGATCTAACATGATTTTGGGGTGCTGAATCCAAATCCGTTGGAGGCCACTTCGTAATGTTGGGCATTTTGAGTTATTGCGTAAAATCCAAGATGGCCACCACCAGATTTGTAAACTACAAATACAGAGGACAAATGATGCCTGATTGTGATTATTTTATACTGAATTTTGGTCTCAATCAGAACATTATTCATTTAACTAGAATGATTCATAGTATCTGCATTTTTATCCAATTTCAGTATGTTTTTTTTCCGATTTTTCGCTTTTCCAAATGTCTGTCTTTGGAAGAAACAGTGCCTTTCTTTATTATAATTGGCATGCAAAATGAAATCGGTGAAGCCGACAATCTAAATGGGAAAGAATTGCTAAAAGGGAATAGCAAGCCTTCTATCCTTCCGAAATTGTAGCATCAAATATTAATGGTTGCATGCGTAGAATAATCAAATACATACATGAACAAAGTTGATCCGTGTCCAACAGGATCTGGCCTCAAAACGTATAGTAATAACAGTCGTAGTGAACCATTTCTTACACGGCTGTCTTATCAGAGAGAGTGAATGAACAGCGGAAACTTTAGAATCTACAATATCAATGATCAGTCATATATTACTGTCATGAGTCGGCCGAATGTTCTCGAGCATTTAGGCAAATTAAGGGTAGTTTGCTGTTGTTGAGAGCAAGTTCCTTGGGCTGTTCAAGAGTGCGAGCTCAGGCATCACCAGAGGGGAATACCCCGAGTCGTATACTGAAGGAGGGAGAGTTACTGGGAAGTATTTCGCATGTCCGAGGGATAGTGACAAGGAGTTGCCGACCTGCCGGTCCTGGGTAGAGGGAGAGTGTCCAGTCCGACACTGGCTGGCTATTCACTGGGTTCTCCAGTGGGGCTGAAGGGAAGGCGATCGTGTCAGGTGACCGGTCACGGGTAGGTGACCGTCAGCCTGCAGGCAGAGTACAGCGACCATTCAGTCATCCTTGTTCTGAGGAATGAATGGAAGTCTGCGGCCTATTGAGTGGTTTGCACCTTGTTGTCTGTAGAGGTAGTAAATACTTGAAGCATCAGTCATGGCTGGTAGAGAAGTCCAGGCTGTATAGTACAATGGGTAGCTTCGGGGAATCGAACATGAGTTTGAATAGGAGGTTATGCATTAAACCACTTGGTACCCAAGTCTTGGTTAGCGCTAGCAGCTGTTGTGTGTGTGTATGTGTAAGTGACTAGTGATTCCATTGGTGGAATAAAAAAATAACTTGGGGAATTTATTGGTACAAATCGTGTGATGTGTGTGTGCCCATGATTCCATTGGTTGAGCCAGTTAAACTCGGGTTCTCTCTTGTTTGAGAATGAATATAAGCTGCTTGGAAACCAGGGAGTGTGTGACTCACTTAAGGGAAAGTGAACTCGCCCGTCTTGCTGAGGGCTCAAGAAAATACAGCGTGAAGCAGAGGTTAGCTGTCGCCTCGTTGTTCCTGGGTGGGGACGTATGACAGTGGAGGTTGCTGTAGCCTCGGAGCCGACGACGAGAAGAATTGTCTCCGTGTGGGGACGGTCGACCGCAAGACGTGTCAGCCTGTTGGAGCCTAGACAGGGAGCTGCCAGACAACGGTGGGGTGTTTGCAGCCAGAGAAGACCTGTGGGAGAGGCTGACAGGAGCCCTTTCCGTGGAGAGGGCGAAGTACGGTGGAGTCCGGGAGACTCGGTGTGAGGGTGCGACTCAAGCTACGTTGCCAGTGTCCCCCAACTGGATTTGGCCAATCGGGAGGACACAACGGTATGGCAGCTTCAGCTCGTAGTCGCACAGTGTGATGAGAGAAACTGACGGTCAACCAAGGAATGCTGGCAAGTTACGGACGTTTTATTTGTTCTTAAGTTATAAGTGTGCAAACAGAATTGTGGAATATGTCCTTTCCTGGTTAATGAAGAGTACCTGAAGGAAAGGGGATGCGATTTATGAGACTGTCTGTATGATGTTTACATTGTTGTATGATACAGATAGTTGTGTTGTGTAGTGACGGGTGGGGGCTCGGAGTCAAGTTAAATAAAGTTGATTATTTTCTATGAAATGTTATTGGTTTCCCGTCACCTTTGTGCGGGCCCGATGTGAGTGACAGAGTGCGTGTGCCTATGCGAGAGCGCATTTTGGTTGTGAAAGCGTGAATACTTCTGTCTATAACCCCCTGCATCCCATGAATATGAAAATCATATTTTAATATATGAGGGGAGGGTCGGAGACCCGTCACAAATTGGGGGCTCGTCCAGGATGAACATAAATGAGCCATAAGTGATTTTGATTTCTGGATTTGTCCAAATTACAAGGGATTTGAAAATGTGTCGTAATTGTGGAAACCTAGATTTTTTTTTCCTTACCTGGAAAGACGTTATTCATGTGTTGATTGTTTTGATCTTTTTTTTTTTCATGACTGGGCCTTGTATTTGAACTTGCTTGATTGGTTGCTGTTGAGGTTGATTGTGTGTAGCACAGCTATTTGATCGCTTATTTACGAGTGATCGTGTGGATATCTTGCTTGTTGCTGTGGTTGTATTGACTAGCTGATCGAGCGTTAGATAGCTTCAAAATGTCCACTGGAAGAGGGTGCTGAGACAATGGGTCCGCTGAAAAAAGATGGACCTCATAGAAGAAGAAAAGCTTTAGGACTAAAGGGTCTGGAACTGAAGGCATATGTAGATGAGAAACTGGCCCCGTGTAATCGAGGCTCAGAAAATACAAAGGGAACGGGAAGAACAGAGAGAAAAGAAAAAAGGTGAAAAAGAGGAGAGAGAAAGAGAACGGGAAAAAGAGGAGAGAGAAAGAGAACGGGGAAAAGAGGAGAGAGAAAGAGAACAGGAAAAAGAAAGAGAGAAATTAGAACAGGAAAGAGAGGAGAGAAAAGAGAACGGGAAAAAGAAGAGAGAGAAAGAGAACAGGAAAAAGAGGAGAGAGAAAGGGAACGGGAAAAAGAGGAGAGAGAAAGAGAACGGAAAAAGAGGAGAGAGAAAGAGAACGGGAAAAGGAGGAGAGAGAACGGGAAAAGGAGGAGAGAGAACGGAAAAGAGAGGAGAGAGAAAGAGAACGGAAAAGAGAAGAGAGAGAGAAAGGGAAAGAGAGAGAGAAAGGGAGAAAGAGGAAAGAGAGGAAAGAGAAAGAGAGAAGATAAGGCAGTTTGAGTTAGAAAAATTAAAAATTGAGAAAGAACGGGACGTGGACGCAAAACCTCAAGTGAACTTTGCACCACATGTCAGTCCCTTGATCAATATGCCAAGGTTCGATGATAATCCGGACCATTTAGAGGATTTCATTTCGCAATTTGAAAGGATTGCCAAAGATCAGGGCTTACCCGAAGAACGGTGGGCCACAAATTTGTCAGCGCTGCTGACACCCAAAGCTAGGGATGCTTTTTTTCTGCTTACCACCGGAAAAACAGACAGATTATGAGTCGGTGCACGATGCTTTGTTTCAGAGGTATCAGGTAACCGCCGATAGGTATAGGAAATTGTTCAGAGAAACCGTTCGTAAATCAGGTGAGACGCACGTACAGTTCCTTTATCGGCTAAGGGCTCTCTTCTGACAAATGGATAAGGTTAGGGAACATCGAACAAACTTTTGAATCTTTGAGGGAGGAGATCGTTAAGGAGCAAATTCTCTCCACTTGTCGGAAGATCTCAGTATTCTTGGCGGAAAGAGAATTAGGAAGTTTAGAGGAGTTAGTGAAAGTTGCAGACAGGTATGAATCTGCCCATGATCAGCGTAATGGGATGAAGGGATCGAACCAGTCGACCCGTAATGCCCAGACCACACAGTCAGAGAGTGATTCGCCGACTCCCTACAAACAGGAGGCGAGACCGCAGTTAGAAGCGGATTCTAAGTCCCGGGCAACATGGGACTCAAGAGAATGTTAGAGTGAAACGCACATGTTTTAAATGTGGGCGAGAGGGTCATATCGCCAAGGAATGTAGCAGAGTGCGAATACACTCAGTGCTGCTGTTGATACAATTCAACAGGAAGGCAGGTGCCACCACAACTACTAGGGCCAGTAGTAAACGGGAAGCCGGTGACCTGCTTATTAGATACAGGACTGACTCTAGCGGCAATGGTAGAGCCGGTTTTGTGAGAGAGACATACTATACTGGGGAAACCACCTGCGTGCGATATGCAGATGGAAGAATTAATCGGCTACCTTTGGCCCGTGTCAAAGTAGAGTCAGAGTTTGTCAGGAGTACTCTCCACTGCAGCAGTGCAAAACAATCTTCCCCATCCAGCTTTGTTGGGGGGTTTAGGTATATCCTCCCGAAGCCTAACCAGGCTGCCAGTCAAGTAGGGAAAGCAAGGGCAGTGCAGGGTAGGAAAGTAAACAGAACGCAGGTGGAGTGCACAGGCGCTGCTAGCAGTAGAGCTAGTGTAGGCAATGAAGGTGGCCGTGGTGGTGGTGCAGTGGACCATGAAATAGGTCGTAGTGGCGGTGCCGTAGGCCATGGAGGTGGCCGTAGTGGCGGTGCCGTGGGCCATGGAGGTGCTGTCGTGGCGGTGCTGTGGGCCATGTGGCCGTAGTGGTGGTTCAAAAAGTTGTTGGCATGCCGCGGTAGTCAGAAATGTAGGAGCCATGGTGGCGGACCTCAGGGTCGGGGACAAATGGACCACAGAGTAACTGGAACCAGCAGCTGGGTTGGAACCAGGGAGGCAGTAATAACGCATGGCAAGAAGGTCGAGGTGACCAGCTATCGTTAGGAAATGCCCAAGGCAGTCAACTCAAAGGAGCAGATAATCCAGTGTCAGGAAAGGGTAAAGTAAATAAGGTTCATCAGTCATGGGCATAGGCCATGAGCGGGATTCGAACCAAGGAATTTCTCAGAGAGAAGGAAAATCGGTTCGGATAAGATGAGTGAGGGATCATCTCTTAACATTTTGGAAAGGGGAGATGATCGTCGTTGCAGTGAATGGGTGCGACAGCCCAGTTCACGTGATCTTGGAACAACAGACCCTGAGACAATGAAAGAAAGGGGACTGAATGCCAAGGAGATTTTGTCGAACAGGCTAGAAGAGGATCGCGCAGATTTTGACGCGCTCCTTTAAGACTAAAATGTGTGAAAGGTGTGCTGACTCTCTTGTAAAGCCTGGAATGCGCAAACTATCTGACCCAGGTACTATTGGCGAGCCACAAACGGCGGTCAAGATTGAGAGGGGCAGGAGTAGGTCAAGGGTTGGAGTAATGCCTCCAGGATGTTGCTGTTGTAGTGTGAACAACAGAAGTAGAACAATGGCAGGAGCAATGCCTACGGGCTGCTGTTGTGGTGGTGGTGGTGTAGCAGTCATCTGCTGCGGACAGCTACTGTGTAAATAATGTAGCTGGCCTGTTATGTTATTGATTTTGATTGCCCAGTATAGGGCGGGGTTGAGCCTATGTTCATGTTTATTTCTCATTTT
>CM031622.1:37216010-37231010 GCA_018398815.1 Conus ventricosus | reverse complement strand
GTGCATCCGCAAATTCGCTTGAGCAGCACCAGCATAGTTTCCTTGGACACGCCCTCCAGGTTCGTTTCCCGCCTCTGGAACTCTAAGAGTTCCTCTTTTCTGGGAACGTCTGAAGGACGCGGTTTGCGACTGATCAGCCTGGGCATATGGCCAGCCCCTGTTTCAGATTCAACCACACTTGATTCAGTGTCATCATAGCATTACGTGAGAGTTTAAATGCACACATGACAGAGGAAATACACAGGAATGAGTGTGTGTGTGTGTGTGTGTGTGTGTGTGTGTGTGTGTGTGTGTGTGTGTGTGTTTTCTTTGCCTGTCTGGCATTTTGTCTTGAATTATCTCTACTTACGGATGATTTTTGCAAGTCTAATGAAGACGTTTGCCTGTTATTAAGGGCTTTTAGAATTAACGACGTCCACCATTTCTTTTGTTTTCACTTTTTTTAAAAATGACATCCATTATTCTTTTATTTTTACTTTTTTGTTGCAGGATTCCTCATCAATCTGTGCTGTCTGCACCTCCAGTCAAGGCAAAGAATCATGTGGTCCGACAGTGCGTCAGAGTACAGTTCCGACTCCGGCTACAAGGGTGGGCGCAGACGTGGTGTCGGGTTCGCCATCGCGACCTACCGTTCTTCATCGGAATCCGCCTTCAGCTACAGCTCTTCGGATAGTGACAGAAGTGGCAGAAGAATATTCCTGCCGAATCTCGATGGCCCTGGCCGTTTGCAGATCAACTTCCACCAGGCCGAGCTAGGCAGTTCATACTCCAGCTCCGCTTCCACTTTTTCGTTCGGCGATGACCCGATCCCGGCTCCATTTTATCTCGTCGAACCCAAGTCCTCACCAGGGCAATCCAGCGACGAGGACCGAGCTGGGCCTTCGCGATCCGGTGGCCTTGGAGGTGCTGCCGGTGACGCCGGAGCCCGAGGTTATTCTGCTGCTTTGAGAGCTTCTGGGCCACCCAAGAAGGAGGAGGACACGGCGGAGCCTTCGCTGCACAGTTGCCCTCAGGCTAGAGGTCCGAACGCTGGAGCACAGGCTTACGGAGCAGCCTTACGGAATGCTTGGTCATCCAGCGATGAAGAGCATGCGTGGCCGTCGGAGCGTAGAGTGCGCCGGGCTGCTGCGGACAGGGATGCCAGGTGTCGGGCATTTATAGCAAGTATGCAACGAGGAGCCGAACTATCAAGTTCTGGCTACGAGTCTTCCGGTTCCGGTCATCGTCGTCGGCGGTGAATGGTCTGAAATCATCGTCATAATCATGTTCATGAACAGTTTTATTCATCATCATCATGTTCATGAACAGTTTTATTCATCATCATCATGTTCATGAACAGTTTTATTCATCATCATGTTCATGAACAGTTTTATTCATCATCATGTTCATGAACAGTTTTATTCGTCTTCATCATGTTCATGAACAGTTTTATTCATCCTGATCATGTTCATGAACAGTTTTATTCATCATCATCATCATGTTCATGAACAGCTTAACTTTCTCTGCCTACTGAAGTTTGTTGTTGTTGTGCGTTCTGAAGTTTGTTGATGTTTTGTTTGGTGTGTTGGTTTGTTTTTCGTTTATCCTGCCTTTACACAGGATGATTTTAATTTGCAACCTGGGATATTTCAATGTCTCTTTCTCTGGCACTGTCTCTCTCTGTCTCTTGTCTGTCTGTCTGTCTGTCTGTCTGTCTGTCTCTCTCTCTCTCTCTCTCTCTCTCTCTCTCTCTCTCTCTCTCTCTCTCTCAAACGCAATATGTGTGCATGTATGTGATCATATCAAAAGTGCAATTATGGCATTGAACACATGAATGTTTCGTTTGTTTTTTCTTATGTGCATGGACCTGAGCGGATATGTGCGTGCATGCCAGGATGTGTGTGTGTGTGTGTGTGTGTGTGTGTGTGTGTGTGTGTGTGTGTGTGTGTTCTCTGTCTTGCACACCCACGCACACGCATGCAAACACACACACACGCGCGCGCGCGCGCACACACACACGCACACGGTGAACACACACATAAACGCACGCATACACACGCAAGCTCTCTTATTCAGTTTGTCTGTCTGTCTCCTCCCTCGCTCTCTCTCTCTCTCTCTCTCTCTCTCTCTCTCTCTCTCTCTCTCTCTCTCTCTCTCTCTCTCGCTCACACACACACACACACACACACACACACACACACACCACACACACAGAGAATGTCTTGATGTGCTTGAGGAAAAAAGAAAAAGAAAAAAGTCTGTCTGTCTTTCAGTATCTCTGTCTGCACACACACACACACACACACACACACACACACACACACACACACACACGTGTTTACAAGAAAACTAACATGCGTATAATGGTGAGTGGGAGTGGGGGGGGAAAACGATTATCTCCGCCACACACACACAAAAAAAAACAAGAGTAGGGCTGACTATAGTATCTAGACAAACGCCACGACTATAGCGTCAGCCCACTCAGAGCTGACGATAGTATCTAGATAAACTCACGGTTATAGAGTCGGCCCACCTGGAGCTGACTATAGTATCTAGACAAACGCCAAGTTTAAAACATCAGCCACTCCGGACTGACTATTGTATCTAGACAACTCATGGCTATAGTGTCAGCCCACCTGGAGCTGACTACAGTATCTAGACAAACTCACGACTATACTGTCAGCCCACCCGGAGCTGACTATAGTATCTAGACAAACTCAAGGCTATAGTGTCGGCCCAACCAGGGCTGAATACAGTATTTAGATAAGCTCATGGCTACAGTGTCAACCCACTCTGAAGTGACTATTGTATCTAGACAAACTCACCGCTGTAGTGTCGGTCCAATAAGGGCTGACTATTGTATCTAGACAAACTCACCGCTGTAGTGTCAGTCCAATAAGAGCTGACTATTGTGTCTAGACAAACTCACCGCTGTAGTCTCGGTCCAATAAGAGCTGACTATTGTATCTAGACAAACTCACCGCTGTAGTTTCAGTCCAATAAGAGCTGACTATTGTATCTAGACAAACTCACCGCTGTAGTGTCGGTCCAATAAGAGCTGACTATTGTGTCTAGACAAACTCACCGCTGTAGTGTCGGTCCAATAAGAGCTGACTATTGTGTCTAGACAAACTCACCGTGTAGTGTCAGTCCAATAAGAGCTGACTATTGTATCTAGACAAACTCACCGCTGTAGTGTCGGTCCAATAAGAGCTGACTATTGTATCTAGACAAACTCACCGCTGTAGTGTCGGTCCAATAAGAGCTGACTATTGTGTCTAGAGAAACTCACCACTGTAGTGTCGGTCCAATAAGAGCTGACTATTGTGTCTAGACAAACTCACCACTGTAGTGTCAGTCCAATAAGAGCTGACTATTGTATCTAGACAAACTCACCGCTGTAGTGTCGGTCCAATAAGAGCTGACTATTGTATCTAGACAAACTCACCGCTGTAGTGTCGGTCCAATAAGAGCTGACTATTGTGTCTAGACAAACTCACCGCTGTAGTGTCGCTCCAATAAGAGCTGACTATTGTGTCTAGACAAACTCACCGCTGTAGTGTCAGTCCAATAAGAGCTGACTATTGTGTCTAGACAAACTCACCGCTGTAGTGTCGGTCCAATAAGAGCTGACTATTGTGTCTAGACAAACTCACCGCTGTAGTGTCAGTCCAATAAGAGGCGACTGTAGTATCTAGATAAACTCACGGTTAAGACGTCAGCATACTCCGGACTGACTATTGTATCTACACAGCTCACGGCTGTAGTGTCAGCCCACCTGGAGCTGACTATAGTATCTAGACAAACTCAAGGCTATAGCGTCAGCCCACCTGGAGCTGACTATAGTATCTAGAAAAACTCGCGACTATACTGTCAGCCCACCTGGAGCTGACCATAGTATCTAGACAAACTCAACGCTGTAGCGTCGGTCCAATAAGAGCTGACTATTGTGTCTAGACAAACTCACCGCTGTAGTGTCGGTCCAATAAGAGCTGACTATTGTGTCTAGACAAACTCACCGCTGTAGTGTCAGTCCAATAAGAGCTGACTATTGTGTCTAGACAAACTCACCGCTGTAGTGTCGGTCCAATAAGAGCTGACTATTGTGTCTAGACAAACTCACCGCTGTAGTGTCGGTCCAATAAGAGCTGACTATTGTATCTAGACAAACTCACCGCTGTAGTGTCGGTCCAATAAGAGCTGACTATTGTATCTAGACAAACTCACTGCTGTAGTGTCGGTCCAATAAGGGGCGACTGTAGAATCTAGATAAACTCACGGTTAAGACGTCAGCACACTCCGGACTGAATATTGTATCTAGACAGCTCACGGCTGTAGTGTCAGCCCACCTGGAGCTGACTATAGTATCTAGAAAAACTCACGACTATACTCTCAGCCCACCCGGAGCTGACTATAGGATCCAGAAAAACTTACGGCTATAGTGTCAGCCCACCTGGAGCTGACTATAGTATCTAGACAAACTCAAGGCTATAGTGTCGGCCCAACCAGGGCTGAATACAGTATTTAGATAAGCTCATGGCTACAGTGTCAACCCACTCTGAGGTGACTATTGTATCTAGACAAACTCACCGCTGTAGTGTCGGCCCAATAAGGGCTGACTATAGTATCTAGACAAACACCACGGTTAAAACGTCAGCACACTCCGGACTGACTATAGTATCTAGACAAACTCACCGCTGTAGTGTCGGTCCAATAAGGGCTGACTATAGTATCTAGACAAACACCACGGTTAAAACGTCAGTACACTCTGGACTGACTATTGTATCTAGACAAACTCACCGTTGTAGTGTCGGTCCAATAAGGGCTGACTATAGTATCTAGACAAACACCATGGTTAAAACGTCAGCACACTCCGGACTGACTATTGTATCTAGACAAACTCACCGCTGTAGTGTCGGTCCAATAAGGGCTGACTATAGTATCTAGACAAACACCACGGTTAAAACGTCAGCACACTCCGGACTGACTATTGTATCTAGACAAACTCACCACTGTAGTGTCGGTCCAATAAGGGCTGACTATAGTATCTAGACAAACACCACGGTTAAAACGTCAGCACACTCCGGACTGACTATTGTATCTAGACAAACTCACCACTGTAGTGTCGGTCCAATAAGGGCTGACTATAGTATCTAGACAAACACCACGGTTAAAACGTCAGCACACTCCGGACTGACTATTGTATCTAGACAAACTCACCGCTGTAGTGTCGGTCCAATAAGGGCTGACTATAGTATCTAGACAAACACCATGGTTAAAACGTCAGCACACTCCGGACTGACTATTGTATCTAGACAAACTCACCGCTGTAGTGTCGGTCCAATAAGGGCTGACTATAGTATCTAGACAAACACCACGGTTAAAAGGTCAGCACACTCCGGACTGACTATTGTATCTAGACAAACTCACCGCTGTAGTGTCGGTCCAATAAGAGCTGACTATAGTATCTAGACAAACACCACGGCTAAAACGTTAGCACACCCCGGACTGGCTATTGTATCTAGACAAACTCACCGCTGTAGTGTCGGTCCCATAAGAGCTGACTATAGTATCTAGACAAACACCACGGTTAAAACGTCAGCACACTCCGGACTGACTATTGTATCTAGACAAACTCACCGCTGTAGTGTCAGTCCAATAAGGGCTGACTATAGTATCTAGACAAACTCACAGTTATAGTGTCAGCCCACCTGGAGCTGTCTATAGTATCTAGACACACACCACGGTTAAAACGTCAGCACACTCCGGACTGACCATTGTATCTAGTCAGCTCATGGCTATAGTGTCGGTCCAATAAAGGCGACTACAGTTTCTAGATAAACTCACGGCTATAGTGTCAGCTCACTCAAGGTTGACTATTGTAACTAGGCAAACTCGCGGCTATAGTGTTAGCCCACTCAGGACTGACTAAAGTATCTAGACAAACACAACAGTTATAGTGTAAGCCAACTCGGGACTGACAATAGCATCTAGACAAACTTACGGCTACAGTACTGATTAATAGTGTCCAGACAAACACGGCGGTTACAGTGCTAGCCAACTCGGGACTGACTGCAGCATCTAGACAACTCACGGCTATAGCGTCTGTCAAGGGAGCGAAACTCTCACGACGGGCTTTAAGAGCTTTTGAGGACAAGAATTCCGCGCGAAGTGGAGAAATGGGTAATCGGCCAATTAGCAGAGACGCCCTCACCTGGCGCATATGTTCGAACCGTGTCAAGGTGGTGAAGTGGTATAGTTGGCATCCAAGGCGGGGAGGACTGTCCCGAGTTCGAACCTTCCCCTTAGCGAAAGTGAGATAAATGTATCCACTAGGACCTCGGAGCATCAAGTGAGTGTGCTAAAGGCTCGGTCAGCTGAAGTTGCTTAGTAACCAGACCATGAAGAGCGGGAGTCAGTCTTACAAGTGCTTTCTCAGTCGGTATTGCCGTGGGGCACTGTGTTGATGTTTTGTCAGGCTAGTTGAATGCGTGCGGACATCGTTGTCGTAGCCTTCTATAGCCGCGAAGTCGTCATGAATGTTCGATGTCCATTTGGTGCAATGTTTTTTTTTTTTTTTCTTACTAAATATTTTATAAGGATGTGTGTAAATACTGATGTGTGGAAGAATGTTATATTGTAGATAGAGGGGAATTCAGTGCACATGTGAACAAGGTGGTAGAGAATTAAGCAACATGGACAAAGGCATGGCCCAAAGGGAAATCCTTTGTTTCCATCCCATATATAAACTGAATGGAAAACGAGAGAGAGGGAGGAGAGGGAGAGAAGAACACCACAAGAAAACAACACAACGACAGAGAGAAGTACACCACAAATAGAGAGAGAGAGAGAGAGAGAGAGAGAGAGAGAGAGAGAGAGAGAGAGAGTAGGACTGAAAGAAATGTGGTCTGGATGACAGAAGTGGCATCAAGGTCTTAGACGTAAAAGACAAGATGAGAAAGAAAGACTGAGTTCGAATCCCAGAGGTGAGCGAGATGGACAAAGAAGACGACTTCTACGTCGAGTCCCCAGAAACGACCACGGAGAGCCAGTCCTGGACCCTAGTGCCAGACAACCAATTCAAAGGCGTTACCATCACCCACTGCTAAAGAAACCTTGAAATAACTTGTTCAAGAACTGTGATGTGATGTGTGTGTGTGTGTGTGTGTGTGTGTGTGTGTGTGTGTGTGTGTGTGTGTGTGTGTGTGTGTAAACCTGGCCAAGAAGCGTTTTTTAGTAACAAATTTGAAAAAAGACAAGATTAGGGAGCATTGATCTCTTGTGTTTTGATTATTCCTTTTTTTTGTGTATTTGGATTTTTCATGTGTAATTTATGAGCAGAGTAGAAACTGTATTTCTTGTTCTCAGTCGCATTAGGAGAGAAACGAATGCGTGACACCCCATTCCTAAGAGAGGTGAATGGTCGGTGGGTGCGTGAGTGCGCATATGCGCGTATGAGTGCTGCCATAACTTTAGAGCGTTAAGCCTGACATACTTCAACTTAGTTCACTTAAACAATACCATCACGATTTCCCCCGTCCTAGACAAAGTGGCGAGCCTGGCAGGATTGCATGGCCCAAATTAGTCTCAGGAGGGAAACAAAGAGAGTGCTCGAGTAGTGCTGGGGTGAAGCGTCCACTAAAGTCAATTATAAATAGCTCTAACTATTTCCTTTATTTCTTTGTGTTTCGCATTGACTTGTGTGTAAGGTTGTAGTATAACCAAAGGTCGTTCAGAGAAACGAAGAACAAGGTTCTAGTCCTAACTCTCACAGAAGCTGTGGTCTAAGATTAAGGCTCCTTTGTGTTAGGAACACTACCACTGGTTGGTGTACTCGTAACAAAACCAGACTGTTCACTGACTTTTTTCCGGATTTATAGGCGTAACTGTTTAAGTGGGTCTAAAACGAGTAAACATGGCTGAAGAAAGTTTTACCCCCATAGAGAAACTAGTGAATTCGGCTGTTGGTCGGCCGTCGATGGATGTCGGCGTATTTCGCTTCTTTTTCCCAAACCAAAAGGCTGTCTTCAGGACCACCAGGCGGCGGCCTTCTTTGTGCTCGGGTGGCGATGATCCTGTGCCGCGTGAGGCCGCCTCTTTGTCAGTACAGCCATAGGTTAATCTGACAATAAATTGGTCTCAGTCAGTCAAGAGGCCGCCTCAAGGAGGGAGCAGGAAGAACGTCGCTGGCGCGCTGCACGAGTGCTAAAAATTCGGCGCGGGCGAGAGGGCAATTTTTCCGCCCAACCCCATAAGGAGTGCCCCCATGTCTGCCTGGCTCAGAGCACGGTCTCCCGGCAACGGTAGTGCCCCATTGCCGATCGCCCCACATCTCCTGAGAGCCCTTCCCAGCGACACAAGCTAGACCCGCCGTCACCCATATGACTGGAAGGATCGCTGCGCCGCCTGACACTGACCTCTCACATCAGTGTCGTTCAAAGGAGATCTGCTGCCTGTCCCACGGCGTCCTGTGCTATGCGACAATCGCAGCGAACTGGTCAGCCTCGGGCCATGTCGGTGAGAAGGCGACACAAAGGAAAATGACGAACGAGTACTACTGGCCCGGTATCCTAGGTGATATCAGGCGTTTCTGTGCACGTTGCAACACATGCCGCGGGGCACGGCAAGGTGTGTACAGGAAGTCTGACCGGGCCAGTGTCAATGATGACGCCCCACTGAAATGGGGCCGAGACCAAAGTAAGCGGGTGAAATAGCGAGTAGTGTGCACGTGTCTCATAGTGTTATGTATGCGTGACGTAGCTGGTTGCCGGGGAACAAAAAGGGAGAGGGAAACGACTTCTGTAGCAACAGAACATTTATGCATATAGTTATGGCCTCATCACTAACAGCTGATGGAGTTTTCACATTGGCTTTGACATTTGCTTGTGTGTGTGCGTTCGCGCACGCGCGCGCGCGTGTGTGTGTGTGTGTGTGTGTTTCCTTTATTATTGTTTACAAGACAGAATTGTGTGTGTTCTGTAAACGTAGGCTAAAGAGAGGCCTATATTAGATTTGGTTTAAATGAGAGAATGATGAGAGTTTCAGCTCCTTGAATGTGTTTTAGCCAGTGCAGGGCATTGTCTCCAAAGTGAGGGGAATTGTCAAGGTAGGACAACCTCTCACAATGGGGTAGCTTCTGCGATATTCTTCTCAAATTCTACTATAGTGTTTTCGTTTCTACTTGATAGAATCACTATTAAATCTCTTCTTTGAGCAGCTGATTCATTGAACATTTTACAACACATGAAGGACAATTAAACACAAAATGTCCATTCTCAACACTGTCTCTTTCTCTACACATATGACAAGTTCTACTGTTTGATTTCTCGAGCCAGGTTTTGTTTGTGTTAAGACCGAGCATTCTGGTTGGAAAATTTGCTGTGCTATATTTACGCCATTTATGCGTTACAATTCTCAGACATTTCTTTGCTTCGAGATTACTTTTAATTGAGAGAAAACAGTAGTATTTATCATATCCATCCATGCTAGCATGCCAGTTTTATTTACAAGTACATGTTTAACGGTTCTTGAACTCATCAATAAATTTTGCTTTATTACCGATTCCTTGTGAGAACCAAACTATGCCCAAACCATTCTCTGTCAATATTTTCTTAACACAGGAGACCCAGTTAAATTTTCCACTTTCATGCTGCAGCATGGGCATTTCATACGCCTGACCGCAGAGTCTGGTTATTGGTAGGTATACTAATTTCAGCCAATATTTAATACAACTAACATAAGTTATTATAAAGAGAGGGTATTGGTCACTTTCGTCATAAACCATTTTATTTGATGCATGCAAGGGTACGTGGATAATACACTTCATCGCATAGGTATGAACGTTCCCATTTGGCTATTATCCAACATGCCCCAGACCTCTGAAGCATATGTCAAAACAGGCTGTATTTGTAAATTTGTAAATTACTGGTTTTCTATTAATCGATTGAATCGTAGACCAGAATGATCTATAGTGTCATGAGTCGGCCGAATGTTCTCGAGCATTTAGGCAAATTAAGGGTAGTTGCTGTTGTTGAGAGCACGTTCCTTGGGTCTTCAAATGTGCGAATTCAGGCATCACCAGGGGGGATACCCCGAGTCGTATACTGAAGGAGGGAGAGTACTGGGAAGTGTTTCGCATGTCCGAGGGATAGTGACAAGGAGTTGGCGACCTGCCAGTCCTGGGTAGAGAAGAGTGTCCACTTTGAGCACTGGCTATTCACTGGGCTCTCCCGTGGGCCTGAAAGGAAGGCGATCGTGTCAGGTGACCGTCACGGGTAGGTGACCGTCAGCCTGCCGGCAGAGTACAGCGACCATTCAGTCGTCCCTGTTCTGAGGAATGAATGGAAGGCTGCGGCCTATCGAGTGGTTTGCGCCTTGTTGTCTATAGAGGTAGTAAATACTTGAAGCATCAGTCATGGCTGGTAGAGAGGTCCGGGCTGTTAGTTCAATGGGTAGCTTGGGGGAATCGAACATGAGTTTGAATAGGAGGTTATGCATTAACCACTGGGTACCCAAGTCTTTGTTGGCGCTAGCAGCTGTGGTGTGTGTGTATGTGTAGGTGACTAGTGATTCCATTGGTGGAATAAAAATAACTTGGGGATTTATTGGTACAAATCGTGTGATGTGTGTGTGCCAGTGATTCCATTGGTTGAGCCAGTTAAACTCGGGTTCTCTCTTTCTTTGAGAACGAATATAAGGTGCTTGGGAAACCAGGAAGTGGACTCACTTAAGGGAAAGTGAACTCGCCCGTCTTGCTGAGGGCTCAAGAAAATACAGCGTGAAGCAGAGGTTAGCTGTCGCCTCGTTGTCTCCTGGGTGGGGACGTAAGACAGTGGAGGTTGCTGTAGCCTCGGAGCCGACGACGAGAGGAATTGTCTCCCGTGTGGGGGCGGTCGACAGCAAGACGTGGCAGCCTGTTGGAGCCTAGACAGGGAGCTGCCAGACAACGGTGGGGTGTTTGCAGCCAGAGAAGACCTGTGGGAGAGGCCGACAGGAGCCCTTTCAGTGGAGAGGGCGAAGTACGGTGGAGTCCGGGAGACTCGGTGTGAGGGTGCGACTCAAGCTACGTTGCCAGTGTCCCCCAACTGGGATTTGGCCAATCGGGAGGACACAACAGCGTGGCAGCTTCAGCTCGTGGTCGTACAGTGGATGAGAGAAACTGGCGATCAACCAAGGAATGCTGGCAAGTTACGGACGTTTTATTTGTTCTTAAGTTTATAAGTATGCAAACAGAATTGTGGAATATTGTCTTTCCTGGTGAATGAAGAGTACTTGAAGGAAAGGGGATGCGATTAATGAAATTATCTGTATGCTGTTTATACATTGTTGTATGATACAGATAGTTGTGTTGTGTAGTGACGGGTGGGGGCTCGGAGTCAAGTTGAATAAAAGTTGATTATTTTCTATGAAATGTTATTGGTTTCCCGTCACCTTTGTGCGGGCCCGATGTGAGTGACAGAGTGCGTGTGCCTATGCGAGAGCGCATTTTTGGTTGTGAAAGCGTAACACTTCTGTCTATAACCTCCTGCATCCCTGAATATGAAAATCATATTTTAATAACGAGGGGGAGCGTCGGAGACCCGTCACATATAGTCTTTAACAGATGTTTTCTATTTATCAATTTTTTTCATCAAATTCTTTTCTTTTCTCTTTTTTTCCCCAGTATATGTTTATAGTCTTTCCTTTTTCGGTATTATAGATTTGGTTCCATGATATCGTTTCAAACAACTTTTCACAACTTCTTTTTTATTCTGGTACTCACAATCAAACCAATCGCCCACTTCTTCTTTTTCCATTTGGTCCTTACCATACACGCAGCTGCACTATACAAAGCTTTCACAAAATATTCTCAACCTGAATTGATATGCACATCAAGATAATCCGTAGTCTTGTCACAGCACTGTTTGAACTCATCTGAATATAGTTCGTCCTTCATAGGTCTCAGCGTGTTCTTCAGACCAAATAATGCACTCTTCTGTAAGAAATGCTGGATGTTTTTTTTTTCTACTTCAATATCACCTGCTCTCCATTTCAATTCTATAGGTAAATACCAGGAAAACAAACAATCGCCAACCTTCATTCTGCAGTTTCTCATTAAATCTTTAGTGACAATGAAATAATCGATTAAACTACTGCCATTAGGAGACACAAATGTAAACTCTCCTTTCGAATCATCATGGTATGTATCATTCAAAATTTCTAAGTCAAACATAAAACACATCTAACAAAGATTTACCAAATCTATATACACATGAGTCTTTAAAACAGTGTTTTAACACATCATTTTTATCGTCATTTTCATTATCATCTTCGCTACAACTATCTTCATCATAAGAATCATCACCATCACAGACATCAATATCATAATCACCATCCTCATCAACATCACAATCTTCGTCATCATCACTTTTATCTCCAGGCGCAAAATTTGAAATGGTCTCCAGCTTAAACTGCATAGATATTATACATCAGCCCTCCCTCTGGTGCCATATTACATGCAATTGGTAGAACATCCCTGGTTGTATTAAACAACGTTTTGCTGACATTTAAGAGTATAACGTTATCACCATTTACACTGACCTGAGTGACAGACATCTCATACATCTTCTTCACCTATAGCAACACCTCACAAGGACTACGACCTTAGTGTGGTTATTTCTTTGCAGGAGCATGACATTTCACAAAATCATTACCAGAGAAATGAAACTTTTCAGTAACAAATGTCTCAATGAGGCACACAAAATCAAAACCGTTTATGTAATTCACGAACAAAACATTAAGTTTATGATATACATTTTCTTCATTGTGATTAAGAAATGTCAAGTCTTTTTTTTCTTGATAGTCTAGCCTTTCCTGTTTTGAATTACTTTTGGATCTCAAAGATCTCCCACAGGTATGTTTAGCCAGATAAGAATGCACACCAGTTTGTTTTCTACTTTTGGATCTCAAAGATCTCCCACAGGTATGTTTAGCCAGATAAGAATGCACACCAGTTTGTTTTCTACTTTTGGATCTCAAAGATCTCCCACAGGTATGTTTAGCCAGATAAGAATGCACACCAGTTTGTTTTCTTGACCCAGCCCCTCGTCCTGCACCGTGGATGCCCCCCCCCCCCCCCCCCCCATCTCCCCGTCCATATTGTGATCCACTGTTGTTTGACACACTGGTGGGGGGTTTCCTGTCCGTCACACCACGCACATCCTGGGATACGGCCCCCGCCACATGGTGACGCGAACTGGTCGGAGAATTCTGGCTCTGGTCAGGCAAAAGGTCACGAGGTCGTGCTCTGCCAATCAGCACATGTGCTAATGTTGGCGTTCGCACGCTTGAAGGTTCCGCTCCACTGTGCGGTGGTGTCACCGCTGATTGGCTGCTTGTTTCCCTGGCATAGCACTGAGCCGCAGGGTGATCTGCACTGCCCCCCCCCCCCCCCCCCCCCTCCCCAGAGCGTGCTGACCTCCTTTCTCCGCTTTCGCTGCTTCCACTCCTGCTGCCGCCACCGATTGGCTGCTGTGTTGTCTGACGTCATAATGAGTATCGAAAGACTTTCCATCCGTGCCGGGTGTCGCGTGAAATCTGGGAACGTGATATCTAGGAAGGCTTCCCAGATATCACAGATTTTTTGGGGAACGCGTTCCCAAAATGTACTGTGATATCTGGGAAGGCCCGTGATATCTGGGAACGTGGTCTTTCAGAGCTCAGAAGGGCAGAATTCCCCGAAGATGGAGTATGGCTGCCTTAATGGCGGGATAGAAAAGGGTCATACACACAAAACTCCACTGCCTGGCTATACAGGGAGTGTCCGCAGGAGTATCAGCCTGCGTACGCAGAAAGAAAGAAAGAAAGAAAGAAAGAAAGAAGGGCAGAAAGGAGACGAAAAAATAATGGATGGAGATAAGGTAGGAAACAATTTATTTAGGTATAATTGAGATCTTTGGCCTTCTCGTCACTTTTTTCCCCCATTAACTTCTTGGCATGATTTTCACAAAGTACTCTCTTTCTGAGGCCTTCTTTGCGTAATTTCAACAAATTTTCACAAAATAGAGGAATGAAAACTCTTTTTTTTTTGAGGCCTTCTATTGAAACCTTCTTGGCGTGATTGCAAAAGAAATTGAAAATCTGTTAGGAAGGCCACATTTAGTCTATTCTCTGAGACGTTCCCAGATTTCACACCAGTTCCCAGATTTCACGATTGGAAGTTAAGGAAATCTGGGAACGCGTTCCCAGATATCACGGTTCCCGGATATTATACGACACCGGTACTTCTGAATGTTGTGACAGTTTGAATGATTATCGGCTCTTGCCACCTCGGGACACGATCGTGGATCGGGACTTCGTGGTCCTATAGTTAGTTTTCCTCGGACAATGTAGGCCGCCATACCGTCTTGTTTTGCCGTGGTTTCTGTTGCTGGCTGTCTTCTGGTAAGTTCGTTTGCAAATCTAACACCTCTGTACTCCAGTTCGTGTCGTAGCTTGCGATCGCGCATTTTTTTCATTTTGCCTTTCCATTGCATGAAACAAACAATCATTGTTCTTGGCTCACCTGGTTTGGCATGCTCACCCTGTGTGCACGCACAATGTCATTCTCTGTCCACACTTTAGAGCTGTCAGAACTGTTCAGTGCATCAACAATGCATCTAGCACAGCTTTTGTTGCCTTTTTTACCTTTTGAGGGGATACCAAAGAATCGCAAACTAGTGCGCCTTGAAAAATCCCTCAGATTTGTCTGTTTTTTTTTCTGACATCATCGTTACTTGTTGTTCTTATGTATTCACAGTCACTGTTAGTTTCTCAGTTACTCTCTTCCTTTGTGACGTTTCGTCGAACAGTTGATCTAAATCCGTGCACGTGTGTTTCATGACTGCTGACACTATTGTACACCTGTTGTTGATTTCTCTGCACTTCCTTGACGCTCTTCCTAGTTCCGATTTAATATCTGTTTGTTCGTTGTGTATCAAAAGCGTTCTGTTGTCTCTATCCTCTCTGCTACTCTGAGCGTGTGTGTGTGTGTGTGTGTGTGTG
>CM031622.1:37166010-37211010 GCA_018398815.1 Conus ventricosus | reverse complement strand
ATCATTCATTCAATCGAATGTTGTTTATCTGTAGACCCTTTTTTTCTAATGCACCAGCTGTGCTTTTGTTTGTTTTGTTTTCTTTGTTTGTTTGCTTACAAAAGTGCTGTGTATCCTTTCATAAAGTTGTGTAAAACAAGAAGCAAAACAATGATTACGTGCAGAGAAAAGAGCGTTTTGCCTAAAGCACTGGATTCCTAGATGTAAACGGGAGTTACATGCATGAATTCAAACCACGCTGGATGAAAAAGCTGAAAACTACGCTCCACAAATTAAAAATAAGTTACGTCATTGTGGTGTCGTACAGCTGAAAACGGAATTTTATATGCATCCAGTGAGTTTGATTAACGCGAATTTCCAGTTCGACTGACGGTAACTTCCAAAACCCTTCTGCATGAATGTATTTTACGAAGATGAACTATTCTGTAACAACATAAACTGACACTGCCATCGGAACGACTTCAAGAACCAATATTAATCTGTAAAATATACTCTTGTCTACCATTTTCCTTAATAGAAACGTTTGTAGCATTGAAGATAGATGGAAAAAGACACTATAATTATTTGTCATATGGATGGTGTGAATGAAAACAAACAAATATACGAACCATTGGCCAACAAGGTAAAAATCGTATTTTTAGGCTAGAATATACATTTATACAATAATCAGAATGGAGAGAGAGAGAGAGAGAGAGAGAGAGGAGGAGAGAGAGAGAGAGAGAGAGAGAGAGAGAGAGAGAGAGAGGAGAGAGAGAGAGAGTTAGTTCACCGAATTTATAGCATACTTATAAAAATACAATTAAACCAAAATTATGCCAGAATAAGGCGAACATTAGACCACCGAATTAACTTGCAGGTAACACCTTTTCTCTGAGGTTTACAACCTAATTATCATTTACGGGAGATTTCCTTTTCACTATTGAAGTGCAGAAAAGGATTATATACTTGTCCTCAAAATGATATATTTAAAGATGAAATACACACGGTTTGATTTTATAAAATATGAGCAACAACAGTATGCATGTTTGGAAGTTCAGATGTTTTCTCTCCTTTTGCTTTCTACTGTTCTGTTGTTTTTTTTTGCTTCATTTGTTTAATTGTTATTAGTTTTGATTGTATGTTAATGTCGAATCTGTTTTGTAAATTTTGTATTTGGAATATTGGTAAATGTACAAAAACGGGAAATGTTGAAATTTTATAAGATAAACGAAAACAATCAAAGCAATGCAATATTAATTAATCATAAAAGAGAAAGGCCAATAGGAATATGTAAAATTAAATATATGGGAACGAAGGGCCCCGATCCGGGCCCCAACCAGCACACGTGTTAGGTGCCTCGATCGGGGCTTTTGTACGATTTGAATTTATGGACTGGCACCTGCCTCGCTGATGACGTGTTAAGTTAATTAGAATATTCATGACCTTTTCCCTTTTGAAAACAACCGATGGATGGAGAAATTTTCGCCGGGCGAGCGAGCCACGGGCTTTCAGATTCTGTTTTTGTACAGTATGTATCTTCGTTTGATTTTATGTTTTTGGTAGAAACTTTCGTGGTATTTGGTTTTGTCTTAAATAATACTTTTTATTTTGGAACTACTTCATTTAACTCCAGCGATCTCTGTCTCCATGTTTCTATGTCTCTGTTTCTTTCTCCATTCCACTGTCTGTCTGTCTGTGTCTGTGTCTGTCTGTCTGTCTGTTTCTCTCTCTCTCTCTCTCTCTCTCTCTCTCTCAGCATTATGTATGAAGATATATGAGTCACGATGGCAATTTATCACTGTCACATGCACATGTACTTTTCTGTAACTAGCACTAAGGTTGTCTGGACAGGCAGGGTGTAGTGTGACTGGATATGAAGAGGTAGGATAAAGCAACGTGTTTCTTCTTGTGGATTTGAATCCACTTATTTGTACCCCAGACCAGGAACTTGCCCTTCACGATCAACGATGGATTCTGAAGACATGACAGCCAGTGTACATGATCTTACCAATCACACAAATCAGCCGTCCACATTTCCCCACCAAGCGTTCGTGCCTTGTAACAATCCCCGAAATGTTGTTAGCCCTCATGCGGCGGAAATGGTGGATCTTGTGGTGTATGCTGGGATATTCCCTGTTCTTGTGAGCTATGGCGTCATCACCAACGTCATCAACATGGCTGTCTTTGTTCGGCAGGGACTGTCGGACCGAATCAACTTGTGTCTGTTCAGGTATGGTATATCGCAGTTTGTGGTGTTGTACATGTTGTGTTGTAGTAGTTGTCCCAGAACTTGCGCGAACATTTATGGCAATGAGACTATCCATCTTTTATCATTGACCAGAGTTCAGCTCTTTTATCAGAACATCTGTGGTATAATCGTTTCAGCTGTCATCCAACAGCTGCTTGTAATAATATGAAACGAAATTTAATCTGGCATCCTCAAGGCGTTACTTTGTTATGGCGACTCTTATTTTGATCTCCGTGATGATTCTGCTCTATGAACAATCCAGTTCCGTCAAGAAAGCTATGTTTACCAACTAAAAGATCATAAGTTGCAAATTCATAATTTTTCTTTAAAGTCCATCTAAGTAGACTGTTATCAGCAAACATGGAAGAAAATATGCTTGCAACATCAAAAGTAAAAAACATATTATTTTTACGTCACGTTTGCACTCAGTGCGAAATAAATCGAAAGTTAAATATCTGTAGATGTACCAATGCCTGTATGTATGGACATACTGTCATACTTAACACCTTTAGAGCTGACGAATGAGTAGCACTGTTTTCCATGAAAAGTGAGATGATTGGTAACTAAAATATACTTTCTTTTCAAACAAAACAATCATTTTTTATTCATGGGAATGGAGTCATCTTTAACATGGTAAACTAGTGATTTCAGATTTGTCAGTCATTTTTGACGCAGTGCTTTACGCGCATAATTAAAGCTACGACTTCCTCGACCAACACAGTGCCAGAGCTGCCTCATACTAACTCAAAGCACGATTTCCAAATGACTTTTTCTAGTAATGCAGTTAAAACGAAATCTAGTTAATGAATTTAATTTAATTTGATTAGAATTTCAGTTTTTACGAACTTCCACGTGCGGCCACTGATATAAAACGATCCTCTGCTGACTTATTTGTGTACATACACTACAAATAAAGCGGTCAATTTTCGATTGTAACAGCCTTCACGACGAAATTGTGATGGAATTGTTTTATTCTAGAAAATGGCATGACCTTACTACAAACAACGGCCGAAACGGCTTGACAACTCTCTCTCTCTCTCTCTCTCTCTCTCTCTCTCTCTCTCTCTCTCTCTCTCTCTCTTCTCTCTCTCTCTCTCTCTCTCTCTCTCTCTCTCTCAAAGGCTAAAAACTTCGACAAGTATAAAATTCAGCACAACAATCTTGGAGCCTCTCTGATGAAATCTAAACATACGAGGAAACACCTAATGTGAAAACTCTACATTCAGATATGCCAGAAATAAATTTGGAAATAAATTAATAAGGCTCCGCCCCAAAACGTAGACAAACGAATTACAATGACAAAACACGACGCGTCTTCTTCAGGTAAGAAACACAACACTCAGGACAACGAAAATGAACGAACAATCACTTATCTTCATCCAATGCCAGAAATATATGCCCAGACACATTGCATGTCATATGTGAACGCTGAGAAGAGAGAGAGAGAGAGAGAGAGAGAGAGAGAGAGAGAGAGAGAGAGAGAGAGAGAGAGAGAGAGAGAGAGAGAGGAGAGAGAGAGAGAGAGAGAGAGAGGCGATTTCTCAAATCAATCTCTTCCACTCTTTCATTCCCATCAAAAAATTAAAAGGAAAACATCCAGTATGTTTAAGTCTCCGAGTACACACTCTCACATGTCTGAACGGGTCAACCACTCATATGAAAACTTGTTGGCTGTCTTTCATGCTTTATTGTGTTCATTTCTGTTGGCTGTCTTTCATGCTTTATTGTGTTCATTTCTGTTGGCTGTCTTTCATGCTTTATTGTGTTCATGTCTGTTGGCTGTCTTTCATGCTTTATTGTGTTCATTTCTGTTGGCTGTCTTTCATGCTTTATTGTGTTCATTTCTGTTGGCTGTCTTTCATGCTTTATTGTGTTCATTTCTCATATGAAAACTTGTTGGCTGTCTTTCATGCTTTATTGTGTTCATTTCTCATATGAAAACTTGTTGGCTGTCTTTCATGCTTTATTGTGTTCATTATTTCTCATATGAAAACTTGTTGGCTGTCTTTCATGCTTTATTGTGTTCATTTCTCATATGAAAACTTGTAGGCTGTCTTTCATGCTTTATTGTGTTCATTTCTCATGTGAAAACTTGTTGGCTGTCTTTCATGCTTTATTGTGTTCATTTCTCATATGAAAACTTGTTGGCTGTCTTTCATGCTTTATTGTGTTCATTTCTCATGTGAAAACGTGTTGGCTGTCTTTCATGCTTTATTGTGTTCATTTCTCATATGAAAACTTGTTGGCTGTCTTTCATGCTTTATTGTGTTCATTTCTCATGTGAAAACTTGTTGGCTGTCTTTCATGCTTTATTGTGTTCATTTCTCATATGAAAACTTGTTGGCTGTCTTTCATGCTTTATTGTGTTCATTTCTCATGTGAAAACTTGTTGGCTGTCTTTCATGCTTTATTGTGTTCATTTCTGTCGAATGTTTTGAACAGCACGTCCATGCTATGATTATCGTTCCCATGAGACGTCATCAAAATGCGATTTCCATTGAAGAGCAAATGTTCTGCTTCTAAGAATTTTTCTTTCGATTCATTCTCTGTCTGTGGTTCTGTCAGTCTGGCAGTGTCAGACACAGGGTTCCTGCTGTTCCTGATGTGTAGCAAGTCCTACGCCGTCATCAGTCTGGTGGACCCGGTGGCTGGGAACTATTGGCAGAAACGTCATCTCGAAACTGTACTGGGCAGTTGTCTGGGCTTCCTGGTCGTGTCCAACGTGACAACGGCTGTCATAGCTGTGGAACGATGTATCTGTGTTCTGAGTCCCCTCAAAGCTGCCAGAATCTTCAAAACAAAGTCAGTGTGTGTGTGTGGGGGGGGGGGGGGGATGTGGGGGTGAGTGTAGCAGAACAGCAGCAGCAACAACAACAACAACAGCTGTAGTAGTAGCTGTTGTTGTTGTTGTTGTGGTGGTGGTGGTGGTGGTGGTGGTGGTGGTGGTAATGATGGTGGTGGTAGTGGTGGTATCCTCCTCCTTCTCCTCCCCCTCCTCCTCCACCTCCTCCTTCTCCTCCTCCCCCTCTTCTTCTGTTTTTGCTTCATTGACAATGAAAGAAGACAAGAAAAGAAAGAAATGTTTGTGCATGGAAGGCAGTGGGGGTGGGGACGGCAGAACAATAAAGGATTTTGTGGTGCTTGCATGCGTGAATGTGAAGATGATGAAAATACAATTGGTATTTTCATGAAAGTATAGGTGTTCTTCACATTGCAATGATTCGAAAATGAGTGAATAGATTAATGTATTTCAATTTGGCAAGATATACTAATGAAATAATATTCGTCTTGTTTTAATTCATGTCATACCTGATGTTAATAAAATGATATGATATTACTTAACAGAATTTGATAGTGTTGATGGAGTTGTAAAATTTCAATGTTATTGCAAGCAATAACAACAACGATAACAGCATTTCATTTGAAAGGTTTCATCATTGTCTAAGCTTCCAGAAAAAATGTGCTTTTAGTATCAGTGATTGGATTATGTATCATGAATACATTATTTCAAGAAAAATAATGCTCCTAGGATAATCATTGCATTGGTTTGTATAAGTTGCTGTTCCTTTCAGAGCGACAACTTTTCATTAAGTTTTCCATATGGTTTTACAGATATATGTGCATAATGATCATCGTTGCAGCTGTGTGCATTCAAACAATTATTAATGCTGCCTTCAGCCTGCAAATTCAGACCGTTGAAGTCACAGACCCCCTCACCAACACCTCCACTTTTATCTCTCGGGTGTCACCTTTCAACCTCCGTCACCGAATCGTCATTGACATATTTAACAACCACTTGGTTCTTGTCTCCCTGCCATTGCTCTCCCTCGTTGTCGTCATCGTCTGTACCACTGTCATCATCTTTCGCCTCAAAGTCACCGCCAGTTGGCGTCGAAACGCAATGTCCAATATGACGTCAGTGGAGAAACAGGAAATGAAAGTGACGCGGATGCTGGTAACCGTGTGTGTTGTATACGTCACGTGCACGACTCCAAGTGTGATTAAGGAAATAGCGATATTCAGTCGTGTACCTGGCTTTATGATATCCGACTATCTATGCAATTTGTTTAAAGTGTCCACAGCTGTGCGTCATCTGTTTGAGGTGGTGAATACTTCCAGCAATTTCCTCATCTACATGAAACAGAGTTCCCGCTATCGATCATCGCTTCGGCAGCTGTGTCCCGGCCTGTCCAAGCAGTGCAGGAAAAAAGAAGGCGCAATTAACGTATTCATCATTGCGTCAGGATGGTTGGCATTCCAGACGAATTTGATCAAAGTTTGCACCAGTAGAATTAATGTGGTGTTCTTGTACTGTTCCAAATAAATAGTTTTTGGTGAAAATAAGATGTAGGAGATGAGATGTAAACACACTTGCACCATTAAGATAAACAACAACTCCCAGAGTCAGTTGAAGTGAAAATTGCTTTTATTGGGGGTTCAGAATAAGCTTGACCATTCTTTCCTTTGTCCTGCCGTTATGAACTAAGAAAGAATGTAAAGAGAGAATATGAAGAACATAGAAAAAGTGCATAGCTACCAAATCATCAGCCATTTACAATGACAATGTGTGAGATCAAAACGTCTGTTTAGAACGCAAGGTGTTACAATGAAACACAACTTGGAAAGCATGGGCAACGAAAAGGAACATAAACGGCAATAATTATGTTGATTCATTTCAAGGTGGCAAGGAATAGTATTCTGCTTTTTGTTGTATTCACGTTTGCATTTTCTTTACTTAAGACAAACAGCTGGCTATTACCACAAGATAGACCTCAAGTATATGGTTGAGAATCAAATTGCTACCATTTCACGTCAGACCGTAAATCTTATTTCAAATGTTAAAGGACTACTTGATTATTCTTTCAATCTATAATGAATGCTAACAAATGATTCATTCTGGATAATGCAAATCAATGTTTTCAACAGTTCATTTATAACTCTCTGCGGAAACGGACGTCGTTCCTTTAGTTGGGCTTTATCCGCCTGATCAATGATACATTGGATTGGAGGGAACATATCATTTGCTTATCATAAAAAGATACACCCTTTGATCATAAACAGAACAGTCCAAGTCAAAACCTGACTTTGTCTACAAAGGGTTGTTCCTCCTCAATTTAGAAAATCCTTTTTCTGCAAGTAGTGGACGTATGCAATTAATAACATCACGTTAAAAAATTGAACAAAGAACAAGATGCAAAGCATATAAACGTACTCCCAGTACAATATATATATATATATATATATATATATATATATATATATATATATATATATATATATATATATATATATATATATATATATATATATAACAAACTAATAAATTCCAAGGATAAGTACCGCACCGTTCCAGCAACTTACAGAGCAGCTTGGTGTTGCAATGACTGCAAGAAATATTGAATTATAAACAAAGCTTGCTCTTATGTCTTAGATTGAAGAAATAGGGGAGATAAGCATTCATATCTGCAGTGGTAGATGATTCTGCCTAACTAACAGTATGTGCTTGAGTGGGTGAATGGGGAAAAATAAAAACAAATGCTTCTCAAAATGAGCCTTCAGCAAGCTTATATTCTCCAAGGGGGAGACATCCTCCAATAGGGAGGGAAACTCACTAACATATAACTCCTGGTCATATACCGATATTTCGAAACTTGGTGGTTTCTCCTCAGTGACCGCGGAAAGTGGTAATTTGACTCCTCTGCCTTTTCTTTTTAAGAAGAATGCAATCCCAGAAAAGGTTGGTGTGCAATACCGTAGTATGTTTGTTGAGTTTTCAAAAAACCAACCAAAAGTGCCATCTAAGAAGCAAAAGAAAATCATAAAAGAGCAAAACAAGCTACATTTCTTGTGAAAGTAGAAAATATAAAAAGATATCCTCTAAGATACAAGTGCTGAGGGCAAGTTCTTGGAATGAATCCGCAAGGGACTAAAATACAACAAACTAATAAATTCCAAGGATAAGTACCGCACCGTTCCAGCAACTTACAGAGCAGCTTGGTGTTGCAATGACTGCAAGAAATATTGAATTATAAACAAAGCTTGCTCTTATGTCTTAGATATATATTGGAAAAGTAGTTAAACACTTGGATATCAAAACTTACTTAGACTATATTTCAACTGCGTCGCCCTGTCTTCTTCAGCTCACTGTTGCTGTGTGGCAGCGAGGCTGGGGGGGCGACAGTTGTGTGTGTGAACGGTTGGGGTGATCTTTTTTGTAGATAGGGAAAGTTCAAAGCCTTGATCCTTTTTCAGGCTGGGGCGTCTGGTCTGATTTCGATGGCTTCTTTAACTTTTCTTTTCGTGAGAAGGACTCTGTTGATAAGATCTTGGTTTTTGGGGCTGAAACTGTGGCCTGTGGCTTTAGGTGTTCCTGTAGGGCAGAAGTAGATCGTTTTGGTGTTCCGTAGAGGGGTGTGAGTGGTCTGCTGACTTGCCAATGTAGGTAGGGTACAGTCTTGACACCCTACCTGTACATTTACACCACACTGCTTGAGGGGGTCCGTTTTGTCTTTGACATGGGCCATTGCTGGCGTAGGAGTTGGTGGTTTGTGGAACACTTTGCATCCATGTTGTTGGAAGGGCCGGCTAGACGCTCTGAAACCCTTTAATGTAAAGGATCCCCACTTTTCACACTGTTCATACTGTAAAGAAGGGTAGGAACCGGGGTGTCAAATCATGCAGGGGGTCCATTAGCGGAAGACAGTCTGTGATGTGTTCTTCTTCTTTCAGCTCTTCCTCCTTAGTGGAACACAGTACAGAGGCTCTGTGCATGAGGGTTTGACAACAGATCTCTTGTGCTGGAGGGTGGTTAGAGTGAAAGTTCAACATTGGCCATGTGTGGGTGGGTTTCCTATAGATGTCTTGGGCTCCACCCCTCGTCATGGGTTCGGGTGATGAGAGTGTCCAGGAACCGGATATTCCCTTCTGCATTCACCTCGGAAGCTGAAGCAAAAAGGAAGATCCGTTCCTGGAATTAGAAGGTATCCTTTTGCATTTTGTTCTCAGTACCATATTTCTTGTCTTTTCTCACTGTCTATGACTGAATGTAAACCCTTGTTAAATACCTTTTAAGATCAATAGCACGTTCAGATCAGATGCCTTCTCAAATACTTAGTTAATGAATGTACGTAACAAATGGACAAATCCTTCGGTTGCTTTACATTTTCAACTGCTCTTATCAATGTGTCATCCCGGATAACTATTTGTGAAAGTTTTGCATAATTCTAATACACATGAAAATACGTGAGCTCAGCTTTCGCTATCTGCATCTCTTGTTTAAATAATATGAACAATTGGGGGACCTTGTGATTAACAATGATTTATACCATTTTATGTTTCTATACAGTGATGATTACTGTCACTGGACATGAAAACACTTTGAACAAACAAATCTTAAACTATGAAATGAAATGCCCTCTCAAAATCAATTCAAAACAGCAAATGTAGAAGACGGGTTTTTTTTTTCTTTTAAATAAATCAGCCTGATATCATCGTTCATTTATCTTTCTATTGGCAATTCAGCCCGACCTTTCATTATTCAGTGTGTATATGCACATGTTACAGACTGTCTGTCTGTCTGAATGCATTTAACAGACAAGGCGATGGGTGGAGAAAAGACAAAATTCACATGAAGGTCTCCCACAAAGTTCCACTCACGCGTACAGAGAGAACGGCACAGAGACATGAAATTGGCAGCAATTATCTCTTGTATGTTCTACGTAAAATGATTTAACATCAGCACTCATATCCACACAGCACAGTATTCACAGTCCATAGCAACAGAGAAAAGGCTTCAGAATGTGCAGTCACTAATACTACGTGCAGGTAAGGATCGACGTATCTATCTACCCAGACGGACTAAAAAATCAATGATGACTGAATTCCATTGCCTGCTGTACAATAGAATAAACTTAAGCACACTTGAACCACAAAACAAACTCTACAAACACAAATTCCCGAATATTTTTGCGCCGTCCTTTCACAAATCAGGAGAGAGATTCTCAAGGAAGTAAGGCACCAGCTCAGAAAAATTCTTTATTTCCAATATTAGGACGATTTTTTACACACACGCGCGCGCGCGCGCGCATTTTTTTTTTTCTCTCTCTCTCTCTCTCTCTCTCTCTCTCTCTCTCTCTCTCTCTCTCTCTCTCTCTCTCTCTCTCTCTCTCTCTCTCTCTCTCTCTCTCTCTCTCTCTCTCTCTCACCCAGAATTATTTTAAACTTAACCAAAGAGAGAACAAATACCAAACTCTAATGTGGATTTCCGCAGTAACCCCTTCACATATATGTTTTTTTCCAGACTGGCTCTCCCACCAGCTAACACGAGAAATTGTGTGAATAAGTTATTCGAAAAAAAAACCCCAAAAAACCCCAGCAAATATGGGGTCATTGGTCGGCCCATTAAAAAAACTTGGTCGGCTTATTAAAAAAACTTAACAAGCATAAGTATGTTCCACACACAATCGATTTATTAATTTGCCCAAGGAAAAATGAGATTCCACTGGCCTTATTAACAACTGCATATTTTATTTTGGTTGCTTTCATTGATTTCTATTTTGACTGGACAAAAAGTCAAAGGTTAAAAAAAGTCAACAAGAACACACACACACACACACACACACACACACACACACACACACACACACACACACACACACACACAGTTAGAGAGAGAGAGAGAGAGAGAGAGAGAGAGAGAGAGAGAGAGAGAGAGAGAGAGAGAGAGAGAGAGAGAGAGAGTCTAATTCAAAGTTTGCTTCCTCACAACACAAGTTTTCTCACGGGAAAGTTTTTGTCCTTTTACCAGCTCAGTGCTTCCTCTTTACTGGCACTGAACACCGGCTCTATTCACGAAGGCGTTACCGACATGCGGCGCCAAACTGTGGCTCGTCCCTTGATCTGTCGATCTGACCCGTCCAGAATGCCTGGGGCCTACAGGGGACCTCCTACGAATGGACGATCCATGTAACGGCATGGGGAAGAAGGCATACTCCAGCAGAGAGGGTAGAGATGCCTGCCAAGCACCACTAAGATCCATTATTTACAGTGGGAATGCCCATGGATCTGGACAAAAAAAGGGAAACAAACAAACAAACAAACAAACAAACAAACAAACAAACAAACAAACAAACAAACAAACACCTCTATCCTGTCTAGAGTTTCCATTTCTTTTTATTTATTCTGAGGAAATGTCAGCTCAGAAAAAAATGTAGAAAGTTCTGAAAAGATATTTCTTTTCTTCGTGATAAAATGATTTGAAGACTTTTCAAAAGATGAGATCAAACGTAAAGTTGGAAGGACAATTTTGAATGATTTGAAAGTCGATCACAGTTAAATTTTTCAGCATTAGAAAAAGAAAAAAAAGAGTTCACGCGTCTTACTTGACCAGCTGGAGTTGACATATGGTGTCATTGGAACCCTTGTCCGCAGTGAACACTTTGCGCATCAGGTCTGGTCCTGGACATCTGCTGGATGGGGTGTGTGTCCCATGAACACTACCCAGAAGTCAAAGGGTTGCACAATCCAATCAGCAAGGGCTAAGAAACGGGTTTTCCAAAACAGCTAAAATATAAAGATTCTTTTTTAAATCGAAAAACACAATCAATCCACAACAGTATATCTGCTGTGATGTGACCTTGACCTTTGACATCTGGTTTTGAGTTTTACAGGGATTGAAGCTCTTACCACACATGACAGTTACATTACGTTTACTGAAGAATAGATTTTTTAAAATATCACCATTTTAATATACTTTAGAAAAGAAAAAGAGAAACAAAATACCGCCAATTTGCCACATGAATTTGCCACTTTAATCAGACAGACTTTTCCCCCTCCATACATTCTGGATTCTGCATTTTGGGGTGGGATTGAATTATGCTTTGTAGAATCCAATGCATCCACAAGATTCATTTATTTGCTTGCTCTATTTAGGGGAAAGTTCACGATCGTCCAGTGTTGGCATTTTCATTGGATACCACGTGCGTCCATAATTACAACGTCGAATGAAAATGTCAGTAAGGCGGTGATGCTCAACTTCTTTCTGTTTCAGAATAGGGACAGCGGGTGGGGGGCCATCACCTACTTTTCACTAGTATTGCTTTTGGAGTTCCTGTCAGCGTAAAGCTCTTCACCAGTGTGTCGAATGAATATATAACAATTGAAATTGTTAAATTTCTTGAATTCTAGAATAGTTTTCTAACACCCCCTTCCCCTTTCCCCACCTTTCACACCTTCTTACAGTCATGAAACTGAGACGTGTACGGCTTATTGAATTTTTACCTCAACGTTGGAGTCCAGAGACGATGTGCAGCACCCAGGGTGACCGAGGTATTGTTCATAGTTTAACATTACCCAGTAATCTGGCTGCCGCACATAGTGTTTGAGGACAAGCTGCGAAGATTCACACTAAGCAAATGTCGGCTATGTGCTTCAGACTAAGATACAGTTTTGAATCTGAATCGAGAAGTTCACGTCATCTTCAATGTTTATGTTAATCTTTAAGTTCAAACATAATGTGGATCACCCGGTGTGACCAAGGCATTATTCATAGTTTTAATACCATCCCAGTGATCTTGCTACAATACATCCAAACTGCTTCCTAGGTGCAAGTCACATGGAACATACTACGCTAAATAAATTTCTAACAAGTAGGCTATATACGTTTGAGAACCAAGACTAGTGCGAAGTTATTGTGCTTCTGGAATAACGTAGACATTGTGACAATGAGCATTAGGACATAAAATGGACAATAGCGCATTCATGGAAGACTGACAGAGACGTTTTACGACACTTCGACTGATTTCAAGTAAAGTGTGAGTTCTGGGCCTTTAGAAACTTCTCTAGGGTTAAACGCAACAACATTCATTTAATCAAAACCAGCAATATCGTTTGAACACGTCATACATGCGTAATGTACCGAGAAATGCTTGCAGATATTAGAAAAAGAAATTGAGGAACTTGTCAAATATTTCGGCTGCACACTGCCACTTGTAATTCTTTCGTTCGGTTGCAAAACACCTCAAAACTCGACTGCAAACCCTGACACTACGCATTTGTGCAAAATCTTACGTTTTGCGAAAGAATCACTCCCATTACTTGTAAACTGAGATTACTTAGTAGGTTATACCACCGCAGCCACCACAAGAGGGGGAAGGATGTACTTGGTTTGAAGACGATTGCTGAAACGGTTTGAAGATGGCAAATGTCAACAGCAAGGACATTTTGTTCTGCCAGTATATTCTGCTAGTATATTCTGCCAATGTATATTATATCAATGGAATTTCAAAATGACACATGCAAGTAAAAGTCGGTGACACGATTTTGAAATGGGTTACATCTCATTAACGTTAGTGTTGCTACAGGAATGCTTGCTCAGCACTAGTTCTTCACATTCTAAGTCATGACTCGATGCGAGAGCAGTTCACAATCACAGTGTTTTGAAAGTTGAATTTCTTAGGACATGGACGATACTGTCATCAGTCCGGCAGTCTGCATTTGTGGAGCGATCTAGAGACACTGCAGTCAGGTCAGTGGAGTGAACATCTGTTTCTACCCGCATAGTGTTGCAATAAAAGACTTTGTTTCAGGTAGCACAGAAAAAAAGTTAAGCTCACAGTGTAGACTGAAAGGAAACGATTGGTTTTTTTTAATTTATAGTTGCAGACATCAGCGAGAAGGAGAAGGAAAGAAGGGGAAAACCTTGCAAGAGAAGACAAATTGAAAAAAAAAAGATGAACAGTAAAACAAAACAGAACAAAGAGAAAAAGGAATACAAAAGGAAACGGAGCAGAGAAACTAAAAACAAGAACAAGACGGAAAGATCAGAAATGAAGAGAGACAGAGATAGAGAGAGAGAGAGAGAGAGAGAGAGAGAGAGAGAGAGAGAGAGAGAGAGGAGAGAGAGAGGGGAGACTAGTGTTGTCAAGGCAGCAGAACATCACCTGAAAACAGACAATCGTTCACTGGCGACCCCTTAAAACTAAATATCCCCAAGCTTGAAATGAGTAGCTTAAGAAAGACAACAAAGGACAACACGAAACCAGACGATAAAGATCAACTCGAAACAAATGGACATGTTTTGACTGTCATTGTGTTAGTCTCAAACAGACTGAGTATCAATAAGGGTCACTGAAACACAGAGGCAGAGACAACGAGATGGAGACAACAAACAGGGCGCCAGTGATGCTGTCAGTGATGGCAGAAAGACTGACGGTACGCTGCTGGTCCTGTAGAGTCTTCTCTAGGGAAACAGAATATTCTCTCACTGACATGAAATCTTGTCTATAGAACGAAAAAACTCTTTGAGCATGTGGACAGGTGATTCCTGTGGCGAGCAGTGTACCTGCTAAGCAGCAATAATGAAAGATGACAGTGTACTGGTAACAAATGGACGTGTAGCTGATAGGACTATAGATGCGCTGATGAACACTAGATGTGAGGAGTCATCATCAGATACGAATAGGTTCGTGAAGACTAGTACACTGGGCACCCTGCTTTCTTCGTTCAGTTGAAGTGTGGTAAAGAAAATACCCTTGTTTTCTTCTGTCAGCGAAAGAGTGGTGAAGAAAGTACCCACATACCTAATCAGTGTAGACACCCCCATGCCTGTTTTGATGTGTTCAAGCTTGGAAAGACCTACACCCATTCCGGATTTCACCATGGTCAATGTGCAGGGACGTTGAGCTGCTGATTATCCCAAACCAGACTGGAGGGGAAAGTCGCACACTTCAGAACGATCCATCAGAATGAGAGAAAACTGTCAATACCGATATGAATGTGATGGGAAAAGTCCAACAGACCACACACAGGTATAAGCAAACAGAGAATTAAGAGAGAAACATTACTTTTCCTCCACTAACACATTTGATGTTGAAGCTTTGGCAGTGATAACGAGTACTAGGGCAAAGAAAGATTAAGAAACTTACAACTTAAAATGACTGAAGGTGCCAAGTAGGCCGTTGGTGATAAAGAGATGATAATGTGTCACGGACAAAAAAAAGAAAAACCGAAATCGTGGTCAGTCGCCAGCCAGTTCGATTGGGCATAAGTTCCAAACTCAAACATCCTGGTTTCCAGGCAGACGACTTCATGTGTCGCGTCAGCCAATTAGGCACGGCGAGGAGGCTACTTTCTAGTCCTTCGCGGAGATGGCACTGTCCTGCAGACAGACTGAGTGGCTTGACCAACGTCTCAATAGGTCTGGCCAGATGGATCTCTACGTCTAGGTCAGACTGATACAGCTAATTTGCAAGACCAGTGCCCGCAGTTAAGTCAGACGTCGCTGGTTAACGTAGGAAGGGGGGAGGTGTTGTGTAGTGGGGGTGAAACCACGTTAATTAATTAAATGACCCATTGACCACCACAGAGAGCAAGGCAGGTAGATGTGACTTTCATAATTTGCATGTCCAATGAAATTAAAGGGGAGGTAACCTCGGTACAAGGCGGGAAAAATTCTGACCAATGGTACTCACCCTTTTGACAAGTAGGAACAAAATAAGAAAACTAGGGGAGTGAGGAAGAAAAAAAAAAGGAATAGACAGAGAGAGAGGTTCTGGAAGTAGGCTCTGCACGAAGGGAAAAGCAGAGAGATGAGAGGAGGAGTGAAGAGAACCGAGTTGAAGCATTAGCACCATATAGAGTCTGCAGGGAAGGACTAAGGAGAGATGTGAGAGAGAGAGAGAGAGAGAGTCGCTAATTGATGAAGAGAAAAAGAAGAAAAAGCAAAAAAAAGCAACCATGTCCATTTGATAGAGCAGACCAGAAGAGAGAGAGAGTGCAATGCATTAGTGCAGGAAGGAAGAAAGGAGAACAGATCGATGCCTGGTAGTCACTGTCCATTTAAACCCGGGGTTCGACTTCATACCTAGTAGCGCCACTTTCATCAGGGAGAACCACAGGCCAACGCCAGTAACCTGACCAGTGCCAGCAGTCCAACATGACCAGTGCCAGCGGTCCAACCTGACCAGTGCCAGCAGTTGTGTTGCGACTGGTGTTTGTGAAAGTGACAGTGAAAAGAAAAAAAAGAAAAAAAGGAAAGACAGTGATTCGTAAATAGTTTAAGATCACCTGGCCAGGTAAAGTAGAAAGTCTATTTATACCCGGGTTAGTTATGATGATTTAGATAAATGGTTTTGTGAAGTTCAAGGAAAGAGAGAATGTTTTATTTTGTTTGACTCCATGCGCATTGATGTTTTTTTTTCTATGATTATGTGTAGTAAAGTTATAGACTTTACTAGTGGTTTGATTTGACGAATGCATGATATATGAATGAGATTGTAAGCAAGCTGTGAGTGTGTTTGGGCTGTGCGCTAGTCCTTCCTCCACTGACATACCCCGAGGTTGACAATTATTGGCGAGCCTGCCAGGATATTCTGGCCCATTTATTATAATTGTTCAACTTCTCAGAGAGGAAGACTGGGTGGGATTCAAGAAAGGGTAATCCTAAGACAAGGTAGTGTCTTACTGTATGTTTCCAAGTTAGTTAAACACTAGGCTTGGCATTGCTTCCAAGATAGTTAACACTAGGCTTGGCATTTCAGCCCCAGAGTACTTATTTCGCACAGATTGCTATAATTCGCTCTCATAGTTGGGTCAGGCGCTAGGCGTCTTATAAAAACTAAGTACGTTGTCCCAAGCTAATATTATCATCATAGGATTGTGCTATTATGTCACTCGTGTCGGTAACCACCAGTTTGGCTGTCATAGTAATAAAATCTTGTTCAAAAAAAAAAAAAAGGATATAATGGCAGACGAAAAAAACACCCCTATTGAACAACTTGTGAGCGTCGCTCGTGATTTAGGCTACTCGGGAGAAGAGTTGCGAGCATTCGTTGAAGCCCAACAAAAGATGGAAAGAGATAAGCGAGCGGAAAGACGCCGTGTCGCAGTAAAAATAGCAGAGCAGGAAAGGATTAAAGCTAGCGAAACGCAGGAAACAGAAAGATTAAGGATTCAGGCTAACAATAATCAGGCTAACGAAACGCAGGAAACAGAAAGATTTAGAGTTAAAAGGGGAGTGAGAATAGAGAGGGAGACCACCGATGATGGTAGTCCAGTTTCCAGTGACCCTGTGCGCAGTTATGTCCCCCGACCAAAGTTGCCAAAATTCTCTGAAGGATCAGATTCGATTGATGCGTACATCAGTCGTTTTGAAACGTTTGCTACTAGTCGGGGTTTGGCCTTCAAAAGAATGGGCAGTCATTTTGTCAGCGCTATTGATGGGTAAGGCATTACAGATTTTCACTGCGTTACCAGCAGACCAACAATCTGATTTTGGTGCTGTGAAGGAGTCTTTGATGAAGGGATTTGACCTCACAGAGGAGGGGTTTAGAAAGAAATTTCGATCAGCTAGATTACAAGCAGTGAAACGTACACTCAGTTTGGTGCACGTTTAGATCACTATTTTGAGAAGTGGATAGAGTTGAGTGGTACGAGAAAGGAGTTCGCTGAATTGAAAGAGCTGGTTATGAAAGAACAGATTTTGGCAGGTTGCAGTCCAGAGTTAAATTATACATTTGAAAGAGGACAGCCAGAGACAGCAGGGGAGTTGCTGAAGTTAGCAGAGGTGTATAGGGAGGCACGTTTGGGCACTAAGGTGCAGGAGAAACAGGTGCCAGGCACAGGTGAGAAGAGTGCAAGGAGACTAGGGGAGTTTTCTGCAAAGTCTGCAAACCCAGTGGTGGGGCAGAAAGGAGGACAAAGGGACAATGGGTTTTTTCATTTGTCACAAGAAGGGACATGTGGCGGGGGATTGTCGCATGAGGTTCCAGAAGGCAGCAGCCTTGCAAGAGGTTGATAAGGGTCGCCAGGGGAAACGCCTGCAGTGGAACCAAAAGGGATCCAATCTGAAGAGGGTGGAGTGCGGCCTATGGCTGTGCCGGACAGCAGTCAGTGTCAGGGATGGAGGGCACTAGGCTGAGTGGTTCATTACCAGTGGAAGAGGGGTGGATTGGCCAGCAGAGGGTGAAAGTGTTACGGGACACTGGTTGTTCATGTGGTGTAGTAAGAACAACGCTGGTCGAGAAAGGGGATTTGACAGGGCAAATCCAGACCTGTACTCTAATCGATGGCACTGTGAGGGAGTTTCCCAGTTGCTAAGATAGAAGTACGTACCCTTACTTCTCAGGCGAGTTGTCTGCGCTGGGGATGGAGAAACCCCTTTATGATTTGATCATTGGAAATATTCCAGGTGCAAGGGATCCAGGGATTCTGAGTTGTTGACTGCTACAGGGGCAGCAGTTCAAACACGGAGCAAGAAGAGGAAAAGGTTGATAAACCGTTAGTCGTTCCAGCAAGGAAGTCAGGCATAGATGTGTCGCCTGAAAGAGTTTAGGACAGCGCAGGAACAACCCTTCGCTCGTGAAGTCTTGGGAGTTGGCAGAGGGGAGAGAAACATGTGGTTAGAGGGGGTGAGACAGAATTTCTGGTGAAAGGCGGGTTGTTGTACCGAGTGTTTACCAAGGGAAGACAGGTAAGTAAAAACAACTCAGTTAGAGGTAACCAAACATGTTATCGTGACACTGTCATGTCAGTGGTTCACGAATCGCTCATGCGGTCATCTCGGCACCGGCAAAACAGCTGACCGAATCTTTGATGATTTTCACTGGCCAGGTGCAATGGCAGACATAAAGCAGTTCTGCATGTCATGTGACGTGTGTCAAAGATCAGCCACAAGGGGTGAAAAAGGAAGGCGCCTCTTAAATAGCCCCCTTTAATTGACACACCATTCAGGAGAGTGGCTGTTGATCTGATTGGCCCAATCTCGCCCTGTTCCCAAGGTGGGCACAGGTATGTGTTGACGCTCTTGGATTACGCGACCAGATATCCAGAAGCAGTCGCATTGAAAGGCGTAGATACGCAACAGGTCGCTGAAGGGCTGGTAGACATCTTTTCTCGCTGGGTGTGCCATCACAAATTCTCAGTGACAGGGGGTCACAGTTCACCTCAGGCGTGATGAGGGAGGTCAACAGGCTGCTAGGGATCACACAGCTTCTCACTACCCCATACCACCCACAATGTAATGGCTTGGGGGAAAGATTCAATGGTGTGGGAGAAGGGCATCTTAAAGAAGCTCTGTGAGGGAAAAACCAGCAGATTGGGATCGTTACATTCCAGCGACATTGTTCGTCTACAGGGAAGCCCCTCAGGAGAGCACAGGCTTTTCAACCATTTGAGCTGCTGTATGGGCGGACAGTCAGGGGACCAGTGTGTATTCTCAAAGAGCTATGGTCCGGAGAACAGGAGTCAGAAAGGTCAAAACCACTTATCAGTATGTGGTGGACCTATGCAATAGGCTAGAGGAGACATGTAAGGTTGCAAGGGAAAGTTTGCAGGAGGCTAGGGTCGTGCAGAGAAGCAATATGACAGGAAGGTGAGGAAACAATCCCTCAAGGTGGGAGATCAAGTCCTGTTACTGCTTCCCACGGATCACAACAAGCTGCTGATGCATTGGAAAGAACCATTCGCCATCATTGAAAAGGTAGATCAGGATTACCGAATTTATGTGAATGGGAAACCAAAACTTTTCCATGCGATTTGCTCCGCAAATATATTCAGCGTGAGACTCAGCACATAGGCGCAGCAGCAATCATTGATGGAGGCGAAGGAGACCCAGCAGAAGAAGGGGAGATTTTTGTTGCCTGAGTTTCCAGGAGAAGAGTCATACAGGATGTGTCACTGTATGAAGGGCTAGACAGTAGGAGACAGGAGGAAGTTAGGGGCTCCTGAAACAGTATAGGGCGTTCCTGACTGATAAACCAGGCAGGACAACTCTAGAGACCTGTACGGTGGAGTTAACGTCTCAAAAACCCGTACATGTGAAAGCCTACCCGGTCCCGTATGCCACCAAACAAGTGATCGAGGAGGAGGTGGAAAAGATGTTGGACCTTGGGGTGATTGAACCGTCCAAATCATCGTATAGTGCACCCGTCGTCCTAGTGAGGAAAAAAATCAGGTGAGCATCGATCTGTGTTGAATATAGACGTCTGAACAGTATCACCAAGATCGATGCAGAAGTCATGCCGAACGTGGAAGACCTGTTCGCTCAGGTCGCCACCCAAGCAAGAGCAAGTATTTCACCAGGATAGATCTGAGCAAGGGTTATTGGCAAATAGCCTTGAGTGAGACTCAAAGGAAGTCACAGCATTCTCCCCCTCCTATGGGGCTATACCAGTGGCGAGTACTTCATTTTGGTAATGGTCAACGCACTTGCAGTTTTCTCTCGGATGATGAGGAAGTTATTGACGGTTCGGAAGGCGTAGTGAATTTTCATGGACGACATTCTGATAGCATCTGAGACATGGGAGGAGCATATGAGGCAGCTAGTAGCAGTTTTAGAGAGGTTGAGACGAGCCAATCTCACAGCCAGACCAACAAAGTGCCAGATTGGTTTTCCAAGCCTGGAGTTCCTAGGTTTTGTTGTTGGAGCGACACAAAGCAGCCAGAAAAAGGAAAGGTGGAGAAGATGATGAATTCAAAGAGACCAAAGACCAAGACAGAAGTCAGGAGTCTGCTAGGTTTCATTGGTTTCTACAGGGTGTTTGTACCAAATTTCGCAGCAATCACGAGTCCTCTCAGTGATTTGGTCAAGGCAAAGGGAAAACCGGCAGTGGTCGAGTGGTCAGACGCTGGGAGAGCAAGCACTGCAGATAGTGCTAGAACGACTAGGTTCCCATCCCATCTTGAAGCTAACCGGATATGTCTAAACCATTTTTGTTGCGTACAGATGTATCAGGTGGTGGAGTCGGTGCAGTATTGTTGCAGGAGCACGAAGGGGTCGAGTTTCCTGTGAAGTATGCTAGCAGGAAGCTGACGAAGTGTGAAGAATGGGGACGCAACAGTAGAGAAGGAGTGTTTGGCTGTCGTGTGGGCCGTGCAGAAATTTCACAAATACTTTTATGGGAAAGAGTTCGTGATAGAGACTGATCATCAACCACTCAAGTTCCTGCAGGAGGTGCAGCTGAAAAAAGCAGGGTGCATGTGCTGGGCAATGGCACTGCAGCCCTACAGGTATCGAGTTCAGTACATCCCAGGTCGACAGAATGTAGGAGCTGACTATTTAAGCAATGTAGTCTAGCAAGCTGCAACTCAGAGGAAGTCAGTCATATCCACGGTGCATAGCTACTTTGATAATAATATGTGTTGATTAGAGTGAGATTGAGTGGATATGGGTTCATTCCCATTTGGCTATGGTTCATATTTTCTGTGTGAGACTTGTTCATGTAAATGTAGTTATGTTTGGAGCATACAGTCGCTTGTGTAGTAATGCACTGTTTGCGATAAGTGGGATGGAGATTCCTCAGTGAGGTGTCATGGATCGTGATCATATTTTGATTGTGCTCGTCATAGTAGTTGTGAAGAGAAGAGGTGGCAAATCCGCGGGTAGGGAATTGCATAGGTGCGCACAGAGTTTATCAGAAAATGAGTTGAAATAAGCAAAAGCGCACGTCAATGATAACCATTGGGGTGATATTCACTAGGGATATATGCTTATAAATTGTAAACCGTTTGTTGTAAATTATTTTGCAAAACATTGCACGTGTAGCTGTGGTGTCAGCAAATTCGGTTGTTGTTTTTTTTTAACCATTGTTTTGAGACAATGCTGAGCATAGTCTTTTTGCAAGGGGGGAAATTGTCACGGACAAAAAAAAGAAAAAACCGAAATCGTGGTCAGTCGCCAGCCAGTTCGATTGGACATAAGTTCCAAACTCAAACATCCTGGTTTCCAGCAGACGACTTCATGTGTCGCGTCAGCCAATTAGGCACGGCGAGGAGGCTACTTTCTAGTCCTTCGCGGAGACGGAAACCGTCCTGCAGACAGACTGTCTCAATAGGTCTGGCCAGACGGATCTCTACGTCTAGGTCAGACTGATACAGCTAATTTGCAAACCAGTGCCCGCAGTTAAGTCAGACGTCGCGGGTTAAAGTAGGAAGGGGGGAGGTGTTGTGTAGTGGGGGTGAAACCACGTTAATTAATTAAATGAACCATTGACCACCACAGAGAGCAAGGCCGGTTGATGTGACTTTCATAATTTGCATGTCCAATGAAATTAGAGGGGAGGTAACCTCGGTACAAGGCGTGAAAAATTCTGACCAATGGTACTCACCCTTTTGACAAGTAGGAACAAAATAAGAAAACTAGGGGAGTGAGGAAGAAAAAAAAGGAAGAGACAGAGAGAGACGTTCTGGGAGTAGGCTCTGCACGAAGAGAAAAGCAGAGAGATGAGAGGAGGAGTGAAGAGAACCGAGTTGAAGCATTAGCACCATATAGAGTCTGCAGGGGAAGGACTAAGGAGAGATGTGAGAGAGAGAGAGAGAGAGAGTCGCTAATTGATGAAGAGAAAAAAAAAGAAAAGAAAAAAAAGCAACCATGTCCATTTGATAGAGCAGACCAGAAGAGAGAGAGAGAGAGTGCAATGCGTTAGTGCAGGAAGGAAGAAAGGAGAACAGATCGATGCCTGGTAGTCACTGTCCAATTTGAACCGGGGTTCGACTTCATACCTGGTAGCGCCACTTTCATCAGGCAGAACCACAGGCCAATGCCAGTGCCAGCAGTCCAACCTGACCAGTGCCAGCGGTCCAACCTGACCAGTGCCAGCAGTTGTGTTGCGACTGGTGTTTGTAAAAGTGACAGTGAAAAGAAAAAAAAGAAGAAAAGGAAAGACAGTGATTCGTAAATAGTTAAGATCACCTGGCCAGGTAAAGTAGAAAGTCTATTTATACCCGGGTTAGTTATGATGATTTAGAAAAAATGGTTTTGTGAAGTTCAAGGAAAGAGAGAATGTTTTATTTTGTTTGACTCCATGCGCATTGATGGTTTTTTTTCTATGATTATGTGTAGTAAAGTTATAGACTTTACTAGTGGTTTGATTTGACGAATGCATGATATATGAATGAGATTGTAAGCAAGCTGTGAGTGCGTTTGGGCTGTGCGCTATTTCCTTCCTCCACTGACATACCCCGAGGTTGACATAATGGACCTGCGACATACTTTCATTATTTTCTTTCTTTCTGCGTATGCAGTTTGATACCCCTGCGGACACTGCCTGTATAGACAGGCAATAGAGTTTTGTGTAATAAAACCATAAATAGGGAGAAGCTTACATCGAAGAAAACTGAAGTCATCTGTTAATCATCTTCAATAAAGGACATCCTAAATTAGGCAGGGAACAGCAAACAGCAAACAACAAACAAGTAGGCTAAATTTCTTCCATCATGAAATACACACGCCCACAACTCCAAACTAACGACGTTCACGACACAGAATAACGTCGCAGAAATGACAACGCAGAGGACACAGAACAAGCATGGAGACATCTCCCCAAAAAGGAAGTCCTAAGTCTGCCCACATACCCTGCATCCAACACATCCACACAGCAAAAACTGGAGAAACGAACCAACACAAACTAACATATGTTCACGACTGGCACAGGCCTTTCGATCTTGAACACAGTTGAACAAACACATGGACGAACAGCAACAACTACAGGCACAGGGGTAGTAGTGTTGGAGAGTAGTAATGGGCGGCATCAGAATGATGCCAGGAGAGAGCAAGAAAGATAAAATAGCACACACACACACACACACACACACACACACACACACACACACAACACACACACACACACACACACACACACACGCAAAGCACGCACGCACTCACTCACTCACATACACACATGCACGTGTGCACGCAACACACACACAACACCACACACACACACACAACACACACACACACACACACACACACACACACACACACACACACACACACATAACACACACACACGCACGCCACACACACACACAAACACATACACACGCGCGCGCGCGCGCGCACGCACACACGCACGCACGCACGCGCGCACTCACATACGCACATGCACGTGTGCACGCACACACACACACACAAAACACACACACACACACACACACACACACACACACACACATATGCACACACACCCCACACACACGCATACACTTAATCACGGACGCACACGCGTGTATACATGCATACACAAGTACACACACACACGCAAACGCGCGCGCGAAAGCACACACACACACAAAACACACACACACACACCACACACACACACACACACACACACACACACACACACACACAACACAACACACGCACGCACACACACCGCACGCACACACACCGCACGCGCGTGCGAGTGAACACACACACACACACACACACACACACACACACACACACACACACACACACACACACACACACACACACACACACACACACACACGCACGCACGCACCGCACGCACACAACCAATGTATCTGTCGTGGCTACGTTTCAGGAGAAAGGAACATTGTCCATGGGTGTGAGATCACCAGAGAAGGTCACCAGAGAAGGTCACCAGAGAAAGAAGTGACTCATGTGATCAGCAGCAGGCACTTATTTGACACGTGTGTGTGGAAACAGGAATGAGCCAATAGTCTCTTGAGTCTGAGAAATAGTACGACACCAACTACACTATGTAACCTTATTTATAGATGTGATCATTTACAGGAGCATAGTTCAACAGTTTTGCTGTTTTGTTTCTTTGTTGTTTTCGTTTGTTTCAACATCATGTTAGAATGGCTGCACACATTGTCAGGCGATTAAGTACAAAATGATCATTGGTGCAGACTCCAGGTCGAATTCAAACTTTCCAAGTGTAACCGATCTGCAAACAAAAGTGATTCTTTTGCTGTCCTGTCTTCTGTTCGACTTCAATGGCACTGCACCAACACCACTCATTCCGAACCCCCCTCTCTCCTCGGCCACAGCCACAGACCAGCCCGTCCTGATGCAGCCCTGGTACTGGCAATCACTGGGAGCAGTCACTGTCAAGTCGTACGGAGGCAACGCACCGGAGGAGACACTGCACTGCTGCTGAGTCACTTCAGTGTGTATTTGTGGTGCCTGTTTTAATCCAACGTACGCGAACCACCACCTACAAATCCCCCTACTGACCACAGTAATTGCTTGCCGTTGAGCCAGCGTGAGTGAGTTCTACCTGTGGAAGGCCCACCACGTCCGTCCAACGACAGCCCCCTTGAATTTGCCGACACTGGTGATCCGACAGAATCAAAACAAGGCATAGACATAGAGAGGACATTGAAACGGAGGTTACAATGAGAATAGGGCATGAAGGGCCACATGATCTGAGACTGTTTTAAACGCTGATCAAAGTGGGTGAGGGTGATGAAGATGATGCTAATGATCTCCACTCCGGTCTAAGACTGCCTGACAGGGCTGCACTCTATGCTTGCTTTTATAATGTATCCCAGCGTCAACCAGGCACGAGAGATACAGACCCCCCGGACTGTTGGTCAGGGAACTTCAGCAACACTGTCAGAGACTCATCCATTATGCGGATGAAACTCGACTGTATGGTCTCAGTCTTTCCAACTTCGCTCACAGCACACCCAAGTCTTGGTAGGAGCTGGAATCTGATGGGCATCGAGTTCAACCCACTTCCAAGCCAGGAGTGTGCGACGCTATCCACTTTGCCATGGGGACTGGTGCCAAAGAAACTAATTAGACTAAATTATCTCGCATGGAACCTTTTGGCTACTGCAGACGTCATAAACAATACGACTGAGCCAAGACAGAGGCAAGGGCTACTTCATCCTGCGCCTGACATAAGCTGTGTGTATCATATATGTCAGTTGTGTGGACTCTTGCTGTGTAAGTGTTTCCCTTCCTCATGCTCCAAACCAGAACACCTTCCATGTGTCTGTCCCTTTCAGTATATTCCAACACTGAATCATTTGCTCACCCAACCCACAATCACCATCACTCTTCGTTATTCCCGTCTTTCAGGCTAGGCATTGAAATGTAAAAGGAAACAATTAGGAACAACAGCACAATCTTATAAAACAAACTATCATCAACAGAGCACAAAATACTAACACCTTGACAAAATGTAACTTAACAGCGAGAATGATTAAAAGACTTGTTACAGTATATACTTGTTTATAATATCCATATAACAAGATGTTGTTGTCACGCCCGACCCCTGGAGGTCTGCCCTGACAGGATCGGTCTAGATGGGAGTGAAGGGAGTGACTGACCTCACACGCCCCGCAAGAGACCACACAAGAAAGATTACAATACAACACCCCATTTATTCACACCAACACACACATAGTCACAAATAAGCATTCCAACACACACAACATGCACAATCACAATCAAGCATTTCAACACACACGACATACACACAATTAAGCATTCCAACACACACAACATGCACAATCACAATCAAGCATTTCAACACACACGACATACACACAATTAAGCATTTCAACACAACCATAATCATAAATAAGCATTTCCAGCACACATTCCTTTCCGTGCTTCATGTGGTTCCCCCCACCCCTGTCTCTCCAAAGTTCACTGGGAGCACCATGTCGCACCAGGTGCCCCAAACCGGTCGGTTCTTGAACGGAGTGTCTTTCAATGCCGACACCATTGACACACACACACACACCCAAATTGCGCGACACAGAGCTAACCACACTGGTCACATGGGCTGTATGAAGTGCGAGGACGGTGGAGAACGCATCCCGTGGGATGAAGCGTTGTCGCTGAAGGTCCCGGACAGGGGTTAGGACCCTCCAGCAAAGTCCACGTGCTCCTCAACCAGTGCGCGGCCCCAACAGCGCAAGCTTCGGGTGAAGCCCCCGGGAGGAGAGGAAACGGAAGGAACTGGAAGGAAAGAAGAAAGTGTACTGGAACCCCGCAGTCAGTACGGTCTGACATATGCTGTTAAGTCCTAACAGCCACTCGCATGATGGGCGAGGGGAGGTTTGCTGAATACATTAATAGCACCAGCTCAACACAGACCCGAGCATAAAACAGTAAACAAACCAAATCAGGAATGTTCGCTGAAGGTCTTCTCACACGAAGCAGGCAAGAGATTACATTCACAGGCTAAACACATGAATAGCAAATCTTCATCCTTCCCTCACTCACGTTCAACATTTTCCTTTCTTAGGAACTGAACTAATACAGCAACCATTGCTTTATAACTGCCACCACATTTGCAAATAATAATTCAATGGCACAATTATCACCACATTTTATAGCAACATTTCAAACGACACAATTCTCCAACCACACATTCGAACGACCAATCATGCGTACGCACGCTCGCAAACATAAAACTCGTTCCCCTTGCACACACAAACAGACGGTGGCCGAAGAATAAGAAACCGGTGATTGTGACAGGGGCGGAAGAGCGAGACCAAGCAAGTTCCAACCCTAAATCACCAGGTTCTCTTCCATCCCCACCGACTACCGCATCACCAGATGCATAAAAAGGAGAAAGAATTTGATATAATTTAGAATGGCAAGGTTAAAGATTGAATTAACCAGAGAAAAGCGGTCTCAAACAATATTTCTTTTATAATTTTGAAAACAAAAGAAATTGCGCAAAAGAGAATTATTAGCCGGCTAACAACAACAACAAAAACCGAACCACGAAACTGATGCTTACCAGCTACCCGTGGGTGACCCAGAAGTGGCGGGTCAAGCGACTCTCTGCCCTCTGTCCAGTCGAGAGGACCAGCAGAGCAGATGCGGAAAAGAGATGACGTGATGTCCCTCCCCTACAGGCCGACTGTAGGAATGAAGGTACCGACCGTACCTTCGACGAAGTGGTGAAGAACCATAACCGGAGCAGGCGCTCCCAAGGACATCTTCCGCTCGAGTGAAGAGAAAACCTGCCTAAACGATGGCAGCCAACATGCCACGCTACGTCACAGTGAGAATACCTCAAGCCTAGAGGAATGATGCATTTTTTTGGGCCCCGGGTTTTTTCGCGGTGGGGCCGATTAAAAGCCAAAAAATTTAACCAAAGGGAAACCCGGAACCTGCGGTTTCACCGGGCCCCAAGTGGAAAAAGGGGGGGGGGAAAAAAACCCAACCTTGGTTGGGGTTTTGGTGCAAACCCACCACAATCCCACATCCCAGACGCCAACCCAAGGGGGGAAAATTTCCTAGGTAAATTTTTATGACCTTGGATAACCCAAAAGCGGGGGAACCCCCAGTCAAAAAGTGTTTTTTGGGCCAACCTGGTTTTTGCTTGGACCAACCCAAATCTAGTTCCCCCCTTGGGCCCAATTGGTTTTTTAAGGGTGGCCCCCCCTAGCTATTTCTTTTTTGGGCCCACCCGGTTTCCTTTTTGGCCCCAAAAGCCAAATTCCCCCCCCAAGGGGCCCAAAAACCTTGGGTTTTAATTGGCCCCAACCCACAAGGGTGTAAATTGGGTTGGCATTGGTCCCCAAACTTTTTTTTAATTTTTCCCCTCCCTTTGTTCAAACCGGCCGTTACTACCCAATTTCCAAAAGGGGGCCCACCTTTTTGGTTCCCCTTGGCATTGGAAACTTAAACGGGTTCTTTAAAAAACCCGTTTTGGTCGTTTGTGTTTTCTTTGGGGTTTTCCTTGACCCCAAAAAGTCCTAAAAAATTTTCCTTGAAAAATTTTTTCCCCACCCTTTCTGCCGGCTTCACAGCCCCAAACCTAAAATTTGTATTGTTGGGGGGCCAAAACCCCAAAAACCCGGTTTTGGGTTTGTTTTAAAACCCCCAAAACCCTTCCTTATTCCCCTAAAGCCACAAGGGAAAATTTTACTTTTTTTTTTTTTTTCTTTGATTTTTTTTTTTTTTTTTTTTTTTTTTTTTTTTTTTTTTTTTTTTTTAGGGTTTTTTTTTTTTTTTTTTTTGGTTTTTTTTTTTTTGTGGGTTTTTTTTTTTTTTTTTTTTTTTTTTTGTTTTTTTTTTTTTTTTTTGGGGGGGGGGGTTTTTTTTTTTTTTTTTTTTTTTTTTTTTTTTTTTTTTTTTTTTTTTTTTTTTGTTTTTTTTTTTTTTTTTTTTTTTTTTTTTTTTTTTTTGTTTTTTTTTTTTTTTTTTTTTTTTTTTTTTTTTTTTTAAAAATTTTTTTTTTTTTTTTTTAAAATTTTTTTTTTTTTTTGGGGGGGGGTTTTTTTTTTTGCTGGCCAAAAAAACCAAAGGGCCAAAAAAATTCCAATATTGATACAGACCTCCCCAACCCCTAAAAGACCATTGAGTAAAAATTGAAGCTCAGTGAGCAGAAATTGAAATTTTTGGAGGATAAGAGAAACCAATCCCACACTTACTTTTTTAAAAAACAAACATAAATGCGAAAAAATTGTTTGCAAAATTTTTTTGTGAACTTTATTTTTTCTTCAAAAACAAGTTTTTTCTTTTTAAGTGCCCACAGGAAATCTTTACAAAATTAAAAATGTAGAATACCCGGGGAAACGCACCAAAAACCAATCCCCTACCCCAAAAATTAAAAAAAACACGGGAAATTCTGTACACCCAACACTTCCTGCATCCCCAAACCGTCCCCTCCACCGGGGAAAATTTGTGAAGTCCACCCACAATAGTAAAACCAGTACACAATTTACAGTTTTGGGGCCCGAAGGTCGAATGCGGGGGAACTTTTCCCCCGACTATTTTTTTGGGAATTTTTTTGACCAAGTTTTTTTTTTTTTCGCATCTTGTCCAAAATTTTTCCGCTCCACTTTTTGGGACATTTCGTAGCTAAAATTTCAAGGGGAAACCCAAACTTCGCTGAATTTTTAAAGATAGTGAAACAAACTGCGCATGCCCGGGAAATGCTTTAAAAAGATTACTGGTTATATGCACGGCCCCAAAAGCGGTCTGTACAAAACCCCTTTTTTTTTTTGGGTGATTTTTAAATTTTTTTTAAACCCTTTTTAAAACAAACTTAAATAAATTTTAAAGCAAACCGCCCAGAAAACGTGGAAAAAAAGGGAGTTAAAAGGGAAAAAACCACAGCGCTTTTTCGACCTCTTAGGTCTTCGTCGGGTGAAAAACAAATAAACCCAAAAATTCCCCCCTTTAGCTTTGATCGTTTCCCAGATCGCTCGGGCCCGGGGGGTTTTCAGCGAAAGGGAAAGAATTTTCAATGCAAAATTTTTTGGCTACAGGGCGAAAATTTAAATAATTTGGGGCCCTAAAAAATTTAACTGAAAGCGAAAAGGTTGGCGGGTCTGTTAATAGATCAATCTTTTGGTAAACTGGCCTCAAAAAAAAAAAATCACAGACACCTTTTCCAAGTGGTTTATGAACTTTTAAAAAAATTTAGCATTTTTTTACCCATACAAACCATACCCAAACTTTTATTACCCCCCCCCCCCCTCCCCAAAACAAAACACACACACACTCCCCAAGGGTTATGTGTAAAACCGCCTCCCAAAAAACCCAAAATCTTGCAATGTGAAACTGGTAAATACACTAGAATCACACAATTTTTTGTGTTGGCCTCTGCCGAAATTTGTCCACAACCACCACCCACCTTTTTCTGTTTACTTCTCCACCGGCAAAACGGGCCCCCATGGGGCCCCAGTCAATCACTATTTTAATTTTTTCAATTTCCCTGCAGGGTCATCTCATCTCATCCCGGGCTCCGAACAGCACCGCAAAAAAAAAACCCAAAAATTTGGTGAGTGGTAATTTAAATTTTTAAAAAAAAAAAAAATGGCAACCATTCGATGCCCAAACAAGTCCATTCCGTTTTAAAAAAAATTTTTTCCCCCCCTAGTGACCTTGACCAAACATAAATTTCATAGAAAACGGGAGGCATAGCCATGTCCCAGGGGGGGCATACTCAAAAACCCAAATTTGGTGAAAATCCGCCCCATATAGTTTTTCCCCCAAAGAGAAATTCAACAAATGGACAAACGGAGAAAGGGACCATACGGGGTGCCTTCTGTCCCCTTTGATTTTTGACAAAAAGGAAAAATTTCAAATTAACATGAGATTTTTTCCTTTTTGTAAAGGGGCATATTTGGGGCCAAAAATTTTTTAAAAAAAACCATTCATTCGTCTCTAAATAAGCGCGCCCAATGCTCTATGCGGATGTCCCCCGAATGATTTTATATTCTTGTGTTTTTTAAAAAGTTTTAATATTGACAAAAACACATCGTGTCTTCCGCTTTTTTTCTCCCCAAAGACCCCATTACCCCCCCGAAAAACCCTTTAATTGTTTAAGCAGTGAAACCCTTACAGGTACAAAAAAATACAGTAAAAACTGAAGGTACTCTTTAAATTTTTTTTAGCAATTACAAGCAATTATTTTTTAATTTTTTTTAAACAGAAAACTAAAGTTTTTGAAGGGGAAAAAAAAAATTTGCAGACAAACTTTTTTTTATTGATCACACTCCTCAAGTTTTAAAAATAATAACATCAAAGAAAACCCAAAACCAAATTCAAATGTAAAGGTATAAATTCGGCCCAAACCCTTTTGAAAACCCGAGAGTTTGTAGGGGTTTTAACCCCCCTTTAAACACGGGAAAGGAATTTAGAAAGAAGGGGTTTGTTACCCCCAAGGACTTTTGCCAAAAAGCAAAAAGGAAAAGACCCCAATGCTTTTCGACCTCGGGTATTGTAAAGGCAAAAAAAAAAAAACCGGATCAATTTAACATTTTGGGCCCAGTAAAAACAAAGAAGAAAGTACAAAATTTTTTTGTCCGTGGGTGGGAAAGAATAGCGGGCCAGACGGAAATGCCCCCAAGGGGAAAAATGGGAGGGAAAAGGGGGGAGTGCGGGGGGGGAAAAAACTAAAAAAACCCAAAATTTTCAACAAAATAAAGAGCCCAGGGTTGACCTGCGCAGCTGACGAATTTGGGCCCTTGTTCTGCCCTGACTTTTTTGTCCTGTCGGGAGTGCCCAGCATAGACGCGCGAAATTCAGACTGTGCATGAAAGGTGATGCCTTTTAATTTTGTAAAAGGAACAGCCCTTAAAAAATAGAAAATAAAAATTCAGGAAACAAACTTTAAAAACAAAGTGAAAGGGGTTCTCGCCCTATAAATGAAAGTTTGGCGAAATGCACCCCAAAAAACAATTTCATAAAATGAATGAAAATTACCAAAAAAATTTTCCACCCTTTTTTTAAGGCACATTTGTAAATAAAACCCTTGGGGCACAGTTAACATCAAAACTTAATCTAAAGAAACCCTGTGTATATAAAGCACCCTTTCTTTCATTGTCACTGGAAAATTTCCTTTTTTGGGAAACATGTTTTTCTTCATGAGGTGGTGCAACCTGTATGTGTATGTTGTGGGGTTGTGTGGTGGCGGGGTGTGTGTGGGGGGGGGAGGGGGGGGAAGTAGGATAAAACTGAGACACTGTTTGAAACTGAATAAAATGGCCTTTTTTTGTTAGGAGGAAAAATAAAAACAGTAAATTTACAAGATCACCCAAAACCTTTGAAACCCAAATTTAACTTTTTTAAAAAAATTTCCCGGTTTTTCCCAATGTGGTGCCCTTTAATCTAATTTTTGCTGTTATAACTCCAAAACCTGTGCACTATGAAAACCAACCTTTTGGGGCCTCCCAAAATTATTTTGGGACAATTAAAAATTCTGTTTGTTTTTCAGTTAAAAAATTTTTTTTAATTTCCCTTAAAATTTTTAAAGTGAAAGGGCTAAAAAAGCCCGAAAACCAAATTGGAAATACGGGCTTTTTTTTCTATTTAAAATATTTGTGACTCCAGTTTTTCCTTCAGCTCAAACCCGACTTTTAAAGCTTCAGCGAATTGGAATTTTCCCTAACTTCAAAAACCAAAAATTAATACTTTTCCCAGGTAAATAACCCTTTTTCCACTGCAAAATCCCACTACACTATGGGGATGTAAAATTAAACAAAATGTTGAAATTAAAGGTAGAAGCAACAAAAACCAGCTGTCCGGAAAAGCCTTGTCACTGCAAGCTCGGTTCAAGCGCCCCGGGTTTTCCTCTCGGATGAAAAATGGAAGCTAAAGCCTTGTGGCACCCTCAGGTTTTCATAAAACCCCGCTTCTTTTCCTTTTCACCCCTTTCCTTTTCGTCGGTCGGGGGCCGCACTTCTTTTTTAAAAATCTTCAAGTTCTTTTTTCTCTTTCCCCCCCCCAAATTTTTTCTGGGGAGACCCTCAAAAATTTGGCCCCAAAATTGAGGCGGGGGAAATTGACCGTGAAAAAAAAACAACACAATCCCAAAATAAATTAAAGAGAAAGTGCAGGGGCAACAAAAATCTCCCCCCAATGTTTTAACAGGCAGGGGTAACAAAAAAAAAACCTCAAAAAAGGGAGTTTCCCAAAAGGGAGTTTATCCCTAAAATTTTCACTTTTTTTTTTTTTCCATAAAACCAAAAATCTGCACGGGTTTTCAAATGTTTTTTCCTCTAAAAAATGGAAACGAAAACCCTGAAGCAGTTTCCCCCCCGAGACTTTTTAATCAAAAGGCAAACTGTTTCCCAAAGGTTTTTACAAAATTATAAGAAGTAGGTTGTTTTTTTTTTTAGGGGGGGCCCAAATTGTCCCCCATTGACAATTTTGAAATTTTGGGACCATTGTTTTTTCCCCCTTTTTTAAAATTCGTGCCCTTTTAGACCTGTTTTTTGCTTTTGCTTCCACCAATTTAAACCCCCCAAAATAAAAAAAGCTTTTTTCTCAAAAACATTTTCAATTTTTTCCCTGAAAATTTTTCAAAAAAATCCTTTTCCTAACCTGATTTTAAAAAAGCTCACAGAAAAAAACCCAAACACAGGGAAGGGAATAAAAGAAATAAACAGAAGTAATTTTCGGGCAAACCCTACCCCAAAATCATAGGGCCTAAATTTTTACAAGGCACTTTTTTTAAATTTTTAAACAAGATTTTGAAATTCTAAACTAAATGCGAAAAGGACTTAAATATCTGCCTATTTTTGGGGAAGGGGAGGAGACCTAAAAAAAAAACAAGAAAGTAGATTTTTGCATCCCAAACCCGGGCCAATTGGGGGGGCAATTCTTCTCTCTTAGGAGACAGAGAAGGGGTGACTGGGGGAAAGGCCCACATTTTTTTGGGGGGGAAGGGTGGTGGTGGTCCTTTTAAAAAAAGAGGCCGCTTTGGGGTGTGGTGGTGGTGGTAGAGGGGGGGGGGAAAAAGGTCTCGGTGGGGGCTTCAAGGTTGTGAGGGGGAAAAACTGCTTTTTGTTGGTGCCTGGGTTTGGTGCGGGGGAAAAGGAAATTTTCTCCTGAAGATGGCTTCGGGGAAGGGGGAGAGAAGACCCTGTGGAAAATTCAATTTTGGTACAAAAAACATGATTTTTTAAAATTTAAACATCAAAAAAAACCCAACCCACAGTTGCTTTTTTTTCTTTTAAACTAAAAATTAAAAAAGAAAAATGCAAGTTTTTTTAAAATACTTCGGGAAATGGAAGGGGTTTAACCAACAATTTGGGCACTTTTTTTTTTTGAAAATTTCCCCAAACTATTCGACTGACAACTAAAAATTTAAATTTCAGTGGGGGATTTTTTAACACTCCATGACTACTGAACAAAAATTTTTAAATACTTTTTGAAGCTTTTTTTTATTCATTGAATTAAAACCAAAATTTTGGGTTTTAAAAAAAAAGTACAAAAATCTTTGTATGAAAGGCAATGGAAATTAATTAAAAACCCTATTAAACTCAATAAAAGAAGAAACCCAAATTTTTACGGAATTTCTTCAAAAAAAATTTATGCATAATTTGGCCATAAAATTAAAAGGGTAAGCGTCATTCAAAACACTTTAAAAGGGAAAAAAACAAACGGTAATTTCTTAAACCCAAAAAAATATGCTAACATGGCCATAAAATTTTATGGTAACCATGTACATAGATGCATATATACATAAAACAGGGGAAATTGTCTTTTCCCGCTTCTGAGAGGTCTGCTCAAGCCCTAAAGTGATCTTTGGTTTTCCACGTTTTTTTTCTCTAAAAATTTGGTCCCCACGCTCACCCTGCTCCAATTTCTGTCCCAAAAAATGAAAAATTTTAAAAAAATAATACAGAAAAAAAAATTTTTAAAATTAATTTTCAGTAAAATAAAATAAGAAACAAAAAGCAAAAAAAAAATAATAAAAAAAACCCCCTTACAACAGTAAAAATAAAATGTACTAATTACACAAATAATCTCAAACTTTTGATCAAGAAATGGAAAAAGGCGCGTTTTTCCCACACACACAAGCTGACCACCTTTAAATCTTTTTATGCTGTTTTATATTTGGGATTCTGCTAATTTACTTATCAGGGGTTTAGAAAACAACTTCAATTCAACAAAATTAGATGAAATTGCCAGGTAAAAATCAATTTAAATTCTAAGCAAAAATTTTCCCCCTTGCATACATTATTTTAAAGGGTTTTAAAAGTTTCAAAATGGAGTGACTGATGGCGAAAAACGAAAAAAAATTTTTTAGAAAAGGGTGTTAGAACCCCCCAAGGACATTGCCCCAAAGCACAGGAACAAAGACAAAATTTGCATTTTGCCCTTTCTTGGGGTTTTCCCTTCACAAAAAAAAAAGTCACTTTTAAACCCAAAAAAGGACAGTACAAACAAAGAAAAAAAGAGAGATTTAAATGTTACCCTGTTGCCCCAGGGTGTAGGAAAATGGTTTTCCCAAACCAGAAACGACAGAGGGGAATTTTGGGGGGAGGGGAAAAAGGGGGGGGGGGGGGGGGGGTGGGGAGGGAAGGGGGAGTGAACGATGGGGTTAAAGTACTATTCGGGGTGGTGTTTATTAAAAGTGACGTTTGTGGTGAAGGGATTTGGGTAAAAAATGCTAAGCGGGGGGGGGGGGGGGGGAGGGATTTTATATATAAAAAAATATATTTTAAAAAAAATATATATATAAAAAAAATAAATAATATATTTTAAAAGAGAGAGAAGAGAGAGAGAGAGGAGAGAGGAAAAAAGAGAGAGAGAGAGAGAGAGGAGAAAACCCAAATTTAAAAGGAGTGGGAAAAAAAAATACTTTCCCTTTTTAAAACTTGTTTTTACTAAAAGTTGCCTTTTCCCCCAAAGGGTTTTAGCACGATATTTTAAAATAACCCTTCTCCCCCCTCTCTCCCCTCTCCCAAATCTCTCCCTCAAAATATATAAATATATAAAAAAATTTTTAAAAAAAAAATTAATATTTTAATTTCACATATATAGAAGGTTATAATTTTTTAATAAAGATAGTGGAGTAATTATAATAAATAAGGGGGTGAATAAAATGAAAGTAAAATGTAAATTTAAAAAAAAAAATTTAAAATGAAAAAAATAGACAAATGAAATTTTTTGGGGGGGGGTTTTAAAGGGGGGGTAAATAGTTTAATTCCCGGGTATTTTTAAAAGGGTGTGGGTAATGTTTTAAAAAGGGAGGGAAGGGGATGGGAAAAATTTAAGGGTTTTATGGAAAAATTTGGGGGGGGGGGGGTGGGGAGAAAAAAAAGGAGGGGGGTTGGGAGGAAATGAAAAATTTTTTTTGGGGGGGGGGGGAGCAAGAGAAGGAGCTCAAAACCTCCAACCACTGAGGGGGGGGGGGTTGGGGGGGTGGGGACTGGGGGGTTCATACAAATAGTGTTTGTTGAAAAGTAAACAATTCCCCGTGGGATATTTCTTGTAACAGGTGAAATAATGTGTTTTGGGTTTAAAAAGCTGATTTGGTTTTAGAAATTAAAGCAAAGACAATGAAAAAAAGGGTATTATGTTTAAAACACACACACACACACACACACACACACCACACACACAACACAAAACACACCACCCATGTAAAACCGTAAATTCCCGGGGGGTTATGACATAAAAGAACTAACTGGGAACGTTTTTTACACACATATTCCCACATATTCACACAAAATTTAAAAAACCCACGCACGCACACACCAAAAAACAGCACACACACACACAAAACACCACACAACACACACACATAAAAATATAAATAACCCCACACACACACCATTTTAAAAAAAACATTTAAACCCGTCACTTATGGGGGATGTCATTGATATAAACAGAAATAAAGGGAAAGGGCTTTTTCCCCTGTTCCCTTAAGGGAGGAATCCGGGGGGGCTGGCAAAAACGCGTAAAGGTTTAAAGGGCCCCCCAGTGGGCGTAAAGTTTTTTCACTCACCAGTGGGGGTTGGGAGGCTAGGTTTTTTACTTTTTAAAGTTTTTTGGGGAAATTTTTCCCCGTCACTGGGGCTGCCTGGAAAAAATTTAAGACTCGCCATTTTGGAAAAAATTGGGGAATATTGATCCTTGCCCCCCCCCCCCCCCCCCCCCCCAAATTGTTTTTTTCTTTTTTTTTAAAAAGCCAAATGGGATTTTTATGCCCAAAAATATCATTCAAATTTTACTTATGGCAAAGACAACATCCTTTTTCACGGGTTTTTCCCCCCTTAAAAACAATGTCCAACTATCCATGGAAACCACTATTTTAATTTTTTTTTTTTCTTTTCTTTTTTTACCCCCACCCCCAACCGGGATTACTACATCAATGGCCACCACATTAATTTTACTTATGACAATGGGCACCACCCTGTGTCGTAAAAATCTTATCTCAGTGGGTCAACCCTCCATCGTCCCTTTAAACATTTCCTTTAATTTCCCCCCCTGGCATTTTCATACATGCCCAAAACAAATTTTCCTACTCCTTTTTAACCCAAAAAAAAACCCCATCCTACACCACTGTGGACCATACCTACACCCCTTTCCCCTGATCATCCCCCACCCATCTTTTAAAACCCTTCCCCCCCCCCCCCCACCCCCATTTTAACACCAAGCCACAACCTTAACGCACTTAAAAATAAATTTCAACAAATTTTCATCATCCTTCCCGTACTGTTTATTCTAAATGATTTCCCTATCATCACCCATCAGGGCAACTACCCCTACCCCCTCCACCCTCTTTCTCAAAACCGCAATATTAACTAATGCCACCTTTCCACTTACCACAATGACCAAAGCATCATCCCAACAGTACTATTGATCCACCCATGCCAATTTAAACAACACCCACGGTCCCTTTATATTTTCCCCCTTTTCCCCCCAATTTTGCACCATTGCACCCCAAACCCCTACATTTTGTCCATTATATAACAAAAAACATCATCCTCTGGTTTTACGAAATAAAATGTTTTCCCAAATTTTTTTAAATCAATTTAAAATACTCCCTCCAGTGAACACCTTTATACTGCACTATATATGGGAAATGAAGAAGCTGACCAATTGACAAAGGAAGGACAGCAACCCCAACGTAAAAGGGAGCCTCCTTGGAAAAAATCAAAAAAAAAAAATTTAAAAATTTTCCCAAAGGGGACAAAAAGGAAGATGACTTAGCACACCCAGACTTCCCAAAAAGGGGATGCAAAACTAACCGGGAAACCCAAAAATCAGACCAAGTGAACATTTTTTGAGACTGAGGATAGGGCTCTCCAGACTTTTTACCAAACACAGTCCACTATATTCCACACCTGTGGTTCTTCAAAAATTTTCAATGCAGTACAGCCCCAAGAACAGCGGGAAACCTTTCCCCGCTAAACTCAAAAACCAGACACCTAGCCTGCCAACTCACCAAGAGTGCAAAAAAACCTTACAGATCACTGGAGGGGCTTTTACCCCTACATAAACCCCTTCAATACCCCCAGGGTTCCTACCAAGAAAAAGGGAAAAAGAAGACCATCATTGTGAGACGAGAACCCGGTCAATCCAGACTGTGACATCACATTTCCCCCAAATAAAATTTCCCCACTGGGGGTCTTCAATTTATCCATGCGCCCCGTTAAAACGGGAAAATTTTTCCCCAAAAACACTAAAAGTAGAAACCTAGCCTGCCAACCCCACCGGTGAGTGGGAAAATTTTACTGACCAATGGGGGGCCTTTACCATACAGCACCTTTTCCAGCAACCCCCAGGAAATTTCCCGCCTAATGAACAGAGAAGAAGACCTTTTCCCATAGTACTGGTTGAACCCATGATCATCACCCATCAGTTACTGAATTTAAAGATTTTTTTTTTAAAAAAAGAGGGGGTGTGAATATGGGGGTGAAAAATTTTCCCCGTTTTGTCTCATTATGGGAAAACTCCCCCAGGAATACTGTTTACATTGCCCCCCCCCCCCCCTTTTTTTTTTTTTCTTCTTCTTTTTGTGTGTGGTGTGTGTGTTTGGTGTGTTGTTTGGGGGTGTGGGAGTGTGTGTGTGTGGGGTTTTTGGTGTGTAACACAAGAACCCCGGTTTTTTCATTGGGCAGTGCTTTCTTTTCTCAACCAACATCCCCATATTAATTTCCAACACACAATCCACCTTTTTCAAGACAACATCCCACCGTGTTGTTTTTCTTTTTTTAACAAAACTATTTGTATTTGTATAAACCCCCCCCAACCCTCACAAAACCCCCCCCCCTACCTCAAAAGTGGATGGAGAGAAATGGGGCCCTCCTTCCTTTGCCCCCCCCCCCCCCTCCCAAACCCTATACACACCATACCCCCCCCTGAAAAGGAACTTCTCAATGCAGCGTCTGGGCAAATCCAGGGGGGTGTGACAAAGGGTTTGGGGAAATAAAAGTGTTTTTAAAAGAGCACCTCATAAACAAACTGGAAGGGAAATGCATAATTTAAAATACACCGAGTGGAGGAAAACTTTTTAAAAAAAAAAACTCGGAAATCAAAATCCCGAAAAACAAAATGCTTTCTTGTCGGGGAAACTGAAACAAGTGCTTTTTTTTTTTTTTTTTTAGGGGGGGGGGGGGGGGTTTTTTTTTTTTTTTTGTTTTTTTTTTTTTTACTTACCCCCGAAAAAACCCTTTTCAAAAAACCTTTAAAGGTTTTTTTCCTTTAAAAAAAAATTATTAAAAATTTTTTTTTTTTAAAGCATTAACTTACCAGGGAAAGGGAGGCGAACATGAACCCCGGACTAAGATCCTCACAGAATCAGTCATTTTCCATTCCCCTTGGGCATGTCAGTTACCAAAGTGCATCTATTTATTTTCAATTATTTATTGCAAATTTTAAAACAAACCCATAAAAAAAGCATTAAATATGTTTATTTCACTTGTTTAAATAACTAAATTGAAATATCTGAAGCTTTTTTCCCCCTTTAGAAAGTTTTGAAAAATTTTTACAACAAAATTTTAATTATTTGCATTTTGTGAAATCATGGGCAGTTACCAAAAAGGCTGACCCAAGCTACACCTGGGTTTGAAAATTTTCCTTGTGTTTTTTGGGGAAAAAAAATTTTAAAAGAAGGGATAAAAAAGGGAGATGAGTAGAAAAGGAAGAAACGAATTTAAAAAAAAGAAACAAAAAAGGGTTTTGGGGAATAAAATAAAAAGATTTTGCTGGGTGATAAAAAGTGGTAGTATTTTTGCAAGGGTAGTTGTGAAAGGTGTGTGGGTAATTATAATAAGGGAAAGGGGAAAGGGGGTGGGGGAAAAATGGGGGATAAGGAAAAAATTGGGGGGGGCGGAAAAAAAAAAAGGGGGGGTAGGGGGGGTGGGGAGGGTAATAATAAAAAAAAAAATAACATTGGGGTGTGTGGAAAGGGGGGGGGGGAAAGAAGGGGGGGAAAGAAGGAGAGCTCAACTCTTTATCCAAATATGGGGTGGGGAAGGGGGGTGGGAGGTTTTGGAAAGGTCCCTTTAAATAGTGGGTTTCCCCTGTGCCCCCCCCCCTTTTTTTTTTTTTTCTTTGTGTGTGTGTGGGGGTGGTTTTGTGTGTGTGTGTGTGTGTGGGGTGTGTGGTGTGTGGTGTGTGTGTTTTTTTTGTGTGTGTGTGTGGTGTTAAACCCCATGGATAAAACCCCTTTTTTTTATTGGTCAGTCCCATCTTTTTTCCAACCAACATCACATAATTTAAAGCCCAAAACACTATTTCACCTGTTACAATGAACATCAACCCCAAACCCGTTTTTACCCTTTTTTAAAAAACACATTTGTAAATTTTATAACCTCCCAACCCCTCACACCCACCCCCCAACCCCCAAAGGTTTGGGTGGGGAAAAATGACTCTCTTTTTTCTTGCCCCCCCCCCCCCCCCCCCCCTCCTATCCCTATACACACACATTTCCCTCCCCAAAAGGGAAATTCCCCCAATGCAGCGTCTGGGGACAATCCAGGGGGTGTGACTATTTGGGAAGTAGAAAGTGTTGTAAAAGACACAACAAAGCTAAACTGGAAGGGAAATTTCATAATTCAAGTACACCCGGGGGAGGAAAAAAATTCTATAAAAAAAAACTCGGAAATTTTACATTTGAAGAAACAAAATGCTTTCTTTTCGGGGGCTGAAACAATGCTTGACATTTAGTCATAGCAAAGGGCATCAGCTAAAAAAGGGGGAAAGAATCTGAAAAAAGGTCTAAAGAATTAAAAAAGTGTTTATACTAAAATTACAAATTTGGGAAACCTTTTTAATGACAAACCTAAAAAATTACTTAAAAAAATTTTTTTTTGTTTTTTTTAAACATTAACTTTTCCCCGGCAAAGGGGGCCGAACATGAACCCGGACTAGGAAACCTCACAGAGAAATCATGTCATTAAACCCTTTACCTTTTCCCTGTCAGTTACCAGAATTGCATCATTTTAAGATCAATATTTTTTGTCTATTTAAGACAAAATAAAACTTTAAATATGTTCCCAAAAACAAAGTTGTTACCTAACTAAATTGAAATACCTGAAGCTTTCCCAAATTTAGAAATTTTGAAAGTTTGACAAATAAGGGTTAATTATTTGCATTTTGTGAGTCATGTCCCGTTACCAACAGGGTGCCCCCAAACTAGCAACCCGTTAGAAGAAAATTTTTTTTGTGTTCTTTTGGGGAAAAAAAAAATATATAAGAAAGGGGAAAAAAAGATAAGAGTAGAATGGAAAAAAAGTAATTTTTAAAAAAAAAAAAGAAACAAAAAAAGGGTTTTTTGAATAAAAAAATGATTTCGTGGGGGGATAAAAGAGGGGGAAATAATTTTTTGCGTGGGGAAAATTTTGAAGGGGTGGTTTGGGAATTTTTAATAACGGGGGAAAGGGGATGGAGGAAAAAAGGGTGTAAGATATAATTGGGGGGGGGGGGGGAGAGAAAAAAAAAGGGGGGAAGGGGGGGGTGGGGGGGGGTAAAAAATAAAAAAAACCCAATATTTTGTGGTGGGGGGGGGGGGGGAGGGAAAAGGGAAGGGGGGGAAGAGAAAAGGGGGCTCATATTTTCTTCATCCACAAAAGGGGGGGGGGTGGGGGGGGAGGTTGGTAAAGGTTTATATAAAAGTGTTGTTAAAAAAAGTAAACAATGATGTGGGGTTTATGTTTATTGTAACAGGTGAAAAAAGTGTTGGAAACAATATTTCTGATGGGTTTTTGAGAGAACCCTTTGCAGTGATCAAAGAAAAACAGGGTAAACAAAGTGGGGCACACAACACAACACACACACACACACAAACACACACACACACACACACCCCCCACCACCACCCCACAACACACACACAAAGGGGGGGGGGAACCACATGTAAACAAAAGTTCTGGGGATTTAAAGATTATAAGATCTAATGAAACAAAATGGGAAATTTTTTACACACAAATTTCCCCAAAACACACACACACACAACACACAATATAAAAATTTATATATAATATAAATATATATATATATAAATAAAATTATATATTTTATAAATATTATATAAATATATATATTATATATATTTGTCCCAAAAAAACGTGAAACCTCTCACAAAAGGGATTAAACGCTTGGGGGCCCAAAGGACATTGTACTGGGAAACAAATTTGGTAATTGACCAATTTAACCAGGTACGTTTTCCCACCGCACACGGCCCCAAGTGGGGCAGATGAAACAACACCAGGGGGAGAGAGAGAAGGCAAAAAGAGAGAAGGAGGGGGAGGAGTGAGCAGGGCCCAGAAAAGGGGCCCAGAGAAACGTGGTTTTGGGAGATAGAAGAGACCCCGGGAAAATTTTTAGGTTTAAAAACAAGCTGGAAGAGAAGGGAAAAAATTTGAAGCCCAGAGGGGGGTGAAGACAGACAAACTGAATTTGAACCCAGAGGTGGGTGAAGAAACGAAGAAGAAGAAGAGTTCGACGTCGAGATCCTAGAGACGGCCACGAAGACCCAGTCCTGAAGCCTGGAGCCAGTCAACCAAGGGCCATCACCATCAAGCAGTGCTGAAGAAGACGTGAAGAGACTTTTTTTCAAGAACTGTGGTGTGGTGTGAAAGCGTGGTTGTGTGTGTGAAAAAACCTGGCCAGGTAAGAAGTCATTTTATTATACCCGGGATTAGGATGTATTGATCTTTTATGTTGATTTAAGCTTGGATAGTGTGCATGTATTGATTTTTCTCTATGATTTTTGTTGCAAGACAAATCTTGCGTGCGTTCTCTGGTGTAAGTAGGCTTATAGAGGCCGATATTAGCACTGGTTTAAATGGGAAAATTATGAGTTTCATCTCCTTGAATGTTAAGTTTAGCCAATGCAGGCATTGTCTTCGAGTGGGGGGAATTTGTCAAGAGCGTGAAACCTCTCACAAAAGGCATTAGACGCTTGGAGACAAAGGGACATTGTACGTGGTATACAAATAGGTAATTGACCAATTAACCAGGGTACGTTACCCACCGCAACACGGCCGAAGTGGTCAGATGAGAACAACACCAGGGAGAGAGAGAGAAGGCAGAGAGAGGAGAGAGAGGAGAGGAGTGAGCAGGACAGAGAAAGGGTCGAGAGAAACGTGGTCTGGAGAATAGAAGAGACAGCTAAGTCTTAGGGTTGAAGACAAGCTGGAAGAGAAGAAACTAAGTTTGAAGCCCAGAGGTGGGTGAAGACAGACAAACTGAATTTGAACTCAGAGGTGGGTGAAGAAGACGAGAAGAAGAAGAGTTCGACGTCGAGATCCTAGAGACGGCCACGAAGACCCAGTCCTGAAGCCTGGAGCCAGTCAACCAAGGGCATCACCATCAAGCAGTGCTGAAGAAGACGCGAAGAGACTTTTTTTCAAGAACTGTGGTGTGGTGTGAAAGCGTGGTTTGTGTGTGTGAAAAACCTGGCCAGGTAAGAAGTCATTTTATTATAACCCGGGATTAGGATGTATTGATCTTTATGTTTTGATATTTCATTGTGTGTGTGATTTGATTGTACATGATTAATTATAAGTAGCATAGAAATTGTATTTCTTGTTCCCAGTCGTGTTAGAGAGAAACGAATGCGTGACATCCCATTCCCAGAGAGAGGTGAATGTTTGGTGTGCGCATGAGTGTGCATATGCGTGTATGAGTGCAAAGATAACCTTGGTGTGTTAACCCTGACTGATAATACATCAACTTAGTGCACTAAGCAATACCATCACGATTTCCCCCGTCCTGGACATATATATATATGCATACACTCATTCACAAAAAAGGGTAAAAATCATCATCAATCAGTCACTGATGGTGATGATCATGTGAGATCAACGGTAGTGTAGAAAGAGATTCTTCTCGGTTCCCTTAGGCAGGAATCCTGGAGGTACTGGCAAAGGCTTGTGTATGGTGATGGCCCTCCATGGTCAATATAGCTTTGCACTCATTCGGGTGTTGGCAGGCCAGGTTTCTACTGGCTGTTTTATTTAAGTCTAGTATTAATGGCGCTGAGGAAATATCAATATTTTCTGCACAATTCTTAGCTGCTGACAATGCTTGGGTTATTGAACAGCAGAGCTGTCCACTCAGACAGTTCCAACAACACCAAAAGTAGAAACCTGGCCTGCCAACACCCTGATGAGTGCAAAACTTTACTGACCACTGGAGGGCCTTCACCATACTGAAGCCTTTGCCAGTACCTCCAGATTCCGCCTAAGCCTAATGGGAACGAGAAGAATCTTTTCTACACTGTTGTTGCACTTGTTTCCCCCACTACTAATTGTTCAGGAATATTTAAAGAGACTTACTTGAGCTTTTTTTT
>CM031622.1:37149542-37165010 GCA_018398815.1 Conus ventricosus | reverse complement strand
TTCCATTGTGAGGAAAGCAGTTATGACAAGGCAGAATGCTGGTGCTGTGGTGGTTTGTTCCGTGTGGATTCAGTCGTAGTCTCTAAGGAGAATCAACTGCTCTCTCTCTCTCTCTCTCTCTCTCTCTCATCTCTCTCTCTCTCTCTCTTTTCTCTCTCTCTCTGTCTTTTCTCTTACTCTCTCTCTCTCTCTCCCCTCTCTCTCTCTCTCTCTCTCTCCCCCTCGCTTTCCAGAAAGACGTGTCATAACTGTTCATCAGGAGACAAAACGGAGCTCGTTAACAAAAGTGTACCTCAACATGGCTGACGATGGCAATTCAAAGTTTGATATCTTTACCATTGTCCATAGCAGCCTCAGCATGGTAGTGTATTTCACCAGCAGATTCAGAAAAGTCATGTTGTCGGACAGAGATGCCATGGTACGTCTGCAGACATCCAACTGTTCTCACTGTTGCGCTCAAGTAAGAAAGATTTTCTCGGGTGATTTGCCTCTTCTGTGTACATGGAAATGATTTCATGCTGCATTTCTCATTCTAAAACATATTGGAGCCCTTTGCCAGGGGTTGACCTTTATATGGATGCAGTTGACGCGTCAGATTTGCATCTGGATAAAACTATTGGCCTCCTCTAATCCAGAAATTGTCGAGAGTTTAAAAGGAGAAAGGGACTGGGATGGAAAATGTGGCGAGTCTGCCGCTCAATCTGTTGAAGATAGGTCCTGTAATCTTCTGTCTCCATCCTGCCCACACGTATATTGATTTCAGTATTGTCGTCACACTATTAGATTGAATCCTGCAAGTTATTCAGTATATCCTAGAAATCCTGCTTCGGGTGCTGAATTTTAACGGAATGAAGAAACAAATATGCAGGAAGAATATGTGAGAAGGAGGCAAAGAAGGCTTTCAATATGTAAGGCAGAAGCAGGAAGCCTGACATATTTGTTTATTGCAACTCCTCCTCCTTTTCTTCTACTTTTGCTTCTTCTTCTTTTTTCCCTTCACTTTTCTTCTTCTTCTTCTTCTTCTCCTCCTCCTCCTCTTCCACCTCCCTCATCCCCTCTTCCTCCCATTTCTCCTTCCTCTTCTGTTCCTCCTCCTCCTCCTCCTTCTTCTTCTCTTCTTCTCTTCTTCTCTCTCTCTCTCTCTCTCTCTCTCCCCTCTCTCTCTCTCTCTCTCTCTCTCTCCCCTCTCTCTCTCTCTCTCTCTCGTCATCTTTACATGCCAACTGTACGTATTCTAGTTGCTCAAATACATACTTCAGAAGGGTGTACACAAAAATTACATCTTGACAGTTACAACACAGTTTTTGCCAACAAACAATGTTATCCACCTAACGACATTCAGTGCTCCTTACGATCCAGATTGATCATCTCTTCTAGAACAAATTGAAAGAAATGGCTTAGCTATTTCCTATGTCAGAACCTGTCACTAAAGAAATTCCTGTTCTGACTGCGTTCTGTTTTTCAACAGAATGTAAACAAGATACTGACGTTTTTCTTTTGAGGTTGCGCCATCTTGTTATAAACAACTGTCACACTGTCACTTTTGCACACACGCATTCATGACAGCATTTACTCCATACGCACACGCAATCTTCCAATCACAAAAGGCGCACTACCGAATGTTTTTTTCTTCTCCCCCTCTCCTTCGGGGAAAAACACTTTACTAAATCACATCAAACAATTTATAAACAGATTTTATACATGCATCCTTGTAACCAATTTTCCCATTTACATCAATACAAGTTTCTGTAAAGTCATGGCCTTCACATAACAATGGCCCAAGATCCAGACCAGGAGAATAAGTAATTATTTCAATCATTGATGCTATGCCTGCATCAGATATAAGACTCGCTCCATACTGTCATGATTCCCCGTCTCTCTCAGACATCGTATCGCCCCCTTGACTTCTCCTGTCACTGGAGAGATGATGAGTTCCAACTCCTCTCCCTGGAGTCTTTAATTGCTGGGGCTGAACTACCGGTGTGTTCCCCACACCATGGCCATCTTTAACCACCTCACGGGGTGAAAAGTGAAGGGTGAAGGGCGAAGGGCTGAAACACGAATAAGGTTCGTGTAAGTAACCTGCTTCCCAATTAATTATGAATTCTTTCTTTCTCTTTTCTTTAGGTTTTCCCCTGTAGCTTCCCCAACTATCTATGGCTCACCTGGTAATCACTGGTCAGCAGTGAGGACCAGCGTCCTGACAGGTTCGAGTCTCTAGGCCATCTGCTGGGCTAAAACTGATTCTTTCCTCCCTCCTCCTAGTGAGTGCATACTCAGTGTTCAAAACACATGACCAGCACCTTCCCACCCTTATTAAACTATCTCTCAGTGGTCACTTTCACCCAATGACCACCCTTCTTTCCTTAATGAGTCATTCTCACAATTATTTGGGGATCCCGCTACACTAGTCAAGCCACATAAATATTCTTCCTTTTTAGTTGTGGCATGGGGAAATGATTCATATCACTAACTAAAATGTGATGGAGCGTCACATGTCTTGATGTGAGGCTCCGTCACATGACACCCCCCATCCTGGGGTTTGAAAAATTTTCTCCAGAAATTTTTTTTAAAGGATATACAACTTCACTTAAAACCCATCTCCAGCCATGAATCTCAAAATGTGTATCCATCACACATGATTCACCAAATTAACAATCAACGTATAGAATCAATCATCATTATCCACCATAAATAGCATATTCAAACTTTCAGTCTTTCTAAAAAAAAATCATAATTGATCAACACATCTCACAAAATACATTTCACAAATTACATGGCCCAAAACAATTAGGGATATTAACAATTCAAATTACAAATTGTGTTTATATATTAAGATGTGAAGCACATTTTTTCCCTTGATCTTTGTCTCACATCATATGTTTCAAAACCCTCATGAAAATGTGAATATTTCTAAGTATAAATGTTTCTCAATAGAAATGTAAACAAAATAAACATAGTTTTAAACATAGTTTTTCCCCCCACATGTAATGTTATAGTCCATTGAAAAGTGAAACATATTTTCCATTGTTGACAATTAACTAATGAAAACAATAGGTTTGTCTCACTGCACAATCAAACATGTATATATACATTTCTAAATAGTTATTTGCCCATGACACATACATATATATTCACCTTCACAAGCAAGTTAACATAAATAGTACATTATTTTTTCATTGTTTACCAAAGAATAAAGCAAAGAATAAATATGTATTACATCAACATCAAGTAGTTGTTTGCTTGTAAAACATATAGTCACTTCAACAAGCAAATTAAGCATAAATACCACTTGATTTAAATTCGTCAGTAGCATACAATGCACTGTCAAATGTGAGCACACCGTAATCATTAAGAAAGACAAAAAACGGGAATAGTCTTTCCCTTGAAGACAGTTACATTTGTCCATGAATATTCATACACGTGACAATAAATCTGCCATGACATTTTGTGTTCCAGGCACTGGTTCAATAGTAAACTGGAATTCCTGCAATGCCAAAGACCACCTTAATAATCTGCTGTTCTTAGTTTTTGACGATTGCAAGAACGTCAATGGCCTATGGTCAGTCTGTAACCGAAACTTTCTTCCAGTCAAGAATCTGGCGAACTTCTCACATGCCCATACAATAGCCAAGCACTCTCTCTCTCAATAGTGGAGTATTTTTCCTGTGTCTTTGAGAACTTTTTACTGGCGTATTGCACGGGATGTAACAAAGCACGTTTTCCTGCAACAGTACCGCTCCCATTCCTTTGGAACTGGCATCGGTTCTCAAAATAAAGTCTTCTGAGAGGGAGGGTAACAAAAGAAAGGAAAATTTGAGTTGAGGGTGTTCTGAACACACTCGAAAGCCTCTGGCACTCATCAGACCACACAATACTTTTGTTCTTCGTCCCTTTCGTCAGTTCAGTCAAAGGGGCCGTCAGGGACGCAAAGTGGGGTACATATCGTCTATAGTAAGACAACAATCCGATGAGTGACCTGATCTGTTTCTTTGTAGTGGGTTTAAGAAAAGATAAAATCCTTTCCACTTTCTTTCCTTCTGGCATCATTTTTCCCACTGAAATAATGTGACCCAAAAACTCGAGAGTTTGAAAACCGGCACGAATTTTGGATGGTCTCGCAGTCAGACCAAAACTTCTGAGTCTGGAAAAAACAGCTCGTAAGTTTAAAAGGAGGTCACTCCATGACTTTGCAGCCAACAAAATGTCGTCAAAAAAACTGACTGCACCACATTCATGGAGTTTCAGGGCTCGCATCATTCTAGCAAAGAAGCGGGGGCATTGTGCAAACCGAATGGCATTTCGTCCACTGGAAAAGACCAAAAGGTGTTTGAAATGCTGTCTTTTCCTTGTCAGCTTCAGCCATTGGAATCTGCCAGTATCCTTTAGTCAAGTCTACTTTCACAAAATAATTTCCTTCTGAGAGCTGACACACAAGTTCTTCAATGTTTGGGATAGGCTCGCATCGAACACAGTGATCTTATTTAATTTCCTGTAATCGATGCAGAACCGCACCGAGCCATCAGGTTTGTCCACCAATACAACTGGGTGAGCTGTACGGAGATGTAGAAGGTTCTATGACCTTTAAATCCAGCATTACTTTGATTTCTCTCTCGACAACCTCTTTTTTTTGCAAACGGGAGGGGTATGGTCTGGTTCGCACTGGTATTTCAGTAGATAACTGAATTTACTATGGGTTCAATACCAGTCACTGTACCTGGGTATCTGACAACAATCCTGAAAGTCTTTCAAAATTTCTTTGATCTGTTCTGTGTGACGTGCAGACAAATCATTCGACAGAACCACATCATCATAGGTTTCACCTTTGATAGACAGAGTGGGAAAGGGGGTACAACATCATCTGCACTGGTAGATGTTAACAACACTCCTATATTTGCTGATTTCACAACCTTTGATCTGTCCCATGTACGTTAAATTGGGTACAAAATCATCACTGATAATATCTGTCATGTTGAACATCAGTTTCTGAAAATAGGACATATCCATTCAACTGACTGGTTGATGGCAACATTTGTACGTTCAACATACTTCTTCAACATGTTCACATGGAATACCTTCTCAGTGTTTGCCATTTTGATCTTATAATTAACTGCAGAAAGTTTTTCGACCACCTGAAAAGGACCCTTCCACATAACACGAAGCTTGTTATTTTTCATGAGTGAGTAGTACAAGGACTTTATCCCCTACACTGAAGGAACGTCCCTTCGCTTTTCTGCCTGCAAAGACCTTGTACACATCTGTTTTTCTATCAGCTGACTGTTGAGCAAGCTCACATGCATCCTTCAAACGATTATGCAGTTCATAAACGTATTGGTAGACAGTTTTACTGTCAGGTATGTCCGTCTTTTTCGTCCATTGTGTCATCAGTAGATCCAAAGGACCCCTTGGTGAGTGTCCGAAAAGAAGCTCGAATGGTGAGAATCCCAGCGTTTCGTTCGGCATTTCCCTGTATGCGAAAAGCAAAGCCGGTTATGAAACGATCCCATTCATGGGGTTCCTGCCTTGTAACCTTTCTCAACATGGACTTTAACGTTCCATGAAACGTTCAACCATGCCGTTCGATTGGGATGATATGGCGTGGTTGAAATGGAAGAGATTGACAACAGTCTGTAAATTTCTCTCATGAGATCGGAAATGAATTGCGTTCTACAATCCGAGAGAATTCGTCTGGAAGACCCACTCTGGAAAAAATCGCAAGTAAGGCTTCAGCGACAGACACTGTAATCGAATTTTCTTCAGTGGAATCACTTCTGGTTACCTTGTCGCTGTATCCACCAAAGTTAAGATGTAGCGATATCCGGAAGAAGACAGTGGTAAAAGGCCCAACAAGATCAATAGCCACCTTCCGAAATGGAACGGAAATGAGAGGCATTTGTGCAAAGGTGCACATGGGACGCGACCTTTCTGAGATGTCTTTTGGCAGATGTCACATGAGCGGCAGTATTCTGTAACTTCCTTTGTGACACATGGCCAATAAAAAGAATCAAGAACTCTCTTTAATGTTCTTTTGATTCCACAGTGACCAGCGAACAATGCATCATGAGCCGTGTGTAGTACTGTCTCTCTAAGTGGCTTTTGGAACGACAACTTGTTTGTTGTCCTGTCCAGGTACACACCTGTAGAAAATGTCAGAGTCCAGTATGTACGTTGGTTTGTCCGTTGGTATGTCAGTGACAGTCAGTTTAGCAGCAGAAAGTATTGTCGCAGCGTCTCGTCTTTTCCCTGCATTTCTTTTAGATCATCTGGGGTAATCTGGAGTTCATCCAGTTTTGAGACTTTAGCGGCTTTGTAGCTTTTCCCTGCTCTATGATGTCTGATCTGGTACTCACAAGACGAGGAACGAACGATCCCCAGCACCACCATGTACTGTAGCGACACCTGGCAAATTGCCCAAGATCAAGTCGCAGACTGGGTTATCGATAACACAGGCGATAAGAAATCCGGGGTAGTACGGTGTGTCGACCGAAATTTTCGCCAGCGGAAACGTTTCAATCTTGCCTCCAAACGACCTACACTTTGGGACAGTGTTAAGATACTGGTTTTGAAGCACGGAGATTTTCTTACACCAGCAGTGGTGCACCCAGTGTCTCGCAAAACCGAAGCCTGCAATCCGTTGATGGCTCCGTTTTCTAACACCAGTCCATCAACCGATTGATGTGGTGCCAAAACAAGGCCTTCTTCACAATCAGTGGAGACTAATGCGGATTTTGAATCATTGGGTTTGAAAGGGCAATTCTTTTTCAAATGGAACTTGCCATCACAAAAGAAACATCGCATTGTCTGATCGGCAGCTGACTGATTTTGTGAACTTCTGTTCTGTTCACGAACTGGCCCAAAAGGTCTACGCGGTGGTCGTTGTCCACGACCTCGGAACGTTTTGCTGAGGAGCAACGGGTTTTTCCGGCGGTGAGTACTGGTACTGACGAAAGTCACTCGAACCGCGAAAGATCCCTGTCCGTTCCTAGGATAGGTATATCCTGAGGACCCAGAAATGACCCATGATTTCCTTTCCTGTAACTTCCCTGTCCCGAAAGGGATAGTAAAATGACGCATGAGACGCAAAAATGGAAAATTCTCCTTTCCTAGCCACGCCCTTATCTGGGTGAGCGATACAATACTGATCAGCCATCTGACACATTTCCTCAACGCTTTCAAATTGACTTTCTTTAAGGAAAGTGGCCAGATCTTTTCTCACGCTCTGGAAAAGTTGTTCTCTAAGAAGGAGATCTCGCAGTGATTGAAAAGTTTTGTTCATTTTTGATAAATCGACCATCGATCTAAACAATGACTCATACGAATTAGAAACGACGGAAACGATTCTCCTTTGTCAGGCCGCACAGAACGGAAACGTTCGCGAAAACGGTCGGCAGAACATTGAAATTTCTTGAGGAGTTCTTCTTTCAAACTGATCCCAAGTTAAATTTTGTTTCGCCGCGAGTGTGTGGTACAGTGCCAAAGCGCTACCCTTAAACAACGACGCAATATACAATGTCCACTTTTCCTTTGGCCAACCACAAGACGTTGCATGACTTTCAAATCGTAAAAGAAAACTATCAATGTCATCCGTTTTTTCCTCGAAAGGCGGTAACTTGGAATATATGCTGATTTTGACTGAGGCGCGCTTGCGGAAACTGACTGGTGGAACTGGTGGAGGTTCTCTCGATGCCTGTAATCTTCTAATCTCAGCATCGGTCTCCAATTCTAACTGTTTCAACTTAAATTGACGTTCTTTATCTTCAGCTTCCCACTGTAGTCTTTTTTCTTCAACTTCAGCTTCCCTCTGTAGTCTTTTATCTTCAAACTCTAGTTTCCTTTGGTTTTCTTCACTTTCTAGTTTCCTTTGATTTTCTTCTCTCTCTCTTAGCCTGTCTGCCATATCTATGCATTGTTGCACATAGTTGGTAAGTTTTTCTCCATCAAAACCCAAGCGTTCCGCTTGTTGAACATATTTATCAAAATCATCCATAATGAACCGTCAACAGATATAAACACAAAACAATTTCTAAGTATGAATAAAAAAGGCGATATAAAGATGGCGTTTTATGTTTCACAAAAACGTAATTATAGTATATATAAATAAAGAATTCAATTCCGGTGTAAACAGAAAACAGCTTACTAAAACAAGGCAGATATGAAACACAAGGAATGTATTTTTCCAGAAGAATTTGGTTTTCGAAAAAAGGTATCAATTTGTAATTTTAAAAAAAAATGACGTTCAATGCTAATCTGTTTTTTCCTAAGAAAGGAAAAAAACAAATAAAGTTTTCTGAAAATAAATTCTTTATAAAGTTTTAGTTCTTAAATGTTCTTGTTGTCAGTCTTTCTTACTTAATTTCAAATGAATTTACAAAACAGATGTATCGCCTTATACAAAAAAATGAATATAAATTTACAAAACAAATGGAACACAAACAATTAAAAAGAGGGGAAGAAACACCAAACTAGCGGAAATCTACGTAAAAGATGAAAATGTTGAAAAAAAACTAGATAGGAGCTTATTGTAAAGAAGTGTAGAGATTTTGAAAAAAGGGGGTGAAAAGAAATGAAAGGATACACAGGATCAGAAACAGTGAGAAGAAATCAAGAACAGCAAAAGAAGCCCTCAGATAGCACCCTACTGGGTCACTGTCTCCCGTGAAACTGGAGACGGGGAAAACAAATCACGCACAATATACACAACACTACAGTGATAATACAAAATGATTAACAATCATCAATAAATGCACATTCACCCAAACGCAAATCTCACAACACCAAAAAAAAAACCAATAGAGAATTTATTAGGAGGAGTATTCCCCGCACTTGTCAACCTCTGTCCTGTTGAAGGAGACAAGGTCGGTTCAAACTCTGGGAAAAGGGGACTATTTGAAATGAAACGATAGGACAGAGAAAGAAAAAAAACAAAATATACCTAATAAGGGCGATCACGGCTGCTCCCACTCTTGAACTAACCGCTCAATGTAGCGAGAAGCGGTGGGGCTCACCGATCGGGAGAAAAAAAAAATAGGAACCCAACAAACAAACAAAAACACTAGCAAAACTCAGAGTCAGAAATAAGAGAGAAGTCCCCCACTCGCACTGAAAATAAATTCACTCACACACATAAACAGAAAAGAAAACAAATGCAAATACACTATAAATAATCAAATTTTCTTTTTTCCCTTCCCTGAAATCCTTGAGGGTACAAATCAAAATCTTTTCTTTTTAATGAAAATATATCTTCTTTTTTTTCCAAACCCCAAGGGCACAAACAAAAATCTTTCCCTTGATGGTACAAATAAAAATCTTTCCTATTTTTTTTCCAGGGGGAACAAAACAATGGCAGCTACGTCGGGTCACCACTGTCACACTGTCACTTTTGCACACACCGCATTCATGACAGCATTTACTCCATACGCACACGCAATCTTTCCAATCAACCAAAAGGCGCATTACCGAATGTTTTTTTCTTTCCCCCTCTCATTCGGGAAAAACACTTTACTAAATCACATCAACAATTTAAAACAAATTTTATACATGCACCTTGTAACCAATTTTCCCATTTACATCAATACAAGTTTCTGTAAAGTCATGGCCTTCACATAACAATGGGCCCCAAATCCAGACCAGGAGAATAAGTAATTATTTCAATCATTGATGCTATGCCTGCATCAGATATAAGACTCGCTCCATACTGTCATGATTCCCCGTCTCTCTCCGACATCGAATCGCCCCCTTGAATTCTCCCGTCACTGGAGATATGAGTTCCAACTCCTCTCCCTTGACTTCTCCTGTCACTGGAGAGATGATGAGTTCCAACTCCTCTCCCTGGAGTCTTTAAATTGCTGGGGCTGAACTACCGTGTGTTCCCCACACCATGGCCATCTTTAACCACCTCACGGGGTGAAAAGTGAAGGGTGAAGGGCGAAGGGCTGAAACACGAATATGGTTCGTGTAAGTAACCTGCTTCCCAATTAATTATGAATTCTTTCTTTCTTTTCTTTAGGTTTCCCCTGTAGCTTTCCCCAACTAATCTATGGCTCACCTGGTAATCACCGGTCAGCAGTGAGGACTAGCGTCCTGACAGGTTCGAGTCTCTAGGCCATCTGCTGGGCTAAAACTGATTCTTTCCTCCCTCCTCCTAGTGAGTGCATACTCAGTGTCAAAACACATGACCAGCACCTTCCCAACCCTTATTAAACTATCTCTCAGTGGTCACTTTCACCAATGACCACCCTTCTTTTCTTTAATGAGTCATTCTCACAATTATTTGGGGACGCCCGCTACACTAGTCAAGCCACATAAATATTCTTCCTTTTTAGTTGTGGCATGGGGAAATGATTCATATCACTAAACTACATGTGATGGAGCGTCACATTCCTTGATGTGAGGCTACGTCACATGACAACGACATTAAAACAAATGATGTACTACTAAACATGTTTTAAGTATTCCCGCTGTTCAGTTGTATACTTCAAGGTGTTAGCATTTTGTGCTTTTTTTTTAGTTTGTTCCATAAATTTGTAATTCTGTCGTCAAACAAAATACTTATGACAAAAATGATTTAATTCCAATACCTGACAGATGGGGATAAAGAATGGTGGTGTGGTGGTCATTAGATTTTTCAAGGGATCACCATTTTGTACTCTTTTGATTTGTCTGTTCCATGAGTTTGCAGTTCTTTTCCTCAATGAACATTTTTCATAAAATAAGATTTAATTCTAATTCCTAACCCAGACGGAAACGGAGGGGTGAAGGTGGTATAACGGAGGGGTGAAGGTTGTAGTGGTTGTTGGTGGGGTCAGCAAATGATTCAATGACAGACTAAAACTGAAAGAGAGGGAGACATGGAAGGTCAGTTGGTTTTGGAGGAGGTGGGAGGAAATATTTAAAACAACCAGAGTCCACACCACTGACTAATATATTTGTAATACACACAGCTAACGTCAGGCTCGGGATGAGCAAGCCCTTGCTTCTATCCTGGCTCAGGTGTATTGTTAATGACGTCTGAAGTGACCAAAAGGTTTCATTGGGGATAAGACATACTAATCAGTTTCACTTGCACCAGCTGCCATGGCAAAGTGGTTAAGCATCGTAGACTCCTGCCTAGGAGGTCGTGGGCTGGATTCCTATCAGTCATTATTTGTAGGATGTTTCTGCCCCCGACCACCTCGTATCTAGAGTTGAGTTAGCTACCGGCTCAGTTGGGAAGACTGGGACCACACAGTTGAGTTTTCATCCACTTATTGGATGCATTGTAAGTTTCTGGACCAACACTACAGGCGTCTGTATCTGTCAGGCGTGGTTGACGCTGGGACATATGAAAGTAAGCATAGAGCACAGGCCCCTCCCGGCAGTCTCAGACCAGAATGGAAATTGTAGCATTATCTTCATCGTCCTCATCCTCATCGATTAGGAAAAAAAATATATTAAATTCTGTGGTCCTCCATGGCCTGCTCTCATGGTGACTTCAGTTTCGATGTCCTCTCCGCGTCTGTGGTCTTGGTTTGATTCTGTCGGGATCACCGGTATTGGCAAAGTCAAGGGGCTGTCGTTGGACGGACGAGGGTGGCGCCTACCACAGAAAGAGCTCGCTCACCCACGCCGGATCCACGACAAAGCAATTACTGTGGTCAGTAGGGGTCGCGTACGTTGATTAAACAGGCACTACAATACCACATCGAAGTGACTCAGCAGCACTGCAGTGTCTTCTCTGGTGCGTATCCTCTGTACGACTTGACAGTGACTGCTCCCTGTGATTGCCAGTGCCAGGGCTGCATCAGGACGGGCTTTCTGTATTTGCAGCCGAGGGAAAGGGGGATTCGGAACGAGCAGTGAGGGTGCAATGCCATTGAGGTGGAATAGAAGATGGGACAGCAAGAAACAAAAATACTTTCATTTGCAGATTGGTCACACTTGAGAAGTTTGAGTTTAACCTTAGGTCTGTACGATGTATTAGTGGAAGAAGCTCATGTTTCCTCCTTTAATCCAATTTTTGAGGAAAAACAATCAAAATTCTTTTTTTCTTTTCTTTTTTATGAAAATATTCTTCTTTTTCCAACCAGGGCACAACAAAAATCTTTCCCTTGAGGTACAAATAAAAATTTTTCCTATTTTTTTTCCCAGGGGAACAAAACAATGGCAGCTACGTCGCGGGTCACCACTGTCACACTGTCACTTTTGCACACACGCATTCATGACAGCATTTACTCCATACGCACACGCAATCTTTCCAATCAACCAAAAGGGCGCATTACCGAATGTTTTTTTTCTTCTCCCCCTCTCATTCGGGGAAAAACACTTTACTAAATCACATCAAACAATTTATAAACAAATTTTATACATGCATCCTTGTAACCAATTTTCCCATTACATCAATACAAGTTTCTGTAAAGTCATGGCCTTCACATAACAATGGCCCCAAGATCCAGACCAGGAGAATAGTAATTATTTCAATCATTGATGCTATGCCTGCATCAGATATAAGACTCGCTCCATACTGTCATGATTCCCCGTCTCTCTCCGACATCGTATCGCCCCCTTGAATTCTCCCGTCACTGGAGATATGATTCCAACTCCTCTCCCTTGACTTCTCCTGTCACTGAGAGATGATGAGTTCCACTCCTTCCCTGGAGTCTTTAATTGCTGGGCTGAACTACACGGTGGTGTTCCCCACACCATGGCCATCTTTAACCACCTCAACGGGTGAAAAGTGAAGGGTGAAGGGCGAAGGCTGAAACACGAATATGGTTCGTGTATGTAACCTGCTTCCCAATTTAATTATGAATCTTTCTTTCTCTTTTCTTTAGGTTTTCCCCTGTAGCTTTCCCCAACTATCTATGGCTCACCTGGTAATCACCGGTCAGCAGTGAGGACTAGCGTCCTGACAGGTTCGAGTCTCTAGGCCATCTGCTGGGCTAAAACTGATTCTTTCCTCCCTCCTCCTAGTGAGTGCATACTCAGTGTTCAAAACACATGACCAGCACCTTCCCACCCTTATTAAACTATCTCTCAGTGGTCACTTTCACCCAATGACCACCCTTCTTTCTTAATGAGTCATTCTCACAATTATTTGGGGACGCCCGCTACACTAGTCAAGCCACATAAATATTCTTCCTTTTTAGTTGTGGCATGGGGAAATGATTCATATCACTAACTACATGTGATGGAGCGTCACATTCCTTGATGTGAGGCTACGTCACATGACAACGACATTAAAACAAATGATGTACTACTAAACATGTTTTAAGTATTCCCGCTGTTCATTGTATACTTCAGGTGTTAGCATTTTGTGCTTTTTTATTTTAGTTTGTTCCATAAATTTGTAATTCTGTTCGTCCAAACAAAATACTTATGACAAAAATGATTAATTTCCATACCTGACAGATGGGGATAAAGAATGGTGGTGGTGGTGTCAGTTAGATTTTCAAGGTATCACCATTTTGTACTCTTTGATTTGTCTGTTCCATGAGTTTGCAGTTCTTTCCTCAATGAACATTTTTCATAAAATAAGATTTAATTTCTAATTCCTAACCCAGACGGATAACGGAGGGGTGAAGGGTGGTATAACGGAGGGGTGAAGGTTGTAGTGGTTGTTGGTGGGGTCAGCAAATGATTCAATGACAGACTAAACTGAAAGAGAGGGAGACATGGAAGGTCAGTTGGTTTTGGAGGAGGTGGGAGGAAATATTTAAAACAACCAGAGTCCACACCACTGACTAATATATTGTAATACACACAGCTAACGTCAGGCTCGGGATGAGCAAGCCCTTGCTTCTATCCTGGCTCAGGGTGTATTGTTAATGACGTCTGAAGTGACCAAAAGGTTTCATTGGGATAAGACTACTATCAGTTTTCACTTGCACCAGCTGCCATGGCAAAGTGGTTAGCATCGTAGACTCCTGCCTAGGAGGTCGTGGGCTGGATTCCTATCAGTCATTTATTTGTAGGATGTTTCTGCCCCGACCACCTCGTATCTAGAGTTGAGTTAGCTACCGGCTCAGTTGGGAAGACTGGGACCACACAGTTGAGTTTCATCCACTTATTGGATGCATTGTAAGTTTCTGGACCAACACTACAGGCGTCTGTATCTGTCAGGCGTGGTTGACGCTGGGACATATGAAAGTAAGCATAGAGCACAGGCCTCTCAGGCAGTCTCAGACCAGAATGGAAATTTGTAGCATTATCTTCATCGTCCTCATCCTCATCGATTAGGAAAAAAAATATATTAAATTCTGTGGTCCTCCATGGCCTGCTCTCATGGTGACTTCAGTTTCGATGTCCTCTCCGCGTCTGTGGTCTTGGTTTGATTCTGTCGGGATCACCGGTATTGGCAAAGTCAAGGGGGCTGTCGTTGGACGGACGAGGGTGGCGCCTACCACAGAAAGAGCTCGCTCACCCACGCCGGATCCACGACAAAGCAATTACTGTGGTCAGTAGGGGTCGCGTACGTTGGATTAAAACAGGCACTACAATACCACATCGAAGTGACTCAGCAGCACTGCAGTGTCTTCTCTGGTGCGTATCCTCTGTACGACTTGACAGTGACTGCTCCCTGTGATTGCCAGTGCCAGGGCTGCATCAGGACGGGCTTTCTGTATTTGCAGCCGAGGAATGGGGGATTCGGAACGAGCAGTGAGGGTGCAATGCCATTGAGGTGGAATAGAAGATGGGACAGCAAGAAACAAAAATACTTTCATTTGCAGATTGGTCACACTTGAGAAGTTTGAGTTTAACCTTAGGTCTGTACCGATGTATTAGTGGAAGAAAGCTCATGTTTCTCTCTTTAATCCATTGTTTGCTTACACCTCTGTGTTGTCTGTTTAAATTTTTTCCATCATGGTCACGTCAGTTGTGACAGTTATCTCTGTTTCTGATAGGTCGTTCTGAAGGTGCGACTTCCACCTCCAGTCTGGTTTGGGATCATCAATAGCACAAGCTCCCTGCGCACTGCCCATGGTGAAATCATGAACGGGTGCAGGTCTGTACAAGCTTGAACATATCAAAACAAGTGTGGCGCATCTACACTGATTAGGTATGTGGGTACTTTATTCACCACTTTTTCACTGAAAGATCAAAACAGTGTTGCACAAGAGTACTTTCTTTACCACATTTCAACTGACAGAAGAAAGCAGGGTTCCAAGTGTACTAGTCTTCACGAACCAGTTCGTATCTAATGATGACTCCTACATATCTAGTGTTTATCAGCGCATCCTCAGTCCTACCAGCTACACGTCCATTTGTTACCAGTACACTGTCATTTTTTGTAATGATTGCTGCTTAGCAGCTACACTGCTCGCCACAGGAATCTTCTTTCCACATGCTAAAAGAGTTTTTTGTTCTATAGACAAGATTTCATGTCACTGGGAGAATATTCTGTTTTCCCTAGAGAAGACTCTACAGGACCAGCAGCGTACCGTCAGTCTTTCTGCCATCACTGACAGCATCACTGGCGCCCTGTTTGTTGTC
>CM031622.1:37138534-37149442 GCA_018398815.1 Conus ventricosus | reverse complement strand
TTTCCTAAGCCACCCCTCATCGCTTTCAGGAGGGATACCGACCTGAAAGACCATCTTGTGCGAGCTTCTATCCGCCCCTATGGTCCCTCCCCCCTCCCCCCTGGCACTAGACCATGCGGCCGCAAGGGTTGTAAGACCTGCCCTTTTATCGATGGTTCCACTGTCATCACAGGACCTGCTGGCCAGTGTGCCGTAAGGACCAGTTTTAATTGTCAGTCAAAAGACCTTGTCTACGTCATCTCCTGCATCATGTGTACCAAAAATACACAGGTGAGACCTACAGCAGCCTTGAAGAACGGTTCAGCGAGCACATGCGTTCCATGCGGCTTAATTATGACAACCCTGTGGACTCCCACTTCAACCAGCAGCGCCATTGCGTGGTCCACGCCAAAGTAGCATCAGTGTGGCAGAACCAGTCGACAGGACTCTACAGGCTCTTTATGGAGTCTTCAGTGATTGCCCGTCTTGGCACTCGCACCCCGTATGGCATGAACACAAGGGATTTAACTCGGCGGCTCGACTTGCACCCCCGTTCTTTCTCCCCCCCCCCCGCCTTTTTCTTTTTTCCCCCTCCCCCCCCCTTTTTTCCCCCACCCTTTCTTCCCCCCCCTTTTCCTTTTTTTCCGCCCCTTCACCCCCCATTCCCCCCCCCCCCCCTGTGTGTCTGTATTTTCCCCTTCCTATCTCCCTTCTCCCCTTTCCCTCTTCCCCTTTACTGTTTACCACTTACACTAGCACTCACACGCAGGTACACGCATGTGCATGCGCATACGCTCACACACACACATACACACGCGCACACACACACACACACACACACACACACACACACACACACACACACACACACACACACTCACACACACACACACACACACACACACACACACACACACACATTCTCTTCATCTCCCTCCCCCCTTCTCCACTTTCCCCCTTTCCCTTTATTATTTAACTCCCTTTCACTCCCCCCGCCCCTTCCCCTCTCCCCCTCTTCCCCCCCCCCCCCCATCCCCCCTTCCGCACTTTCCCTCCACCTTCTTACAACCATGCGAGCGCACAGACAGACAGGCGCACGCATGCACGCGACCCCACGCGCGCACACGCTCACGCACATATGGGCGGACATGTGCACATGCTTCCGTGGGTGCTCATACACACACATACACCTTCCCCTTTTTCCTTAACCCCCCCCCCCCTCCCTCTTTAAGTTTTCCTTTCACCATTTAACTCTACTCACTCCTACCACTGATTGCTTTCTTTTTCTGTCAGTAGCAGTCAGCCTTTTATTCTTACTTCTTGCCCCCTTCCCTGTGCAGTTGAGAAAGGGTCTATGACCTGAAACGTACTGTTTTAGCATCATTGTCTTCTTAATCGACGAATTTTACCCTGAGGTGAAAAAGTTTTTTTTACCTTTGTTTTCTCTTCACTTTTACGTCGATCCTGCGGTTTTCATCTTTTTTTCTTTTTTTTAATCCAAGAGCAGTTAAGCCATGCCAAGATTTAGTTGATTACCTCCCGTTTTCTTGATTACAGGTGAAAATGCCCACTTTCGCGGATCGATTTCGTGTGATCGGAGAAAATCGGTGTTTATTTTACCAGTTTATCAAACATTTCATATTTCTGCATAAGCTGACCAATTATCGAAAACCTCTAAAGTAGATCTTTAAGATGATGCCACAGATTCCCATTTCGGTCTGAGACTACATGACAGGGCTGCACTCTATGCTTCCTTTCATAATATCCCGCGTCAACCAGGTCAGAGAGATACAGGCACTTGCAGTGTTGGTCAGGAAATGTGAGCAACACTCTCAGAAACGCATCCATTAAGTGGATGAAACTCGACTATGTGGTCCCAGTCTTCCCAACTGAGTCAGCAGCAAACTCAACTCTGGGTGAGAGCCGGTCGGGGCTGAAAAACCCACATGACTGATGGGATTCGAACCCACGACCTCCCAGCCGGGAGTCCGCGACGCTAACCACTTCACCACGGCGGCTGGTAACAAACAGGTGTTGTTTGAGGTGGAGACTGATATGCAGGGAGGAGGGAAGGAGATTCCATTTTTTGGGAAGGGGGTGGTGCGGTGAGGTGGGATGGGGTGGGTGGGATGAGGTATCATTCCCATTTTTAAGCTGATGATATCTTAGAATGTGAAGAAAGAGAGAAAGCAGGATAGAGACTTTCAGATGCTGTTATGAAATTAAAGCGCTTTCTTTAAACTGAAACTAAACTGATAGAGGGTGTGTTTCTTTGTTGTTGTTGTTTTTTTCAATAGTATTTATGATTTTAAAAAATCTGGTTTGTGAGGACGTCTGCTTTGCAAACATCTGTCGCCAATGGTGAAACTGCACAGAGAGAGAGAGAGAGAGAGAGAGAGAGAGAGAGAGAGAGAGAGAGAGAGAGAGAGAGAGAGAGAAAAGACAGACAGACAGACAGACAGACAGACAGACAGACAGACACAAAGAGAAGGAGTGGGAGAAAGAGAGAGAGAGAGAGACAGACAGACAGATGACAGACAGACAGACAGACTGACCAACAGACAGACAGGCAGATGGACAGACAGACAGATCCTGTGGTAATCATCATTATCTTTGACGTCATCATCATCATCATCATTATCATCACGTCACAATCGTCGTCGTCATTGTAGTGGTAGTAGTAATAGTAGTAGTTGCAGTAGCAGTGTGGGTTGGGCATAGAATAGACCCACTGCCCTGCCACGCATGTCATAAGAGGCGACTAAGGCAGTACCACCTCGCCCCAAGGATAAAGGGGTTTGCGTAGGGCTAACAACCCTACCTGTAAAAAAAGACGAGTTACAGAAGCATCGATGACAACGAAACAAAACATTCACCTGGGCAAGGAAAGTCCCAATCCTGGAGACTTATGATGCAGTGCAGTGAAAGCCAAAAGAAAGCTGCAATGCTGACTCCCCTTCTAACACCCAGGACAAGAGAGTAGCCACATGGAACATCAGAACGATGTACGAAACAGGAAAAACCATCCAAGTTGCGAGAGAGATGAAAAACTATAAGATCGGAGTGCTAGGACTGAGCGAGACAAGGTGGCTACAATCAGGACAGCTGAGACTTTCATCTGGAGAACAACTGCTGTACTCAGGACACACAGAGAATGGAGCCCCCCCACACTGAGGGTGTGGCCCTGATGCTGGCACCGGAGGCACAAGGGCACTCATCGGATGGAACCTGTCAACTCGCGCATCGTCACAGCCAAGTTTACCACGAAGAAGAATGACATCAGGCTGAACATCATCCAGTGCTATGCTCCCACCAATGATGCGGAAGGAGAGAAGAAAGATGACTTCCATCAGCAACTACAGACAGTGATAGACAGAAGAGGAGCAAAAGACATAACCATATTGATGGGGGATTTTAACGCCAAGATCAGAACAGACAACACAGGCTACGAGGACGTCATGGGGACACACGGACTGGGACAGATGAACGAAAATGGTGAGCGCTTTGCAGACCTGTGCGCCCTGAACCAGCTGGTGATAGGAGGAAGCATCTTCCCACACAAGCACATCCACAAGGCCACATGGAGATCCCCGAACCACGTCACGGAGAACCAGATTGACCACATCTGCATTAGCCGCAAATTCAGGAGATCATGGTGGTATGTACGAGTGATGAGAGGTGCTGACGTGTCATCAGACCACCACCTTCTTTTAACAACAGTGAGACTTCGCCTCAAGAGATTCACCAACGCCAACAACACATGGACAAGGTACAATGTCGGACTGCTCAGAAACAGGGACACACAAGCAGCATTCCAGATTAGCCTTTCCAGCAGGTTCCAGCCGCTACAAGAGCTGATAGAAGATGGTGAGACGGACATCGAGACACAGTGGGAACACTGCAAGAAGCTCTGGCATGACACATGTGAAGAGATCCTTGGCAAGAAGAAGACCCAGCACAAGGAATGGATCTCTGCCGACACCATCCACAAGCTGGGAACAAGGAGAGAGAAGAAAACTGTGCTGAACACGAGCGGAACAAGAGCAGCTAAGGCAAAGGCACAGGAAGAGCACACAGCAACGAACAGAGAAGTAAAGAAGAGCATCAAGAAGGACAAGAGGGACTACTTTGATGACCTGGCCAGTCAAGCAGAGGCAGCAGCCGGACAGGAGAATCTGAGTGACCTGTACCTGGTGACCAAGAAGCTGATGGGTAAGTTCCAGCAGACAGACAAGCCAGTGAAGGACAAGAACGGAAACGCACTGACAACAACCGATGAACAGCTGAAACGATGGGCAGAACACTTCGGGGAGCTACTGAACCGCCCCGCCCCTGATGCATCACCAGACATCCCATCCGCAGAGACAGAAATGCCCATCAGCTGTGACAAACCCACAAAGGCAGAGATCAAGAAGGCCATCATGACTCTGAAAAACGGGAAGGCTGCAGGGCCGGACGAGATACCAGCAGAAGCCATCAAAGCAGACATAGAGACAGCTGTCAACATGCTATACAGCCTCTTCAGCAAGATCTGGGAGAAGGAGGAGGTACCGGCCCAGTGGAAAGAAGAATCATCATCAAGCTGCCGAAGAAAGGAGATCTCAGGGACTACAGCAACTACCAAGGGATCATGCTCCTGTCAACGCCAGGCAAGGTTCTCAACTGGGTTCTGCTGGAGAGAATGAAAGAGGCTGTCGACCCCAAGCTCCACGACCAGCAGGAAGGCTTCCGGCGGAACAAATCATGTGCTGACCAGATCGCCAGCCTGCTCATCATCGTGGAGCAGTCGCTGGAGTGGAACTCCCCTCTGTACATCAGCTTCATAGATTATGAGAAGGCCTTCGACAGTGTGGACAGAGAGACGCTGTGGAAGCTGCTGAGGCATTATGGAGTCCCCTCATCTGGTGCACCTACCAGGACATGAACTGCAGGATTGCCCATGCCGGCCAGCTGTCAGAAAGTTTCGAGGTGAAGACCGTAGTTTGGCAGGGGTGCCTGCTGTCGCCGTTCCTCTTTCCCTGGTCATTGACTGGATCATGAAGACCACTACAACAGGCAGGAACAATGGTATACAGTGGACACTCTGGACGCAGCTCGACAACCTCGACTTCGCTGACGGCCTGGCGCTCCTGTCACACAGCCACAGCCACAGCCAGATGCAGGACAATACCACTCACTTGGAGACCACATCAGCTGGGACAGGGCTCAAGATTAACAGGAAAAAGACCGAGCTGATGAAAATCAACACCACTGCCAACACATCAGTCACAGTCGGTGGAGAGCCCATCAGGGAGGTGGAGTCTTTCGTCTACCTGGGAAGCGTGGTTGACCAACAGGGAGGCACAGACCGAGACGACACAGCCAGAATCAGCAAGGCAAGAGCAGCTTTCGTCATGCTCAAGAACATCTGGGCATCTGGAGGAATCAGCATAAGAACCAAACTCCACATCTTCAACTCCAGTGTGAAATCAGTTCTGCTCTACGGATGCCAGACATGGCGGACAACACAGACGATGCAACAAAAGATTCAGACATTCTTCAACACCTGTCTGAGGCGCATCTACAAAATCCGATGGTTGGACAAGATCCGAAACGAAGATCTGTGAGAGCGTGCAGGACAGAAACCATTGGCCAAGCAGATACTGTGAAGGAAGTGGAGCTGGATCGAACACACCCTCGGGAAGCCAGCATCCTGCATCACACGCCAAGCCCTGACCTGGAACCCGCAGGGAAAGAGAAAGAGAGGCCGGCCTCGCAACAGCTGGAGGCGAGACACTGAGGTGGAGTTGAAACAACAAGGGACCAACTGGACTGGAATGACCAGAACAGCCCAAACAGAGTGCAATGGCGAAGGGTCGTCAATGGCCTATGCTCCACCTGGAGCGATGGGCACAATGAATGAATGATGCAGTAGCAGTGGTAAATGAGAACAACAGCAATAATATTAAGAATAATGATGATGATTGTCACGGCAGTTTTGTTCATTTTTATTTTCCCCTTCACTGTAGATATAAGGACAGGAAAGTTTAAGTAGAACAGTAGGCCTATGGAGCCTTGGCCAACTGGGACAAACACACCTGACTAGTTTTTGGACCTGTGTTTGTGTTTTTTGCATGCTTTGTGCTGGGTTTGTACATTGCTATCTGTAATGTGTTTGTTGACCGGTTATTATATGTGAACAGTTGTCTCTTGTGTTAGCTTGCTAGGTAGAAGGGAGTCAGTTGGTGTTCAGTTCCCCTCTCTGCTACAGTCGGTCTGCAGTTGGGGTGGTTAAAGCCAGTCTCTGGTTAGTAGTTTTTGCCAGTAGTTAGGCTTTGTATCCTAGAGGTGCAATAGTTTTCTGTGGGTCTATATTAGTGTTGCAACTTTCTATACCTCTCAGTCGGTAGGGGTAGGTTGCCTCTTTGTTCATCTTTGTGGTGCTTCCAGTCATCAGTGTCCTGCCCCAGGTGTACTATGTGTCCTTGTGTTGTCCAAGGCTTCAGGGTTTGGGCGACTCGTCTGTGCTGGGTCCGGTCACAACGTGCGGAGCGAGCGTGACTGATGGGCGCATTCGGCGGCAGATTCCTGCGAGACCTGTGGTCAAGTGCTGACGCGTTGCCCCTGAATCGATCTCCAGGGAGTTGGGTGGCGAGTCAGTCCACCGCTACACTATACACGTCTTCTGTCTCATCAGCCTGCCAGTGTCAGCCGACTTTTCGCCGTCACTCGTCCTCAGCAAGTATGGCTGGTGGGGGGTTCTCTGCAGCAACCTTCTGCCAGTCCTCAGTTGTGCTGCCAGCCTCCTGCTCCATCAGCTCCCATTTTTGGTTCATCTCTCGTCGTCGGCACTGTTTAGGTTCAGTGTATATTGTTCAGTTCAGTGTGGTTACAGTGTGACTGCGGTCATCCATCTACGTTCGTTCATTCATCGTCTATTTAACGTGCACTCATCGATGTGTTTCAAGTCAAAATGGGGTCCAGCAACGTGTTTAGGGGTGTCGTATGATACCAGTGTCATCTTTGTGGCATTTGAAGTGAGTGTGGTGTTCCCTCTTTGTGATGAGACCAACTTGTAGAGACTGAGTGTGTGTGTCTATGGTTTTAACCACTATGAATATGCATGCATGACTCACATCCTAAGCATCCGGGAAACGACCATTGTGCAGAATAAACTGGCGGCACTCCTGCCAGAGCTCTCCCCACTGTAAGACGTGTGTCCTGTGGTACGCTCGCTTGAGGGATATTTCTCCCTTTGTCTATCCTGACATACGAGGCGTTGTGTGTATTGTGCGTCCTGACAAAACATGGTGTCAGAAGTGAAGCATTGATTTCTCCTGTGAAGTGACAGTTGAGTGTTTACAATGTCTTTTAAACCGCCGAAAAGCTTCAACTTTCGGGAGCCATCCCGGTGGCCGGCGTGGAGAGACTATTTCCGCCGTTACCGGTTAGTGTCAGAGCTACACAAGAAATCTGGTGAAGTCCAAGTGGCCAGCCTGGTGTACTGTATGGGCCTAGAGGCAGACAAGATCTTCAATCAACTCTTAATTAACGGTACAGGGTTGACGGCCGACCAACAGAAAGACTATACAACTGTGGAACAGTGTTTCACGGACTATTTCGCGCCTAAACGAAATGTCATCCATGAACGTGCAGTGTTTCACAGACAGTGCCAACAGGTTGGGGAAAGCATTGAGGAATATGTGCGTGCTCTCTATGAACTGTCGGAATTAGCAGAATTCGAGAATAGAGAGGCTACTATCAGGGACAGACTTGTGCTTGGAGTGTGTGACCAAGAACTTTCAGAGAAGCTTCAAATGGAGAGTGAACTTACCCTGCAAGGGGCAGTGCAAACAGCAAGGCACAGTGAAATGATCAAGTTGCAGCTAAAAACACAAAGAGAGAGTGAGAAGGAGGTATCCGCAGTTAGCCGACCCCATCACCGGTCTCGCGGCGGGAAACCCAGCAGGGGGCGAGGCCATACTGCACCGCGTGGTCCCAGAAGTGAGAGGGGCGCCAGCGCCGAATACCAGCGAAATGGCAACGAACGGGGAGGCCTGATCCACAACTGCAGGTTTTGTGCGGGCTCTCACGCGAGACGGCGTTGCCCTGCCTACGGAAAGGACTGTAAACCTTGTGGCAAGCAAAATCACTTCGCGCGCTCGCAGGCCTGTAAGGGCAGCAAGTCTGTGAATGAAATTTTTGACCAGCGCCGCGAGCCGTGGGTGGAGGAAGGAGAGGAAGATGAGTACTACCTCTGCTCTATTACCAATGGTGATCTCCCTTGGACTGTTGACTTGTTCCTTGGCAGCAGTACTGCCACCTTCAAAATAGACACTGGGGCTGATGTCTCTATCATGTCACATGACACCTACGATGAACTGAAACCTCAGCCCCCAATACAGCCCACAAAGACAATCCTCCGCAGCCCTGGGGGAACCATAGACTGTAAGGGGAAGATCCTAATAGAAGCAAAATACAAGGAACAAACCTTTCCTATCCCTGTGTACGTAGTGAACTCAAACCAGCAGAATCGCTTGAGTAGAGAAGCAGCAGGCAGGATGGGTTTAGTAAAAAGAGTTGACTCTATCGGGTTTGGTGAGCCAGACGGAAACCCAATAAAGTGCCCTCCAGTCAAAATACAAATAAAAGAAGACTCTGAACCGTATAGCGTTGTGACGGCACGTAGAGTCCCTATACCCCTTCTACCCAAAGTCAAACAAGAACTAGGGAAGCTTGAAAAACTTGGTGTAATCGAAAGGGTGGATGAACCGACAGACTGGTGTGCACCAATGGTGCCAGTTGTCAAGAAAAAGGGTGAAATTAGGATCTGCACTGACTTCAAGAAATTAAATGCTGCAGTGAAGAGGGAGCGCTATATGCTGCCCTCAGTGGAAGATGTGATACACCGCTTGAAAGGAGCCAAAATATTCAGCAAGCTGGATGCGACGTCTGGGTTCTTCCAAATACCTCTAGACGACAGCACAGCAAAACTAACCACTTTCATCACACCCTGTGGTCGATATTTCTACCACAGATTACCCCAGGGTATCACTTCCGCCCCGGAAATTTTCCAAAGAACGATGGAAAACATTCTGGCAGACCAACAGAATGTCATCTGCTTCTTCGATGATATTCTTGTCTTCAGCGAGGACGAAAAGGCTCATGAAGAACACTTGAATGCTGCGCTAATTACCCTTCATGAAGCTGGAGTTAAGCTCAAACGAGATAAGTGTTCACTCCGCAAGAAAGAAATCGACTCTCTTGGCTTCACTATCAATGGCCAAGGCGTCAAGCCAAGTAAAGGGAAGGTAGAAGCCATTGTCAATATGCCCAACCCAGAGAACGTGGCAGACCTCCGTCGTCTGTTGGGTATGATAAATTTCCTTGGATGCCATCTGCCTAACCTTTCCTCAACGATCCAGCCAATGACGGAATTGCTAGAGAAGGATCGTGCGTGGGTCTGGGGACCACAGCAGGCCAGTGCTCTCAGCAAGGTCAAGGAGACACTAACTTCCGGCCAGACGCTGGCGTTCTACGACCCGGAGAAGCCAACCATCGTCAGTGCCGACGCCAGCAGCTTCGGACTTGGTGCCGTGCTCCTCCAAGAACACAATGACATCGTGCGGCCTGTGGCATTCGCATCCCGCACGCTGCAGAAGGCCGAGCGACGGTATGCCCAAATAGAAAAAGAGTGCTTAGCAACAACATGGGCTTGTGAGAAGTTCGATCGCTACCTCGTCGGCCTGGAACACTTCAAAGTCGTCACCGACCACAAGCCCCTAGTCCCTTTGTTTAATAACAAGGACCTTTCAGAGACTCCCCTAAGGTGCCAGCGTCTCCTGATCAGGCTCATGCGGTTCAACTTCAAGGCCACGCATGTGCCGGGGAAAGCGATGCTGGTGGCCGACGCCTTGTCGAGAAGTCCTCTGGCCGCCGACACCTCAACAACACAGCAAGACGATGTTGAGAGACACATCGACTCAGTCCAGTCGTCGTGGGCGATTAGCGACGCTGGGTTCAACAAAATCAGAAAGGAGTCCGAGTCTGATGTCTGCATCAAAGCTGCTACTAACTATACGATCAACGGCTGGCCAGAACACAAGGAAGATGTGATATTAGCAGCCCGTGACTACTATGTAATAAGAGGAGAACTGAGCATCCATGACGGTATGCTCGTGAAAAGGGACAGAGTGGTCATACCTTACTCTATGAGGAAAGAAATGCTACAAAGAATCCATGAAGGGCACATGGGGGTCACGAAGTGCCGAGAGCGGGCCGCGCAGTCTGTGTGGTGGCCGCACATCAGCAAAGACATTAAAGACACTGTCTCCAGATGCCGACAATGTGCGACATATAGGCCGGCGCATCCCAGTGAGCCCCTCCAACCATCTGTCTTCCCGGACCGCCCATTCCAGAAGGTGGGCGTAGACATCTGTGACTATAAGAACAAACACTATTTGGTGCAGGTAGACTACTACTCTAAGTACATCGACATCGCCTTCCTCCCGAATATCAGAGCTGCAGCTGTGGTGGGGAAAATGAAGTCCTTCTTCGCCCACCATGGCATTCCTCAGCAAGTGATATCGGACAACGGAACTCAGTTCACATCCTGTGAATTTCGGACGTTCGCGGAAAAGTGGGGTTCCAGCACCTCACATCGAGCCCTCATTACCCCAAAGTAATGGTGCCGCCAAGAGAGCCGTGAGAACTGCTAAAGAAATTCTACGGCAGGACGACATATTTCTCGCCCTCCTAACCTACAGGGCGACACCCATTCCAGACCTTGGAGCAAGTCCCGCCGAGCTAGCCATGGGCAGGAAAATTCGCTCAACGCTGCCCATGCTTCCATCTCAGTTGGAGCCTCGCATCGTCACCCCCGCAATGGTGCAGGAGCGAGACGCAATTGCCAAGCAACGGCAGAAACGCAGCTACGACCGCCATCCGGAG
>CM031622.1:37106034-37131034 GCA_018398815.1 Conus ventricosus | reverse complement strand
CCTGACAAAACTACTGGGCCGATCTTTCTGAAAATTTGTAGGTATGTTCACTATGGGTCAAGGATGATGCACGATGTTTTAGTTTACCATTACAGCCGTTACTAACGGCTGTAACGGTTTTTATTCTCCATGGAATATCTCAGAAAGTACTTGGCTGATCTTTGTGAAAATTAGCAGGTATGTTCATTATGGGTCAAGGATGATGCCCGATGTTTTAGTTTAACCCGTTACAGCCGTTACTAACGGTTGTAACAGCCTGTAACGTTTTTTTTTCTTTTATGGAATATCTCAAAAAGCACTTGGCCGATCTTTCTGAACATTTGTACGTATGTTCATAATGGGTCACGGATGATGCCCGATGTTTTAGTTTACCGTTACTGCCGTTACTAACGGCTGTAACGCATTTTCTTCTTTATAGAATATCTCAGAAAGTACTTGGCCGATCTTTGTGAAAATTAGCATGTATGTTCATTATGGGTCTCGGATGATGCCCGATGTTTTAGTTTACCCCGTTATAGCCGTTACTAACAGCTGTAACGGTTTTTCTTCTTTATAGAATATCTCAAAACGTACTTGGCCGATCTTTCTGAAAATTTGTAGGTATGTTCAGTATGGGTCACGGGTGACGCCCGATGTTTTAATTAAAGTTACAGCCGTTACTAACTGCTGTAACGGCCTGTAACGATTTTTCTTCTTTATAGAATATCTCAAAAAGTGCTTGGTCGATCTTTCTGAAAATGTGTACGTATTTTCATTATGGGTCACGGATGATGCCCGATGTTTTAGTTTACCGTTACAGCCGTTAGTAACGGCTGTAACGGCCTGTAACGCTTTTTTTTCTTTATAGAATATATCAAAAAGTACTTGGCCGATCTTTCTGAAAATGTGTAGGTATGTTCACTATGGGTCACGAATAATGCCTGATGTTTTAGTTTACCGTTATAGCCGTTAGTAACGGCTGTAACGGCCTGTAACGGTTTTTCTTCTTTACAGAATATCTCAGAAAGCACTTGGCCGATCTTTCTGAAAATTTGTAGGTATGTTCATTATGGGTCACGGATGATGCCCGATGTTTTAGTTTACCGTTACATCCGTTACTAACAACTGTAAAGATCTGTAATGGCCTGTAACGGTTTTTCTTCTCCATGTAAAATCTCAGAAAATACTTGGCAAATCTTTTTGAAAATTAGCAGGTATGTTCATTATGGGTCTCGAATGATGCCCGATGTTTCAGTTTACCCAGTTATAGCCGTTACTTACGGCTGTAACAGACTGTAACGGTTTTTCTTCTTTATAGAATATCTCAAAAAGTACTTGTCTGATCTTTCTGAATATTTGTAGGTATGTTCACTATGGGTCGCGGATGATGCCCGATGTTTTAGTTTACCGTTACAGCCGTTACTAACGGCTGTAACGGCCTGTAACCCTTTTTCTTCTTTATGGAATAGCTCAGGAAGTACTTGGCTGATCTTTGTGAAAATATACAAGTATGTTCATTATGGGTCTCGGATAATGCCCGATGTTTTAGTTTATCCCGTTATAGCCGTTACTAACAGCTCTAACAGCCTGTATCGGTTTTTCTTCTTTATAGAATATCTCAAAACGTACTTGGCCGATCTTTCTGAAAATTTGTACGTATTTTCATCATAGGTCACGGATGGTGCCCGATGTTTTAGTTTACCGTTACAGCCGTTACTAACGGCTGTAACGGCCTGTAACAGTTTTTCTTCTTTATAGAATATCTCAAAAACTACTTGGCCAATCTTTCTGAAAATTTGTAGGTATGTTCACGATGGGTCGCGAATAATGCCTGATGTTTTAGTTTACCGTTATAGCCGTTAGTAATGGCTGTACTAACTAACGGCTGTAACGGCCTGTAACGGTTTTTCTTCTTTACAGAATATCTCAGAAAGCACTTAACTGATCTTTCTGAAAATTTGTAGGTATGTTCATTATGGGTCACGGATGATGCCCGATGTTTTACTTTACCGTTACATCCGTTACTAACGACTGTAACGGCCTGTAACGGTTTTTCTTCTCCATGGAAAATCTCAGAAAATACTTGGCAGATCTTTGTGAAAATTAGCAGGTATGTTCATTATGGGTCTCGGATGATGCCCGATGTTTTAGTTTACCCCTGTTATAGCCGTTACTAACGGCTGTTACAGCCTGTAACGGTTTTTCTTCTTTATAGAATATCTCAAAACGTACTTGGCCGATCTTTCTGAAAATTTGTAGGTATGTTCAGTATGGGTCACGGGTGACGCCCGATTTTAATTAAAGTTATAGCCGTTACTAACGGCTGTAACGGCCTGTAATGATTTTTCTTCTTTATAGAATATCTCAAAAAGTACTAGGCCGATCTTTCTGAAAATTTGTACGTATTTTCATTATGGGTCATGGATGATGCCCGATGTTTTAGTTTACCGTTACAGCCGTTACTAACGGCTGTAACGGCCTGTAACGGTTTTTCTTCTTTATAGAATATCTCAAAAACTACTTGGCCGATCTTTCTGAAAATTTGTAGGTATGTTCACGATGGGTCACGAATAATGCCTGATGTTTTAGTTTACCGTTATAGCCGTTAGTAACGGCTGTAACGGCCTGTAACGGTTTTTTTCTTTACAGAATATCTCAGAAAGCACTTGGCCAATCTTTCTGAAAATTTGTAGATATGTTCATTATGGGTCACGGATGATGCCCGATGTTTTAGTTTACCGTTACATCCATTACTAACAACTGTAACGGCCTGTAACGGTTTTTCTTCTCCATGGAAAATCTCAGAAAATACTTGGCAGATCTTTGTGAAAATTAGCAGGTATTTTCATTATGGGTCTCGGATGATGCCCGATGTTTTAGTTTACCCCGTTATAGCCGTTACTAACGGCTGTAACAGCCTGTAACGGTTTTTCTTCTTTATAGAATATCCCATAAAGTACTTGTCTGATCTTTCTGAAAATTTGTAGGTATGTTCACTATGGGTCGCGGATGATGCCCAATGTTTTAGTTTACCGTTACAACCGTTACTAACGGCTGTAACGGCCTGTAACCCTTTTTCTTTTTTATGGAATAGCTCAGAAAGTACTTGGCCGATCTTTGTGAAAATATACAGGTATGTTCATTATGGGTCTCGGATAATGCCCAATGTTTTAGTTTACCCCGTTATAGCCGTTACTAACGGCTGTAACAGCCTGTAACGGGTTTTCTTCTTTATGGAATATCTCAGAAAGCACTTGGCCGATCTTTTTGAAAATTTGTAGGTATGTTCATTATGGCTTACGGATGATGCCCGATGTTTTAGTTTACCATATATTCCGTTAGTAACGGCTGTAACGGCCTGTAACGCTTTTTCTTCTTCAAGAATAGCTCAGAAAGTACTTGGCTGATCTTTGTTAACATTAGCAGGTATGTTCATTATGGGTAACGAATAATGCCCGATGTTTTAGTTTCCCGTTATAGCCGTTACTAACAGCTGTGACGGCCTGTAACGGTTGTTTTTCTTCATGGAATATCTCAGAAAGTACTTGGCTTATCTTTGTGAAAATTGGGAGGTATGTTCATTATCGGTCACGGATGATGCCCGATGTTTTTGTTTACCGTTATAGCCATTACTAACGGCTGTAACGGCCTGTAACATTGTTTTTTTTCTGTATGGAATATCTCAGAAAGTACTTGGCTGATCTTTGTGAACATTAGCAAGTATGTTCACCATGGGTTACGGATGATGCCCGATGTTTTAGTTTACCGTTATACTGTTACTAACGGCTGTTAACGGCCTGTAACGCTTTTTCTTCTTTATAGAATATCTCAGAATGTACTTAGCCGATCTTTGTGAAAATTAGCATGTATGTTCATTATGGGTTACGGATGATGCCCGATGTTTTAGTTTACCGTTATAGCCATTACTAACGGCTGTAACGGTTTTTCTTCTTTACAGAATATCTCAGAAAGTACTTGGCCGATATTTCTGAAAATTTGTAGGTATGTTCATTATGGGTCACGGATGATGCCCGATGTTTAAGTGTACCGTTATAGCCATTACTAACGGCCGATAATGTTTTCGTCTTTATGGAAAATCTTAGAAAGTTCTTGGCCGATCTTTCTGAAAATTTGTAAGTAGGGCTATGTTCATTATAGGTCTACCAGAATAGCCATTACTAACGGTTACACCAGTCCAAGACGGTTTTTCCTCTTTATGGAATGTCTCACGCGTATTCAGGATAAACTGGGAGTACGTTTATATGCTTTGCTTCTTGTTTTCTTTCTTTATCTGTCCATCTATCTCCACTTTTTCCGATCCCTCTCACCACTCGGTGTGTCTCCCTCTGTTTGTCTGCCTGACTGTCTGTCTGTCTGCCCGACTGTCTGTCTGTCTGCCTGACTGTCTGTCTGTATGTCCGTCTGTCTCCCTCTGTTTGTCTGCCTGACTGTCTGTCCGTCTGTCTCTCTGGTTCGCTCACTCCTTCTTGCTCTCTGTCGGACTGTCTTCTCTCTCTCTCCCAGAGGTATTGTATGAAAACCGTTGTCAATTACTGAAAGCATTAAAACACACACAAGCCATTCTAGTATTGAAGAGTGTATTGTTTGTTTTGCTTTTTAGACACTTCGATTGCTCGTGCTGTGCGCGATTCTCTCTTCGACGCTTTCGATTGCTCGTGCTGTGCGCGATTCTCTCTTCCAGGCTTTCAAATTTGAACTGTGTGTTTCCGCCATTAAACTCGCCTATGCAGTGTGTCAGTCAACCTGTATTCGCGTCAGTTCAAGTTGAGCGATGTGATCATGCTTCACTCCAGTACAGTCGCGCTCAACTGCTCCAAGTAACGCCTGCCCGTCTGACTTCGGAGCTTACCTCTCGTCTTCGTTTGTTGAAGATTGGTGTGGGTTTGCCGAGGAAAAGATATCCACGCAAAAGGACAGGCAGCAAACAAACACTAACGGTACTGCTTCTGAACTGTCAGTCATGTCGCAATGTGGCTGCCGAAATCCACGAGACTGTAGTTGATTTAAAAACAGATATCTTCGTTCTGACAGAGACTTGGCTCTGTCCTCATGGTGATGAGGCCTACATACAGACTATGACTCCTCCGGACTACGTTTTCCATTCATTTCCTCGCCTTGGTTCCAGAGGAGGTGGTCTAGGTGTCATTGTACGCAAATCACTGTCTGACTGTATTTCTTTTACAAGACGAAATCGTGCTTCTTTTGAGTGTGTTGAGTTGAAAATACAGTCACCTACTGCTACTGCTTCCTTGGTGTGTTTATACCGGCCGCCGCCAAGTAAGTCCAACAAACTGTGTAACTCTACTTTTCTCTGCGAATTTCCTGAGCTTTTAGCTTCTTATGCTGATTCTCGCCATGACGTGTCTTTCATTGGGGACTTTAATTTTCACTTCGATGACTGTTGTGATAACCAAGTTAAACAACTGAAAACGCTTTTGAACGACCGCAACTTATCACAGTTTGTTCAGGTCCCAACACATAAACATGGACACATTTTTGACTGGGTGGTTGATGACAGTGATAACTGTCTCCAGTCAGTGTCTGATGTATGTGACTGTGCTGGTCTTTCCGACCACCATCTCGTTGTCTGTCGTATGTCACTCACCAAGCCTCCTCCCCATAAACGCCTTGTGACATCCAGGAACATGAAGGCTTTGTCTGCTACTGGTTTTGACAAAGATGTCAGGACTTTTGCTGATCTGCAGTGTACACAGCACTGCAATTCCGACGTTGTGGAGCTGGTCAGTGCTTTCAACAATGGCCTCTTAAAGATACTCGACCATCATGCCCCTGCAGTGACCCTCTGCCCCATGGTTGTCTGAGGATGTGAGGGCAGCACGCCGTCAACGCCGTCGTGCTGAGCGACGGTGGAGAAAGACTCGCCTTGTGGTTCACCGGCAGATATTTGCCGCTGACAGATGCAAAGCAGGACAGTGTCTTGGAAGATGCCAAGCAATCTTATTATGGTGACAAAATTAATTCATGTACTTCGTCAAAACAACAGTTTTCACTCTACTTGGCAAAACAAAAACATTATCATTTCCTTGCAATATACCGGCTTCAGATCTCCCACAGCAATTCAGTGATTTCTTTTCCGAGAAGATAAAGCGTATTGGAGACAATCTTGACTCTGATTCATGCCGGTCTGCTCTTTTTGATTTGCATGATGGACCTTTGTTTTCCTGTTTTGAACCCGTTAGTGAAAAGCAGATTTTTGATTTGATTGCTCATTCTCCTGGTAAAAGTTGTATCCTTGACTCTATCCCCACTCCCCTCCAGAAAAGAATTTGAAATACATGAAAAATACAGGAAAATCAAGTATTAACACAGGGCAATAAGAATGACAGTGAGCTCTGCCGTGCAAATGGATCTGTTTCTTCCAACATAAGATCTTTCCACATTTAAAGAAAGAATAATGAAAACTGCTCTCGTATCATGGTTGTCCAACAGAGATCCACGCGTAAAAACTTTTAGGTGATCAGGGTAACGATTGTTTAAATGATCTTTTACTAATGCACCAAGAATATTATCATTGTTTTTTTTATTTGGCGGGCAAGGAAGAAATTTTGTATCTGACTTTACCTTTTCCTTCAAATCCGCTTCTGATTGTTGGAATAAATCAAAAGTATGAGTTCCAATCATAGTAAAGGGAAAATCTGTATCAGATCTGAAGGTAACTTAATTTTCAACATTATTGTCGTTTACTGTGCAATGGAGAACATATTTTGAAGAGCAAGCTGACGAAATTCATCCAAAGGTAGAACTCCTACTTCCCTATATGTACCCATAGTTGATGCATGAAAGGGTACGCCCAGAGCAAGCTGGAATGCGTTATGATTCTTTTTCAAATACACGTTCTGGAGCACTAAAAATACCTCTTGGCCATAAGTCAGTCTGCAGCGTACAAGACAAAATGAAAGTTGTTTAAATACTTGGACATCTTGACTTCAAAGGGTTTTTTTTTTTTACTTATCACTTAAAAAATGACACTGTTCCGAGTTTTCATTAGTAGATGTTCAATATGACACTTCCAATTCAGTTTTGATGTAAGGAATACACCTATTGCCGCCTCTCATTTAACGTTAGACACGGATGTTTCTCATTTCCAGTCCATTTATTTTGAACAGTGCCGTAAAAACTGCAACAATACAACAATTAATATAGTGTAGGTTTTCACAAATACAGGCTGAAAATAAAGGACAATTTAATCATGGATTGTGAAATAAATCTCATCAATACAAAATGCACAAAAGTTCACATTTATGGAATTATCTTCCCTTAATCCTCTCCATCTAAAAGTCTAACATAATGATTGAATTATACTGTTTTAAAGCTTTCCCTTTTCTTTCTTCGTTCTTTCCTTTCTTATTCTGTCCTTTTATTTTTCATTCTTTTCCTTCTCACGTGTCCTAACAATTAAAAGCGTTCATCAATGAACACACACAAAACAACCATACTCTTAAACTTACCACAACCAAAAGATTAATTTGCCATGAATAAGAGTGTTTTAATGCCGGTTGTACAAAGGAATTCTAAAAGCTGTCAGTTAAGGAACAGCAGAAGCAGCGATCATATATTTGAGCTGGTACTGAAACAAATAAACAAAGTAACAAAAACAAAACAACGTTCGACCAGTAACCTCACATACCAACTGACTGATGTTCAAAACGTCACTTTGTTGTCAACGGAAGATCAGAGTCAGTTGGTTGTTTTCTTCATCGTATTCCTGTGGAAAATGCATGCACAATTCGAACAAGACATTTGATTGGTGTCCGAATTTTTGCAAACAGAGATATACAGATCTTAGGTACATGCACTTTTTGGAAGGCACATTGCCTCTCTTTAGTGAACAGTGGGCATTATATCAAACATTAGTTTCATAAAGCTTTTCTTCTGTAATTGGAGAGTAACGCCTTCTGGTGGATACCTATACTGGGGCGGATTGTTGCTTGTACTGTTGGTCTTTATCCCAAAAGAAAAGATAATGACTGTAACTGAAGAAGCAAAACTCCAAATGCAATTTATATTTTAGCACCATCCATATAAACAATATATTAAGGATGTAGAAGTTCATTTGAAATATCTCTCAATGTGCCCACCAATTTGACAACTGAGAATGGTACACATTTGTGTATGTGTGTGCGAGTGTGTGTCTTTTTGTTAGTGTCTTTTTGTGTTAATTAGATTGTGACCGAGTACATTTTTTGAGAATTGTTGAACTTTTGAAATACTTAATCTAAATTATATATATTGTGTGTGTGTGTATATGAATCTAAATTATATATGCGTGTGTGTGTATATGTTTGTGTATGTGTGTGCGTATATATGTGTGTATGTGTGTGTATATATATGTGTATATATGTATATATATATATATTATATATTATATATATATATATATATATATATATATGTATTATGTGTATGTAGGTATATGTATGTATATATATGTGTATGTATGTGTGTATATATGTATGTGTGTATGTATGTAGGTGTATATGTGTATGTATAAAAATATGTATATGTGTGTGTATGTATGTATATCTATATGTGTGTGTGTATATATTATGTGTGTATACGTGTATGAGTATACGCATATATATATGTATATGTGTGTGTATGTGTATGTATATATACTTGGGTTTGTTTTCTTTGTTTGTTGTTGTTTTTTCTGTTTCTGCTTGTCCTTTTTGTCCAATATAATAGTATGTATTAAAAAAAATATTTTAAAAAACCTTCATAGACTGAGCATATGAAACATACATACAATACGGAAACTATTTTCTTTCATTCACTCACAGATCACTTGATTGTGAGGTATGAAATTCTTTATTCAGTCTTAGACAAATAAGTAGTTTATAACATAATTAACGGCACAAATTATTCGATACAAATTTGAATTATTATGTACATCATAAGCCAATTGTTTAAACAAATGTATGTTGTAGACAGTGACTGAATGTGTGAGGAATTTTTGATTGTTTCATATGATTTATCATGTGTTCATATACATGTTCATGATGATCTTGCTGAAGGGATTAAAAAGATTTATTAAAAAAAAAAAAGAATTTTTGCAAACATAATGTACACATGGACACAGTTAAGAAATTTTATCACTTTATAGATATCAAGGGTTTAGTTTTGGTTTAAAAGAAGATTATGTTAAAACAAAACCATGAGAAAAATTCTTAGATACAATTTCAGTTTGTAGCGCCTTACCTAGCTGGCACTATGATTTTCATGCTGACAGTTTATCTGAGCATAGCGGCGTTTGAAAAGTAATGTGTCCAGCCTTGGAAGTGCGTAGGTGGATGTTAACTCAATGAAAAATGGTGGTGGTGGTGATGGTAGTGCTCTCTCTCACTCTCTTGCTCTCTCTGTGTGTGTACAGTATGTAAGGGCTAGAAAAAATGCGATTCCATGAAGTTTCTTTTTACCTTGTGAGAGATTTCTTCTAACCAGTGCAGGATCAGAAGCCAGTAGCAAACCTGATAAGCTTTTCGAAAAGAACGAGAACAATTGCCATTTTCTGCACTAATGTCCCATACAAAAGAAACAACAGACAGAAGACTAGTCCACTCTCCTTCATTCCCCTTTAGCACAATCCTGTCGTTTGAGACTATAAAGCATTCTCGGACGGCTTTCTGACGTTCGTTCTATTATCTATAGATGGAAGAGAAAAAGGCCCAAGTTTCTTGTTTAAAAAAAAAAAAATTCTCTCTTCTCTTGACCTTTGTCTAGACGTCAGTTGCCTTGACCCCAGTCATTCCGGCAATAGGTGACTGTTTCGTTTCCTTTTCTTTTTACTTTAGTATTTGTTTCCAAATCTCAACTGATTTTTGTCCCCTCTTACCTACCGTCTTTTGTATTTTCACCTTTTGAGTTTGAGACAAAGCCCAGTCTACTGTGTGCTTATGGCTGTCCTTTTTTTTTTAGTGGCCCCTCAACAGAAAGAAACATGGCATCTCAACTTGGTGCTGTAGGTTGAAAGACTAGGCCACGGAAGATACGCTCACTATGAGAGAACTTCCGCAGAAACTTGCGATGCTTCTTTCCCTAATCACTGGACAGCACTCCCAAACGTTACATGCTTTGGGATATTTCAAGCATGTGTCTAAAAGACAATAAACACGCAATTTATGTGAATAACGTTTTAAGGCATACTCAAGGTGGCACCCATGAACCCCGATTGAATTGAAAGGCAACCAAGACGTGTGTTGAAAGCCACGCGATTTAATTTGAGCCTTACAGGCATCAAATCACAGTGTCAGCAGATACACTACGGCATGCTGGCTTTGATGGACTCTCGAGAGGCAGGAATTGACACATTCGTTGTCACATCTCTTAGCACGAGTGGTGCCAGTGCAACAGCAGCCAAGCAGCATACATCAGTCTGTGTCATCATGACAGCAGCTGGCTGGACAAAGTCCACCTTGCTCGTTTCTACAGCAAAGTCACCAGAAGGGGAAAGCCAAATTTTGGATTTCTACAATGGAGCATTACTAGACTCGATTTATTTAATGTTTCCGTTGTCTAATAAATTCTTTTCACTGCAATTTGTATTTGCAGTCCGAAAATTCGTAGAGCCAGTTTCAGCATGAATGAGTCAGGTTACATGAAATTTTCCTTGGAACATGAGTATTGTTGCAAATTCTGGTGAAGTTTTCGCTTAATAGTGACAGAGTGCACATGCCCACCCATGTTTATGGCTGGTACTTTTTTCAATGCCAAGAAGATCTGTCTTCACCTGAGCGTTTACTCCTTGCACTTTCAAGACAGGCGGCAGGTGCTTGGTACTTTACCTCACGTACCCTCTGCCAGTATTCAGCAACAAATTCGTAAGAATTTGCAGCAAGACTGACAAGGTAAGAGCCTCGTTTCGTTTCCTGTTATTATGGGCCCTTATTGTTTGTGAACAACTCGGTAAGTGGGTGTGTGGGGCATAAAGAAGAAGTACTGGATTTGGATTATTCATTTAAGTAAACTCAACTGTTTGCTGCAAATTCTCTCGTCGATAATTTTGGGGTCTCTGAGATCAGAACTCAAACTTTCTTCTAAGATCTGTTCAGAAACGCCTTACTATTTGTATACATCCTAACATTTCATTCCTCTCTCTCTCTCTCTCCTCTCTCTCTCTCTCTCTTTTCTCTCTCTCTCTCCTCTCTCTCTCTCTCTCTCTCTCTCTCTATACACACACACACACACACATACACATGCAAGCACGCACATGCAAGCATGTACGCACGCACACACACACACACACACACACACACACACACACACACACACACACACACACACACACACACACACACACACACACACACACACACCACACACACACACACACACACACACACACACACTGTGAAAAAAATTTAATAAGCAAGCCAGGCACAAGGTATCACACACAAGAAACATCTGAGCATAGGTTAACCATGAGTCCTCAGAAGCAATCAGATTTTCTCCCGACAAAGTTGAGCTATTGGCATCCACCGACGTGTAACACACATCTTGCTGACCAAAGAAACACACGCACACACCAAAAGAGACAGATACACTGATTTTACACTAACGTTTTCACTTGTACTGTAGAAGAGTATGCTTTGAACCTCAAATTAGTCTGACCCATCCATACGTGTGAAATGTAGTGGCTGTTACACAGTGTTAGTGTGTGTATGGTAGTGTAGAAATGGGGAAGGTGGTGGGAGGTGGTGGGATGCAGGACAAACAACCTGGGATGGTGGAGAGGGGAGGTGGGGGGGGGGGGCTCAGATGACTGAAAGCAAACAGAAAATGCGATGCAATGTAACGCTTCTGATACACAGTTCCAAGAAAGAATGGAATGTACGTTTGGCGGAAAGTGATCCCTGATGTTCCAAAATGGCAGAAAGGTCAGCACCTTAAGTAACGAGTACCACAATGTGTACATAGCTCACAGCACCAACACCCACATGTGTATGTTACAGTGACAACAAGAAAATATCCATGGGAGGGAGTTGATGAAGAAAGAATGAAATCATACACACCTTAACGGTAAAAATCCCCACATGTACGCACATAATTCATCCCAAAGTAAAAACGTCAAAATAACAATTGTGTCTGGGAGCCAGCCATCTCCCCTTAAGTCTCTGACTTAACGATGACTCAAGATCCTAGCCCTGTGAAGGCCAGCACTCAGCATCCAGACATCATTAAGACTCACTGCGCTCTCCCCCACCGCTGCAGCACAGCCCAACATCTTTCAGTCATCCTGCGACAAATGGACACCTTCCCGAGACTGAGGCACTGCTTAAGTCTTATGCATTGACAAGGCATAAGTGACAAACATCAGGGTAAAAATCACAGACCAACAATGGTCTCCTGTAAAATACCAGTAAACCCCCAACCTGATGATTTAATTTCTTCAACAGACACAAACAGGCTTTGTAAATTACACCCTGGTTTCCGAGTGGGTCTCTCTTGTAAAATACCAGTAAACCTCATCCCATTTATTAAATTTCTTTTGACATATACAGCATGTTTCGTAAATTACACCCTGGTTTCCAGAGGGTCTCACACGGCCATAATACGACCTCTCTTCGTTTGGCATCGAAACCAGTCAGGACTGGCTGTAGACTTTTGTGTGGCTTTCAGTACATTCCCACACAGAGGGGTGCACCTACATAAAGCATCGAAGATATACATGTATTATTTGTATATATATATATATATATATATATATAATATATATTTATATATATATATATATATATATATATATATATATATATGTTACAGTGAATTTACAAAACCAGGGACTTTCTAAAATCGCTAAAATTTTTCAGTAAATATCCCAAAATTACTGTTTCACTCGGGGTTTTTGTCAATTCACTAAGTTTTTAAGGGATTTTACAAATTTACTGTTTTTTGGACGCCATTTCTCGGCGATTTTACTGCAAAGTGTTCAGGTAATTTACAAAGTCACTGAATATTACGGTAATTTACAAAGTTCAGAAATTACATTGTACAATACAAATACAGTCACCACTAAACCGATCATAACAATTACAACAATTCTCAGGATTAGGTTTATCTTCTCTATTCTAGTCTCACAGTTCTTCCTTCCCCGCGTTGTTGTTGTTGTTGTTGTTGTTGTTGTTGTTGCTGTTGTTACTTCTGATGCGGGTGTTCTTGTTGTACTTCTTAATATAGTCAAGATCGGAGTATCTTTATCTGTTGGCCCAGTATCCCTCAACCCCGTGGTATCCGCTTGCCTAATTTCTTCTGTTGTCGTTTCCTTCGGCCCGGTATCTTCTGTTGTAGTATCCATTGGCGTAGTATCTTTTGGTGTTGTTCTTGTTGTTGCTGTTGTTGTTGTCGTTGTTCTTCTTGTTGTTGTATCTGTAGTTCTCCGCATAGTATAATCATTTCTGGGTAAGAACAAATCTATGGGACACGATTCTCTAACTAAAACCATTTAAATCAAACGCAGTATATTCACAACTACAAGTTATTGATTTATTAACTTTACTAAAATATATCAAAGCCTTAAAATCAGCAACGATGCTGTCGCCCGGATAAAGGAACGATCGTACTGCTTTGATCGTACGAAATCGACACCAGTAGTATGCAACGGTACATGGATGCTGACGTTTTCTTTTGTCCGGCCTGGATAATAAAAAGAGGGGGTACACAGCAAAAAATAATATTTTTTTACGCTCAACAAAAAAATTACAGACATGTCCACGATAGTGCATAGAAACCACGGGAACCGTCAACAACAGAAGGTTTATTAAATAAACATGAACATTGTTTTAACTGCAAGTGCTACAGCATCTCTAGACTTAGACTTTGATTTCTCTCTCGCTCTCTATTTATTATTTATTTAGGAGGGGAAAAGATTCCCCCCCCCTCCCCTTCAGTACGAGGGATGAACACCGTGTGTTCGTGATTACTCTGGGAGAGACTGGCGAAAGAAACAACAAAAGGAGGCAAAAGAACATCAGAGGGGGCAAAAGAGTTAGACAAAAGAACAAGATAAAGGGCAGCAGAGGTGGGAGTTTGAGTAGAAAGAGAACTTCGGTTGGTTCGGTAGGTGCTGTAACTTCTTCTTTGGGTGTTGAGGTTAAAACCGTAGTAGACTTGGTCTTTGCTCTATCAGCCCTTTAAAAAGCTTGTATTGGAAAAGTGGCATTGTAGTACTCCGAAAAGTTAATCGTCAGTGGTAATCCTGGTCTTTGGCATGATAGGTATAGTCCAGTCCTGTACTGACACTGGAATGTCACTCCGGTTTGGATCGCTGATTCCGGAGTAAGTTTGGTCGAGCGTGAATCCATAGATACTGTTTCTGACAAAATCTTTCACTGTCCTATCTTTCACTGTCCTTCTTGTGGTACTGACAGTCTAGGGACTATCCAGGGCGTGGGTTCCGGGGCTTATATTCAGGCCTGGATTTTCATTAGTGCAATATGAACATCTATTTGCATTGACCCTACATCGACAATTCAATTTTACCCGCTGGTCTCCATCTGCATTTCGCTGTTTAAAAACGCAGTCGTGTTTCTTAGGATCATCAATGGTGACTTCTTTGGCAGTGGTAGGGTCGACGGTGGGTAGGATCGACGGTGGTAGCTTCTTTGGCAGCGGTAGGGTCGCCGGCGGTAACTTCTTTGCAGTGGTAGGGTCGACGTTGAGCATGCTAAAGTTTGCATTTTCTGTAAAGTTAACCGCCACTGTCGTAGAGAAGAAAAATATAGCTAGAATCATACTGCCAAAACTTTATGGTTGAGAACTTCCATCGTCTTGAAAACACTCTGCCGTTAGTCACTTGACACCACTATTTGAGCAGTTAACGGGGGGGGGGGGGGGGGGGGGGGAAGGGATAGGGGGAAAAAAAGAGGAACAATCCGGGAGGAGAAAGTCCTTCTTCGTCTTCACTCTCCCCGCCAACTCCCCCCCCCCCCCCCCCCACTTACTTTAGTCCATTTCCTATTTTTCTTTGTCAAGACGCGGCTTGGAAAACTGTTTTTTCCTGTATCCGGCTGTGACTCGGCTTTGAGTCTGGTTTTCGTTTATGAGGACGTGGGTCTTCCGAATTTAGCTGAACCTCCAGAAATCAAGATTAATATCACCATCGTCATCGTCGTCGGGTGGCGGTAGTGATTTTTTGTCATTCGGTGTAGTTTTTGGCACATCGGTGTTTTTACGCTTAGTTGTTTTTGCCTTCTTCATGAGTTTTTAACTTCTGGACTAAGCACTCGCTTACTTTTCAAAGCAGAAAGGTTTTATTAACTTACAGGGGGGGGGGGGGGGGGGGGGGGGGGACAAGGCGGGGGGGGAAGAATTAAATCCAGAATAGCGGAGGAAGGGAAAAATGTTATAAATTTTCGGTCGTCCACATTTCTGTTTCTGTTTTGCCGACCAAGGGGGAGTAGTTAATCATGTCCAGGTACGCCCCAGCGTCGCCCAGTACGACAGGGAGTCATCCTTCGCCCCCAGCGTCGCCCAGTACGCCGAGAGCGTCGCCCAGTACACGAACCCATCCTTCGCCCCTAGCGTCGTCCACAGGGAGCCACCCCCCTCCGACAGCCCCGAGCACGCGACTGACGACCGATGATAGCGACCCCGAAGAAGTATCTCAGCGTACCGCTATGGCCATCCACATTTGGGACAATATTGACCCTCCCGACGGATTAGACAGCGAGACTGTTATTAACAGGATGCAGGCGAAGTGCGAGGAGAATTCTTTGGTTTCTGTCCCCTCTGTTTAACCAGATGTGCAGAACCCGCATCTGCAACATATGTTGTAACGTCTATGCGATGGTGCCCATTACCCCATGGCCATGGAACCTTGCAAGCACGCTATGGTTACAGTTGTTGCCAACGCATTATGGGTCAAGCGGTCGACCAGTGTCGGTAGCCGGATTCTGCCTATCAACCCTCGTCAAAGTGCAGAGTACGGCCGCCGTCATGCGCACCTTGCTGGAGGAGGAAGAAAAAAATCTTGAGATTCAACTCCAAAAAAGCAAAACCCCCCGGGAATCGCCGACGTTTTCAAAAACTTCCTCCTTAATCGCTGGAACTGGCAAGGTGTCAGCAGATGGGCTTCCTAGAGACGGCGTGCAACGCGGCTAAAGAAGAGTTTAGCCTGCGCAGCGAAATTCGCTCCGTGCAGGTGAAGGAGGAGTTCAATCGCCTGAGCCACGAAATCGAACGAGTCCTTTGAACATCTGTTAGGAATGGATAACGCGACTCTTCTGCGAGAAGCGCAGGAGATTTTGAAGCGCATTGGTGCAAAAGACTTCTTTCACAAGTCCATTCCTGACATTTTTACCCAACTTCAATCACGCAAATGCCATCCTGAACCGCATGGTTCAAGGCAGCTTGCTGGATGATGCTGCTGCGATCGCCACTAGGGAAAAATATATTGGACTCGACCCTGCCTGAAGGATGCGAGGTGTTCGATCTGCATCACTTCAGTCCAAGTTCTACAAGATCTTTGTCCGAGTTACCCGAAGGCGTCGTGCAACGGATTGTGCAGAATATCTATACCCTGAACAGAGCGGCTTCACGTAGACTAAAGAGAAATAACGCCCGTCGCTCTACTCGCTCCGGTCGCTAACTGTGTTGGAAGTTAAGTAGGACATACTGTCTTTTTAAGAACTTCCAGAAGGCTGTTACGTGGCTACATAAGAAGACTTCCACTATGTGTTGCTTGCTTGGGAAATGTATCTCTTCAATATCCAAGTGTTATGAGAACTTCATATACTGCTACTGCATATCGTTTCTTGGTTTAGAATAAAAAACTAAAAAAAAGTTCTTTTTACAGGCTGTGTGTGTTTACATGAGAGAGAGGGAGAGCAAGAGAAAGCTAAAGAGAAGTGCATGTGTAATTCAACTGGAAAATATATTTAAGCGTTTTTAAAAGCAAAACAATAGCAATAACAAAAACGAACAGGATGCCGTTATACTTTGCAACATGGCGTATGACAGAGCCAAAAAGGCTCCACGACTCACATACCCATGGTTATTCTGGGTTAAGCAACAACCATTTTGTAAAAAGACAGTTTATTATTAAGTATATGTTGTATCATGGTAATCGGGCAACTCTAGACAACGACTTTATTATTATAAACGGTTATTGGTACAAAACAAGAACGTACAGATTTCGTTACGTGTGTCCCAACGGCCAAACTGTCTTTCACGAAAGGCTCAGGGTAGCTGTGGAGAGGGGTTTCCAGAACCAGTTGGAAAAGATCTACCATGCCAAACCCATAGCAGACCACGAATCGTACGAGCACACCTTAGGCACAATCCAACAAGGGGAAGGGTACACTAACCCTCTGTACGCCCTTGATTACGAAAACGACATTACAGAGATGTTTGACAATGTGACAAAACAAAGTAACCTGGAGGATCAGCACGTTTTTCTTAGTAACGGGACACCAGTCATGTTAGTGAGGGTTTAAAACACTCTCAAATTAAACTAAAACTAAACGAAGCCAATAAAGCTCGACAGCTAGCCAATCTGTTTGGAACCACGATCAGTTTACCCCCCACGCTATATACAGGGTCCTTAAAGGCTCTTCTTCTGCCCTTCCGAAGGCGAAACCCTACCTACTGTGTCTGCTGAGAGACTCGAAACCCTGGCAAAGGATGCTGCGTTGGATGGCGGTAAAATAGCCGCTAGTATTCAATATTTACCTCAGCATCTGCTCCAGTATACTGGAATAAAACAATCCCGTAATTTTCTGCAATATGACTCGGAGTCCGAGTCTGATACGTGCCTAAAAATGGCATGGGAAAAGGAGTCGCCACCTTAACAATGCGTTGGATTGAGTATCGCTGAGTGCACGCACTCACGCACACACACACAGACGGGCCAGCTAGCTCGAGTGCAGCACAATAAGCGAGACTGAGGCTGGCGTCAGTGGGGCATTCGGATGCGTTGGGAGAAGTCGGATGCGCTATGTGTTGGGACGGGATGTGTGCTATGTAAGTACTATAATGTGTGTGTGTGTGTGGTGTGTGTGTGTGTGTGTGTGTGTGTGTGTGTGTGTGTGTGTGTGTGTGTGTGTGTGTGCGTGTGTTTGCGTGTGCTTGTGTGTGTGGGGGGGGGGGGGGGGGGGGGCGGATGAGGTGGGGGGGGGGTGCGTGCACGTCCATTTCTGTCTCGGCGAATTCGTGTGTGTGTGTGGGGGGGGGGGGGGGGGGGGGGGGGAGGGGGGCGGATGAGGTGGGGGGGGGGGGTGCGTGCGCGTCCATTTCTGTCTCGGCGAATTCGTGTGTGTGTGCGTGTGTGTGTGTGTGTGTGTGTGTGTGTGTGTGTGTGTGTGTGTGTGTGTGTTTGCGTGTGCTTGTGTGTGTGTGGGGGGGGGGGGGGGGAGGGGGGGGGCGGATGAGGGGTGGGGGGGGGGGGGGTGCGTGCGCGTCCATTTCTGTCTCGGCGAATTCGTGTGTGTGTGTGTGTGTGTGTGTGTGTGTGTGTGTGTGTGTGTGTGTGTGTGTGTGTGTCACGACCGACCCCTGGAGGTCTGCCCTGAACGATCGGTCTAGATGGGAGTGAAGGGAATGGCTGACTCGCACGCCTCGCAAGAGCCCACACGAGAAAGATTACGATACAACACCCCATTTATTCACACCAGCACACACAGTCATAAATAAGCATTCCAACACACACAACATGCACAATCGCAATCAAGCATTCCAACGCACACAACAGGCACAATCGCAATCAAGCACTCCAACACACACAACATGCACGATTATAAATAAACATTTCACCATACGACGTACACAATCACAATTACAGCATTCCAGCACATAATTATGATATATACACAATTATAAAGAAACATTTCCAGCATCCATCCCTTCCCACACCATGGAGTGCCTCCACACCCCTGCCCCTGTCAAGTCTACTGGGAGCACCCTATCGCACTAGGTGCTCCGAACCGGGTCGGTTCTCGCAGGGAGTCGCTCAAAGCCGACACCCTCGACACACAAGCAGGCAGTGAAGAGCGCGTCCGGGGGGGGGGGGGGGAACGTGGCGCTGTTACTGGAGGTCCTGGACGGGGGTCAGGGCCGGCCAGTCAAGACGGCGGGCTCCTCTACCAGTCCGCGGTCCCGACGAGAGCGTGGCCTCGACCAGCGCGTGGCACCATCCAGTCCGTGGTCCCAGCCAGAGCGTGGCCTCAACCAGCACGTGGCACCATCCAGTCCGTGGTCCCAGCCAGAGCGTGGCCTCAACCAGCACGTGGCACCATCCAGTCCGTGGTCCCAGCCAGAGCGTGGCCTCAACCAGCACGTGGCACCATCCAGTCCAGACTCCGGGTGAAGCCCCGGGAGGGGGGGAGGAAACGTAGCTGGGAGGAGAGAAGAAAGGGAGGGAAGGAAGAAGGAAGGAGGAAGAAGGAAGGAGGAAGAAAGAAGGAAGAAGAAAGAAGGAAGGGTACTGGAACCCCGCCGTCAGTACAGTCTGACCCATGCTGCTAAATCTTAACAGCCACTCGCATGATGGGCGAGGGGAAGTCTATCAAACGCACCAACAGCCCCAGCTCAACACAGACCTGAGCATAACACAGTAAAACCGATCAAATCGTTAAAGTCTTCTCACATGAAGCAGGTAAGGGACTGCATTAAATCAACAGGCTATAAAACAATATGAATTATCTTCACCCTTCTCTCACTCACGTTTAATAATTTCCTTTCTTAGGAAATAAACCAACACAGCGACCATCGCTTAATAACTGCCACCACATTTGCAAATAATAATTCAATGGCATAATTGTCACATTTTATAGCCACATTTCAAAATATCACAAATCTCCAACCATGCATCCGAACGACAAATCATGCGTACGCACACTCGCGAACATAAAACTCGTTCTCCTTGCACACACAAACAGACGGTGGCCGAAGAATAAGAGTCCGGCGAATGTGACAGGGGTGGACGAGCGAGACCAAGCAAGTTCCAACCCTGAATCACCAGGTTCTCTCCCATCCCCACGACTACCGCATCACCAGATGCATAAAACAGGAGAAAGAATTTTGGATATAATTTAGAATGGCCAGGTTAAAGATTGAATTAACCAGAGAAAAGGTCTCAAACAATATTTCTTTTACAATTTTGAAAACAAAAGAAAATTGCGCAAAAGAGAAGAATAAGCCGGCTAACAACAACAAACCAAAACAAACAAACCACGAAACTGATGCTTACCAGCTACCGTGGGTGACCAGAAGAGGCGGGTCAAACGACTCTCTCTGCCCTCTGTCCAGTCGAGAGGACAGAAGCGCAGATGCGGAGAAAGAAGAAGTGATGTCCCTCTCCTACTGTAGGAATTGAAGATACCGACTGTACCCTCGATGATACGGTGAAGAACCAAGACCGGAGCAGGCGCTCCAGAGACATCTTCCGCTCGAGTGAAGAGCTAACCTCCCTCAGCGATGGCGGCCAACAAGCCACGCTGCGTCACAGAGTGAGCATACTTCAAACTAAAAGAAATGAAGCACGTGCGACAGGTAAAAAGACAGGCGAGAGGCCGATAGACAGCAAGTTCGAGAGAAAGGTACCAGCCACCCGTGAACCTGCAGGGTGAATAGCACGGGCAGTGGAATTAGAGAGAGAGAGAGAGAAAGCAAACCGAAGTTGAGCTGAACTACACCAAGGTGCAACCGCACCACAAGCCACACTAAGGGACGGATACACGACAACAGCAACGACAATAAATAAATGAGTAATTCCGCCACCCTAGATGGGTCAAACGTCGTAGGCCTCGTGACAAACTCGTGACAAACCCCCTTCTAAAAGCATCTGTTTCTCTGAGATACAGTGCTCCTTTGAACCTTGACGCATGTGCAAATTCACAATGGGACCGAACCCAACTCTCTGTGCTCGACAGAGTACGAGGAATCCAATACAAACATTCTACGATAGAATCACACAGGGAAATACATAATACTACATTTATCAAACAACTAAGCAAACCTTCCAACCATGAAAGTAACAATCCGAACCATTGGTGATTCACTACCGTTAACATCACTGAAGTGAAAACTGTCACTACACCTGATACAGAGACCAAAAGGGGATATAACCTGGTTGAGGAGAAGTGTCCTCTGACTGATTTTCCAATGTGCTGACTACGGAGCTCGGCTAAGATAGTCAGCATCCGTATTACAGGAACCCTTGATATGACGGAAAGTGAACGCATGACTCTGCAGTTCCACTGCCTAACTCATGAATCGATGACTGACTGGCCAGATCCGGTCCAAGCACTGGAGAGGATGATGATCGCTCTCCAGTACAAACTTCCGGCCGTACTTCTTCTTGGGCACGCCAGTGCGCGTCCAAATCTGCCTGAGAGATTCAGCAACAGTAGGGGCATCGATAGTCCTAAGCGGGACAGCCTCTGGGTATCGACTCGCAGATTCTACCACTACCGAAGTGTAGCGGTGACCGCGATCGGATGGAGGATTAATGGGTCCCACCAGGTCGACCCCAACCTTGCTGAATGCCTCCCAACCCGTGGCACTGACCCTAGGGGAACACGCTTCAAGCGACCTTAGGCGTTGTCCGTTGGCAGACATCGCAACTGCGGCAGTACTGCCTAACCTGTGAGTTCACCCCTGGCCAGAAGAAGTCTTGTCTTACTCGCTCGAGAGTCCGCTTGGAGCCCATATGACCTGCCATGGGGGAATCGTGGGCCTGCCGGAGAACAGACTCTCTCAAGCTTTGGGGAAACAACAAGCTGTTTGGCCACACGATCTGCCTGAGTGAAAACCCTAAAGAGGATCCCCTTGTGGAGCTTGAAGCTCACCTTGGCGTGTCGGGCAGACTGAGCAGGACGATCTACCAGTTGTCGCAGGCGTTGGACATCCAAGTCCCTGGCCTGAAGACGAACAATGGAAGCAGGATCGGCCCTAGCAAGAACCTCGTCAGAGATCGGCTGAAGAACGGGACGCAATTCCTGTTCCTGCTTCTTAGCTTTGGCACGTGTGGTGACTCCCACACACGCCTGTACGGGCAAATCCGTAGACACGGACTGACTGCGTCCGTCTGCGAAGGTGATTAGTATTCCTATGATAAGGGAATACAGAGGTCGCTCCACCGCGATGGCCCATACTTCGCCACAGAAGTAGGGGGTGGAGATAGAAACGAGTACTGAAGGACGGGTGGAGGTAAAACCAGCCTCCAACCCGCACACATCGTAACTGGCGCCCCGCCGGGCCTCAGGGGAAACCAAATTCTTATCCACAAAGATCGTTGATGCTCCCGAATCCCTGATGGTGTCGACCAAGGAGGAACCAACAACAGAGAGAAACACTGGGCACTCTGAATCACCAGAAGCTGGGATGGAACCCACGTTAGCCGAGGCACGAGGACGTGGGAAAGGACCAGCCCACGACTACCAGCGGCTTTAGGACAATCTTTCCTAATGTGGCCAGGACGACCACAAAGAAAACACAGTCGGGGCGCTGAAATCCCCGATGAACTGCTGCCTTGTTCACCCCGCTAGCAGTTGTCTGCGCCTTATTGCCACTAAATCCTGTGGAGGGCTTCCTCTCCGTATCTGGGCGATGCCCATAAGCCCTGCGAGCTTCAGCAAACACCTCAGCGGTGTGAATCGCAGCCGCGAAATCCTGAGGTGCTGTCTCGCCTATCCGGATCCTCAACTCTGGGGACACAGTGTTGGTGAGCTGTTCAATGAGGATCAGATCCTCCAGCTCCAACTTAGCCAACTGACGCCAGTACCCTAGCGTTTTGCGCAGCCTATCACCAAACTGCACGAAGGTCTCGTCGTTATTCTTCTTCATGGACCTGAACTTCCTCCTGTACGTCTCTGGGGTAAGGTGGAAACGCTTACGCAGAGCCAACTGCATGTCTGCATAAGATGCACCTTCATTTAGAGTGAGCACACACTCCCTTGCAGCACCAGATAATCCAGAAAAAAGGTGCATAGCCTTTTGTTCCTCAGACAATTGGTATGAACTAGCAACCTTGTCAAAATGCTCTAGGAACATATCAATGTCCTCACTAGGTCTGAACTCTGGAAGCTTTAACTTTGGGCCTCTAACTCTATCACCTGCCTGGTGATTAACCCGCTGACTTACAGATGCGGGAGACCGCGAAAGAAGTTGTTCCATCTCCTCCCTACGCAGAGCCTCCATCCTGTCTAGTTCTTCCCTACGGAGGGCTTCCTGCCTGGCTGCCTCTTCCCTACGCCGATCCTCCTGTCTGGCAGCCTCCTCCTACACTGATCCTCCTGTCTGGCAGCCTCTTCTCTGCGCAGCATAGCCTCTTCCCTATGCAGAATCTCCTGTCTGTCAGTCTCCTCTCTGCACAGAGCCTCCATCCTATCCAACTCTTCCCTACGCTGAGCAGCCTCTTCCCTACGGAGGGCTTCCTGCCTGGCTGCCTCTTCCCTACGCTGAGCAGCCTCTTCCTTACGAAGGGCTTCCTGTCTGGCAGCATCCTCTCGTCGTTGCTGCTCTAGGAACATCAGGACAGAGGTGATGTCCTGGGAAGGATTCACCACTCCCGACACTGGAGGATGACCCGTCTGACCCGTCCCTTGGGTCTCGACCTTCCCATGAGGAAAGTCCCCCGGGGTATACTCCTTACGAGGGGAAGCATGGAGAATAGGGGGCTTTGGTTTCTGCGACTCAACAGAAGCCCACAGTTGCTTCGCTATACTCTGACGCTTCCGAGCGGAAGTGCCAGTCGGGGTCTCAGCAGGAAAATCCCCTAGCGAAGAAGAAGTGAAAGTACTCGCTGGACTATCGGCTACAGCACTGGAATAAGTGGAAGTCACTGTAGTCGAAGTGCTAGTACTAATAGTGGGGACTACATTTAGAAGACCTTCTTCTTCGACGCCCGAGTAGCCATACCACCAGCACCGGACGTTGCCATGACAACTATATCCTACAGTTATCAAATACAGGGGAAAGACAATTCCACTTGAAAAACAAATATTTTAGGGGTGTGCGTATATATGTGTATGTATGTGTGTGCGTGTGTGCGGACAAGTTCCGGCTGCTCCCACTCTGGCAACACCGCGCTCTACAACACGAGCAACAGTGCGGTGGGGCTCACCGAAAAAAAAAAAAAAAAAAACTATGTCCGGCTGCCCCCACTCTGGCAACACCGCACTCCACAGCACGAGCAACAGTGCGGTGGGGCTGGCCGGAAAAACAAACAGGCAGACGGAATCCGGAGAGAGGAAAAAAAAATGACACTAACGTCCGATACAACCCCCTGTACTCAATAACCGGTAGAGAAAAAAAAAAAAAACTGGCTAAATACACAACAGGAATGGAAGACTGAGCGGCAACAGAAAGGCAAGACTTACGGCCGTACCTGCGTGAGGTACCGGCGGAAGGAGGTCTGGACGCGGTCGACTCCCCTCGGTCTCACCTCGACCCCCGGTCACACCGGATGTTCCTTCAGGCCACCAAGACTCCTTCACGCTAGAGTCACCCAGCCAACCACCCACAAACAAACACGACAAACTAACTAAATGAATACAAAACCGACAGAACTAAACAGGTACTCCGCGAAATGAGAGAGACAGTCAGAGCCCTTCACATCCGGACGAGCCCCCACAATTGTCACGACCGACCCCTGGAGGTCTGCCCTGACAGGATCGGTCTAGATGGGAGTGAAGGGAATGGCTGACCTCGCACGCCTCGCAAGAGCCCACGCGAGAAAGATTACGATACAACACCCCATTTATTCACACCAGCACACACAGTCATAAATAAGCATTCCAACACACACAACATGCACAATCGCAATCAAGCATTCCAACGCACACAACAGGCACAATCGCAATCAAGCACTCCAACACACACAACATGCACGATTATAAATAAACATTTCACCATACGACGTACACAATCACAATTACAGCATTCCAGCACATATGATATATACACAATTATAAAGAAACATTTCCAGCATCCATCCCTTCCCACACCATGGAGTGCCTCCACACCCTGCCCCTGTCAAGTCTACTGG
>CM031622.1:37093534-37101034 GCA_018398815.1 Conus ventricosus | reverse complement strand
ACAAACGGACACGGAGGAACAAACAAACATACAAGAGGACAACCAGACAGACAGCCAGCACACAATCATTTGTTTTTCCGCTTTTTCTCCTTTTTAAATTAATTATAATTATAAATTTGTCAGTCTTTCTCAGTCTCGGGCTTTCTTCCCTGTTGATCCTGCTCTGGACCACGTGGTGCTGTTGTCTGTCGAGTAGATTGTAACTTGCATAAGTACACACACACACACACCACACACATCACACACACACACACACACACACACCACCTCACACACACACACACACACGCGGCGCGCGCGCGCGCGCACGAATGCGTGCACGCTACGAGTCTTTACGGCTGCTAAAGCAGGACGAGGTACAGGGATATTAATATGATATGAACACTTTATCTCAAAGGATGAGAAATTAAGATAGGTGCATACCAAACAGTATAACAAGAGAACATGCATAAAATCAAGAATCATCACAATCAAGTGGCCACTTATAGATTTACACAACACACACACACACACACACACACACCAACACACACACACACACACACACACACACACATCTTCAACCACCCCACAAGCTCTCACTCTCTCGCACCTCCGCCCCCCCCCCTCCTCCCTCTCTCCCTCTCTCTCGCATTCCTTCACATCACTAAGCATGAAATAATGGTACAAAAGACATCCAGCACACATGAAAGAAGCAGTAACTCAACACAACATCTGTAATAAGTTTGTAAGATTACAGGTTTAACACCAATATTTTGTGGCTTTTGCAAACAGAATATGACTAGCAATTTTTATGGATTTTAGTAACATCAACAATCATTCCCAGATATTTATACTCATTCACTCGTTCAACTGCTTCACCATTAATTGCACATTAAGGTCAGAGTCCTACGTCCTAAAATAAAGTATTATAGCGAAGCTTTAGTCGCATAAATTCTGTCTAATCTGTTAATTTGTTCTAATTCTTTGTTAACAAACCTACTATATGCAGCTAAGCTAGACTCTACGCTAGAAGGAGGTGGTTGTGGACCGGCTGGTGCGGTGGCTTGGAACTGGGCCGATGTGGACGGGAGGGGTTGCTGTTGGGCCGGTGTTGAGGGCGAGGTTGCTGTTGGGGGGGTTGCGCCCAGGGTGCGGAGAGGAAGGGCCCCTGTATTGGTGGAGGCAGCGGTGCGGGGGCCCTGGGCGTGGAGAGGAAGGGCCCCTGCAATGGCGGACGGTAGCGGTGCGGGGGGTGACAACCATGGCAGCGTAGTTTGCTGTTGGGCCGAGGGTGCAGCTTACCAGGGTTGTACAGAGGGAGGAGGCAGCTGGGCGGTGCATAATGCGGTGTGCACTGGGCCGGCGCAGAGGGGACAGTCAGCCCATAAGGGACAGTCGGGAGCGACATCGAGGGTGCCTGAACCTGGTCACAGACGGTCAGGCTATAGGGGGCAGTCAAGCCTGGAGCGGGAGTGGGTGACTGTACCTGTACCTGGTCATGGACGGTCAGGGTATAGGGGGCAGTCAGCGGGTGGCCTGGTGCGGGAGCGGGTGCCTGCACACGGACCCGGTCTGGTGCAGAAGGGGGGCAGTCAGTGGCTGGCCCGGTGCAGGAGCCCGTTGCCGCGACGTGGAGGGTGCCTGCTGGACCAGGTCCTGGGCAATATAAAAAGCGGTCAGCTGCGGCGCGGGTGACTGCACCTGGACCCGGTCCAGGGCACCATAAATAGCAGTCAGTTGCGTGCCGGGTGTGGGAGCGGGTGCATGGACCTGGTCTGGTGCAGAAGGGGCAGTCAGTAGATGGCCTGGTGTGGGAGCTGCTGCCGCGACGTGGACTGCACTGGTCTAGGAGACCATAAATAGCAGTCTGCTGCTGCGCAGGAGCGGGTGCATGGACCTGGTCTGGTGCAGAAGGGGCAGTCAGTAGATGGCCTGGTGTGGGAGCTGCTGCCGCGATGTGGACTGCACCTGGTCTAGGAGACCATAAATAGCAGTCTGCTGCTGCGCAGGAGCGGGTGCATGGACCTGGTCTGGTGCAGAAGGGGCAGAGGGGTCAGGAGAGGGTGCGACCCAGGAGGAGTGTGCCGGAGTCGGTGAAGGGGGAAAGAGAGGCTGCTTCAGAGAGGGGATGATAGAAGGAGGGTCTGCTTGCGGAAGAGATTCTAGATACTCTAAGAGGGAGTCAACCCATTCCCCGTTTCCTCCTCTGTCTTAAATGGAGAAACGTTATCGTATGTAGAGGTCCCTGCCTCTGTTTCCATTGAGAAAACACTAACAACTTCCTCCGTTTTAGTTGGTTCCTCCTGCTTTCTTCTTTAATTTCCTGCCAGTGGCAGCAACGTCCGACGTAGGCTTTTAATATCATCAGTTGCTGCCGATGAATATTTTAAAAATCAAACGTTTTGAAACCGGGGGGATATGCCCACTTGTGTATTCTGTTGAAGCCACGCGGAAACTGCTTCTCTCCGGCAAAATGTATTTATCCCAACCTCCCCAACCAAACGGGTTGAACCACTCTCTGAGGTAATTTTGATTTTAAACTCTGTGTTTTTTTTCCGATGTTCCCGTGACCTTTCTTTGTCCTTTTCTGTAAGATGTGAAAGTCCTCGGGAAGCCCTAAAAAGATGCGGCTAAAGCCGGCTTTCAACGCTGTCAGTCCTTTTACTCTTGAACTTCTTTACCTCTGAAATTAATCTACAAAAAATTGATAGAAGGAGTTTACTGACTGCGAGGGTTGGTAGCCAAGCCCGTTTTTATCTTTCAGAGAACTTTCTACAGTCACAGTTTTTGAAAAAAATTCAAGTAATGAGAGTGGTCTTTGAGAAATGTCTACTGAAAAAACAAGGCGTCGGATAACAGCGAGTCTTTAAACAACTTAAATGTTTAAGAATAGTACTCACGGTTTCTGACTCAATTCCGAAACTGTGATAAACTGGTGAGATTACTTTCAATGTCTTTATAAAATTTCTTCCAATGATCCGAACGACCTTTTGTGATAGATTCGGCTTGTAATCTGAAGGCAACAGGACACAAGGGAGCGAGCGAGAGAAAGTCTCAGGTCTCACTTTTACAGGAAACATTGGAGAAACCTCATCATACTCACGCTTTTGGGGAAACGTTGCGTTGGAACGGGCTGAGTTCGTCTCCCCAGAGTTTCTTCAATTTGCAAGTTCCTCCCAGTTGCAAGGTCCAAGTTGTTACCCAGAGTTTTCTTCAATGCAAGTTCCTCCCCCCCCCATACAACCGTATTTATTCCATCTCAGAACAATGCTTGGGCGTTAATTCTGAACCAATGGGAAAGGGGAAAACTTGTGACCCAATGGGAAGAGAAAACTTGGATCATGTGACTGGAGGACAATTACGCAATGTTTTCAAAAGTGGCAATTTCGCATCATCTGCGATGCACCAGCAGACTCCACGATAAGGGCAGCCTCTGTGATGTTTACAACTGCGTAGATCTGTCTTGTGTCTGTGTGTGCGTGTGTCTGCTTACTGTTCCTCCATTTTTCCCCTTGTGCTCACCCCAATGAGCATGTTAATAAACTCATCTTCTTCTACACACTGTTAATACTAACAACACGAAGGTAGCCACAGTCGCAACACCCATAGCAAATTTACTCCAACTGCACCTGCTGCCCGTTCGTCGTCCAAACAGTTACAGAATTCTAGAAAACCAACCCAACCTTTGTTTTCCATCATCCAAGGCCGGAGGACTGTCTCGGCGTAGCATTGCACCAGTCTATTACGGATTGCACAACCGTGTAGTCGGGGCACTTTAGGAAAGCATGCAGAGCGAACCGACCTCCGTAGTAAAAATACACTCCAACCCTCCCCCAGTTCATACCATCCCAGAATAAGCCGTCTACAGTACGCTTGAAACTCTGAAATGTCGTATCACTCAAACTGAGTTTGTTCTTTTTGAACTTTTTGCATTCTATGTCGTCGCAAAGGCGTCTCATGGCACTCTGAACTTTATTGCACGTAACGTAGTCTTTCTTTGGCCAAAAAATCCCATTTTTTTTCAAATAATACCAGATGTAATCTTCAGCCACAGACCTCATGGACACGGGTGGCTCTCATGGAACACATGGTGGGTTCTCACATCAATAAGCTTCTTGGAAATGAATCCACAAGGGACTGGAAGTTGATAAAGTAACAAATGAAAGAAAGGGGAAAGAAATAAGAGGGGGGAAGGAAACCAATAAGGGAAAAAAAAGAAGAAAAAAAAGGAGGGAAAGGAGAAGAGGCTGGCGAAACTAGACGTGGCAAATCTGTTTAGTTCGTTCGGTCTCTTGTATTGAGGGAAGGGAAAGTAGAGTGGAAAGAAAAAGCAAGAAAAAACATAGGGAAAGAAATAACGGAAGGGAATAACAGAGAGAGGTTGTTAGTTGAACAAGCATTCTTGGTACGGGTTAAATCAGCGCCTGAACTTGTCTTTCAAAATGTTAGGGATCGGCAACCCCTCCTATTTGTCGCCCTTACGTAACCCCACCCTAGATGCTTGGACACCTCTCGCAGAGCTAATTTCTGCAAGGAATGCGGTTGGCAGGCTTTGCGGGACAGAAATTCTCTGATTCTTTTATTTTCCTGGGACAGAAATTCTCTCGTTCGGGGGTTCCTGCTAATCACTACAAATCGTTCTGGGTCGTCGCTATCACCAGAGGGTGTCGACTCAGCCAATAAAGTTCTCTCTGGTGCTTGCTCCATTACAATAGAGAAACTCTACCAGGTCGTACTGGCAGTATCTGACGCCGTTCCCATGACCGATTTGAATGCGGTATCGGACTCTTCCTCTCTCTGAAGAATGGGAAATGCCGAAAGACGCCCGCCTCCTCAGCCAGACGAGAGAATAGGTGTAGTTTTGATCCCCTGTCAGAATCCTATGCACGCACGTGTTGAGAACAAGTCCGGCGAGACAAGGTATCAGGTGGAAAGCTTTTGCAACTTCTCGCCTGACGCCTTCTGCCCTCGAATACAGAAAAATATTCGAGCTTTTCGGTTTCACCATTTCAGTATGATGAATTCAAGGGCTCGATCAGTTTATTTGGGGAACAACGGTCAGCCGCCACTTCGTAGAGTTCCTTGGTTTGGTCAGTCAACGGAGCGAACCATGTCATGTTGTAAAGCAGATTGTCAAAAAAATCACCGTCTGGATCTAGATCCACCAGTTTCCAAGCGTGGACCGCATGTCTTCTATGATTAAATAAGCCGTGATGTCAATGACGAATCCGTCCCAAAGCTTACGCTGTGAATACTTCGTGCAGTCTGTTCAAATGAATAGTTGCCAATACGAGGGTGCGATAAGCACGACGTCGACGGCAGTCGCCGAGGAAAGTATATACGTCTGCCTCGGAATGCTGCGGACCCGAGAAATAAAGTCATCGTGGTCATAGAGACCCAAATGTATTTGGTCATAATACATCAACAGCGAGAAATCCATTCTTGGTAAGTTTTTTTTTATACATCGTTTTCACACTCTTCCTACAGCGTTCTCTTGTTGTATTCCTCAAACTGCCAACAAAAAACCCAAACAAACAAACAAAAAAAAGGGGGGGGGGGGGATAATAACGGGGAGAAAGGGGGCGGGGGTGATTGTCTTCCCTCTCTTTTTGGTTTTTTGTTTATTTAAGCTCTCTTTTCTCAGCTCCCAACACGGGAGGCAAAAAACAGGGGGGATGGAAAAAATCACGGAACCTATAATATAAGCAGTGGCGGGTCAGTCAGTCACAGTCCTTACAGATTTACTTCCTGTTGCTGTTGTGTTGCTGTGGCTGTTTGACGGGTAAGTTGCATCTTGATTAAAAACCTTTCCATGATCCTGAATGGAATAATTACGTATTTTAGTAGGTGTTAAGTTCTCTCTCTTTTCAAAGACTTAATTCTGTCTGCCCAGAATGCTTACTGAGAGTGGCCATGGGAGTAATTAAGGAGCAGGATTGTGTTAACCTGAAACTGGTGGGCCGGTACGACACGACCCAGCTTACGATGCTGGTGCACTACGTACTTCAAACACAGCGAATGCGCTGTCCCCACTCTATCTCTACTGCTTCATCATTCGTCGCTCCTGCACTTGTCGCCGCCGTCAATAATTGCACCCAGCCCCACCAAGCCCCGACAGGCCCATTGAGCCGTTGCGGCAATTATGTCTGTCTGTCCTTTCGGCCGCTTTCATCTCTCTCGCTGCTTGCTAGGCAATAATGTGCAATAACGCGCCCCCTCCTTTCCCCCGAGGTAGGCAGTAGCTGATGTTAGAACGGCAATAAAAAAAAACTCATCAGAATGTCAGCCCGACCAGACAGTAAAAAAAAAACTCATTAGAATGTCAGCCGACCAGACAGTACTCTTGGTCTTGCGCTTGAGTGACGAGGCCCAAATTCAACATTCTTTTGTTTTTGGAAATTTTTTGTTTTGTTGTTGAAATTTTTGGTTAGGCACCCCCCCCCCTTCCCTCCGTTCTGTGTGCTGTATATTATTGCTTTTATGCTCTCTATTTTTTTTCCTTTACTTTCTCTGTTTTAGATATGGAGGCATTTGAAGTTGACGGAGCTTGTTCGTCTGTGATGGCGCCCGCATATGAAGTGGTGGCGGTGAAGGTTGAGCCGGCGGCCGGACCTCACCGCCAGAGTCCGAACCTGCGCCACAAGAACCTAGAGGGAAGAAGCGACGGACTCTGAGAGACTAACGATGCTCGGGACAGTGGCAAAGCGTCTAGCCATTGACAACGCAACTTGCGGGAAACGCGCTGCAGAATTAGAACACCTGGGTGCCAGCGGCAAACCGCTTGTTCTTGAAAACGCTGCTTGCAGAGACGTTTAAGACTGCTGGAGTGGCTAGCTCGACAGCTACAGGGAAACTCTGGAGAACACTAGAAGCCTGAATGAAGGCGTGATCAAGCTAGCTACAACGATTCTTCAACCCGAAGTCTAAGTGTGTGTGTATGTATGTGAGAGAGAGAGAGAGAGAGAGAGAGAGAGAGGAGAGAGAGAGAGGAGAGAGGAGAGGAGGAGAGAGTGAGAGAGAGAGAGAGAGAGAGAGAGAGAGGAGAGAGAGACGAGAGAGTTAGTTTTTCCTCCCCCCTTCCATTCTCTGAATTTTTTTCCCTCTTCCACTCTCTATCCCTTTATATATGACATAGAATACTCTGCAAGATGTACATGATTAGCGCTATAGGCCCTGAACTTGGACACTATACTGTTGGAAGTGGACAGATGGATAATGACGGTTCACAGCAATACGCAGTCAGACAAAAAGTGTGTGATAACCTCAAGGATAATGTGAACGTTTGTGGATACATAAAAGCTGAAACATTTTCAGGGTGATAAAGTGACTTTTTATGAGGAGTGGAACATTTTAAACACTTCAGTGGTATGGTGCCCAATAGTAGTCGTTATCTTTATGCCACACAGACACGGCAGTAAACAAACCTATGTGTATACAGGATTTTAACTTTGCCGTGTGTGTGGCAAATTCTTTCGCTTACTGAAGTGAAGTTCTGTAAATATTTTGGTGATGGTTGTT
>CM031622.1:37073534-37091034 GCA_018398815.1 Conus ventricosus | reverse complement strand
CCCCCCCTTTTTTTTTTTTTTTTTTTTCCAAAAAAGGTTTTAATTATAAGAAAAATCTAAAAAGAAGGGAAAAAGGGGGGGGGGGGGGGCCCCAAAAAGGGAAATCTGCGAAGGACATTTGGGTGACCCGAACTTCTTGGCCCTTTTTTTTCTTAAAGGGGTCTTTAAAAAGCGGGGGGGCGGGGTTTTTTGGGGGGGGTGGGGTGGGGTTTTTGGTTGAGAGGAGAAGAGAAAAGGGGTTGGAGAAGAGGAAGAGAGAGAGCGGAGAAAGAAGACTAAAAAAGGGAGGCGGAAAGGGAGAAAGACGGGTTTGGGGGGGAAAAAGGGGGTTTTTTAGAACGTGGGGGGGGGGGGGGGTGGGGGGGGGGGGGGGGGGGGGGGGGGGGTGTTTTGTGGGGGTTTTGGGCCCCAAAAACCCCGTTCACTAAAGGGGCCGACGGACTGGGAGGAGGTTGTTTCGGGAAATTTCTTCCGGCTCGAAGAGGGGGAAGGGGGGGAGGAGGGCCAAAAAAAAGAAAAAAAAAAAGGGAAGATACAGACCGTGCGGCGGAGCCCTTGCTGCGGGACTCCTGCTTTATCTTTGTAAAGAAAAGCCAAAAGGAAAAGAAAGAAGAAAAAGAAGGGGGGAAAGAAGAAAAAGGGAAAAAAAAGGGGGGAAAAAAAAAAAGGAAGAGAAAAGACAGGGAGCGGAGGATAAAAGGGCCGAGAAGGGACCAAAAAAAAAACCAATTTTTTTTGGGCAGCGACCTAAACTTTAAATTTAAAGATTTTCCCTTCCCGGGGTGAGAACCCCCTTTTTTAAAGACCCTTTCCCCCAAATTTTTCCGGGGGAACTTCAATTTTTTCCCCCCACCAAAAAAAAGAAAGGGGGCCCTGGGGGAGAGAGAGGAGAGAAGAGAAGAGAGGAGAAGAGAGAAGGGGGGAGAGAAGGAGGGAAAAAGGAAATTTTTTTTCTAAAAAAGGGGGGAAAAAGGGGGGAAAAAGGGGGGAAAAAAGGGAAATTTAAGCAGAAAAAAGGGACCTGAAAAAGAGGGGGGGAAAGGGTAGAAGAAGAGGACAGAGATCTGGTTTTGGGGGTTGGGGGCCCCGAAGCTGCTTGGAGATTGAGAAGTCGACTGAGAAAAGTCTTTAGAAAGCGAAAGACGGGGGGAAAGAAGAGTCTTTTGGGGGGGAGGGGGGGGGGATTTTTGGGGTTGGGTTTTGGGAAATTTTTGGGGGAGGTGGGACGTTAATTCTGGGGCGTCCTAAGAGGAAGAGTGATGGGGGGCGTCGGTCTTTTTGAGAGACTTTTCTTTTGGGGAGAGATTGGGGGGAAGACTTTGGGGGGTTTTGGGTTGGGGGGGGGGGGACCCCCCCCCCCCCCTTTCCCTTGTGTGTCTTGGAGAGACCAGACTTCTGTCACTTTAGCGGCCTTTGGAGAGAGTGGGGGAGAGAGGGGAAAGATTTTAAGGGGAGAAGAGAGAAAAGACAAGAAAAGAAAGAAGAGAACAGCCTGTCGGGGTTTCGGGGGAGCCCGCGTAAAAACCCAACTGCCCTTTCTTTTCCGAAAAAAAAGGGGGAAAAAAAAAGGGGGAGAAGGGGGGAGAGGAAAAAAGGAGAGAGGGAAACACAGGGAACCGCGGGGGTTTCCGCTCCCGGGGAAAAAAATAAAAAAGAAAAGAGGCGGGACAGGTGATTTTTAAAGTCAAAGTTTTTTGAGCCCGGTGAGAGGACCTGATTTAAGTTAAAGATTTTTGAGGGGGGGAGAGACCCGGAGCAGAGAGGAAAGGTTTAAGCATGGGGGGCCCCTTGGAGAGAAAAAAGGGGAAAGGAGAGAGAGAACCCCCGAAAGAGGGGGGGGGGGCGAGGAGCAGGTTTGTGGAAGGTCGGAGATCTGGAGATTTTTAAGCTCTCTGAGAAAAGTTTTAAGCGGAAAGCCGGATATAAAGGAAAGAGTTTTTTTTAGGGGTGGGGGCAAGGGAACTGAGATAAAAAGGGGGCTTTAAGGAGGGGGGGGGGTTTCTGGAGATCTGAGAGGAGAGGGGGAAAGAGAGAAGGTTTGTGGGAGGGTGGGGTTGTGGGGGGGTTGTGGGGGGGGTTTGTGGTGTGGGGTGTTGTGTGTTTTGGGGTTTGTGTTGTGTTTTGGGTTTTTGTGTCCCGTTCACCCCACCCTTTTTTCTGGGAAGGCACGCGGGTTTTTGGGACTCTGCTTTCGTCTTTTTGGAGAGACTCTTTGCCCCGGGGGAGGGAAAAAGACAAAAAGGGGAAAAAAGTAGAGTCTGGGGAAGACCGGGGAAAGACCGTTTCTTCTTGGAAGAGCCGGAGAGAAGAGGGCCAAATAAGAAAAAAAGAGAGAGAAGGGGGGGGGAGAGAGAGAGAAAGAGAAAAAGAGGGGAGAAAAGGAGGGGGCCCCCCAAATTTCAAACCACCCGGGCAAAACCCACAACCTACTAAGCCAAAGATTTTCCCTTCCTTTTTGGGGGCCCCCCTTTTTAAGTCAAAAAGTTTTTCCCCTTCCCATTCCGGGGGGCCACGACCTTTTTTTTTTGCTAAAATTTTCCCCGATTGTCGGGGAAAAGGAAAAGGGGAAAACAAAAAAAAGAAAAAGGGGGTTTTTCCGGGGGGGGGGGAAAAAGGAGGAGAGAGAGAAGAGAAAGAGAGGGGGGAAAAAGGGGAGAGAAAAGGAGAAAAAGGGAGAAGGAAAGAGGAGAGAGAGAGAGAAAAAAAGAAAGAGAGCCGAAGGAGAGGGGGGGAAAATAGTTTAAGAGGGATCTAGAAAAAAAAGGAGGAAGGGGGAAGAAGCGGGAGCGGGAAGGAGAGAAAAAAATTGTGGGGGGGGTGGTGTCCCGAATCTGTCTTGGAGATCGGGTTTAAGCGCACTGAAGAAAGTTTTTAAAAGCAAAACTGGAGGGGAGAAAAGGATTTTTGAGGGGGGGGGGTAGCGGGATTTTAGAGAAGAGTTTGGAGACTTTGGGTGGGGTTGGGGTTGGGGTTTTGGGGGGACGCCCCCCTTTTGGGGCTAAATAAAGGGGGGCCCGGGGAAGGATCTGTGGGAGCGGGAATTTAAAAGGGGGTTTTTGGGGAAAAGGGGGGTTTTTGGGGTTTTGGGGTTTGGGGGTGTTTTCCCCCCCCCCCCCCGGGACAAAGGAAGAAAAAGGAAGACTGTCGGGTGTCTCTTTTTGTCGTCTGTGGGGGAGATCTGCTGTCTGTCTTGGGAGGGGCCCGGAGAAAAAGGGGAGAAGGGGGAAAAAAAGGAAAAAGAAAAGAAAAAGGAAAAAACCCCCCCCCCCCCTGCGGGAAACCGGGCCCGGGGGGCTAAAACCCCCTTTTTTCACAAGCAAGCAGGGGAGAGGGGAGAAAAGGGGAAAAAAAAGGGGAGGGGAGAGGGAAAAGGGGGGGGGAAAAAAACCCCTTGGGGGGAAGTTTCCCCTGCCGGGGCCCTACACCCCCCCCCCAAAAGAAAAGATTTTTTTTTGTTTTGGAGGGGGGGAGAAAGCAAAGTTTTTTGAGGGGGCACGAGGGAAATCTTTGTTGTTTTTTCCCCGAGTCTGTCTGGTCGGGACTTAAGCCGTCACGGAGGAGAAAAAAGAAAAGAGGAACCGAGAAAAGAGGGGGAGGGGGGAAGGGAGGAAGAGAAAGATCCTTTTGAAGAAGCGTGTTTTTTGGGACCCGAGTTGGGAAATCGGAATTTTAAGCGCTAAAAAAAAATTTTTCCCCCAAAAAGACGGAAAAGACCCAAAATTTTCGAGGGGGGTGGGGTAGGGGCTTTGGTTGGGTTTGGGGGTTTTTGGGGGTGTTGGGGATGACCTACTGGGGCGTCAACTGGGAGAAACTAAGATTGGGGGCCAGGGTCTGTGGGGAGAGACTGGGTGGGGAAAATTGGGAAGAATTTTTTTTGGGGGGGGGGTTTTGGGGGGGGGGGGGGTTTTTTGGGGGGTTGTTGTTGTGGGGTTGTTGGACCCTTCCCCCCCTTTTGGGTCACAAAGGAGAACCGGGATAAAGTGGAGGGTTTTTTTGGGGGAGAGAGCGGGGGGGAGAGATCGGGAAGTCAAGGGGGGGAAAAAGAAAAAGAAAACCCAAAAAAAAATCAGACCCGTCGTCGTGTGGGACCTCTTTTGTAAAAACTTCGCCCCTTTTAAACCCCAAAGCCAAAAAAAGGGGAGGGGGAGAAAAAGGGGAAAAGGGGAGGGGAAAAAAAAAAAGAAGAGGGGGGGGGAAAAGGGGGAAAGGAGAAGAGAGGGAAGAAGGGGAAACCGAGAAAAAACCCCCCCGATCCCGGAGGGAAAAAAATAAAATCAGAAAGAGCTGGGGGGGGACGATTTTAAAGTCTAAAGACCCTTTGAGTTTGGAGGGAGAAAGTTAAATTTTTTTCCCCGAGGGGGAGGACTTCCGGGGCCCGTGGGGGACCCCCAAAATCCCCCAAACCCGCGTTTTGCTGTCTGCAGAAGAGAGAAGAAGAGAAAGCGGGAGAGGAAAGAAAAAAGGGGGGAAAAAAAAGTCAGGAGATCTGGGAGAAAGAAAAAGGGAAAAAATTTTTAAGAAAAAAGAGGGGATTTGGAAAAATTGGGAGAAGAAGAGAGAGAAGAGAGAGGAGGGGAGGGGAAGAGAGAAAGGACTTTTGAAGGAATGTGTGTGTGGAGGGAATTTTGGGTTGGAGTTTTGGGTTTTTGGAAACCCTTCCGGCGGAAAAAAAGGGGGAAAAACCCCAAAGTTTTTTTTTCGGGGGGGGGGGGTGGGGGGTTTTTTTCCCTTGAGACTCTCTGGGTCAGATAGAAAAAAAGGGGAGATAGATCTGGAAATAGAAGCCCGGGGAAAGAGAGAACAAGGTGTGGGAGGGGGGGTGGGGGGAAAAGGGGAGCTGGAATCTGGGGGGAGAGGGGGAAAGAGGGGAGGGGGGGGGGGGGGGGGGGGGGGGGGAAAAAAAGCCCCCCATTCCCGGGTTTTCCACGGGACCCCGATAAACCCGCCTTTTGTTTTTGGAGGACCTGTTTTGTCAAGTTTGATCGGGGGGTAAAAAAAAAAAACCGACAAAAAAGAAGTCCGCGTCTGTCTGTTGTGGAAAACCTTCCGCAAAAAAACCGAGCGGGGTTTTCTTTAGAAGCAGAAGAACGAGAGAGGAGGAGAGGAGGAGAGAAAAGGAGGAGAAGGGGGAAGAGAGAAAAAGAGGAGAGGGAGGGGGGGGGCCGAGGGGCGGTCGGAGAAAAAACCCCTCACAAAAGGGACCTAAACAACCACAAAAAACAGAACCCCGCCGTCTTTTTGGGGGGGGGTAAATTTAAATTTTCCCTTGGAGCCTAGAGGAATTTTAAGCAAAATTTTTTTTCCCCCCGGGGTTTTTTCGTCGGAGGGGAAAAAAGGATGAAAGGGGAGGGGAAATTTGTCAGAGAAGAGACTTGAGAAAAATGGGGAGAGAAAAGGGAGGGGGGGGGAGGGGGGGGGGGGGGGGGGGAGTTTTTGGGGGTGTGTGGTGTGCCCCGGGCCCCCCTTTTTTGGGTTTTTAAAAGGGGCACGGAAAAATTTAAAGCGAAAGGGGGGGGGAAAGATTTTTTTGGGGGGGGGGGTTTCAGGGAAAATTTTAAAATTTAAAAAACCCGGAAAGAGAGAAGATTTTTGGGGAAGACTCGGGGTTGGGGAGACTCGGGCTGGGGAAAAAATTTAAGGGGGAAAAGGGCCAAAAGGGGAGGAGAGAAAAGGGGAAAGGAGAGAGAGGGGAAGGGGGGGGGAGGGGGTGGGGGGGGGGGGGGGGAGGGGGGTGGGGGGGGGGGGGGGGGAAAAAATTTTTCCCCCCTCCGGCGCCTACAAAAAAAACAGACAAACTTTGGGGTGCAGCTTGTCTTTGTTAAGTTTTTCCCCCTTTTCTTCGGGAGACGGAATGTCGGGGGGAATTTTTAAAAAGGGAAAAAAAAAAAAAAGGGAAAAAGGGGGAAAAACCCCAACCCGCCGTCGGGGCCTTTTCTGTCGGAGGAAGATTTTGGGGCCCCAAGAAAGAGGAAAGAAAAAGGAGAGGAGGGAAGAGAAGAAAGGAAAGAGGGGAAGAGAAGAGAGAGAGAAAAAGAGAGAGAGAAAGAAAGGGGGGGAACCGGGGAAAAGAAAAAGGGGGGAAGGGAAAAAAAATACAAAAGAAAAGAGTCTGTCTGCGTGGGGGCCCAATCTTTAAGTCTAAAGTTTTTTGGCCCTGCAAGGGGATCTTTAAGCAAAGTTTCCTTTCCAACAATTTTCTGTGGGGAAAAAGGGTCAGGGCGACTCCCCCAAAAATTTCAAACCCCCCCAAAAAGAGCTTGGGCTGCTTGGAAGAGGGGAAGGAGGGAGAAGAGAGAGGGAAAAGGAAAGGGAGGGGGAAGGGAAGAGGGGGAAAGAGGGGAGGGAGAGGGGGGGAAAAAAAAAAAAAAGGGGGTTTTTTTGTGGGGGAGGGGAATTTAACTTGGGGCTTAAAAAAAGAAAGAGAGATTGTGATTGTTATTGTTTTTAACCCCGGAAAAAGTTTTGGCCAAAACGGGCTTCAATTTTTTGAGATAAAAAAACAAAACAAAAAAAAAAGAAACATTTCGGAGGGAGAGGGGAGAAGAGCGGAAAAAAGGGAAGACCGTTGGGGGGGGGGGAAAGGAGGGGAAAAGGGACAAAGGAAAGAGAGAAAATTTTGAAAGCAGAAAGCACGGGGACGGCGGCCCAAAAATTTTTCCCGATGGGGGAGGGGGTCACAATCCAAGACCAGAGCTTCGGGACTTTAGTAAAGATTTCTGGATCGGGCCAAGGGAGCTCAACTGGAAAAAAGGGGGGCGTCGGAGAAGCCTTAAGAGAGAAAGATTTGAGAGAGGGGTTGGTGGAGAGACGGGGGGGTTTTGGGGGGGGGGGGGGGAAAGAACCCCCTTACCCCTTTGGGGAGAGCGCTGACTCGGGGTTTTTTTGTCTTTTGGGGGGGGAAAAATTTTTGGCCGGGGGGGAGACTGGAAAAAGATCTTTAAGGGGGGGGGGTTTGGAAAAAGACCAAAAAAAAAGGAGATCGCGCTTGGGGCTGTGGAGAACCTTTTGGGGGAATTCAGAGGGTCGCCCCCTTTTTTTAAGTAAGCGAAGCAAGGGGGAAGGGGAAAAGGGAGGGAGAAAAGGGGAGGGGGAAGAGAGGGGGGGGGGGGGGGGGGGAGGGAGGGGGGGGGGGGGGGGTTACCCGTCACACCCTTTTTTAAAAACCAACAACAAAACCCCCTTTTTTGCGCAAAAGACTTTTTTTAAAATTTTCCCTGCAGTTTTTGGGAAGAAAACCAGGACAGAGGGCCCCAAAAAAAACCCCTCCCCAAAAGCCAAGAGTCGTCGTCTTCTTCTTTTAAAAGGGGGGAAGAGAGAGAGGGAGAGAGGAGAGAGGGGAAAAGGAGGAAGAGAGAGGAGAGGGAGAAAAGGAAAAGCAAGAGAAAAGAGAGAAGGAAAAAGCAAGAGAAGGAACTTAAAAAAATAAAGGGGGAGAGGAAAAAAAAAAAGAAAAAAGAGCGGGGAGAGGGAGGGTCTTTGGGGGGGAATTTTTGGTGGCCCCAAAGCTGTTTTTGGGCGGGTCTTTGGGTCTGTTTTGAGAGAAGTTTTCCAGCAAGCGGGAAACACGGCCCAAACAAAAGACCTTTCTGTGGGGGGTGGGGGGAGGGAGAAGAGAAAAAAGGGGGAACAGATGGAAGGGGGGAAAAGGACCGGGTAGAAGAGGGGGGAAAAAAGGGGGGAAATAAGTAGTAGGGGGGGCTGGAAATCGGAGAGAGGGTTTTAAAAAGGAGGGGGGGTGAGAAAGCGGGTGTTTTTTTTGGTTTGGTTGTTTTTATTTGGGGTTTTTTTGGGGGTTTTTGGGGGGTTTGTTTGGGGGGGGGGGGGGGCCCCAAAACCCCCCGGGTTGTTTAAAGGGGGAAACAAGTTGCCCCTTTTGTCTTCCCCTTTTTTGGAGAATTCGCGCCGGGGGAGACGGAAAAGGGTTTTTTTTGGGGGGGGGTCGGGAAAAAAAGCCCAAAAAAAGAAGGTTTTCCGGGTCTTTTTTGGGGAGAACTTTGGTTCGGGACTGGGAGCGTCGTTTTCCAAAAAAGCCCCCGGGGCCCCCAAAAAAGAGGGAAAGGGAAAAGGGGAGAGGAGGGGGGAGAGAGAAAAAGGGGGGGGGGGGGGGGGGGGGGAAAAAAAGGGGGCACCCGGAGAGACAAAAGGGACCCGGGCAACCTACCCCCCCTGAACGCGTCTGTCTGTCGGAGAGGGAGATTTTTAAAGAATTTTTCCCCTTCAAAAGGGGGCAGACGAAAAATTTTTTTTCAAAATTTTCCCCTTCCCGGGGTTTCGTCGGAGAGATTTCCAAAGCGTGCCAATCCAAAACCCACCCCAAGAAAAGAGGGGGGGGGGGAAAAAAAGAGGGGAGAGAGAAAAAAGGGAGAGAGAGAGGAGAGGCAGAAGAGAAAAGAAGGGGGAGAAGAAAAGGTTTTAGCAAAAACCTAAGAAAGAGAGGGGGAAGAAAAAATTTAAGTCTAAAAAAAACCGGTGGAGAGAAAGGGAGAAGGGGGAAAAAATAACAAAAGGGAAAGAGTTGTTAAAGCTGTTGTTTTGGCAAAGGGGAGAGGGGGGAAGGCAGGGGAAAGAGAATTTTAGCAGAAAAAGCAGGAGACCAAGAAAATTTTTTTGGGGGGGGGGGGACGGAGAAGAGAAAGAGGAGAGTTGGGAGGAAGATTTGGAAAAAACCCAAAGAGAGGGCGCGGGATGGGGGGACAGAGTGTGGGTGGAAAATTTTGGGGGGGAAGATCTTAGAAGAGAAGAGGGGGAGAGAAGAGTTTTTGGGGTTGGGGTGGGTTTTGGGGGTTTGCCCCGTTTCCCCCCCCTTTTTTGGTGTCAAACAAAAGGGGGACCGGGACTAAGAGTGGGCTTTACTGGCTTCGGGAGAGCTTCCCCTGCGTCTTGAGAGAGGGGAGTTTTTAAAGGGGGAAGTGGTTTGGGGGGGAAAAAAAAAAAAAAAAAAAGGGGTGGGTTTGTTGTTGTGGGGGGGGGGGGTTTTTTTTGGGGGGTGGTGTTGTTTTTCTTTAAAAACGAAGCACAAGGGAGAAAGGGGAAGGGGGGAAGGCAAGGGGGGGAGAGAGAGGCGGGGGAGAGAAAAAAGGGGGAGAAGAAAAAGGGGAGAGAGAGGGGGAAAAAAAAAGAAAGAGAAGAAAAAAAGGGACGGGCGCTGTCGGAGAGACTTCCGGAGAAAGGCGCCCTCACAACACCAAACACGGGGCCAAGAGCGCGGGAGAGGAGAAAAAGAAAGACCCCCGAAGGGGAGAGGGTTTTAAAAGGGAAACCCTTGGGGAGATTCGTTTCCCCGAGGACTACCACATACAAAGAAAAAAAATTTGTTTTGGGGCCCGAAAAAAGAAAAAGGGAAAGGAAAAAGGGAAGGGGAAGGAGGGGACGGAAAAGTAAGTTTTTGGGCAGTTGTTGGGGCCGAATCGGGGAGAGGGGTTTTTTAATTTTTCCCCAAAAAGGTTTTTCGCGAGAAAAGGAAAAGGGAAGGACAGAGAAAAAGGGGGGGGGAAGGAGTTTTTAGAGAAAGATTTTTTGGAGCTTTAGGAGAGGAGAGGGAGACGGGATTTCTGAGGGGAAAAAGGGGAAGAGAGGAGAGAAAAAGGGGGGGGGTAGGGGAGAGGGAGAGAGCGTCTTTTGAAAGGAGAGGTGTGTGTGAAAGGAAGCGTTGGTTGGTTTTGTTGTTTGGGGGGTTTTGGGGGGGGGTTGGGGGTGGTTTTTTGGTGGGTTTTGGGGTTTACCCTTCAACCTCTTGGTTTTAAAAAAGGAGAGCCCGGATAAGTCTGTGGAGGACGTCGGCGTTGGGGAAAAAAATCGGGGTTGTGAAGAAGAAGACTTAAGGGGGAGAGTGGGTTAAAAAAAAAGACGGGGGTTTAAACCTTTCTGTTGTCTTGGAAAAAACCTTTGGGGAGTCAAATTTGTCTTTTTTAAAAAAAAAAAAAAAGGGGGGAGGGGGGAAAAGGAGGGGAGGAAAAAGAAAGAGGAGAAGGGGGGGAGGAGACCCGGGGACCCGGGAGCTATCACGGCCACCCGGGGCCGAACCCAAAACCAAAATAAAAAGAAAAAGGTTGGGGACGGGGAAAAAAAGACCCCGGAGGGGCCCGAGGCGATGATTTTAAGCAAAGACCCTCCCCCTCCCGGGAACTCACGCCTGCCGGGCAAAAACCCCCCAAACCAACAAACCCCCCCCCGGGGTCGGGAAAAGGGAAGGAAAGGGAAAGAAAAAAGGAGGGGGAGGAAAAAGGAGAGAAGGAGAAAGAAAAGAGGGGAGGGGGAAAAAAAATTTTAACAAGGGGAGAAAGAGAGGGAGAGGGGGAAAAAAAAAGGAAAAGTTAGGGAAAAACCGAGAAAAAAGAGGGAAAAAAGGGGAAAGAGAAGGGGGGGGGAAGTCTTTTTAAAGGGAAACATGTTGTTTGGGGGCCCCGGCCCCGGGAAAGACGGGGATTTTAAGCGACCAAAAAAATTTTTAAAAAGCAAAAAGGGAGACTAGACACGGGTTTTTTCGGGGGGGAGGGGAGCAGATTTTAAAACTAGGGCTCGGAGATTTTTAGAGGAAGGAACTTGGGAGCTAGATTGGGTCAGAAGGAAACCCGGGGACAGAGGGGGCAGAGATGTGGGGGGTGGGGGGTTGTGGGGGGTGGTTTGTGGGGGGGTGTGGGGTGTGGGGGTGTGTTTTTGTGTGTGTTCCCTTTCCCCCCCTTCCTTGGTCGCTACAAGGAGGGAACAGCGTAAATTTGTCGGGTGTCTAGTCTTGTTGTTGTTGGAGAGCCCCTTGCTGTCTGTCTGTCGGGAGCTTGGAGATAGATTTTTAGGGGAAGTGGTTAGAGAAAAAGACAAAAAAAGAAAAAAAGGGTGGTGCTTCTGTCTGTCGGAGAGACTCCTGTCTTAAATTTTAAGCCCCACGCAAGAAGAAGCAAGAGAAGAGGAGAGAGAGGGGGGGGGGAAAAAGAGGGGGAGGGAGAGAGGGGAAAGAGAGAGAGAGGGGGAGAGAGAGAGAGAGAGAGAGGGGAGAGCCGAGGCGCCCTGTCGGAGAGACTATCACACCCGATGCACGAGGCCCCCAAAACCCAACCCAAAAACCACAGCCGCTCTGTCTTTTGGACGACGCCCTATTTTTCAAAATTTTTTCCCTTCCCGCGTGCAAGCCCCTTTTTTTTTAAAATTTTCCCCTTCCGCAGCGCGTTTTCAAAACTAAAAACCCCAGAAAAGGGGGAAAAAGGAAAATTTAAGAGAAAAAATGAGAAAAAAAAAGGAGAGAGGGAGAGAGAGGAGAGGGAGGGGAAGAAAAGAGAAAAGAGAGAAAGAAAAGGGGAGGAGAGGGAAGGATTTGTTGTGAGAATCTGGGAGAGGAAAAGGAAACGAGAAAAGAGTCTTTCGAAGGAAAAAGCCGGGTGGGACAAGTCTTTTTTGGGGGGGTTGGGTTTTTGGGGTTTTAGAACTTTTTAGACCCGAAAAGAAAGGAGATTTGGGGGTGGGTCGGAGATCTGGGGAACAGAAGGGAGGAAAAAGAGGGGGGCGTCGGAGTCTGAGAGGAACTAAGATTTTGGAGGAGAGAGGTGTGGGAGGGAGAGGTTGTGGGGGTGGGGTTTTGGGTTTGGGGGGGTGTGTGTTTTTTGGGGGGGTGTGTTTTGGGGTGGTGTGTGTTTTTTGGGGGTTGTGTGTTCCCCCACCCCCCCCTTTTGGTTTCAAAAGGGGACACGCTGTCTGTCGGGGCCGCTGTTGTTTTTGGAAGACTTTTTTTTGGGAGGGAGATAAAAGGGGGGAAAAAAAAGGGGGAAAAGCGCAAAAGAAAAGAAAGAGATCAGACGCTGCTTCTTTGTCGGGAAGACCCGTGGAGAGAAGGGGGGGTTTTTTTTTTAGAAGAAAAAACCGAGAGAGAGAGAGGGGGGAGAGAGGGGAGAGAGAGAGAGAGAGAGAGAGGGGAGGAGAGGAGGAAAAGGAGAGGGGCCCGGGAAAACCCTTTCCCAGAAACTTCCCCGTGCACGAGGCGACCTCCCAAAATCAAAAAACCAAACCTTCGGTTTGCACGGGCCCCTTTTTTTAAAATTTTCCCTTGCAGTCGTGCCGGGGGCACGTTTAAGAAAAAAATTTTTAATTTTCTTTTGGGGAGAGACTTAAAATGAGGGGAAAAAAAACCCAAAAAAAAAGAGCGCGGCGGGGGGGAGGGGGAAAGGAGGGGGGGAAGGGAGAGGGGGAAAAGGGAAAAGGAGAAGAAAAAGGGGAAAGGGTCAGAGACAGGGGAAAAAGGGGGGGTTTAATTGAGAAGAGTTTGGGAAAAAAATAGGAGAAGGAGTTAAATTTTGATTTGGAGATTTTTTAAAAAGGTGAATTTTTAGGAAGCCTGTTTAAAGCCGTCGAAATTTTTACCCAAAACTAAGACTTAAAAGAAAGGTTAAGAGAGAGGGGGGGGGTGGGGGGGGAAAGTTTGTTGGGGGTGTGGTGTGTGTGTTGTTTGGGGTTGGGATTTTAAGTTTCCCCAAAAAATTTTTTCAAAAAGGAAAACAGAAGACTGCGGGACGGTTTTTTCTGGGGGGGTTTGGGGGCGCGGAGACTTAGAGATTAGAGATTCCTTGGAACAGAAAGGAAGGGAACGCCCGGGTTTTTGGGGGGGGGGGGAAAAAGGGACTAAAAGTGGAAAATTTGGAAGGGGAGGGGAGGGAGAGAAAGGGGGGGGGAGAGGAGAGTGGGGGGAAGAAAAAAGGGGGGGGGGGGGGGGGACCCTTCCCCCCCCTTTCCGGGCTACAAAAAACCCCAGACAATCTTTTTTCCCCGCGGGTCTGTTTTGGGAAGATTCTCGCGCGGGGAACGGGATGATTTTGGGGGGAAGAATCTAAGGGGCAAAAAAAAGAAAAAAAAACCCGCTGCCGCGCCCCCCAAAACTCCCCGCAAGAGTCCTGTCTGTCCCCCAAAAAGGGGGAGAAGAAAGGAGAGAGAGAGGAAGAGAGAGGAAAAGGGGAAAAGAAGGGAGAGGGGAAAAAAGGGAAAGGGGAAGGAGGAGAGAAAAAGAGAGAAAAAGGGTGTGGAGAGATTTACCCCAAGGATGAAAGGGCCCACCAAAACCACAATCCCCCCAAAAATTTCGCCTTAAAAGGGGGGCATATTTTTAAAATGTCAAAAAGACCCCCGGGGAGGGGGGGAGGGAGATTTTTTTTAAAAAGATTTTTTGAGTCTGTCTGTCTGCAGAGAGATTAAAGGGGCCGGGGGCCCCAACCCCAAAAACCCCCAAACAAAAAAGGTTTTGGGGTGCCGGGTCTTGGGAAAAAGGGGGGAAAAAGGAGAAAGAGAAGGGAGGGTTTTTAACTAGAAAGGAGAGGCCTCCCTAAGCTAGAGAAGGGGATTTAGGTAAAAAAAAAAAAAACAGAAAAAATTGTGGGTAGGACCCCCCCGGTTGGGGGGTTGGTTTAAATTTTCCCCCCTCCTTTTCTTTCCCCCCCAAAGCCACTGGGGGCCCGACTCGTCGGGGACCTGCTTTTGGGGTGGGAAAAGATTGAAAATCTTTGGGTAAGGGGGGCGGGCCAGGGAAGGGAAAAAATTTGGCCTTTTGTCTGTTCAAATCTGTGGGAAGAAAGGGGGTTTTCTAAGGGGACCGGGAGAAAAGGAAAAGGAAGAGCGAGAAGGGGGGGGGGAAAGAGGGGGGGGGGAAGGGGGGGGGCTGTCGGAGTTTTTCGGGAGGAAACTAAAAACAAGAAAAAGGGCTGCCCCAAAAAAAAAACTGTTTTGTTTTTTTAAAGCAGAGGGGGAGCGGCTGTCAAATGTTTTTTTTAAAAGCCTGTTTTGGGGAAAAAAAATCAAAAAAAGTGCGGGAAAAAAACAAGGGGAAATTTGTTTTTCCCCCCCCGGCCGAAGAAAAAGGAGGGGAAAAAAAAAGGGAAAAGAAGAGAGGGAAGGAGAGGGAGAGGAAAAAAGAAAAAAAAAGTTGGCTGGGGGGGAAAAAAAAGGGGTTTTTTTTTTTGGGACCAAAACAAAGCATTAAGGAGCAAAAAAAAAAGCTTTTGTTTTTTGGAAAATTCAACCCCCCCCCAAACCCCCCCCCCCAAAAAAACCCAAAAAACCCCCCCCCAAAAAAAAAAAACAAAAAACCCCCCAACACCAACCACCCCCCGGAAAACAAAAAAAAGAGCAAAAAAAATGCTGGGGGGGGGGGTTTTGTTTTTTGAAAAAAAAAAGCGGTTGTTTAAAACCCCAAGCCCCCGGGGAGGAAACCAAATCCCCGGGGGCCCCCGTTTTTGCAAAGTGTTTTAGCAAAAAACCCCCCCAAACCCCCAACCCCCAAAAACCCCCCCAAAACCCCAAAAAAAAAAAAAAAAAAAAAAACAAAAAAAAACCAAAGGGGAAAGAAAAGGGGAAAAAATTTGGAAAAAAAAAAAGGGGGTTTTGGTCTTGGAGGAAAACAAAAAAAACCAAGCAAAACACACAACCCCCCCCCCCAACAAGGGGGAGACGCAAGGGGAAAGAGCTAGAATCTTTGGGAGAGAGAAAAGGGGGGAATAAGGGGGTGGAAAAGCCCCGGAAACAGCGGGGGACGTCTTTTGTTTGTTCTTTTCCCAAAAAAACCAACCCCCCCACCCTTCAAAAACCCCCCCCCTTGGGACAAGGAGGAGAGAGAAAAGTTTTCATTTTGAGATTTTTTTTAATGGGGAAAAGGGGGGAAAAAAATTTTTAAAGAGGAAAAAAAAAAAATGTTGTCTTGTTGTGGTGGGGGGGGGGTGGTGGGGTGGTTTGGGGTGTGTGGGGGGGGGGGGTGGGGGGGATAAAGCAGAGGGGATTTTGTCTGTTCGCGGGGTCGGTCTAAAAAGAGAAGTGCTGTTGCTGGCGCTGCGGTTTTTCTGTTGTTGTCCTGTTTTGAGAGTAAAAAGAGAGCAGGGGGGAAAAGAAAATGAGTTTAAGTTGCAAAAGGGAAGAAAAAATTTTCAGGAGAGAAAAAGGTGGTTTTTAGGGGGGGGTTGTTGTTTTTGTTGTTGTGGTGGGGTGTTTGGGTGGGGGCAAAATTTTTAAAAGAAGGGAAATTTAAAACGAGGAAGAGTGAGTTTTTAAAAAAAGAGAAGCGCGGGGGCCCCCCCGTTGTTTTTTCCGTTTGTCGAGATAGTAGAGAGAGAGGAGGGAGAGGAGAGAGAGAGAGAAAGAGAAGAGGAGAGAGAAAGGGGAAAGGAGGAAGAGAGGGGTTGGGTTTAAAAAGGGAGGGAGAAAAAAAAAGCCGTTTTTTCTGTCGGCGCTAAGGAAAAGAAGGAAAAAAAAAAAAAAAAACCAAAAACCCCAAAACCAAACAAAAATTGGGGGAAGGGGGGAAGAGAAAGGGCAAAAAAACCCCACTTTTTCAAACGGGCCCGGTAAAAGAAGGGGAGAGCGAGGGGAGGGAAGGAGGGAAAAAGGAAAAAAAAGGGAAAGGGGTTTGAAAAAGGAGGAAATGAGGGGGAATGTTTGGACAGGGGGAAGAGAGGGGAAAAAAAAACTGTCTGTCGTCCTGGGGAAGCGGGGGGCCTTTTTTTTTTTTTGGGGGGGAGAGGAGAGGAGAGAGAAGAGAGTTTTTGGGGTTGGGGGGGTGGGGGGTGGGTTTGGGTTTTTCAAGCGGGGAAAAGGGGAAATAATAAAGAGGGGGTTTTTTGGGGGGGGGGGGGGGGGTGTGTTGTTTTGTGTGTTGTGGGTGTGTGTGTGTGTGTGTGTGTGGTGTGTTAAAGGGTTGTGGTTTTGGGTTGGGGGAAAAGAAGGTTGGGGGGTGTGTGGGGGTTGTGTTTTTTTGGGGGTGTGTGGTGGGGTTGGTGTGTGTGTGGTGTGTGGGTGTGTGGTGTGTGGGGTTGTGTGGGAGAAAGGAAGTGGGTTTCTGTGTGTGTTTGGGTTTTGGGTTGGGGGTTTTTTGGGGGGTTGTTTGGGTGGGGAGTTGGGGGAAAGGGGAAGTAGAAAGTTGTAGAAAGAAAAAAGGGGAAAAAAAGGGGGGGGTTGGGGGGGGGGGGGGGGGGGGGGCCCCCCCCCCCCCCCCCCCCCCCCCCCCCCCCCCCCAAAAAAAAAAAAAAAAAAACCCCCCCCAACCCCGGAAAAAAAGGGAGAGAGGCGGGGGGAAAAAGGGTAAAAGAAAGGGACTAAAGCAGGCTTTTTTCTTAAATTTTTTTTGAAAGGGGAAAAAAACCCCGGGCATTTTAAAAAAACAACACAACCCACCCCCACACAAAACCACACCACACACACCACCAAAAAAACCCCAAAACCCCCACCCCCCAAAAAAAAAAAAGAACCCTCTCCCCTTAACAAATTTTTTTTTTTCCTTCCCTAAATCCCCCCCCCCCCCCCCCCAAAACAAATTTTTTTTTTTTTTTTTTTTCACCACCCCAAAAAACCAACAAAAATACAACCATTAAAAAACAAAAAAACCCCCTTAAAACACCAACAATCCCCACCCCCCCCCCCCCCTTTTTTTTTCCAAATCCCCCCCCCCAAAAACCCCTTTTTTTTTTGGGTGTCATTTTTCATTCCCCCTTTTTTTTTTTCCTTTTTTACTCCCCCAAAAAAATTGTTTTTTTTTCCCCCCTGTTTCATTTCGGGTCTTGTCTTTTTTCTTTTTTGGGGGGGTTTTAAAAATCATTCCTTTTTTTTAAAAAAAGTGAAAGAAAAAAACAGTGTTTTTTTTAATAAACCCAATGTTAAAATTGGCCCCTTTTTTCCCTTTTTCCTTGCGTCTGTCTGTGAGAAGACTGAGGAGAAGTGAGAGTAGTGTGAGAAGACTGAGGAGAGTGTATGGAGAAGTAGAGAGCAACACACACACCACACACACACACACACACACACACACACACACACACACACACACACACACACACACACACACACACACACACACACAACACACACGAGAGAGAGAGAGAGAGCGAGAGAGAGAGAGAGGCGATTACACAGTACTCAAGGCACATAACACAGCAGGTCATATATTTGTCTTATTTATTCTGTACACTGGGCACACTACACCCCCAAGGCATCAATATCCAACAATAACCAAACACACATACCCACCTCTTCCACATCAGTTGGCAATATCCCCTACCAACACACACACACATACACACACACATACACACACACTTACATACACCACCACCACATCCTCTTCACTCACTTCATACAGTAGTTACAGCAACCCTCCATCTATCTAATCTTAATTTTGTTTTGATCCTTCCCCTTAAATCCCCCCCCCCCCCCCACACACACACACACCTTTTTTTTTTTTTTTTTTTTTTGATCATTATCTATCCACCATTACCACAACCATCACAAAGATATCATACCATCCTAATAAACTAGACACACAACCCTATCATATCACACACACACACCTCCCCTGACGCAACCCCCCCCCCCCCCCCTCTGTTTCCTCTCCCATAATCCCCCTGGCCTCATGTCATTTCCGCCTTCATGGAGAATTACGGATAAGTCATTTTTCATTCCCCCTTTTTTTTTGTTTTTCGTAGTTTGTACTGTCCCACATGTTAAATGTGATTTATTTTTCGCCTGATGAAGACCCAAGTGGTTGAAA
>CM031622.1:37066034-37068534 GCA_018398815.1 Conus ventricosus | reverse complement strand
GCCACTCCATCTTCAGATTTGGAACCGTCAGTAAAAACTTTTTGACAGGATGGGAATTTCAAACAGAGCTCAGCATACAATGCCTTGTACGCCAGAGAGCTGGTAGACTCTTTGCGAAAAGCTGCAAGATCAAAACGAATCTCTGGCGTGAAGAAGGTCCACGGTGGTTGATCCGGAAACTTGGAAAAATCAGATACTACACCTAGGTCTAGACCTGCATTCCGCACGTGAGGCTGCATACGAAGACCAAACGGCGGAATACATTTAGGGTTGTTTACAAATCTACTTTGGAACGGAGGATCAAAGACACAGTCATAGGCAGGGTTTTCTGGTTCCGAGAACAGTCTGATGTAATAATTCAAAGACAGTTTCAGCCTGCGGTTGGACAGTGAAGGTTCACCCGCCTCTGCGTACAGGCTGTACACAGGGGTGGTGCGGAACGCTCCAAGACAGAGACGAAGCCCTTGATGGTGGATAGGGTCCAAGAGTTTGAGGTAAGACGATCTTGCGGAGCCGTAGACAGCACAACCGTAGTCCAATTTGGAACGGACCAAGGCTCTGTAGAGGTGCAGCAAAGTTTTCTTATCAGCGCCCCAGTCAGTGTGCGCTACGACCCGCAGAATATTCAGTGGCTTTCTGGCAAGCAGTTTTGAGGTTTTTAATATGGCTGAGAAAGTTAAGTTTTTGGTCAAAAATGATCCCAGAAATTTGGCCTCTTTAACAGCTGGGATGGGAGATTTCCCTACTTGAAGTTCAGGATCTGGGAAAAACTGACGGAAATTATGGAAGTGAATACACTGCATCTTTGTTGGAGAAAAGGTGAAACCGTTTTCATCCGCCCACCGACGGATTTATCTACGCAAAGCTGGAGCCTGCGCTGGACACTCGGGTACAGGCTTCCAGTTGCGTAGACAGCGAAATCATCCACAAACAATGAGCAGTCTGAACCCTGCTGAACTGATTTCACAATGTTGTTGATCTTTATGCTAAAGAGGGCAGGAGACAGTATGTCCCCTGTGGAACACCCAACTCCTGCTCGTGGACATCAGAGAGAGTGGTGCCAACCCGGACCTGAAACTGTCGTTCTGCCAAAAAATTTTGAATAAAAGCGGAAGGATGACCTCGAAAACCCAGATCGTGGAGTCATGAAGTATCCCCGACTTCAGGTAGTACACGGCTGTCCTTCTGCCAGACTGAAACACTTAGTCAGCGCGCGTGACCCGCTGACCCTGACCGACTTCAGCGATGCTAGCGATGGGGAGGCGTACACCACGTTGGCTCCCTTTCCTTCTCCGAGATGTGTACCAGAGAGCTGTGCTAGTGAATGATTTTGTTTGTTTTCCAAACTTCGGATACAACTAAATCCCGGATGTTTTGTTTCATTTCGGGTTGCATGAGGATTATGTGAAGTGAGCTTGTGTCTGTGTGTGTTTTATAACAGGATTCAATACTTTAAAGTGTGGTTTTGTGTGTATAGTTTGACGTAAGTGACCCATCAGTTGTACAATGGCGTCTCAGCAGTCAGTGGTAAGTGAGCACGACTATAGTCAGCACTGTGTTCGACTGAATTCTATGTGTCGACTTTGCGGAGAACGCGTGTTACGAAAGGAGAAAGATAGACGGTTTGGTGTGAGATTATGTAAAACCTATGCGACAGAACTCTCGCGTTGTTACAATTTAGACATTTTGAATGATGAAGAGGGCAAGCAGTCTACAGCAATTTGTATGAAATGTTACCAAAAACTCATGAAGCTGAAACACGCTAGCAACCTGTCCGACCGCAAAATTACGATCGACCGTGTTGCACTTGATATTAAGAAAATGTCAGAAATCTGGCACAACTTTCGATCCAGAGCTGCCAATCAGTCAGTGCAAAGCATGCAGTCACTTTCAATCACAAAACAAAGGTGGTTGTCCCCAAAACCGAGAGTAGGGGCCGTGAAGAGATCCGCACAACAAACTTTTGATCCCGCCGACTTGCCAGTTGATGAAAGTGTGTCGACGTCATTTTGTCAATCAACGTCAACCCCAGTTAAAAAACCGAAAACACTCTGCACACAAACATCACCAATCCCACCGAAAACGCCGCAAGTCAGTGATGTAGCTCTATCGCCTTTCCGACATCGGAAAAATAAAGTGATCTATTTAGACTCGGATGATGAGGATATTGATAAACCACTCACTGATGAAGAAGAAAAATTACTGACACGTTTGGTACGCAGGAAGCTGCGGCAGTCAAGTGACCATTTAACAGTTAGGTGCAAAACAAGGGGTCAGCCAATTGTGTTGAAAAAGATCAGACAGCCCCGTAAATCTTCTACTTTGGCATCATCTCCTCTGAGAAAGAAAAGATCTCACATGATACAGAAGATCAGAATGAATATTTCAGGAAGCAGTAGAGAGGATGTGATCAAACAACATGGATCAGAAATCAGAAGAACTGCTCGCACCCACAGACAAAAGATTCTTGATGCTGCTGGATGTGGCCCTGTGAGAGTGA
>CM031622.1:37056034-37061034 GCA_018398815.1 Conus ventricosus | reverse complement strand
ACTCGCTCTGAACAGCCGTGTCCAACTCTGTGGGATAACATGGGCCTGATAGCCAGATTCCTTCAAGCTGCAGCAAGTCTGGCATACTTCTCAGTTTTGTAGATGTGCGTTTGCTCAATTCTGCTGTTCATACGGCATAGTGAGTTCGATCAGAATTATTTGTTTGTTGTAACCTGAGTGGAGACCAATATCCGGCCGAATGTCACTCTTCCTGATGACTCTGGATGGTCATCCCATTGTGGAAAGTCTGCTGTGCATTCCCAGTCAGATGCTCCTGCAGGAAACTCTGCCCCTTGCTCTTGTCTTCACCGCTCTTCCAGGCCACATCTGTGGCCACCTGCCGTGTAGGACTTTGTGGCTGGAGCTTCTGGTGGCCTAATGTTTCCTCCCTCAGTGATAATCACATGTGTAATCTGCTTGGTGGCAAGGTGGGGAGCCAGCCCATAGCGCCAATAAGTCTTGCATTTAACAGTGTCATCTGGTCTTTTCTGGAAGTCCTCAGGTCTATTCCCGAAAGTTAACGGTATAACTATGTGTCAGTAGGAAGAAACGTCAAGGAGAGCTTGACAGCAGAGCGCCTTTATAGAAGAACCCCACCCCCTCAGACAAATGTTTCAGCCCTAAACTTCTGAATATACTCTAAGGGGGCCGGACCTCATCTAGGTAAGGGACTCCTTGATGATCCTTCTACTGCCAACATCTCTTTTTTTCTTGGCGCTGCGGGAATTTAAATCTCAACTTTTGGACGTGTGGAAGTCTCAAGGCGTGTCTTTTAGACAGATGTCTTACCCCACTGCTAACGGACACCTGTTCTAAGTTCGGAAATTTAAGCCTTATGAAGTTCACTTTTGCCCCTCCTCGACAGAGCCTAGGCAATTACAAACGGGAAGCTTTGTTAAGGGACATATACATCTTGTTAAAGGGTAGAGATGTCTTGTGAAGGGGTGATACATCTTGTTAAGGGATGAATACGTCTTGAAAAGGGGAAGACACATTTTTCCAAAGCCTAGCCAGTCCGTCAGTCAAGTAGGGGAAGCAAGTGTGGTGCAGAGTAGGGTCGTCTTCTAATACATAAACAAAGAGTAGCTGAAGTGACCAGATGCCATTGGTCGCCGTGTAAACTGGCAGGCCGTGAAGGTGGCCATGGGAGTAATGTAGTAAGCCATGTTAGTGGCCAAATGTCAGCTTAGCAGGCCTTGGTGGCTGTGGCGGTGAAGTAGGGCATTAGTGTTGTCGTGGTGGTGATTCACCAGGTTGTTGGCAGTCGGAAATATTGGAGACACGATGTCGGAATGCAGGGTGAGGGCCAAGGTAGACAATGCACAGTTCTATCACCTGTGTTGTTTTAGAGAGTCTGTGTTGTGCAAATCTCTCAGTGTTTTAGATGTAATCACGCAAGTCCTGCCTTCTTCAATAAATTAATCTTTATTCAGAACATTTTTTTAATCCCAACTGACTGACTGACTGACTGATTGATCGATCGATCGATCGATCGATTGATTGGTTGATTAACTGGCTGATTCCATGGATAATGTTTGGAACACATGTGCATTCATTTGAGTATTTAATTACACTACACACGCCGTTTATATCATAATGAAGATGGTGATGGTGATGGTGGTGGTGATAACTACGACAACAACGATGATTATGCTGTATGTATGTATGTATGTATGTATGTATGTATGTATGTATGTATGTATGTATGTATGTATGTATGTATGTATGTATGTATGTACGCATATATGTATGTATGTATGAATGTATGTATGCATGTATGCATGTATGCATGTATATATGTATGTAAGTACGTACTTAAGATATATGGAAGTATGTATATGTGTATGTATGTGTGCATGTATGCATGTACGTACATACGTGCATAATATGTATTTATGCATTTAAGTATATATTGTGTGTATCTATATGAATATGTATACATGCATGCATACGTGACTTAATGCATGCGTGTATTCATGCATGCATGCATGACTACATGCATGCGTATGTGCCTGCATGGATGCATGCATGTATGTATGCATGTGTGTGTGCGTGTATGTATGTATGCATGTATATATGTGTGTATGTATGTATGTGTGTGTGTATGTATGTATGTATGTATGTATGTATGTATGTATGTATGTATGTATGTATGTATGCACGTATGTATGTATATATGTATGTAATGTATGCACGTATGTATGTATATATGTATGTATGTACCATTTGTTATTTATTTTCACACACTTCTAAGAAAGTGGAAGATGTTCACGCATCATGCTGATCATTTCAGTGGACTGCCTCTATACCAGGCAATCAAGATGTGTGATAATTACCAGTCGCCGTGGTTAGAGTCGCGGACTCCCGATTGGGAGGTCATGGGTTCGATTCCCATCAGAGTCATGTTGGATTTTTCTTCTCCGACCGGCTTCTACCCAGAGTTGAGTTTGCTACGGGCTCAGTTGGGAAGACTGGGACCACACAGTCGAGTTTCATCCACTTGATGGATGCGTCTCTGTTCCGATTTCCTGACCAACACTACAGGTGTCTTTGTCTCTCGGGCCTGGTTGACTTAGGGATATATCATGAAAGGAAGCGTAGAGTACAGCCGTGTCATGCAATCTTAGACCGCAACGGAAGTCCGTGGCATTATCTTCATCATCCTCATTCTCACAGATCAGCATAAAGATAAGTCTCAAATTCTGTGACCCTTCATGCCCTGTTCTCATGGTGACCTCAGTTTCGATGCCCTTTCCACGCCTGTGGCCTTGGAATGATTCCGTCACCGGTATCAGCGAATCCATAGAGGCTGTCGTTGGACGGACGTAGCGGCGCCCTCCGGAGGGAGAGCTCACTCACACCGGCTACGCGACTAAGCAATTATCGTCGTCAGTAGGGGGCTTAGTAGGTGGTGTCCTGCGTATGTTGGATCAGAACAGGCGCCACTGAACACCACGAAGTGACTCGGCAACAGTGCAGTGTCTCCTCAGTGGGTTGCTTCATGACGACTTGATATCGATTGCTCCCTGTAGATTGCCGATGCCGGGGCTGCGGCTGCCCTGGGTGTGGCTGTGGACGGAGTGTCGGAGTGAGACCAGCCGCCGTGGCGAAGTGGATAGCGTCGCGGACTCCTGGCTGGGAGGTCGTGGGTTCGAATCCCATCAGAAATCATGTGGGTTTTTCTGCCCCGACCGGCTCCTACCCAGAGTTGAGTTGCTGCGGACTCAGTTGGGAAGAGTGGGACCACACAGTCGAATTTCATCCACTTAATGGATGCGTTTCTGAGAGTGTTGCTCAAATTTCCTGACCGACACTGCAGGAGCCTGTATCTCTCGGGCCTGGTTGACGCCAGGATATATTATGAAAGGAAGCGTAGAGTACAGCCCTGTCATGTAGTCTCAGACCGAAATGGAAATCCGTAGCATCATCTTAATCATCCTCATTCTCATCGATCAGCATAAAAAAATGTCTCAAATTCTGTGGCCCTTCATGCCCTACTCTCATGGTGACCTCAATTTCGATGTCCTCTCCATGTCTGTGGCCTTGGTTTGGTTCCGTCGGGGTCACCGGTATCGGCGAGTCCATGGGGGCTGTCGTTGGACGGACGTGGTGACGCCCTCCGGAGGGAGAGCTCACTCACGCCGGCTCCGCGACTAAGCAATTATTGTCGTCAGTAGGGGGCTTAGTAGGTGGTGTCCTGCGTATGTTAGATCAGAACAGGCGCCACTGAACACCACCGAAGTGACACGGCAGCAGTGCAGTGTCTCCTCCGGTGGGTTGCCTCTTGACATTGACTGCTCCCTGTGGATTGCCGGTGCCGGGGCTGTGGCGGGGCCGACCGGGCTGTGGCTGTGGACGGGGTGTCGGAATGAGCGGCGTGGGTGCACTGCCTCTGAGGTGGCGCAGAGGTTGGGACAGCAAAAAAAAATTTTTTTTAAGTCATTCAGCTGTAAACATGTCAAAAAATCATAGGCACAGATAGGTTTATTTTCATCATCTCCATGCATTATGTCCACGATTATACAAGCACTGGTGAGGTCGTGTGTGTGTGTGTGTGTGTGTGTGTGTGTGTGTGTGTGTGTGTGTGTGTGTGTGTGTGTGTGTGTGTGTGTGTGTGTGTGTGTGTGTGTGTACATGCACGCGTGCACGTTCGCGCTCGCGTGCGCGATTTATAAATCACGTGAGTCAGCTATTTTGCTTTGTGGCACGTCTTGAAAAACTGAAGAATAAGGTTTTTAAACTCTGATCTAAACTTCCTACCCGTTAAACAATACAAATAAAAGTTGATGGCGCTATTGCTGTACCACAAAATACGACTGAGGCCAGAAAAGACTTTGTATTCTCCATACTGAATAGGGTTGTCTTTACCAACAAATAATCCTACTTTCAGCACTGATATGGGCACTGTCAGGAGAATAAAAGACGCACTGACAATGATAAGAGTCACAGTCAGTGAAGACACCTGCCGTTTTCTAGATTCCTCAGTAGCTTGTTGTACAGGAAGCCGCCCGCCTTGTCTCATAGATCCGGCAAGTTTCCACAAAATAATACCATTGCTGAGCACCAACAGCACCGAAGGAAGAAAACAGAATTCAACTAAATCTATCCAGTGCCAAATCTCCTCCATGAACCAGTAGTACACTTGGGATACAGCATCACGACAACACCTGTCAGGACAATAGTCTTCATGGCGGTCATATCCGTAGAGAACGTGACAGTTGATCAGAAAGGTGACGACAATCATTATAGCAGCAACAGCTCGGGATGTTCTCTTCGTCCACACAACATTGATTCGATGAGGCCACAGCACAGAGGCAGCTCTTTGAATGGACAGGGTCACAAGCATCGATGCTGACAAAGGTGGCATCATATACTTTAACATGTGCTCCACCTTACAAGGCCAGGCACCCAGGCTTCTAATTCTTGGCAGATCAAATTCTCTTGCCAGCCAGCTATCAGAGGATTGATGATCAACATCAGCAAGTCAGAGCACGCAAGGA
>CM031622.1:37044393-37055034 GCA_018398815.1 Conus ventricosus | reverse complement strand
CTTGGTCTTTGGTCTCTTTGAATTCATCATTTCTCCACCTTTCCTTTTCTGCTGCTTGTGTCGCCTCCAACAACAAACCTAGGAACTCCGGCTTGGAAAACCAATCTGGCACTTTGTTGGTCTGGCTGTGAGATGGCTTGTCTCAACCTCTCTAAAACTGCTACTAGCTCCTCATATCCTCCTCCATATGCTCCTCCCATGTCTCAGATGCACCTGATGCACCAAATGAATTAAATGATGACAATCTCACAGAGGACGCAGCTGCACAAAAGATCGAGTGAAAGCTTCCATCAGATCTGATGTTGAAACGCCAGTCATTGATGATGTACACTTGTAAACAAATCAACAGACAAACAAACAAACAAACAAAACACAGTGTACTGAATCAGGTCTGCAACAAGCTGTACAAATAAAATGTACAAGTTGTTTTGTTTGTTTGAAGCATGTTTAGTGAGTGCAGATGACGGCATAAGGTATGGTTGATTGACGACTTACAGCATATGTTTGAACGATAACTGACTGACGGTTTGGAGGGATGGAATAATGATTCGGGCATAGAAGATGATACGGAGTGGAACAAATCCAAAGTAACAACAAATACCGTAGGTAACATTTCAAACCCCAGTCCTTCGATCCATTTCCACTTGAAAACATAATTATCTCTATTTTCCACTTGAAAACATGATTATCTCTTGCGTGTGTCATAAGATATAGTGAACTCAGATATGACATATCTGTGATAGCGACGTCGTAAGATTTTTGTGAGAATCTTAGTCCCTGTTCTCAAACAACGCAATAGCTCTACAGAATATGAACTGGTTGTACTAAGTAGTAAACTGCATACCTTCAAAACTATTGCTTTGCAGTTCATGGTGTTAACTATAACTGTGGACTTATATGAAAAGACATACAATTTTAGGAGAGAAAAATGCCAGTGGTACAGCTCCACAGTGGCTGATTCTTGAAAGAAAGGGAACTAAGGAATGTTTTGTTTTTACCATGACCAACAAACCCGTGTAATACCTTTTCTAAAATCTCCAGAATGGCTTCAGTTTCGTTCAGATTTGGCTATATTCTTTCTTCGCTGAGCTGATAATCCAAGAATCCAACTTCTTTCCGGTGCATCTCACACTTTCTTTTGTTCAGTTTGAGGCCTACGGTGCTCAGCTTGTGAAAACAAAACAAAAAAAAAAACCTCTTGAAGACGTCTCTCATGCTCTTCTTCGTTGGTGCTGTGCACTAGCATATCATCACAGTAGCACAGGACAACGCTTTGACCTTGCAAAATGGACTCCACCGTGCGCTGAAATATTTTTGGTGCAAACAATATGCCAAAGTTCAAGCGACGATAGAGACAGCTCCCAACGGGGAAATAAACGTTGCCAGTTTCGCTGTCTGCTCCTCAAGTGGTATCTGCCACAACTCACTCGTTGCTTCAAGCTTGCTGAACACTTTTGACACTCGCAGCTTGTAGGGCAGGTCGTAACAAGTTGTGAGAACGTATCTTTCCCGCTTAAGTGACTGATTTAATTTCTTAAAATCAGTACAAATCCTTATGGCTTCTGTTTTTCTTCAGTACAGGCACCATGCACCCACACCGGTCAGTTGGCTCTTGAAATTCTTCAATGATTCTTTTTTTTTTGGCTGTCCCATCTTCTGTGCCACTTCAGTGGCAGTGCACCCACGTCGCTCATTCCGACACCCCGTCCACAGCCACAGCGCAGTCAGTCCCGCCTCAGCCGCTGCACCAGCAATCCAATGGGAGCAGTCACTGTCAAGTGGTCAAGAAGCAACCCACCGGAGGAGACACTGCAGTGCTGCCGAGTCACTTTGGTGGTGTTCAGTGGCACTTGTTCTTATTCAACATAATTATGCAGGACACCACCTACTAAGCCCCCTACTGACGACAATAACTGCTTAGCCGCGAGGCGGGGTGAGTGAGCTCTCCCTTCGGAGGGCGCCACCACGTCCGTCCAACGACAGCACCCATTGACTCGCCGATACTGGTGACCTCGACGGAACCAAACATAGGCCACAGATGTGGAGAGGACATCAAAACTGAGGTCACCATGAGAGCAGGCATGAAGAGCCACAGAATTTGAGACTTTATATTTATGATGATCGATGAGAATGAGGATGACGAAGATGATGCTATGGATATCCATTCCAGTCTGAAAATGCATGACAGGGCTGTACTCCTTTTAGAATGTATCCTGGTGTCAACTAGGCCCAAGAGATACAGACACCTGCAGTGTTGGTCTGGAAATTTGAGCAACACTCTCAGAGACGCATCCATTTAGTGGATGAAACTCGATGTGTGATCCCAGTTTTCCCATCTGAGCCCGTAGCAAACTCAGCTCTAGGTAGGAGCCGGTTGGGGCAGAAAAATCCCACATGACTGATTGGAATCGAACCCACGACCTCCCAGCCGGGAGTCCGCGTCGCTAACCACTTCGCCACGGCGGCTGGTACTAATGATTCCATCTTGCTTTTTGTGCCCCAGTTGCTTTTTTTGTTTACTTTCTCAAGCAGGGAAATGGCAACTCTTCTGGGTGTGTTGAGGCTGTATGGTTCACAGTTGTCTTTCAGCACAATCTTCACTGGATGACATTTAACAGGTTCGACTATCTCAACAATTGATTCGATGGCATTGACTCTTTGGACTAGACCCAGCTGGTCGCGGCATCTCGACTGAGTAAATTGTCAGAGTCTGCATCAATGACAAAAATCTGAAGATGAGTGTTGCGGCTGTTATATTCCATGATGCATGAGAATTCTTCCGAACACTTCAGTGGACCTCCTGGACTCTTGAGAAGAGCGTTGGAGAAGTTCAATACTGAGTTTGGCTGGATGAGATTATATTCTGTCTTGCTGATAGAGCCCACATCAGCTCCTGTGTCCAACTTGAAACTGACTTGGCGACCTGAAACAGCCAATGTCACTCTCCTTGGCGGCTCACTGCTCATAAGTTGCTGCTTGTCGATGGAACCCAGGTGAAAAACATTTTTGGACAGTTTTCTGGCGTCTGTTGAATGACAGCACAATCAGTCACTTCACTGACGTGATTTCGTCCTCGGCAAACCACAGCAAAAGGGTTTCGTTTGTTGCAGTTCCTGCACACTTTCCTCCTTGCTGGGCAGTCACAACTTTGTCGTTGATGTCCATTTCCCCGTCTGGTTTTGCTGCTGGTGGATGTGAAGGACGGCGAACAGCATCAACACTCAATCCACTCTGATCGTTGACTTGATTTTTTACAAGGTCATGATAACAAGCAGCATTAGTGGCTACTTTCAGACTGAGATCTGGCTCTAGCTGAAGACTCCGTGACAATTCTTTGTCATTCAGTTTAAGTTCGAGACAGTCTCTAAGATGAAGCACATCTTGATCATGAAACTGGCAGTGAGCAGACAGAGCACGTACATAATGTTCAACTGTCTCTCTGTCGTACTGGTAACGTGAATGAAATATTCCCCGTTCATAAATAACATTTGTTCTTGGAACAAAGTGATTATTGAACAGGTTCAGAACGACGTCAACATTGTTCTTTGGGTGTGGCAGTGTATCTCCTCTTGCAGGAAAAGCAAAACACTTTTTTTCTGCTTCTCTGCCCAATGCGTAAATCAAGCTACTCACTTGAACTTCACAGGTATCTCGAGTTAATTTTGGTGTCATGCGAAAACGAAGGAATCGTTCTCTCTATTCCTCTCAAGTTTCAGGTCGACTGAAATCAGATGTCTCTGAGGGATCGAACTTCGGCATCGTCACGTTTCAGTCATTGAAGTCGTCGATTCACCATAGATGTTCATCAGTTCTTGAATGAAAACTTTAGAACCTTCTTCTGAAATCATGTTGTGTTAGTATTAACCATGGTTAAGGGCGTTGCGACTTCAAAACAATAAGAATCTTACAGGGACGATTCGTACCATTCTGTGGTTTATTTACATTGCTAAGCAGGCGACCGTTTCAAACCTAACACGCTTGCGTCTTGTCAACTGCAGGTTCAATGTTGATCGGGACTTTGAATTCATTACAAAACACCCACCTGCGCACACATGCCTGTAGCAAAAACAGGAAATCCTCAGAACATAAAATGTTGCTATTTCAGCTGACGTATGTTTAGTTATTCGCGTCGGCCATTACAAAGGCTCAGTATGAGTCAGTCCTATTCATAAAGAGTCTTTGCAGTGTTGGCCGTGAGATGACGCCAATGTTTGTTTGGTTCGTGACGTTTCTTGCTCTTTGTTTAAGTCTGGGTGTGCAGCCACTTCCTCTCCTCATGTTGAACCCAGCAAGATGGTCTGTCGGGCGGACACACACGATGTGACAACTTCAGAGAGCTAGAGGCCAGAGTAATCACAGCGATGTTACTGACGAGCAGACCATACAGTTCAAACACAGGGCACGGCTGGCAAGTTATCAATATCTTTTCTTTCTTGTGTTGATATATGCGTAACTGGATGGACTATTGAAATATTGTCTATACCGAATGATTACGAATTATTAAGAGAAAGACGAATATGTTTTGTGGTGACGGATGGAGCTCAAAATCAAGTGAAAGATAAGTTCTTTTCTTGGTGTCCCGTAATCTGTGTACAGGCTCGAGATGAGTGAGGGGCGTGTGCGCCTATGGGCGAGCAGATTCTGTCGTTGTAAAGTGTGAACGCTGCTGTCCTGACCCTCATGCATCCCAGCACATGATAATGGTATGATAACAACATGATGGAACATCCATCACAAAGAGGGGATGTCGTCTGGCATAAATATGTATGATCAATAAGTGATTTTTATTTCCAAATCTGTTCGAGTAAAAGAGGAAATTAACTCGGCAGTCAACTCTGAAAACCTTAATTTTCTTTTCCCTTAGCGGGAAAGACGCTAGTAATGTGTTGTTTACCATGATTTTCTTTACAGTGCCTATTGCTTAAACTTCCTTACTTTAGCTGCTTTGAAACTCACTTTTATGACTATTTCTTTTCTTATTTTTGTTCTTTTTTGTGAGTGGGTGAGAACGTCGACTTAAGGGAATGCTGAGGCAAAGGATCCCCTAAAAATGGATCTAATAGAGGCAAGAAACATCGAGAGCTAAAGGACATGGAACTAAAGGCATGTACACGAGAATGTCTTCGCGGCAACGTATAGGGAGAAGGATGAAACAGAGTATTACACAAGATCGAGAAAGAGAGATGATCAGACTGGCTACAGAGAAAGAAATGTCACTTTAGTCAGAAAGACTGAAACTGCCGAATTAAAGTAAGGAAATATAAATGGATGCACAATCTGCATCTCATTCCCTTAAATAAAACTCTGAAGTTGCTGTTAATCTGGGCCATTTAGGGGATTTTCTTTCACCAGATGAAAGGACTGTCAAAGATCAGAGCTTACCTGAAGAACGGTGGGCCTCTACTCTTATCGCACGGCTGGAACCTAAGGGCAGGAATGCTTTTTTGCTGTCTGACACCAGACAAACTGACAGATAATGCCTCGGTGCACCACACATTGTTTCAAAGGTAACAGCTGACAAATAATAAATTGATCTGACTGCCCACGCAAACGCTGCAAAGACACTTTTGCACTTCCTTTAGCATTTTGACTATCTCTGATAAGCGGATGAAACTGTGGAACATTGAAGAGACGTTTAGATCACAGAGAGAAGAGGTCGTGAGAGAGTAAATCTTGTCCACTTACCAGTAGGATCTCACTGTCTTCATGGCGAAAACATACACACGCACACACGCACGCACGCACGCACGCACGCGCGCGCGCGCACCGTTAGAAACTTAGAATACTTAGTGAGAGCTCCTTGTAGGTGCGAATCAGCCCATGGACAAAGCTGTATGGTGAAGGGAACCAATCAGTTGCCCCATAGCCACAGTCCACACAGTCAGGGATCGAGTCGCCAACCCCTTACAAGAATGATGTGAAACTGCGCTCAGAGCAGAAATGCAAGCTTGTAGATAGTCATGGACTCAGACTAAAAGTAAACGCACGTGTTTTAAACTTGGGTGAGAGGGTCATATCGCCAGGAATGTAGCAGGCTACAGATACACCCTCCCTGTTGGTGTTGACATGGTTCAACAGGAGGGTAGGGCGCCGCCACCAGTAGGAAGAAACTCTGAGGAGACTTTGACAGCACAATGCCTTCAGAGCAGAACCTCTCTCAGACAAGTGTTTCTGTCCTGAACTCCTTACACACTAACAGCGGCATCCTGGTCACGACGTCTAGATGCCCTTCCACTGCTTTTATTTTTCTACTGCCGGTGTCGTATATAATATTGTCGCTCATAAAATCGTGTCGCAGCGACAGTATTTCCCGGGAAATACTGCAGCTGGTTCATGAAAAATTATCGCTGAGCGACTTGATTTCATAAAAATTGGTAGCGCGACAGGATTTCACGAGAAATGTCCATAAAATCGTGTCGTTGCCTAAAAATAAAATCATGTCGCAGCGACAGCATTTCAGGTAAAAAATTGCTGCCGCAGAAAAGTTGTCGCTCTGAGACAGCATTTCCCGTAAAAAAAAAAAAAAAACGACGTCTAAGACATGTTCGGTCTTTGCACCAACTCTACCCCTAGCTCCCTCTCTCATGGTTTTACGTATCAGTTGCCCCAGTGTCTTTATGTCTATGATTTTATTTGTGTCTGTCGGTCTATCTTTCTGTCTCTATTTGTTTTTCTCGCTCATTTTCTCAATGTATCGCCCTCCCTCTGTCTGTCTGTCTGTCTGTCTCTCTCTCTCTCTCTCTCTCTCTCTCTCTCTCTCTCTCTCTCTCCTCTCTCTCTCTCTCTCTCCTCTCTCTCTCTCTCTCTCTCTCTCTCTCTCTCCCCTAGGATACCCCCCGTGTGAGCTATTACTTTAAATACCACACCCACCCTGAACATCTTCTCGTGGGACGATACTCTTTCCCCTGGACAGTTGAATAAAACCCTTAAGACGTCTGCCCACAAACCCTTCAAGTTATACAATAATCTGTTTGTAGAAGTGCATGTGCGTGTTTGAGTTTGTTTGTGTATGCCCGCGCAAGCGCGTTTACGTGTTCCACGTGTGTGTGTGTGTGTGTGTGTGTGTGTGTGTGTGTGTGTGTGTGTGTGTGTGTGTGTGTGTGTGTGTGTGTGTGTGTGTGTGTGTGTGTGTGTGTGTGTGCGTGTGTGTGTGTCTGTGTACGAGAGAGAGAGAGAGAGAGAGAGAGAGAGAGAGAGAGAGAGAGAGAGAGAGAGAGAGAGATAAAGAGAGAGAGAGAGCGAGAGAGACTCAAGACTCAAGATGATTTATTCATATTAGGCCTCAGCCCATCATGAAGGGGAATGTGAACATTTAACTGGATGAGGATATACAACAGATTCAGATTAAAACTAATGATGATATTAATTGTAATCATGTATACTTCAGTCAGTCGTAACACCTCTTAGTTTGAATCCTTTATACAGAAACAAAGAAAGGTTATGTACATCTTCGGGTATAGTCGATGACATCAACAGACTCAATTTAAATAGTGAAGGATGTCTATACTATTTGGGCTTAATTAGCGTTTCACGTATATCTCCGAGTGCTGGGCAACAGAGAACAAAATGCACCTCATTTTCTTGGCTCTCAGTGCATAATGGACAACTGAGGTCATTAGACATAAGCATCTTATATCGATATCGATGTACTGCCAGCTCAGAAATCCCCAGTCTAAATCTAGTGGTAATATATTTCAGATGCTTATCAATATCAAAATCTAAGTAAGGTTTTAAACTGTGATCACTGCAAAAAGTTCTATACAAGGTGAATCTATCACTAGTTTGGATATGATCGGACCAGGTTTGCCACCAACAGTCAATAAGCCTTTGTTGTCGGAAGCAACATATAAAATCATGAACACTGCCGACACCTTGACTGGTCCAAACAAAACCAAATCCATATTTAAACAAGCAAAAGCGAACATTTGTGGCCCAGTTTTTCTTATCTCTTGCAGCCAGGTTATACAACATATCATATGCGTTACGTAGAATCCTGTAACTCTCTATTTGAATCAACTTAAGCCAGTAACGAGTACACTGAACAGCACAATTTATATATAGTGGATATCGATTCGTTTCACCATAAATAAGATCATTCGGTGTTCGCCTGTCCACCCCTAAAACTTTCTTCAAAGCAAATAAATTGACTGATTCACAGTGAATAACGGCATTATCTAGACCCCACAATTCAGAACCATACTGCACAATTGGCTGTATCTGAGAATCAAATAATTTCATGAACAAATTGAAAGAATTGTTATTTAACACATACAACCTTTTCAGAAGATAAATCAGAGCACTTTTAGCTCTGCTTGCAAGGTCTTTGCATGCAGCGGTAAAACTCAAGCGTGTGGAGAAGAATATTCCTAAGTATTTATACACATTTACTACAGGCAAAGCCACGCCATTATATAGCCATCTTTCTCTCACACTCAAATAGCCACCCTTCCTAAATACTATAATATTGCTCTTAATCATATTAACTTTAAGCTGAAGAGATTTGCGGCACGCTGTTAACTATTCAAATGAGTCTGCAAACCTGTAACTGTTTCAGCCATCAAAACGACATCGTCGGCCAACAACAGAATAAACAATTCAAGTGCATCTAGCGAAAATCGAGCACCATGTCTTCTATTTTTCATTACTTCAACCGCTAGCTCATTAATGAAAAGAGAAAACAGAACAGGACTGCACGCATCTCCCTGTCTTAAACCAGATGTGCAGGCAATGTAATCTGTTGTCAGAGAACCACATCGAACTGTAGCTTTAACATCATTGTACATGCTCTTAATGCATTTAAATAATTTACCTTTTATGCCATTTTTAAAGAGAACTGGCCAGAGAAGATTTCGATTAATCGTGTCAAACGCTTTTTCGAAATCAATAAATGCAACATAAAATTTCCGGTTGTAACAAAACTGTTTCTGAATGAGAGCTAGTAAAGAAAACATGTGGTCGACTGTTGAGTATCCTTTCTTAAATCCGGCTTGACACTCACCTGTGATGTTTTCTTCCACCCATTCTTGCAATCTGCTGTTTATTACTATACCAAATACTTTACTTACATCAAACGTTTTAATATGGACCATATCAATTGCTGCATCTTTTTGATTGATAAAGAGTTATTTGAGTTAGATAAAGATATTTTGTATGTTTGTACATATACCTCCAGAGGGATCTCCTTTCTGCACTCATTTTGATATTGACAATGGAATAAGCATGCTTGAAGAATGTTTAACTGACTTTCTCTTGCAGAATGACGTGCATGTTATGTTAAATGGTGATTTGAACAGTAGAACTTCTGATATTTCTCATGATTATTCTGTAAAAAATGATGTTCATCCACAGTTCGATAATTTGTCTCATGGTTTGATTCGACGATTAAATGACCATACTCTGAATAACTATGGGAAATCATTGTTGAATATGTGCACTGCATTAGATTTGAGCATTTTGAATGGCATGTGCAAAGGCGACTATGAAGGTTGCTACACATTTATATCTGATTCTGGGAGCAAAGTCACAGACAATTTTGTTTTTTCACGTGAACTTTTTATTATATTGTTTGACTATTGTGAATTATGAGTTGTTGATCGTATTGATTCTGACCATTTGCCAGTGACAGCATGTTGTTTTTTCCGAAGGTGCAATTTCCTGATCTTTGTATGCAAGAAAAGGATTATGTCATGCACAAATTTGTATGGGATGAGAAGTGTGCGGATATATATACCAGTATTTTGTGCAGAGGAGAAATTCACACCAAAATTGGTCTTGCAATTGATTTACTTGACGTTAATGTGAATGATGCTTTGAATTTTTGTAATGATTGTATCAGAGAGAGTGCTGAATCCATGAAAAAAACGAAAATCGTTTAATAACAATGGAACTTCAGGTAAATGGTTCGATTTAGAATGTAAACTTTGTAAAAGAAACACTAGAAGATTGTTGTGGGTATTTCGTCGTGCAGTGAAATCTCAAGAGAAAGTAGATTCAGTAACTAAAAAGAAAGATGAATATGTTATTTCAAGACGTGAGTACAAAAATTTATTAAAGCGGAAGAGAAAACAGTTCAACCAAGCATTGTTAGACAAACTTATATTGTCAGTTCTAAATTTTATCTTTTAAATCCATCATATTGTTTTGCAAGTCAGCGTACTGTTCTCTCAGCTCTTTCATACACGTACACCGTTTCACCTCATCAAGCTTACTGTTTGTTTCGGCGTTCTGGACTTTCATAGACTGCAGCATGTCCATGACATCAGTAAGGGTATAAGGGTAGGCTGCCGGGGGGGGGGGGCAGAGGAGTAGACTGCCCACTGCCCTGGGATGTTGCGGTCCTGTCCATGCTCGTTCGTCCGCTGCTGCCCTGTCGTGGCTGCCTCAGGCTGTCCTTAGGTCCGGGGTTCTGCTCTACATTTCCGCACCTCAACAGCAAGAGAGAGAGAGAGAGAGAGAGAGAGAGAGAGAGAGAGAGAGAGAGAGAGAGAGAGAGAGAGAGAGAGAGAGAGAGAGAGAGAGAGACTACGCACACACGCATGTACACACGCATGCGTGGGCACACACGCACACAAACTCACACATACATTTCCTCACTCATGCACTCCTTACAGTACAGGAGGGACACAAACCTTTGAAGGAGGT
>CM031622.1:37034393-37039393 GCA_018398815.1 Conus ventricosus | reverse complement strand
AAGCCTTTCCAAAAACCCCAAAAAAATTTTTTTAAAAATGTGTTAGTTTCCCAATTTTGAACAGGGGATTAATTTACCCTTAGGTCCCTTTAAAACGAGCAAATGAAAGAAAACCCATTTAAAACCTTTAAACGCTCGCTTTTTTGTTTCTGCGTTGTTTAGTCATTAAACTAGAAAAAACCCCTTTAGAAAAAAAGGGAGACCCTTTCAACCAAATACTATTTTAAATTAAAATTTCAAATAAACGGCTTCCTTGGGTTTTGGGAATGCCCAAAAAAGCCCGAAAAAAAAAAGAAAAATGATCCCGAAGCTTGCATATGGCCTTGATAACTTTTGGGTTTTTATTGTGACTAAAAGGGGGGTTATTTTGACTCTTTTTAAAAATTCCCATGTTTTAAGTCCCCTAGGCACTGAAATTTTAAGAAAGCCCCCCAAAAACCCAGTTCTGTGTTTGGCCCCGAATTAGTTTTTAGACTCTTTTAAAATGTTTGTTTTTTTTCTTTTTCTAAAATTTAAAAGGTTTCCCCCAATTTACTCTTTAAGTTCCTTTTAATAAAAGTTTTTGAGACCTTAGGTGCCTTAAAATGGTTATAAAAACAAGCTCACGCATTTTGTGCCAAAAAAAACCCAATTTATTGGGTTTAAAATGCGTGGGGGTTTAAAATGTGGGCCCCGTCGAAAAAATTTACCCCCCCTGGCCCCCTTTAACCCCCGAAATGATTCTAAAGGGGGCTTCCTTTCTTTAAGAATTTTAAAATTCTTTAAAGAATTTCTTAAAAAATAAAAAATGCCTTTGTGGCTGCTCTATAGGGAAGCCTTATGGAAAATTTTTACAATAATTAACCTTAGTAAAGGGAAAAAAATTAGTAAACCGAGGTGGGCTCCCCTTTGCGGGGGTTTCCCTAACTTACCCAACCCTTCCCCCTACTTTCGTTGGGGCCTAAGCCCCTGGCCTACGAAAATTGATGAAAAAAACTATTACCCGCACCCAACACACCCCACACCCACACCCCCCGCCCCGGCGCGCGCACGCCCCGCACGCACCCACGCCGCCCCAAAACGCAACGCACCACCACCCCCAACACCCCCCCACACACACCACCACAAAACCCCCGCAAAAACGCCCCAACACACCCACAACACCCCCCCCACCCCAAACCACACACCCCCACCCCCCACAAACACACCCCCCCACCCCCCCCACCACCACACCCCAACCCAAACACACCACCACACACACCCCCACCCCCCCACACCCCCACACCCCTTAAAAAAATGACACCCCCCAAAAACCCCCAAAACAACACACACACCCCACCCCCCCAACACAAAAACAAACCCACACACAACCGAAATGGGAAATTTTTGGGTTTTTGGTCAAAAACTTTTTAAAAATTTAAAAAAAAACTTCCCGAAAAATTTTTTTTGCCATGGCAGGCTGCTTTATTTTTCTGTGTTTTTTAAACGCTCAACGGCGGGACTTTTTTTTCACTTTGCAGAAAAAACGTCGCTGTGAAATAAAAAAACGCGGCATAGCACAGGAAATGTTAACCTGCAGTAAGATTTCAGTGAAAATGTGTCGCAAGCGCAGCGTTCCTGAAAACCCAATATTTTCCGTGTTTGGTCCCCGAAAAACGTCCCCAAATTTTAGCGCCGTATTTTTTGGACGTGAAATTATTCTATACCCCCTTTTTTTGGGAAAAAACGTTGTTGCGCGAAAAATTTTTTTTTCCAAAAAAAAGTCGCTCCCAACAATATTTCACGTAAAATGCAAATCGCTTCAAAACCCAATTCCACGGTGACACTTTAAATATCCGACCCGGCTTTCAGTTCGAACCAAAATTTTTTGGGATTTTGGGGTCGGCATTTCAAGGGGGGGTGTCTTTTTAATGAAAGGGGTACCCCACTGCTGAGAGAACCTTTTCGCGGGGTTTAAAAAATTGAAGCCTTATAAAAACTTACTTTTGTTTACCTTGCCCAAGATCCACGGGAAAATTTTTTCAGCGCCTCTCCCTTTCCCTTCGGGGTTTAGTATCTTCTTTCCTGAAACCCGAGCTGTTTCCTAAATTTAAAGGCGGGGAAGGTACAAGTCCCTTGCTCCAACCCCCTTGGGGGAAAAACCCGGGGCCTTATACCAGTTTCCCTTCAAGCTGCCAGCGTCTGGATACTTTTTTCCCAATTTTTTGTAAAAGGGCCCGTTTGCTAAATTTTCGCGTTCAAAAGGGGCTAGTATTCGATCAGAATTATTTTTTTGTTAAACCGAGTGGGGCCCAATACCCGGGGCCAATGCACTCTTCCTGATGCTTGGGGGTAAACCCCATTGTGGAAAGTCTGCTTTTCCCTTCCGGCAAAAGTTTCCGCGGGAAACTCTCCCCCCTTGCTTTGTTTCCCCGCTTTTTCCGGGCCACATCGTGGCCCCCCGCCGTGTGGGATTTGTGGTGGGTTCTGGGGCCAAATTTTTCCCCCCCCGTGATAATCCCCTGAAAATCTGTTGGGGGCCCAAGGGGGGACCCCAGCCCTTTACGCCAATAATCTTCCCTTTAACCCGTTTCTTTGGTCTTTTCGGGAAAAGCCCCACCCTTTTCCCCAAAATTTCCCCCGGAAATAACTATGTTTTCATTTAGGGAAACTTTTAAAGGGAAAGGGACAGAAGAGCCCCTTTTAATAGGGCCCCCCCAAACCCCTCAGAAAAAAAGGTTTCACCCCCAAAACTTCTGAATATACTCAAAGGGGGCCCGGACCTCATCTGGTAAGGACTCCTTGATGTCTTCTACGCCAACATCCCCCTTTTTTTTTTGGCGCGCGGGAATTTAAATCCCAACTTTTGGCCCGTTTTAAAGTCTCAAGGCGTGCCCTTTTGCCGAGGGTTTCTTCCCCCACGCAACGGACCCCGTTCAAAAGTTGGGAAAATTTTTAAGCCTTATGAAGTTCATTTTTGGGCCCCTCCTCAAACCAAAGGCCTGGCCCAATTACAAAGGGAAAGTTTGTTGGGGGACATAACTTGTTGGGTAGAGATGTCTAAAAAAAGGGGTTTAAAAATACATCTTGTTAAGGATAAATAACCGTTTTGAAAAGGGGAACCCAACTTTTTTCCAAAGCCTAGCCCGCCCCGTCAGCCCAAGTGGGGGAAGCAATTGTGGTGCGGTGGGTCGTTTCTAATCCAAAAACAAAGAGTACTGAAGTGCCCCGATGCCTTTGGCCCCGTGTAAACGGCGGGGCCGTGAGGGGGCCCAGGGGAGTAATGTGGGTAACCCCTTTTTGTGGAAAAATGTCGCAAAAGCAGGCCTTGGTGGCTGTGGCGGTGAAGTAGGGCATTAGTGTTGTCGTGGTGGTGATTCACCAGGTTGTTGGCAGTCGGAAATATTGGAGACACGATGTCGGAATGCAGGGTGAGGGCCAAGGTAGACAATGCACAGTTCTATCACCTGTGTTGTTTTAGAGAGTCTGTGTTGTGCAAATCTCTCAGTGTTTTAGATGTAATCACGCAAGTCCTGCCTTCTTCAATAAATTAATCTTTATTCAGAACATTTTTTTAACCCCAACTGACTGACTGACTGACTGATTGATCGATCGATCGATCGATCGATTGATTGGTTGATTAACTGGCTGATTCCATGGATAATGTTTGGAACACATGTGCATTCATTTGAGTATTTAATTACACTACACACGCCCGTTTATATCATAATGAAGATGGTGATGGTGATGGTGGTGGTGATAACTACGACAACAACGATGATTATGCTGTATGTATGTTATGTATGTATGTATGTATGTATGTATGTATTAGTTTTTGTATGTATGTATGTATGTATGTATGTATGTACGCATATATGTATGTATGTATGAATGTATGTATGCATGTATGCATGTATGCATGTATATATGTATGTAAGTACGTACTTAAGAATATATGGAAGTATGTATATGTGTATGTATGTGTGCATGTATGCATGTACGTACATACGTGCATAATATGTATTTATGCATTTAAGTATATATTGTGTGTATCTATATGAATATGTATACATGCATGCATACGTGACTTAATGCATGGGTGTATTCATGCATGCATGCATGACTACATGCATGCGTATGTGCCTGCATGGATGCATGCATGTATGTATGCATGTGTGTGTGCGTGTATGTATGTATGCATGTATATATGTGTGTATGTATGTATGTGTGTGTGTATGTATTGTATGTATGTATGTATGTATGTATGTATGTATGTATGTATGTATGCACGTATGTATGTATATATGTATGTAATGTATGCACGTATGTATGTATATATGTATGTATGTACCATTTGTTATTTATTTTCACACACTTCTAAGAAAGTGGAAGATGTTCACGCATCATGCTGATCATTTCAGTGGACTGCCTCTATACCAGGCAATCAAGATGTGTGATAATTTTCCAGTCGCCGTGGTTAGAGTCGCGGACTCCCGATTGGGAGGTCCCTGGGTTCGATTCCCCTCAGAGTCATGTTGGATTTTTCTTCTCCGACCGGTTCTACCCAGAGTTGAGTTTGCTACGGGCTCAGTTGGGAAGACTGGGACCACACAGTCGAGTTTCATCCACTTGATGGATGCGTCTCTGTTCCGATTTCCTGACCAACACTACAGGTGTCTTTGTCTCTCGGGGCCTGGTTGACTTAGGGATATATCATGAAAGGAAGCGTAGAGTACAGCCGTGTCATGCAATCTTAGACCGCAACGGAAGTCCGTGGCATTATCTTCATCATCCTCATTCTCAAGATCAGCATAAAGATAAGTCTCAAATTCTGTGCCCTTCATGCCCTGTTCTCATGGTGACCTCAGTTTCGATGCCCTTTCCACGCCTGTGGCCTTGGAATGATTCCGTCACCGGTATCAGCGAATCCATAGAGGCTGTCGTTGGACGGACGTAGCGGCGCCCTCCGGAGGGAGAGCTCCTCACACGGGTTCGCGACTAGCAATTTCGTCGTCAGTAGGGGGCTAGTAGGTGGTGTCTGC
>CM031622.1:37026607-37033393 GCA_018398815.1 Conus ventricosus | reverse complement strand
TCCGTATTCTGAAATAACAAATCACACAAATTTCAATATCACACACAAACAACACACACACACACACACACACACACACACACACACACACACACACACACACACACACGCGCGCTGCGCGCGCCGCGCGCGCGCGCGCATACACACACACATATGCACACATTATCTCTATCTCTCCCATCTGTCTCTCTCTCTTTCCCCTCCCTCCCTCCCTCCCCCCTTTCTCTCTCTCTCTCTCTCTCTCTCTCTCTCTTCTCTCTCTCTCTCTCTCAGTCAGCTTATTTCATGAATTCCTGTAAATTTTAAACAACTTTATAGTCTCATTGAAAAAACAAGTGTTAGCGAGAACATCAAAAAACATCAGCAACAACAACAACCAAACAAATAAAGAAAGAAATGTTGACCAGTGCAAATGCAAGTATCTTTCCTATAGAAAGCTATCGATGCACTTCCCGAGATATCCTCAATCGCTTCCGCGGACCGTTCATATCTATGATTTAAACCAGACAATCTTGTCTACATCAGTTGTGATATTTGAATTTTGTTGTGAATTCCTTTCTCTTTCAATTAAAATTACATGATAATCCCTGGAGTGTTTCGAAAATATAAACCTGTCTCGTGTATCAATGGATGCATCATTCCACGTGTATCACCACAGGCAATGCCTGCTTTTAAATAAGAAACACATATTTCATTGGACTGCAAGTTCTACCCATATGTGCCATTCCAATGAAAGTAGCTTTTATGTACATGGAACTGACGCCTTAACGCACCAGCTGCTGCTAACAAGATTCACACAGTGTCCATGCATGCTAAAGCCTTCGAACTCACTGCATGCAACTCTGGAATCTACAGCCAGGTCTCCGGACAGTGTGTATCTACTGAACAACTGAACTGAGAAAATGACACCATACTGCATAACCTGAACTTACAATTTTGTATATATGCAGGTGCATATTCCATCCCGAAGACACTCGCTTTACTGTAAAGAGGAATGCTTCAAATGACCTTTTGAAAACGTAGTTCAGTGAATGAGCGTGACACAGGTGGAGTGTGAGTCTTTCATTTCTGAACGACCCTACCCCATAAGACTGGTAATTGCCTTTTGGAATACAGAAGGACCTCACAAAGTAATAAATGTCATTTGCTAACAACTGAAATTCTTATTTAAGCAAAACAAGACATACTGTTTGTGGATTTGTTGGACAGAGAGTGAATGATAACACAGGCTGCTGTGGCTGTGCGCTCACTGGTCACTTTCTGACGACAACAGAAAACCTCTCAAGGCAGACTGCAACACGGGCAGCCTAATGGTCATGGTAACATCCTGTAGCCAGGCATCAACAATCAGAAAAGTCCAGAGAGAGAGAGAGAGAAAGAGAGAGAGAGAGAGAGAGAGAGAGAGAGAGAGAGAAGAGGAGAGAGAGAGAGAAGAGAGAGAGAGAGGAGAGAGAGAGAGAGAGAGAGAGAGAGTGGCGTGCAATATATTCGAACTAGTGAGGTGTCAGCGCATGCTTTAAAACGCTTGTGTGTTTCCCGCGTGTAAAACAATGACAGATATAGGCCTTTGCATTTTTGAGTACAGCATAAGGCTATATATGTATGTTTCACTGAGAGGAGAACTCATTTTAGGAATTCGTATTGTAATTTGAGAAGAGAGAGAGAGAGGAGAGAGAGAAGAGAGAGAGAGGAGAGAGAGAGAAGAGAGAGAGAGAGAGAGAGAGAGAGAGAGAGAGAGAGAGAGAGAAGAGAGAAAATGCTTTCAGTTTCAGTTTCATCAAGGAGACGTCACTGCGTGCGGACTTGTCCATGGAATTGTACGCTACGCCGCACCCGCTAAGTTTTGAGACCAGACTGTGCACGATTTAAAGCTGATGGCTAAAAGAATCAAGGACAAAGCTGAGAGAATTTAAGAAGAGGGTCTTCTGGCTACATGGCAGATGTCTGACCTACTCGTCAGCCAAAGCGCTGGTCAGACCTTCAGTCCTACCTGACACTGCTTGTGCTATTATTATCATTCAATGTGTGTGTGATGAGTGTATGTGTGTGTGTGTGTGTGTGTGTGTGTGTGTGTGTGTGTGTGTGTGTGTGTGTGTGTGTGTGTGTGTGTTCCTTTATCCATTCAGGAGGGTTATCACTTGCTGGAACAAGCAGTATGGACACTGACACTGACTGACACTGACACAATTTTATTGCCATTAGCAAAGGCCCTGTTGGCAAGGGGGTATCATGAGTCATATTTATCAAAAACGACTAAAAGGAAACAAATGCAAAAGACTTCCCTTGTGACATTACAAATTCACCATACATATAACTTACAAAAAGGATCAACGAATGAAGCACCCATCCATCCACACGACCCCCCCCCCCCTCCACACACAGACACAGACACAGACACACAGACAGACAGACACACACACACACACACACACACACACACACACACACACACACACACACACACACACACACACACACGCACCCGTGCGCGCACGCACTCACAATATATCATTGACGTAGACTATCGGGTTACAGTAAGTGATTATCTTTTCCATTCGTTATATTCTTTTTACGAAAAGTACTAGCTTCTGCAATATACTACGCAAAGGCTATTATAGTGTTCTCGTTTCCACTTGATAAAATCGCTATCAAATCTCTTCTTTCAGCAACTGATTCACTGAAGATGTTACAACCTCTGCGGATATTGGCGTATGCGGGACAATCAAACACAAAATGTATTTCATTCTCAACACTGTGTCTTTCTCTACACATTTGACATGATCTGTTATTCGATTTCTCGAACCAGCTTTGGTTTACATTAAGGCCAAGCGCTCTGGTTAGAAATTTTGCTGAACTAAATCTATGCCATTTCTGCGTTATGATTTTAAGATATTTCTCTGCTTCGAGATTACTTTTAAATGAGAGGAACCAGTCGTATTTATCATTTCCATCCATGCCAGCATGCCAATTTTGTTTATAAGTACTAATTAAACGGTCCTTGAATTCAGAAATAAATTGTGCTTTATTACCGACTCCTTGTGACAACCAAACTATGCCAAAACCATTCTCTGTCAATATTTTCTTAATACAGGAGACCCAGTTAAATTTTCCATTTTCATGTTGCAGCATGAGCATTTCATACGCCTGAGCAGAGAGCCTGGTTACTGGTAGGTTTACTAATTTCAGCCAATAGTTAATACATCTAACATAAGTTATAATAAATAGAGGGTATCGTCCACTTTCGCCATAAACCATTTTATTTGAAGCGTGCAAGGGTACGTGGATAATACGTTTTATCGCATAGGTATGAACTTTTTCCATTTGGCTATTATCCAACATTCCCCAGACTTCTGATGCATATATCAAAATAGCCTGTATCTGTGAATCGAATAATTTCCAAAATAGATTCACATCATTGGAGTTCAATTTTTTTCATAGTCATCAGAATATCCATGACACCTCTCTTCCCTTTCTACACATCTCAAGCCAGCCCTTACTCAAGCTTAATTTTGTTGTGAATAACATCCCAAGGTATTTATAGCTACTTGTCACTCTAACTTCCGCTCCACCATAAAACCATCTTTCGTATTTTGATAAGTAACCACCATTTCTGAAAACTATTACATTAGTTTTTGTTTAGGTTTACCGTTAATTTTAACCTATCTGATTTTCTTTTTAATGTGTCTAACTGATTTTGCAAACCAATAGGAGTATCTGCTAGGAGGATAACATCATCAGCGAAAAGCATTAGAAATAAGTCAGCAGCACCAGGTAACATTTGAATTCCATGTTTCCCTCCCCCTGTTATCTCTATCGCTAATTCGTTTATGAAGAATGTGAACAAAAGTGGGCTAAGCAGACACCCTTGTTTCACTCCCCTCGGGCAGCTGAAATAATCAGTATAAACTCCTTTCTCTCGAACACATGCAAGAACAGACTCAAACATTTCATGAATAGCTGCATACAACTTCCCATTTACGCCATTATTCCTCAAAACACACCATAGAACATTTCTGTTGACTGAATCGAAAGCTTTCTGAAAATCAACAAATGCAACATACAGTTTGGATTTTGCTAATAAGTATTTTGTACTAAAGCATACAGAGTAAATATATGATCTATTGTACTATATTTGGATCGGAATCCAGCCTGCTCTTCCATTATTTTCTCTTCTCTCTCTGCCCACGCTTTAATCTTTTGTTGAGTATATATGTATACATTTGACTAATAATACTAGTCAGTGCAACACCTCGATAGTTGTCAGGATTGTTACTATCACCTTTCTTGTGCAGAGGAACTATTATTGATTTAGACCAAGATTCTGGAAAGATTCCATTATCAAACACTGAATTAAATAGATCAACCAAGAAATCGACTACAACAGAGTTAGCACATTTGAACATTTCTCCAACTACTTTGTCTGGCCCAGCACTTTTTCCACATTTGATGTGTTTTATACTGTTTAAGACTTCATTTCTTGTTATTTGATCATTAATCAGTGGTTTGTCAGTAATTTGTTCGTCACTATCGATATCTACGCTCAAATCTACACAATCGTTATCAAATCCATTAAATACACTGTAGAAATGTTCATACCATTGTTGCGAGCTGATTTCGTTGTAAATTACTGGATTTCTACTGATTGATCGAATGGTAGACCAGAATAATTTAGGGTCGTTAACAGATGCTTTCAATCTATTAATTTGTTTTTCATCAAATTCTTTTCTTTTCTCTTTTTTCAGTAAATTATAGTCTTTCCTTTCCCTAACGTAAGTTGTTTTGTGTTTTTTTTTCAGTGTTACAGATTTGGTTCTTTGATATCGCTTCAAACACCTCTTCACAAGTTTTTTCTTATTCTCGCACTCAAAATCAAACCAATCGCTCACTTCTTTCTTGTTTTTACCGTTGGTCCTTACCATACACGCAGCTGCACTACACAAAGCTTTCACAAAATATTGTAAACCAGTGTTGATATTCACGTCAAGATGCTCTGTAGCTTCATCACAGCACTGTTTGAACTCATCAGAATCTAGTTCCTCCTTACAAGTCTCTGCGTGTTCTTCAGACCAAACAAAGGGCTCTTCTGTATGAAATACTGGATGTTCTTTTCTTACATTCATATTGCCTGTTTTCCATTTTAGTTCTACAGGTAAATGCCAGGAAAATAAACAATCGCCAACCTTCATTCTGCAATTTCTTAGTAAGTCTTTAGTGACAATGAAATAATCAATTAAACTACTTCCATTAGGTGACACAAATGTAAACTCTCCTTTCGAATCATCATTGCATGTACCATTCACAATATCTAGATCAAACATAAAACACAAATCTAAACAAAGATTTACCAAACTTATTTCACACAAGTCTTTAGAGCGGCGCTTTAACACATCATTTTCATTGTCCTTTTCATGATCATCTTCAGTACAACCATCTTGATCATATGAATCATCACCATCATAGACAATATTATAGTCACCCTCCCCATCAACATCACAATCTTCATCATCATCACTATCATCTCCGGGTGTAAAATTTGACATAGGCTCCAGTTTGGGTTGTTGACGTCCCGTCCGTGCATTCAAATCACCACAAAACAGAATAGTTACATCCTTATTTTCTGTAATTTCTAACATATTATCTTCAAGGATCAAGATTCCATCTTTAATTACATAATTGTTATACATCGGCCCTCCCTCTGGTACTATAACATGCAACCAGTAGAACATCCTTAGTTGTATTAAACAATGACTTGCTAACATTCAGGACTATCACGTTATCACAATTTACACTGACCTGAGTGACAAACATTTCATATATTTTCTTCACCATTAGCAATACACCACCAGAATGACGACCTTGATATGATAATTTCTTTGCTGGAGCATGAAATTTTACAAAATCAATAAACACACCAGAGAAATCAAACTTTTCATGAACAAATGTCTCAGTGAGGCACACAAAATCAAAACCAATATAATTAATGAACGAAGCATCATTAAGTTTAGTGTATAAATTTTCTATGTTGTAATTTAGAAACGTCAGTTCTTTTTCCTGATAGTCTAGCCTGTCCTATTTTGAACACGTTTTTGATCTCAAAGATCTCCCACGGACATCTTTGGCCAGATAAGAATTAATGCCAGTTTCTTTTCTCGACCCAGACCCTCGTCCTGTACCGTGTGTGGCCACCCCTTCCCCCTGTCCATACCGTGATCCACTGGTGGGAGTTTTCCTGTCTGTCACACCACGCACACACTGGGATACGGCCCCCGCCTCGTGGTGACGTGAACTGGTCGGAGGATCCCGGCTCTGGTCAGGCAACACGTCACAAGATCGTGCTCTGCCACTGAACACAGGTGTCGATGTTGGCGTTCGCACGTTCGGAGATTCCGCACCACTGTGTGTTGGTGTCACGGCTGGTTGGCTGCTTGCTTCCCCGGCATCACGCTGACCCGTAGGTTGATCGGCACGGTCACCACCCCTCAGCGCGTGCTGACCTCCTTTCTCCCCTCCACTCCTTCTGCCGCTCCCAATTGGCTGCTGTGTTGTCTGACGTCACAGTGACGCAAAGGGGAATTAAATCCCCCGTGCCACTGTCACCTGCCACGTGAGTGTCGGCAACTTTCCATCCGTGCCAGTACTTAGAAGTGTTGTGACAGATCGTGTATCCGCTCTTGCCACCTCTGCATACGATCGTGGATCGGGTCTTCGTGGTCCTACTGTCAGTTTTCCCCGGACAAAGTAGGCCGCCATACCGTCATGTTTTGCCTTGGCTACTGTTGCTGCCTG
>CM031622.1:37001607-37019107 GCA_018398815.1 Conus ventricosus | reverse complement strand
TTTCTAGTGGAAACAAATGCTGACTGCAGATTAAGTACAGATAACTGGAATTTTTTAAGAATCATATATTTTTTTTTATGTGTCATTACCAAAATTTTTTCAAAAACGTTTGGAGATTGATTTTGCCAGTTCTGAGAAAATTTTAAAAAATGGTTTAAATTTTGCCCCCAAAGGTACGGGTTTTAAAAAAGGTGGCTTATTGCTTTTTTTTTTTTTTTTTTAATTTGGGGTTTAATCATTTCTGGGACAAAGTTTTAATTGGTTGAAAAACAGTGTATTGTCTTAGCCCTTTTTAACAAGTCATGCTTAGAATTTTTTTTGTTTCTTCTTTCAAAATGATTTTTGTGAAAAGGATTTTATTAAAAAATTGCTGCAGGTTTTTCCCTATGTTCTAAAGGGAAAAAATCCCCCTTTTTTATATGCCAAGATTATAAGCATGATTTGGGCACCCCTAGGCCATTTAAAGGCTTTAAAAACATACTTTGATTTTGTTTAAAAAAATTTTTTTGGTACTAAAGAAAGATTCCCTGGGGAGGTTTAAAAACGCGACAAAATAGGAATTAGAAACAAAAAAGGTTTTGTGTCGACCCCATCGCGTTTCTAAATTTTGGAAAATTTAAAAGCCTTTTGGCTTTTTTTTTTTATGTTTTGTTGTTCCACGTAATTTTGGATGATAATATACACTAAAATTTTAGCTTTGCAATTTAATGACATGCCCCCAATAGTGAAATCAGGAGTTTCGGGGTTTGCCCCGATTAAAAATTCCAATTGTTTTTTCTAATGAAAAAGAAACCCTTTTTCCTTTCTAAAATAAAATTTTTTTTTATTTCGGTTGGACCTTTTTTGGATTTAAGTGCTCTATTTGGATTTTTTCGCCTTGCCTTCATAAAAGCAATACATTTTATACTAGGCTAAAACGGGATCTTTTGATAGCTATTTGGAAGATCTTTCGAATTAAATTAAAATAGGTGAAATCCGACCCTTTGTGGAAAAACCCTTGAAGTTCTCGGACAGAATTTGTGTTTTCAATTTCCCTGTATAAACGTTGGGAAAAAAAAAGTTTGAATTTTACAAATTACATTTATATTTTTGGGGGGTTTTTGGAGTAATGGGTAATGCCTACTTGTTCGTAAGCTTTTTTCAATAAAAAAAGGTTGCTAAATATTTTTCCGTTGCCAAACTGTTTTTAAAATTTGGTCGGAAGCACAAAGTTAGTAGTGGAGCGAATTTGCAAAAACCCTTTGTTTTTTGGAATAAGGGTTTGTTTTTCAAAAAATGAACAGTCTACTTGGGACTATTTTTTTCTTAAATTGCTACGAGTGTTGGGAGGGGCGTAGCTATTTTTACACCGGGGTTTTTCTGGGTTTGGGGATAAAAATTGAGTGTTTCCCCAGATAAGATTTTTCCCAAAACCCTTTTTTGTATCAAAGAATGAAAAATTGAACACATTTGGGAAAGTTTTAAAAATTCAAGAATATTAGCCAACAGAGTCTTATTTTACCAATGTAAAAAAATTCAATTACTCTCGAGGTTATATTTTAAGCAACTTATTTACTTTTATTTGAATTTACATAGCTTTTTAACTGGGTAAAAAAACTAGATTGATAGTTTTTTTTTCTCCTCATTTTTTCGTTTGTCTACCAGGGGAAGCCAAAATTCAGAATTTGATAAAAATCGGGAAAAAGCTTCGCTTTTTTGATTAGAGAGTAATTCTCCCGTTTGAGGGCTTTTGGGGGGAATTTTTATCCCTTTCTTATCTTTTTTTTTTTCCCCCCAACCCATTTGCATATCTTAATTTTTATATCCCTTTCTTACCCCAACTGAACCAATACGTCTTTTGCGGGGCTTTAATCATTTTTTTTGTTTTTTTGCTTTTTTGGATTTGGGGAAAGGGAAAATTCGAATTTCCAATTTAATTTTCAAATTTTTTACTTTTTTAGATTTGGCCTTTCACAATCACTTTTCCCCAAAACTTACCAAAATGTTTATTTGATTTTTTTTTTTTTTTGAAAAGGGTTGATTGATTAGCACCCTTGGTGCTTATAAATTTTGGGGAAATAAATTCAGATTTTTACTTGAGTCTTCAACAAAAAATTGGAGAACGTTCAAAAAACTTGCCCCCAGTTAGCATTTTTTGAAAATTTATATTCGGGTTTTTTTCTTTGTCCTTGTTTTTGTGCTAGAGAGTCAAGCGTAATAACGGGAAGGGGTCACTTTTAGGCATCTTAAAAGATCCCATTTAAATTTGGTCCCAGATTGGGAAAAAAGAGTTAGTCAAAGCTTTTTGCTCTAGATAAGATTACGGGTTCGCGTTATTTCCGCATAAAAAGAACAAGAGATCAACAAATTTCTCAAGAAACGGTTGGGAAATTTTTTTCACAGTTCTTCCCTTTTAAAGGTGAAGCGCGTTAAAATCCCTTTTTGCCCTTTTTTTCCCGGGCCCGTTAAAAAGTCAAACCCAATTCTGATTTTTTAAATCACGGGGCCCCTTTTGGAAAGCCCGATAGAGGGTTTTAAAAAGTGTTATTAAACTTAACCGCACGCAAAAGAATGAAAACCAAGTTTTTCGGGGAAACTGAAGGGCCCCCAGGTAAACCCTTCATGACAAAATTTGGGGCAGTATTTTTTTTCTCGTTAGTGCTATTTTTTGGGATAAAAGGGGAAAATGTAAGCTATTTGGGGCAGCTTTTTTTTTTAATTTCATGACTAAAATTAAAACTGTTTTTGGGAGGGTAGGTGTTGTTTCTGGGGTTTTTATAGTTTGGTTAATTGAGGAGTTCATTGAAAAACTTTAAAAACATTCCCAGAGACATATGTTTAAAGCTCCCCAAAGGGCGAGGAAACCCGGCGTGTTCTTTAAAAGACATGGCGGCATGGGTGGTGACAAATAAATTTTCCGCCCTCGAGAGAACCGGGTGAGTGGGGGTGGGGCCGGAGGGTTTTGGGCCCAGGGCGTGAAGGAGGGGGCAGGGCTCTTGGGGTTTTCCCACGCAAGGCCCTGTGTGCGCCCGTTTCCCCCCGCGCAACGGGAAACCCTCTCTTTGTTTGGTGCACCCTCTCTCAAAAGAGCTCCTTTCCCTGATGTTGTTATTTTGAATAAACAAAATTTTTTTCACCTAACAATCGGGGACTTTCAAAAAAAGAACACTTTGGTTTTCGAGTTTTTGTCCATGGAGTCGTTTGCTGCCGCGATTTAACTAGTGGGCTTTTCAGCGCGGTTTTTAGCGCGAAAACGAGGCGTGTTTTCGAGCAGAATCTTTAGAGGGTTAATGCAGAGGATTCCTTTTGCACGGGTTTTCCTCGGCATCGAAATTTTTTTGGCGGTTTAGCCCCCTTTCCCTTTAACTTCTTTGGTGCGAATTAAAAATCGTACGACCCATTCCACCCCCACGCCGTTGGAAACCGATTTCAGGGTTCACAAAACCCTTTAGGTAGGTTTAGTTTCTTTCTTTTGCTTTTTTTTTCTTCCTTTTGCAGTCTCGTCACGACGGACGGGCTATTTTTTATCTTTGCCATGTTAAATAGGTGACTCATTTTTGTTTTGAGTTTTTTTCCTATACTTTTTTTGCTTCGCATTTGGGTTTTTTTGAGCAGAAGGGTCGTTTTTGACGATGGTTCGCGTTGGGGTTTTTGACCACCCTACGATGTTGTGTTTGTGGACACTTTCTGTTTGGTAGCTTTTGTTGAATGGAAACGGGGGTTTTGGGGGCTATTTCCTGGATCCGGGAGCTAAAACGGCCCCCCGGTTTTGATGGGGGTTTTGGAATTTTCATGCCGAGCTTTAATTTTCTTAAACCGCCCCTTTTTGGGTTTGAGTGACTCCGGAAGCGGGGGTTTGAGTTGCTGGGCGCTGGGGCTAAAAAGCCCGAACGGAGCGTCCTTTCCGGCTCGATGTTTCGGACAGTTTGCGGCGCCGAGTTTTTCCCCAGAAAGTGGAAAACGCACGGTGCGGGCCCCTGGATTTGGGCCCCGCAACTTTTGAAGGCTCTTGCTCTTTTCCCCCGAAACTACAAAAAACGCCGCAAGTTTTAGTACCCCTAGGGTGTCCGCCTCTTGTGGGGTGTGTGTGTGGGTGTGGGGGGGGGTTAAAAAGAAAGAAATTTTTCAATAAGGGTTTTTGGACTCTTTGGTGGGTTGTGTGGTGTGTTTGTGTGGGTGGTGGTGGGGTGTGTGGGGTTTTTGTGTGTGTGCGCGGGTTTGCGGGGGTGTGTGTGTGGGGGGGGTGTGTTGGGGGGGTGGGTGGGGTGGTAGGAATGGGGGTGGTGTCTGTTGTGGGTTGTGTGTTGTGGTGGTTTTCTGGAGGAGGCTTTCAATTAAGGGGTTTTTCTTTATCGAGGGTTTAAAAATTTAATAAAGCCAGGATTCGTTTTACTCTTTAAAAGTCAGTTTGTTCAAGCTTAAATACAAAAAAATCTTTAAAGAGTGTTGTGAGCAGTTTCACGCCGATTGCTGTTATAAAGTGTCTTTTTAGACCGTTTGTTTAAAATTATTTTGCAAAATTCAGAAAGGCATTTCTTATTGGGGATAAAAATTTTTGTTTGGCCCCCTTTGGAAATCCCTTTTTTTTAGTTTATGAAGCTTAAATAAAGGAGTTTTGACTGAAAAGGGCCCCAGCCAATCGCCCCATCTTTAATCCTTTGTTTCGGAAAAAGAGTACGGTCGCGTTGGAGCTTTTTTGTTTAACTTGCAAAAGAGCCCCAAGCCGCAAAAAACCGTGCTTTTTTTAGAAAAAAACTTGGCGGTAAGAACAAAAAAAAAGTACCGATCACGTTTGTATTTTTTTTTTTCTTTCTTCTTTCGGTCGCAGGTGATACCCTGCAGCACCCCCCCGTATGAAGGCAGGGGTTTTGTGTGTTGACCGTTTTTTTTTATCCCCCTTAATTATTTTTTTTTTCGAGCGACTACAGAAGGAATGCACATGTGTTTCCGTTTTTTATCCCGGGGTTTTAAGAAAAAAACCCACAACCTTTTCCCTGCTTTATTTTCCATACGGTGTTTCGTTCGTGTTTTGGGGAAAGAAGCCGTAAAAAAGTTCCTGCAAATTTTTCACCCCCTTTTTATCTAAGGGTGGGGAGAGCGGGCCAAGAAAGGTCCCATTTGTTTTACTTAAAAACACCGGGACCCGAAATTCAAGGTTCAGTATGGGGACTTTTTCGTTTAAAAAAACAAAAAAAAAAAACCTTTATCCCCCAGACAAAAATTTTTACATTTTTGAATCTGCCCGAGGCCTAACCATCCGTTGAATTTTTTTTTCCAATTTTGGGGACCATTTTTCTGTTCAAAAAACCCTCCTCACCGTTTTGATCGTCAAGATTTGGACCCCAATGAGAATTTTTTACATGCATTGGAAAACATTTGTTGGAATAAAAAGAGTGTTTTTTTTGTTTTTTTTTTTTTAAAATAACTTTTCTTAGTTTGTGTCACTTTATGGCGTGATTGGTTCGCGTTTGCGGCCCATTTAAAAAAATTTTTTTTTTTAAATTTTTAGTTGGAAAAATGCAAGTCGTCGGGTTTGTTTTTGTATGTGTACTGTGCTTAGTAAAAAGGGCTTGTGGTTGGTTTTCTAGTTTTCATTGCAAATTTTGGGCTATAAAAAGAAATTTCAGTTTTTTCATCCCCTAGAAAACTCGTTTAAATTTTGGGGAAAACCGCGCATGTTTCCGCGCGTAGAAAACCTTCATTACTGTTTAAATGGTGGAGAAAAAAAAAAGATTGAGGGGTACTTTCATGTGGAATCCTTTTCCTGACCCCCGAAAAAACGGGGGGGGGGGGGGAGGCAACACACACACACCACCAAAAACACACAACACAACCACAACCACAACACAACACCCCACCACACACCACACACACACACACACACACACACCACACACCAAAAACCCATTATTTTTGTTCATACTGGCTACTTTTTCAAACATTTTTTATGTCGAAAAACGTAAACTGTCACGTGGGGTTGGCAAACTCTGTTGTAGCTTTTTAACTGGAACAAAAAAAGGGTTTTTTTTCACTGGAACATCTTTACGCCCCAAAAGATGGTTGTGGGACATCACCTTCCTAAATACGCCTGTTTAAAGGAAGATCCGTTTTTTTGGGTTTGTTTGTTTCACGAGGAATCAGATGCGATTAATTTTCGAGAATTTTCCAAGAAAGATCAGAACAGGTGGGGTTGTTTTTCATGTCATTTTGCCTTTTTTTTAAAAACGAAATTTTCGAGCTCCTCTCTTCCCCCCTCTCTTCTCTCTCTCCTCTCTCCTTCCCCTTTTCTCGATCTCTCCCTCTCTCTTCTTCCCCATCCCCTCGGGGGGGCTGCATTATTCCCCCGGTTTTTTTTCAATCAAGGGAAGAGGAATAAGCGAGGACGAAGGGAAATGCAAAAACATTTTTTAAAAATAATACAAATTTAGACCTACGGCGAGTTTTGAGATTAAAATTTTGAGGTTTTCCTTAATTCCCAAAAATACATTGCGATTAAAAAGGCAGATCGAAAAGGAACGGGCCAAAAGGCATGTTTATTTTTTCTTGACTCAAGATTTTTTTTGCCGTTAATTGAAGCCGACTTTTGGAAAAAAAATCGCAAAGGCGCGTTTTTTTTGTTTGGGTTTTTGGGGTTTTTTTTTCCCTTTTTTCTTTTTTGCCCAGCAAAGTAATTTCCTTTGGGGTTTTGGGAGGGGGCGACCTTTCTGTTTTTTTTGTTATTTCCTTATTTTTCCCCCCCAAAATTAAAGGCTTTTGGGGGTTTTCCTTATTTTCCTTTAAAGGGCTTTAACAGATTTTTTTTTTTGGCTTGAGCTTTTTTCCCCCCTTTTTTTTTTCGCTCCATAATGGAAATTTGTCATCAGTCTTTTTTCAGATCCCTTTTTTGAAAGTCGGCGTTTTCGATTTACAGCGCCCGGATCCCCGTCCACGCACGCTACCAAAGATTTCTAAATGTAAATTTTTTAATTCGTGGACGCTTCACGCTGGAAAAATTTTACTTTTTTCGTTTTTTTAAAAAAGAAAGCAAAGTTGTCGACAATGGAGCAGTTTTTCATACGAGGGGGTTTTCGAAAGTTTCACAGGTTCGGTATAAAGATTTTGGAATTTTTGTTTTTTGGCAAGGGGTTTTTTATTGAATGAAAATGGACTACCTGGCAATCTGCTTTGCAACGCATGTTGCGACCCAAAAATCGGGGATCAGGGCAAATGGGTGAAGGTAGCAGCGTGCGTTTATAATTTTGTAAGCGTCCACATTTCAAAGTTTAAAACCACAATGACAACATTTTTCAAAAAGAATTTGGATGGTATTTTTCAGCTGTTAGATTAAAACGGGGTCAATGTTTTGAAAAAATCCATTTACTTTGAAAAAACCGTACTTAAAAGTCGGTTTTTCTTTAGGGCTATCACAATTTAAAACTGAGGACAATGTTTTTGGAGTATCATTTCCAGGGGAATGGCAGGGAACGTCTGTGTTTTTTTCGGGGGGCCCCACAAATTACCTGGATGACAATGACTGTTTAGGGATCATTCCCCTTTGGGCCGGGGGAACAACGCTGGTTTATTCCCCTTTTTGGGGCCCTACAATTTTTTCACTGAAGGGCAATGTACCGTGATGTACCTAGGGACTAGGAGGCAACCCTTCTGTATTGGGGGTCCGTCTGGGACACGGAAAATGGTTGAGATTTTGACATATTTTTTAAGAATAGACATTGTACCTTTTTTGTTAAATTTTTTTGGGTTTTTAAAAAATGGGTTTTGGAACCAAAAATTTACGTTCGAAAATTTTGTTGTTCTACACGTGGGCTGGGCGAGCGAACCAAAAATTTCCCTATATTAATAGCTTCAAAAGTTTTATTTACGGAAATCGACGAAAATTTTTTCTGAACTTTTTATTGTTTATCGTTTGTTTCTTTTAAGAGCCAGGAGTGAAAGCTCAAGAGCTGGGATTTTGCGTTCAAATGTTCACGGGAATTTTCAGTCAAATTACAAACGACTCGCAGAAAATACCGTTTCGCCGAAACGAAAAGACAAACAAATTTCAAGACAAAACGCGATGCGTTTCGACCCATTGACTCTCAAAAAAAGCAAACAACATTTTAAACCCGTAAAGCAAAAAATCAGGGTGGTGGTTTTTTTGGCGGGAACGAAATGATTGGCTTTCGGTGTTCTGTATTTGGGTTCGTTTGTCTGTTTATTTATGTTTTTGGGGGGGTTTTTGTGGGTGGTTTTGTGGTGTGTGTGGGTGTGTGTTGTGTGGTGGTGTGTGTGTGTGTGTTGTGGTGTGGTGTTGTGTGTGTGGCGGCGTGGGGCTGCGGCGGGCGTGCGTGCGGGGGGCGTTTTTGCGTTTCGTGCGTTGGTGGGGTGTGGGTGTGTGGGGTGTGGTGGTTGTGGGTTGTGTGTGTTTGCGTGAGTGCTCCCTTGCGGCGGCGGCGTGCGGCGTGTGTGGTGGTTGGTGTGGGGTGTGTTTGGTGTTTGGGGGTGTTGGGGCGTGCGTTAGTTTGTGCGTGTGTGGGTGTGGGGGGGGGGTGTGGGGTGGTTGTGTGTGGTGGGTGGGTGTGTGTGTGGTGGGTTGTATGTGGTGTGTGTGTGGGGTGGGTGGGTGTGCGTTGCCCATGTTTTAGGTTACCGTTATGCCTTTAAAACGGCTAAACGGCCCGTGCGGTTTTTCTTTTTTATGGAAATTTTTCCGAAAGGACTGGCCTCTTTGTGAAAAAAAGCATTTTTTCATTTTTGTTCAAGAAAGTGCCCCATGTTTTTTTGTACCCCCTTATACCGTTAAACGGCGTAAAAGGCCTGAACTTTTTTTTCTTTTTTGGAAATCCCGAAAACTTTGAGATCTTTTTGAAAATTGCGGAGAAGAGGAGGACACGGTGACCCCGTGTTTTAGTTTACCCCGTTATGCCGTTTCAACGGCTGTAACGGCCTGAAAAAGGTTTTCCTTCTTTACAAATATTCAAAGTTTTCGTGACCGATTTTTGAAAATTTTTAGGTGGGGTTTTTTAAGGGTCAGGACAAAGTCCATTTTTAAGTTACCTTATAGCCTTCTAAGGCCCATAATGGTTTTTTCTTATGGAAAAACCAGAAAGTTTTTGGCCCTTTTTGAATATTTGCAGTTTGTTCTTTTGGTCACATGTGGCCCGTTTACCAGAAAAGCCATTACTAAACGGTTACACCAGCCAAAGCGGGTTTTTCCCCTTTTTGGAATATCTCACAGATTCGGTAAACTGGGGTACGTTTTTATGCTTTTTCATCTTGTTTAAATCTAGATTTGCAAAATTACCTCAGGAAAAAAATAAGCAGAAATTTTTGTTCAAATCACACTCCAATCTAATGTGACCCGGGGTAGAAGGATGCAATGTCCCCCCCGTCGCCCGCCTATGGGGGCAGAGGCTTTGGGTCGCTCAAGTGGTGTTTCCGTCCCCATGCGCGGAAGTTTATGTTCTGTTTTTTTCTTTTTGTTACCGGAAAGGGGGTTTCTTTTGAAAGGGAACGAAAAAATGCGCCTGGGTGGCGTTGTCGCTGTGTGTCTGTGTGGCCGTGGTCAAAAAGTGTTCCACCGTCCGACAAAACTACTGGGCCCAACTTTCGAAAATTGGAGATTGTTCATTATGGGTCAAGGGTGATGCCCCATGTTTTAGTTTACCTTACGCCCACAAACAGTTGTAACGGCCTGTAACGCTTTTTCCCTTTTCCGGAATACCCAAATACTTGGGGCCCTTTTTTGTGAAACTAGCAGGGAAGTTCTTAGGGCTCGGATGGTTTCCCCCTGTTTTTCTTTTCCGCGTTAAGTCGTTACTAAAGGCTTTTTGGCCTGTACCATTTTTTTCTTTTTAAAATTTTCTCAAAAATACTTGGCCACTTTCTGAAAAATTTGTAGGATTTCATTATGGGTCACGAAAAATGGTGATGTTTTGTTTACCGTTACAGTCGTTTCTGCGGCTGTAACGGCCTGTAACGGCTTGTTTTCCCTGGAGTATCTCAAAAGTTTCTTTTGGGGATCTTTGTGAAAAAATTTGCAGGGGTGTTTTTATGGGGCCGGATGATCCCGATGTTTTTGGTTTTTCCCCCTTTTAGCCCTTTTAACGGCTGTAACAGCCTGTACGGTTTTTCTTTTTTTTTTATTGAATATCTCCAAAAAATTTCTTGGGCCCATCTTTCGAAAAATTTGGGGGGTAGTTCATTTTGGGTCCGATGATGCCCCAGTTTTAGTTTTTACGTTCGCGTCAGTAAGGCGAACGGGGCCCGTAACGCTTTTTTTTTTTAGGAATATTTCCCGAACGGCTTGGCCGTTCTTTGGAAAAATTTTAAAGGGATGTTTATTATGGGTCAGGAGAGCCCCAATTTTTACTTACCCTTTTCAGCCTTATTAAAGTTTAACGGGCCCGTAACGCTTTTCCCTTTTCCATTAAGGTCACAAACGATGCCCATGTTCACCCGAATAGCCATTTCTAACGGTTTCACCCTCGAAGACGGTTTTTCCTTTTGAATATCTTCGCGTATTAGGTAAACTGGGGGGAGTTTTTATGCTTTGATTTTTTCTTTTTTTTTTATTTTCTTTTTTTAAATTTTTTTAACACCCTGATTCCGTACCTTTTTAACTGTTGGTTTTTATAAAAAAAAGCCGCTGGCTCATTACAAAAGCATGCCATAACCAAAAAATAGAAGGTGGGGGTTTTAGTGTGTGAAAACTTGTGCGCACGTGCATGTTAGGTTCTGGCAGGGATTCATATCTCTTCTCTCTCTCTCCTCTCTTCTTCTCTCTCTTCTTCCCCTTTTCTCTCTCCTCTCCTTCCTCCTCTGTTGTGTGTGTGTGGGTGTGTGGTGTGTGTGTGTGGGTTTTTGGGGGGGTGTTGGGTGTGTGGGTTGTGGTGTGGTGTGTGTGGGAAATACAAAAAAAATTTTTTCATTTAAGTATAAAAAAAACAATAATTTTTTTTGGGGCCTTTTCCAAGAAGGAGAACAAAATAAAAATGAGAATGATTTGGTGGTGGCGTTTCGTCAACGGAAACTCACCTGCACCCCTAACACACCGAATGTGAGTTTTTTATCACCAGCTTCCCCCCATAGTACTTTTTTCGTTCTCAATGCTTGTCGTTTCATTTTTCCTTTTTTGTACCCATTTTATAAAAAAGGATCTTTAGAAAGGGGGCGAAGAAAAACGTCTGTGTGTCTGCGCCCCCATCCTCCGTGGTCAAAAGTGTTCCCCCGCCCAGACAAATAAAGGACAACTTTCTAAAAATTTTAATTGTTCTTTTTGGGTCGGGTGTTCCATGTTTTAGTTTACCCTTAAGCGTTACAACGGTGTAACGGGTGTAACGGGTTTTTCTTCTTTTTGGGGAAATTTTTCCCAAAGTTCTTGGCCCAAGTTTTGAAAATTCGCAGGTATGGGCATTGGGCAGGATGAGCCCAGGTTTAGTTTTCCCCCTTTGGTGTTTAACGGCGTAAAGGCCCGTAAATTTTTTTTTCTTTATGGATTTTCTAAAAGTCTTGGCTGATTTTCGAAAATTTGAGGATGTTTTTAGGGGGGAAGAAAAGCCAAGGGTTTTAGTTTAATGTTTTGCCGTTACTAACGGGCCCCCAACGGTTTTTCTTCCATGGAATTTTAAAAATACTGACCGGGGTTTTGGAAAATTTCGGTTGTTATTAGGGTCACGTGTGCCCGTGTTTTTTTGTTTTCCCTTTTAAACCGTTTACTCGGGTATTTGGCCTTAACGGTTTTTCTTCTTTATGGAATTCTCCGAAAGGGGGGCAGATCTTGTGAAAATTTGAGGCAGTTCACTTGGTTTTCGGTGATGCCCGATTTTAAATTTTACCCTTTTTGCCGTTAATAAAGGCTTTAAAAAGGGTCCAAACATTTTTTTTCTTTTTGGAAAACTCAAAAAAACTTTGTCGATCTTATGAAAATTGTAGGTATGTTCTTTGGGTCCGGTGTACCGATGTTTGTTTTCCCTTATAGCCCTTCAAAGGCCTTCAACGGTTTTTCTTCTTCATGGAATATCTCAGAAAGTACTTGGCCGATCTTTGTGAAAACTAGCAGGTATGTTCATTATGGGTCTCGGATGATGCCCGATGTTTTACTTTACCGCGTTATAGTCGTTACTAACGGCTGTAGCAGCCTGTACCATTTTTCTTCTTTATACAATATCTCAAAACGTACTTGGCCGATCTTTCTGAAAATTTGTAGGTATCTTCATTATGGGTCACGAATAATGCGTGATGTTTAGTTTACCGTTACAGTCGTTACTAGCGGCTGTAACGGCCTGTAACGGCTTGTCTTCTCCATGGAGTATCTCAGAAAGTACTTGGTTGATCTTTGTGAAAATTAGCAGGTGTGTTCATTATGGGTCACGGATGATGCCCGATGTTTTGGTTTACCCCGTTATAGCCGTTACTAACGGCTGTAACAGCCTGTAACGGTTTTTCTTTTTTTTTTATTGAATATCTCAAAAAGTACTTGGCCGATCTTTCTGAAAATTTGTAGGTATGTTCATTATGGGTCACAGATGATGCCCGATGTTTTAGTTTACGTTACAGCCGTCAGTAACGGCTGTAACGGCCTGTAACGCTTTTTCTTCTTTATGGAATATCTCAGAACGTGCTTGGCCGATCTTTGTGAAAATTTACAGGTATGTTCATTATGGGTCACGGATGATGCCCAATGTTTTAGCTTACCGTTACAGCCGTTACTAACAGTTGTAACGGCCTGTAACGCTTTTCCTTCTCCATTATAGGTCACAGACGATGACCGATGTTCACCAGAATAGCCATTACTAACGGTTACACCAGTCGAAGACGGTTTTTCCACTTTATGGAATATCTCTCGCGTATTCAGGATAAACTGGGAGTACGTTTATATGCTTTGCATCTTGTTCTTTTTCTTTTTATTCTTCTTTTTTAATTTTTTTAACACTCCTGATTCTCGTACTCTTTAAACATGTTGAGTATCTTATAAAATAAAAGCTCGCTGAGCTCATTACTAAATAGCTATGCCATAACGCTAAAAATCAGAAGGTGGGTGTGTATGTGTGTGAATATACGTGTGTGCGCACGTGCATGTTAGGTTCTGTGCATGCATTCATATCTCTCTCTCTCTCTCCTCTTCTCTCTCTCTCTCTCTCTCTCTCTCTCTCTCTCTCTCTCTCTCTCTCTCTCTGTCTGTGTTGTGTGTGTGTGTGTGTGTGTGTGTGTGTGTGTGTGTGTGTGTGTGTGTGTGTGTGTGTGTGTGTGTGTGTGTGTGTGTGTGTGTGTGTGTGTGTAAGTAGTCAAAAGAAATGTTTTACATTCAATGTATAAACCAACAATAATTTTCTTTGGACCGTTTTTCCTAAGAAGGAGAACAAACGTAATAACATGAGAATGATTTGGTGAGTGGCAGATACGTCAAGCGGACACCTGCACCTGCACTCTCGTAACACACCGAATGTGAGTTCTATTATCACCCAGCTTTCACCTCCCATAAGATATCGTTTTCATTCAGTTCATCAATGACATTGTCGTTTCATTTCTTCCGTTTTTTGTACTCTCAGTTCTTATAAAACAGAGAGTACTTTAGAATGGGAACGAAGAAATGCTGTCTGTGTGTCTGTCCGCCCGTCCATCCATCCGTGGTCAAAATGTGTTCCACTCGCTCCAGACAAAACTACTGGACAGATCTTTCTGAAAATTTGTAGATATGTTCATTATGGGTCAAGGATGATGCCCAATGTTTTAGTTTACCGTTATAGCCGTTACTAACGGCTGTAACGGCCTGTAACGGTTTTTCTTCTTTATGGAATATCTCCGAAAGTACTTGGCCGATGTTTGTGAAAATTCGCAGGTATGTTCATTATGGGTCACGGATGATGCCCGATGTTTAGTTTACCCCGTTATAGCTGTTACTAACGGCTGTAACGGCCTGTAACATTTTTTTTCTTTATGGAATATCTCAGAAAGTACTTGGCTGATCTTTCTGAAAATTTGTAGGTATGTTCATTATGGGTCAAGAATAATGCCCAATGTTTTAGTTTACTGTTATAGCCGTTACTAACGGCCTTCAACGGTTTTTCTTCTTCATGGAATATCTAAGAAAGTACATGACCGATCTTTGTGAAAATTAGCAGGTATGTTCATTATGGGTCACGGATGATGCCCGATGTTTTAGTTTGCCGTTATAGCCGTTACTAACGGCTGTATTGGCCTGTAACGGTTTTTCTTCTTTATGGAATATCTCCGAAAGTAGTCGGCAGATCTTTGTGAAAATTAGCAGGCATGTTCACTATGGTTTACGGATGATGCCCGATGTTTTATTCTACCGTTATAGCCGTTAATAACGGCTATAACGGTCCATAACAGTTTTTCTTCTTTATGGAATATCTCAGAAAGCACTTTGTCGATCTTTATGAAAATTTGTAGGTATGTTCATTATGGGTCACGGATGATACCCGATGTTTTAGTTTACCGTTATAGCCGTTACTAACGGCCTTCAACGGTTTTTCTTCTTCATGGAATATCTAAGAAAGTACATGGCCGATCTTTGTGAAACTTAGCAGGTATGTTCATTATGGGTCACGGATGATGCCCGATGTTTTAGTTTACCGTTATAGCCGATACTAACGGCTATAACGGCCCATAACGGTTTTTCTTCTTTGTGGAATATCTCAGAAAGAACTTGGCCGATCTTTCTGAAAATTCGTAGGTATGTTCATTTGAGGCGACGGATGATGCCCGACGTTTTAGTTTATCGTTATACCTGTTACTAACGGCTGTAATGGCCTATGACGGCTTTTTTATGAAATGTCTCAGAAAGTACTTGGTCGATCTTTGTGAAAATTAGCAGGTATGTTCATTATGGGTCACGGATCATGCCCGACGTTTTAGTTTACCGTCATGACCGTTACTAACGGCTATAACAACCCATAACGGTTTTTCTTCTTCATAGAATATCTCAGAAAGTACTTGGGCGATCTTTGTGAAAATCTGTAGGTATTATGGGTCACAGATGATGCCCGATGTTTAATTTTACCGTGCACGGTTTTCCTTCTTTATGGAATATCTCAGAAAGTACGTGGCCAAAATTTCTGAAAATTTGTAGGTATGTTCATTATGGGTCACGGATGATGCCCGATGTTCAAGTGTACCGTTATAGCCGTTACTAACGGCCCATAATGGTTTTCTTCTTTATGGAAAATCTCAGAAAGTTCTCGGCGGATCTTTCTGAAATTTGTAAGTATGTTCATTGTAGGTCACAGGTGATGGCCGATGTTACCAGAATAGCCATTACTAACAGTTAGACCAGCCCAAGACGGTTTTTCTTCTTTATGGAATATATCACGTGTATTCAAGACATACTGGGAGTACGTTTATATGCTTTGCATCTTGCTTTTTTTTTCGTTTTCTACTTTTCTAAGTGAGTGTGTGATGCCGTTTTTTTGTTGTTGTTGTTGGGTTGTTGGTTTTTTTTGTTTTTGTTTTTTTTTGTTTTGCAAATGGACATGAGCGATTACGTATTCTTGAAATAATGAGACGTCCATGACACTGAATGCTTTGCCTCTGTTCTTGGGATCTGTTTGGCTATCGCAGGTCAAGGGTCAGGGGCTAATTGCGCAGCAGATTGTAGGGTTGTGGTGGATCTACTGGCCCTGGAGAGGCAAGGACCTAATCACTATTCCATGACCCACGATCTACGTCACTAGGGTACTGAAAAACAACTGCTGAATAGCAATCCTTACATTTTGAGGAGTCACTGAGGTGAATAAAACACCTGCATCAGAAGTCTTCATTTACGGTATCTGTGTGTGTGTGTGTGTGTGTGTGTGTGTGGCGCGCGCGCGCGCGTGTGTGTGTGTGCGTGTGTGTGTGTAGTGGCATAGAGCACTCACACTTTGAAAGCAGGATCTGAACTTTGTTCTCCGTTAGAGTCTATAGAGAGTAAACTAACAAGGGACAGTAGTAATAAACTGACACGATTCCTTACTAGATGACGGTTTGTTTTCATTACAGTTCCAGCTCTCCCTCATCGCGCAAGGGAAAACACTCAATGTGTGTTTTTCATCACCTTGCTCTGTATGCTGCAGGACTTGCAAGAAGGCAGGACATAAAGGATGGGATCTCACCTGTGACATTACAGAGTCAGGTCACCCTAGCGAACAGAGTGTGGGTGTGACTGATAAGAGGGAGGAACATATAAATGAGAGGGAAGAGAGTAAGAATGAGACAAAGGATAGAAGAAAGGAGACAAATTTGATATAGATAGGAAAGAAGAGGGCGATTCAGCATACAGCACGCCACACTGGGCTTCTTGTAGCTGTGTTGTCCACCCCATCAACGCTCGGAAAACCTAAACGTTCTCAGGACATTGCCAATGCTCGCAAAAGATGGATAAACAAGCAGAACAGGACAGAGGATGTTCCCACAGCCATATAACAACACATCATGACCCCCCAATATGGTCCTGCACGTTAATGCTTGACCTTACTTGAACTGATCCATTAATGACAAATTGGTTATCCATAATGGACTGTGACTTTGAATATCCCCTCTTGTTCCGAGCTATGAAAGTATCTACAATGAATTCTGGTTGAAAGCGAACAGGCAAGCAATGAACAGATGGTATGCACATGGAATCAATTGGAATGTTTATTAGCCTTCAATGGATCAATAGTGCATACGTTCTCTGAATGGTGCAGGACTGAAAATAGATTTTAAAGAACATCTTGTTATCTTTTCATCACTTGAAACCGAGCGAATTTGGCCAAGTCTCTGCACTAAGCCACGGTCACTATCTGCTTTAGCTGTCATCATATCATGCCATTTATCATTATCCCAAAAGTAGCTATAGTGGGCTGTTTGACAATACAGTAAAGACATTAGCCACATTGATCTTACCTGTGCATGGTCCGCGTCAGCTCAGTCTGGATCAATACTGTCTCTGTGTGTGACCTGCGTGGACTAATTCTGTCTGTGTGCTCCATTTCAGACCAGTGTGGACACTGATTCTGTCCGTTTGTGTGATCTGTGTCAGCCAGCCTAGTGGAGACTAAATCTGTAGGTCTGTGTGATCGATGTTGGCCTCGTGTGAATTGATTTTTTCTTGTGTATGTGTGTGGTGTCAAGCCAACATTAGAGAGAATCTGACTGACTGTGTGATTCATGGCATCACAGCATGGACACATTCTCTCTGGCTGAGTAATCCATGTCAGTCCGATGCCAACTGCTGTAATCTGACGTCAACAAGGTGTTTACGGGCCCACACCTTTCATGATTTGATCAAACCAACAACTTGCGAACAACTCCATCCACACACACACACACACACACACACACACACACACACAACACACACACACACACACACACACACACACACACACACACACACACACCACACACACACGTACGCACGCACGCACGCGCGCGCGCGCGCACACACACACACACAACCACACACACACACACACACACACACACACACACACACACACACACACACACACACACACACACATACACGCACACGCCCCCCCCCCCCCCCACACACACACAC
>CM031622.1:36991607-36994107 GCA_018398815.1 Conus ventricosus | reverse complement strand
CTGAATTTCGTTGAAAAATATATTCCTAAATGTTTATATACTTTGACCACAGGCATCAACGCTCCATTATAAGTCCGCCTTTCTCTAATTCCTAAAAACCCACCCTTTCTAAACACAGGTATATTATTTCTGACATGTTAACAGTTAACTGAAGTGAAGCTGCAGATTGTAATAGTTTATTTAGTTGAGTTTGTAAGCCAATAACAGTTTCAGACATCAGAATAACATCGTCTGCCAAGAGAAGAATAAACAACTCAAGAATATCGCTACTAAATTGTGCACCATGTTTTCCATTTGTAACAACCTCTGATGTTAACTCATTAATGAAAAGAGAGAATGAAATAGGACTGCACATATCCTCATGTTTTACACCAGAGATACATTGAATGTAGTCAGTCATGTTAACTCCACACCTAATCTTAGCTTTCATACAGGAATACATGCTAACTATACATCAGAACAGTTTCCATGAACACCAACTAATAAGAGAATAGACCAGAGAATAGTTCTATTAACAGAATCAAATGCTTTTTCAAAATCTAAAAAAGCGACATACAACTTACGATTTAAAGAAAGTGTTTCTACACCAAAGCCATCAAAGAAAACATATTATCCACAGTTGAATAATTGCGTTTAAAACCTGCCTGATATTCGCCAGTCACATTATTATCTTCAACCCATTCCTGTAATCGGCGATTGATAATAGTGCTGTATAAGTTACTAGTAACGTCATTTAAAGATATTCCTCTGTAGTTATTAGGATTGTTCACGTTGCCGTTTTGTACAGTGGTAGAACAATACTTTCCGTTCAATGTTCAGGATACCTTCCCTTATCAAATAAAGAATTGAAAAAGGTTATTAAAAAAAATAATAATCAGGTCAGTTTTACAAGCATATCTCAGCAGCTCACCAATTGTACCATCTGGTCCAGGAGCTTTACATTTCTTAATTTTTCTTAGAGCATACACTACCTCCTCATTTCAAATCGGACGGTTTAAGTAATCATCTTCTCCTTCATTGTGGTCCTGTTGTTAGGACCCGCTGTTAGGGTCTACATCTTTAGTTACAAATGACTCAAAATGTTCGCACCAGGTTTCAACACTGATGGTTTTCTCTGGTTGTCCTTTTTTTTCTTCTTTTTTTTTCTCTTTTTTTAAAAAAGTGAAATACGATGTACATTCTTCCAAAATTCTTCCATATTTTTCTTATAGATGCAATCAATTCTGTCAGCAATGGGTTGTTAAACTGCTTCCTTTTAATCATGTGCAAGTGTTTATACTCCCGTCTTGCCTTACAATAACAATCACGATCTTTGTCGTCATTGTACGTTTACATTTTCTAAGTAAATTTCGGACTTTCTTTTCATGGCATGACATTCAGCATCAAACCAATCTTTGGATTTCAAGTTATTAATTTCTTTTTTCTTCATACACTGTGCTGCATCTTTATTAATACAGGTGTTGAAAACATTCAACGCTTCATATATTGACATCGATAACACTTACTGCATACTTGATTCTTCTTGAATCTGTCGCGTGAGAATATTACCCATGAACACATCAGCACGATCTTCATTCCATACAAACTTTCCAGTGTAAAACTGTATTCAGAAGCACGTATCTCCGAGTTGCCGTTATCCCTGCCCTAAGTCAAGCGAAGTTCCACAGGCGTAATGTTCCGAATCGAATCTCTCAAGACACTTGCAACTCACATCAACCACGCAACAACGCAAACAAATCACACGACATAACAACGTAATCATTTACACTGCATCCATGGTCTGATACCTGCGTGTAGCAACCTTGACGGTCATCATGACACACACCATTAAGAACACACAAATCCAGTGCAGTACGCATATTGAGCATCAGTTTGCCGCAATTAATCCTCAGATAATCGATTAGTTTTGACTGGATGACTTGCATGTTGAAAAGAAAACATACTTGAAACTCCTTGACAATAATGTGAAACATTACCCGCTCTACTGTTCAAATCCCCACACAACAATTTGTATGCATCTTGGTAAACTAACAGACGACTGGACAAATAGTCTTCCAGTAATACACTTCTATTTACAGAATCGAAATGTTCATAATACGGAGAACCTTCTGGAGGCACGTATGAGTATAATTACAATATTCCTTTGTCCACACCAAAGAATCTGTTTCTGATAATTAGTACACCAAAAATGTTAAATTTTATTTCAACCTCTTTGACACATGGCACATACATATTTTTAACTGGACACAAAATTCTACCAGATCGTCTCCCTTTAATCGTCAGATTTATCGCAGGTAAACAAAACAATTTGCATCCAGAGAACACATCAGATTCAAATTCATCAGTAAATGTTTCGACTAAACAAATAAAATCGGACTAAAGAAAGGTTACAAATCGTTGTCTTCTAATGTTGATAGTAAGCCATTGACATACTAATGCAGGAAAGATAACGATCTACTTTTGTCATGTGTATTACTAGTTACATCTTCCCAGCGCCTAT
>CM031622.1:36963787-36981938 GCA_018398815.1 Conus ventricosus | reverse complement strand
AGCAAAGAATCTTTTTGAACTTTTATATCTCGGTCTGATTAGTTCTTAATTACATTATTTTTTTTATCTAAAACACCTTCCATTATTTTAGAATTAGCCCTTGATTTTTCAAGACTGAGAAAATATTTAGTATTTTTCTCCCCTTCTTCTACCCATTTTATTCTTGCTCTGACCTGTGCAGCACGTGCCTTATTAATTTTCCAGTATTTCAATTTTCTGTGCCAAGTGTGTGCGTTCACTCTGTGCCTGAATGCAGTCTGGCTCAGATGAAAGCTGAACATCTACCTCGTTTAATTTATTATATAAATCTATCAACGTATTTTTTCTTACCATACTGTTGTGTTTACTTTTGCTCATAGAAAAAGTTTTAATCTTTATTTTCAGAACTTCCCATTCCATTTGATAGTCTGAATGTTCATTTACGTATGAAATGTGATCATCTATTAAAGCATTCATTTCATTTACAAACTCTAGATCGTTTAGTAATGAATTATTAAACTTCCACAATAAGGCCTCTTTCTATACTAGAAAATTTCACAATAATAGAGCATTCTCTGTGGTCAGTGGAAGGCATATAGTGAATGTTACATTCCAACGTTTTATTTCGGATCTCATAAAGATATAATCGAGTCTTCTTGCAAGACATGGTGACTTTTTACTCCAGGTGAATTCTTTTTCGTTTGGATGGAATAATCACCAACCATCAAGCAAGTTATGGTTTGCTACCCAGTCACAGAATCTCTGTACTGCGTTATCTGTATGTTTTTCACCGGAAACAATATCTAAATCATTATCTAACACACAATTAAAATCACCACATATTAATATATTATCTGATATTATATTTGACATTACGTGTTCTAATTCTTCAGAAAATAACGTTTTCTCTTGAGCAGTATTGGGAGCATAAATATTTAAAACTACTGTCTTTCTCTGTGATATTTCCACTTCAACGGCCAAAATTCTTCTTGAGCTGTGTAGTATTACGTTACTGTCAACTACGGTTTTACGGAACAAGATTACTGTCCACAACTATGTGCTGTGAAAGTGTTACATAGAAATTCCCTGTACCCCATTCTTTTTTCCATTGATCATGTACATTTCTGTGATGTAGTCTCCTGTAAACATATAATTTCATATTTTCTTCTTTGATTAATTTGAACAACGCTTTTCTATTAAAACGAGACCGCAATCCTCGTACATTTAGCGAAAACAGGCGCAAATTTGAGTCGCAAGCCATGAGGAAGTCCAATTGCCATAGCAAAGTCCGTTACCCGAAAATTAATCCGAAAACAGAAGTCCGTAAAGCCAAAGCGGTCGTCGTTAGGGCAAGACATGTGGACGTGGATGTAGGGGATGACATAGGTGGTAGTGCAGGGGAGGTGGATGTAGGGGATGACATAGGTGGTAGTGCAGGGGACGTGGATGTATGGGGTGACATAGGTGGTAGTGCAGGGGAGGTGGATGTAGGGGATGACATAGGTGGTAGTGCAGGGGACGTGGATGTAGGGGATGACATAGGTGGTAGTGCAGGGGATGTGGATGTAGGGGGTGACATAGGTTGTAGCGCAGGGGACGTGGAAGTAGGGTGACATAGGTGGCAGTACAGGCAATGTCAATTTGGGGTCTTCTTATGGATAGGGTGCACGGATTGCAGATCATGATGAATGTTGTGGCACAGCAGAGGGAGGATGCATCAATTTGAGGCCAGCACGGCTGTTCAGAGCAAGTTACTTAGTTTTGAGTCGCAGGAGAGTTTACAGCTGCAGAGACCAAGCTGTGAATGCAGGTTAGGGAAAGGAATGTTTTCTGCAGGCCGCTCCCCACCAGCCAGCTTAACCGCACTGTATTCGGCCAACTGAATGTCATCTGTGCATAGCTGGTCTGGCAGCAATGCGTTCGGCAAGGTTGAGCGGCCATTACAAATGGGGCTGTAGGTTTGATAATTAGTTATTGTCATGAAAAATGTAATATATCTGCACTATTGAGATGACTGAATTGGCGAATTCCCAACAATTCTTTTAATACCAAACTCGACTGGGTTTATTTTCTTGTAGATAACATAGATGCCGCATGAAAGCTTGTACGCAAGTGGTCAGGCAATATTAGAACAATGACAACAAACACAATATTGTGCAAAAATGACGTCATCACTTTCTGGGAAGTTAATTTTCCATAGTTAAGTAGTACACAAGTTTGATACATGCCTCTGCTCAGACTACAGCAACAAAAATATTGGATTACAAATGTGTAAAGCCTTGTTTGTTTGCCCTTTCACTAAGTGTCTCAATAAGGACGGAAATGTAAAGCTGTGGAGGACACGCCATGGAAGGGAATATAGGGAGAGAGGGTTTTTCTGTGCCTGATGTGGGTGGGGGTAGCGGAAGGATGGGGTGCGCTGATTTCAGGGCATGACATGGATGAAGGGCAGAGGGATGCGGATGAATGTTGTGACGTGGATGGTCGTAGTGGGACAGTGTGCGCACGGATGAAGAGCATGACATGATGGGCGTATTGGAACAGAGTGTGCGCGGATAAAGAGGTGACGTGGTGGGCATATTAGGACAGAGTGGATAGAGGGCGTGGTGTGGGTGGGCGTACTTCGGCGAAGGGGTCACGGATGAAGGTATGGTAGGCGTATTGGGACAGAACGAATGGAGGGCGTGACGTGGTGGGCGTATTTGGGCAGAGGGGGAGCAGACGAAGGGCGTGACATAATGAGGGTATTGGGACAGAAGGGGCGTGAATAAAGGGCATGACATGTTCGACATATTAAGGCAGAAGGGGGGGGGGGGGGGGGGGGCAGATGAATGTCAGTAGTAAGGTAAGGGACTTTTCATGCCTTAAAAGGGGATCTCGGAGGGGATCTCCCCCGGAAGTGGTGTTGCGCATGCCGGAAGTAGGCGGCAGGTGACGCGGCAGGTGGTGCGCATGGCGGAAGTAGGTGGAGGGGTCAAGGTCACGGTGTGTGTGTGAGTCACGATCGGATCGATAATGTTGACGTCATGTGCTAGAAAAAAAAATCTTTTTGAGTCTTTGTTGTTTGGTGGGGTGGTTGTTTGCTGACGTAGTGGGTTAAAAATAGATGGGGGTGTTTCGTGTTGCTGCGCGCGTGCGGATCGATGTTTGTCGACGCCGTGGTTTTTTTTTTAAAAAATAAATAAATGGGGTGTTTTCTCATTGCCATGGAATTCTTCTGATTCTGCCTTGAAGGGTAAAAGGTACTTTGACAAGAAGGCCAGGGAACGTTGTTTCCAAGTTGGTGAACAAGTCTTAGGTTTGTTACAGACTGACTCTAACAAGTTGTTAGCCAGTTGCTCAGGGCCGTTCCCAGTGGTCAAAATCTTGCATCCAGATCACAAAGTTCTTGTCAAGGGAAAATAAAAGATTGTTCATGCGAATATGCTCACAAAATATATTCGGCATGCTGTTGCGTCTACTTCTGATGTTGTTGTATCTGCAGTTGTTCTTTCGCAGGGTACTTCAGTGCCTTGGTCAGAGATAGCACCTTTGGCTCGTGAGCAAGAACAAGGTTCTTCGGGGTGTTCTCCGGGAGTTGGCCTTTCTGTGGTTACACAGGATCCCTCTCCAGAGTCTGTTGTTCGTGAAGTGGTTTATACAGTGGGTGTCGTCCAGGACTGTGATGACGCTTTACCCATTCCCACTTTAACTGTTCTGATGGCGTCTTCAATGCCAGATGAAGATGTTCGTTGTGTACAGTTTGATTGTGCTTTGTCTGACTGCAGTTTCGGGGAGTTCGGTGCAGTCTTTGATGATTTTCAGGACATTTTGCATCCTAAACCAGGCTCTTTCTCGGGTGATGTACTCTTGGAGATCTTTCTTACAACATATGTCCCTGTTAGAGAGAAGTGTTACAGTATTCCCATTGCTGTGAAAGAGGTTGTTGAAAGAAAGACTAGTATTGTTTTGGATCTTGGTATCATTGAGCCATCGAAGAGTCCGTATGCATATCCAGTTGTTGTGTTGGTCAGGAAGAAAGATGGTAAGCTTTTGAAGATATCCACTCCTACTACCAGGAAGCAGTTCATGTCTTTGTTGGGGTTGCTAGGTTTTTACAGGATATGTTCCTGGGTTTGCTAATTTGAGTGTTCCACTGTTGAACAATGATACTTGTCGTGCTGGAAGGAAAGTCTGTTTCTTGGACTCCTGAGTGTGCTGAAGCTTTGAGGACGATTCAGGGAATCTTGTCTTCTGCACCTGTTCTGTTGTTACCTACGTTGGGTAATCCTTTTGTTCTCAGGACTGATGCTAGTTATGTTGGTTTGTGTGCTGTATTGCTCAGGAGAGTGATGATGTTTTTCAACCAGTCGTGGTTGCTATTCGAAAGTTGCTGGATCGTGAGAAAACGTACAGTACTATTGAACAGGAATGTTTATCCATTGTCTGGGTTGTGCAGAAGTTTGTTAGGTTCCTTTAGAGAGTCAGATTTATCCTGCAGACAGATCATCGTTCCATGACGTACCTGCGAACGTCAAACTTCAAGAACTCGGGAATTATGCAATTTGCGTTGTAATTCAAAGAGTTCTCGTTTGAAGTCGAGCCAGTTCCTGGTTCAGCAAATGTTTTAGCTGATCTTCCCTCTCGTTCATGTGAGAATCAGGTGATCCCTTAGAAAATGAGTTTTCTTGTGTAAACTATAGTTTTCTGATGCTGTTTTGATGTGTGATTTCTGAGTTTTTGCGTTCGGCTGTTTGTTCACATCTTCTTCAGAAAACAATTCGGTCATTGTTTTGTTTTGTTTTTTGAGGAGGGGGGGGGGGGGGGGGGGGGTATTGTGACGTCAACGTAAATTGTGATATCAACGTGAAATTACATAAGAACATGACCTAAAAAGAAAGACAAAAAAGTAACCCCCTGAGCCCAGCCTGGAACTGATTACCACCAAGTGTGGAGGTACAGCCCGTGCCTCAGCCGCTGTCTCCGTCAAAACGACGTGGACAGGCCAACCGCCAGGTCGGTAGTGGAATTATGTAATAGGAGGCCTCAGGATTTTCCGTCAAGACGACGTGGACAGGCCAACCGCCAGGTCGGTAGTGGAATTATGTAATAGGAGGCCTCAGGAATCTCCGTCAAGACGACGTGGATAGGCTGTATTCGTGATCTTCTGTGTGGGTGTACCCTGTGGGACTTCGAACTGTACTCGTGAGCGGCTCTGCTTGCCGTGATCTTCTGTATGGGTGTACCCTGTGGGACTTCGAACTGTACTCGTGAGCGGCTCTGCTTGCCGTGTGAAGACTGTGACTTGGGCTCGCTGCAGCCAGCTGTGTTGGCTGTGCCTGTTAGGACACTAATGACGGTGCGAGTGAGAAATATTCAACGTGTCAGTTTTGAGAGCGACGTTGAGGCTCCCTATGTTTGTTGAATGTCCTTGCTGGTGGTGGCATGTATTGATTTTGCGCCCATTTATATGGATATGTGTTTACGTTTCGATGGTTCAGGCAGCAGATAAAAGAAAGAATCTTAACTTGTGTGTTGCCTGGCTGTCCATGTTCGTGTGGTGTGGGTGTGTGTAAGGAATTCAGTATTAGTAGATAGGCATTAATTAAAAACAGAAAACCTAAAAAGACAAAATCAACAGTAGCAAAAACAAAACTAAAGTTACCATTTATTGTAAGTATGTCAGGCTCAGAGGAGAACACACTTCCATGCCAATGGTGACCAACGGCTCCGGTAACCATCAACGCTCAGAGAAAAAAGTATGTCCGTGACTTTACGCGCTTTGCTCCAGAACATGGAAGAGTCGTAACCTCTCCAGACTGACTGGCCATGATTAGCACGTGGCGCGCGTTCCGCCGTCAGTCTGATTGATCCCAAAGGTCATCATGTGTCATTAGGCAGTCTTGGTCTTATGCATATTCATTACCTACTGGTTTTATCGGGTGCTTTACTTTCGTGCCAAAAGAAATACATGTGTTGAAAGACAAACAAGTTTTGAATTCTTCGACTCTGTCGACTCTCTGACTGATCGAAAAAAAAGTCAGACTTCGACTGTTCACAAAACGTGATTGCAGACAAATGAGTGGCTAAACAGAAACAACAGACCGACGAAACTGTAGACGGGTCCGACATCAGCGCAGCTGATTTTAATGTAAAGGAGCTACTAGGTAAGAATAGTGAAACAAGACTGACAGTGACATGAATGTAGGTGAAGCATATTGTGGATTTACGTGAAGCTCGTAGAAGTGTTGAAGCATTGCTGTGATTACTCATACATCCAAGAATCGTTTTAAACAACTGGGTCTGTATGTGCATCTTGTTGACCGCTACTGCAGTTCCAGGAGGTCCTCCTGACCCTGATCCCCTTTCAAACCAGGCCTCTAATTTCCAGCTATGACTCTTTTCCCAGCAGTTTCCAGCCTGGGAAGTACGTGGCGGTCTATGAGGCCGTGGTCGAGTTCACGGCATGCTAAGGGGACTAAGAGTGATACCAAGGATTGGCTGATTGATTCTGTCTCTGCTGGGAAGACCAACGACCGGCTGGTAGTGGTGTGATCTTCTTTAAAATCAGATTATAAAAACACCGATGGAGCCCTACCTTCATAAATGATACTATAATCGGCACCGAATTGACCTTTGTTGGCCATCTGTACAATTCGTTTATGAACGGGACTCGTACCGTAAAGATTCCATTAGTTCCTTGGCATACAGTCCCTTTTTGCTGAACTGTGTGCGAAGTTTCCATCCTTCAAAAGAATTTTCACTGACGGTTCCCAATCTGAGGAGAGAGTTGCTTCTGCTGTGTTTTGTACAACAGATCCCCTCAGAGATGTTCTGAGCACATTGCCACAGACAGCTCCATCTACACTGCTGAGATGACAGCCTTGGTCCTTGCTCTTCAAATCGTCTGTAAATCCAAACATAAAGATTTTGTCAGACTCCTTTTCGGCTTTGGAGGCCATTGCCGGCCGTAATCTCAAGCACCCTCAGCTGCTGAAAGTTTTCGAACTGTACACCTCTCTGAAATCAGATTGATACAACATAGTTTTTGCTTGGGTTCCCAGCCATGTGGGCATTCGAGGCAACAAGGTGGTTGATCAACTTGCCAAGAGTGCCACTAAGGGAAAGTTGAGCAGGTTGTCTATTCCTCACATTGATCTGAAACCCAAAACACAGGCTTATGTCAAAGACCTGTGGCGAGAGGAATGGAACTCGCTTACGGACAACAAACTATTTAAAATCTGTCCAGACCTGAAAGAAAATTTACCATGTTCCAGAGGCGGCCGTAAAGATGAAACAGTCTTGTGCCGTTTGCATACAGGCCACTCGTTTTACACCCATTCTTGTCTATTAAAAGGTGAAGAACTCCGTGGTGCATCCCATGTCATGTTCCACTCACAGTGAAACATATTCTTTTAGAGTCTGATGACTTGTACAATGTGAGATATAAACACTTTACAGCAGACTCAATGAAAACGTTGCTCAGAGATGTCCCGCCTGACAAGATCTTTGAAATTCTGAAAGAGTTCAACTTAATCTGATCTGAGATTTTACAGAAGAAAGATTTTCAACAAAGTTTCTTGTGCGTTTTTTTTAGAAAGTATGTTCTAAGGAGATGTGTGAATGATGTTTTTTGTTTATTTATTTTTGTTTTCTTTAATGACTTTTGAGTTGAATTCAACGTGGTGACAGCCCAGATATGACTCTTTGCGGTCGGCTGGGCTATAGGCAACATTATCTTACCTTACCTCTTCTTTCAACCATCTTGTGTTGCGAATTAACTCGTTATCGCCCTGACACCTTGCAGATGGCTGGACTGTAAAATATGAGTTCCAAAATATGAGGGCGAAAAACGAAACAAAATCTAAAAAAGAGAAGGGGTTAGTTACCGCCAAGGACATAGACAAACATGGTACAGGACAAGACACAATGCACTTCGACCTCATGGGTCTTCTTCAGGCAAAAACAAGTAACAAAAACAGAGAACGAGAAACCAACATGACCAGATACGTGGTTTCTCGTTCTCTGTTTTTGTTACTTGTTTTTTTTTGCCTGAAGAGGACCCAAGAGGCCGAAATGCACTGTGTCTTGTCCTGTACCTTGTTTGTCTATGTCCTCGGCGGTAACTAACCGCTTCTCTTTCTAAATTGTGTAAAATATGAGTTAATTCCTTACCAGCCTTGAGTTTTCCTGTGGAATAGTCTGTGGCATCAGACTGTTTTTTTTCCATATCACATAGGATCTCGCGGACCAGTGTCTTCTGCTGTAAATATTCTTGGCCTGTGTGATGGGGGTTACTGGAAGAGCTTTCCCTGTGTATTGCAGTCCAACTCTTGCCCTGCTAACACCTTGTTGATTGAACTTTTGACAAAGCCCCTGTAAAGTCACCGTGATAGGTTGAAAGGAAACTAAGCTCCAATTGGTATAGAGAGTTTGGCTTCAGTCAGTGCATATGTTTCCACATCCTTTTAAACATCTATGTGGGGACTTAGGAACAAAAGCCTTTACATGGCCCTCTGCACTTTGCTGAGCTATAATAATATGTACTATTTGTAATGTATGAGTGCGATCATTTTAGCACGTTTGAGTGGGGGTGGACGCGATTCAAACTGTCAAATGTGGGTAGCCAAAAGCAAATGACACAGACTGGACATCAGGCTGAAGATAGACAGCAACACTGGAGGCAGAGAAAAAGAACACGAATGGCGACGGATAGTAGAGAAACGTTCACAGAGATGTTCACAGGGAACATGAACACAAAGACAGAGAAATTAGGAATTGGGGGAGTGGGAGGGGAGCGGAGGGAGTGAAATAACATTTGATGCCACGAAAATGCTCGTTTGATTGAAATGTTTATTCCCGTTTTTAAGTAGCCAAGTAGCCAGAATCCAGTACAAAATAAATAGAATTATATATATTATTTATATATATATATATATATATATATATATATATATATAATGCTAAACAATTAAGTAGTGGGGGAAAACAAGTGCAGGCTAACAATTCTTCAGTCGTTATAGTAATGACTTGACAAAGATTTGAACTTGAAAAAAAAATTTAAAAAAATTGAAGATGAAGAAAATGGGGGAATATATTATAAATATGGGAAGCCCTTTCACTAGCTGCCTGAGGGAACCATCGTAATCCCTCTCAAAGGCACATTTATTTGTATTGCCTGCTGCTAGGCCTTTCGTCCGCTGGATCGGACTCATCAGGGAGACACGGCTAATTGTGTCTGTGCTCTTGGTGTCAAATAGAGACACACCACAGTCCATGATTCTGTGGTGTTCTCACTACCAAGGGTTCGAAAAAAGAATCCAACAGCAGCCTCAAAGCAGCCAGTGAAGGGTAATAAATGGAACAAAACAAAAGTGTGGAGAGGAAAAAAGTCGCTGAAAAACTAAAAGCATTATTCAAACAGTATAACACATATAGGGGACAATCTTTGAGCCTATGCTTGAGGATCCATTCAAGGATGCAAGGGAGGTCAAAAGATATGGAACAGTCTGAGTGGTCAGCTCTGCTGTTCAATAACCCAAGCATTGTGAGTGGCTAAGAATTGCACAGAACAACCTTTACTTGGATCTCCTAAGAGATGCAATCTCCCACTGATTGACCAAACAATATAATGCTAAACACGATATATATATATATATATATATATATATATATATATATATATATATATATATATATATATATATATATATATGAAATAAAACAGACAAGGCAAAAAGAAGCAGCTAATTACAAGCCATCTGACTTCATGGGGCAATGCCAGGGCTGTCGCCTGTCAGAATTCTTTTCCCAGTTAAAGGGAGCGGCAAGGCACAACATGTATTTAGCAATGCACACATAAAAGGCACAGTAAACTGTAGTCGTGCGGGAACAACAGGTATGGAAAAAAGCCATTTTAACATATGAACACAGGCATCCAGATCAACGCTTGCATTCAAGTACAAAAAGGAGGGGGGGGGGGGGGGGGGGGCAGAGGGGACGGCCACGGAGCTGAACTGATTTGATCCAAGAGACGGTGTCTAGTCCAATTTCTCCCAAGAGGCGAGACATTCTTCCCATCTCTGGAATGCGCATATACTTCACAATGTTCCCTAGTTGGAAGAGGTGGTGGTCGACATGACCGTCACAGCATTAACACCAGCGCAAGGTACGTGGATAGCCACCTTGGAACAAAATATACGTTTGGAAACACACACACACACACACACACACCACACACACTTTAAGACTTTAAAAAGCCATGTGCAAGTGGAAGGACCAATTATGAGCTGCTCAGGATTTTGCCCTGAAACAGTTTTGGTCCGGCTTGGCCACTTTGAAACATTTTATCAACAGCGCGTGCACGTACGCACGCACGCACGCACGCACGCACGCACGCACGCACGCACGCACACACACACACACACACACAAGCATTTTTTGTTGTTGAAAAAGTTACTTGACATTTGCAGTTTCGCAAAGATGGCTTGGCATCAATACCCTGAAGAGTTTGTGTTACTTGTGCAGCGTATCAACCCAGATCTCATCGACCTCTTCAGGGTCACTGGGCTTTGTCTTGGGTCAGCAGACTTACTATAGAAGACATCATTTTACACACTTTATGCACACAGGTAAACAAACCCATACACAGATAGCTCAGCTGCAAATTGAACAGCAACTGTCAGTTTGGCATCGACCTTAAGTTAATGCTATTGATCCAAAACAATCTACCTTGATGCTGCGAAGACCATGATCTTGCAGCAGCCAACCAAAGGCAGACGAACGACAAGCTGTTTCTGAAACCTTTAGTTTAGCAATTATCCCAGATGGCACTGAAGAACCCGCAAGCAGATCCAGGAATGGTCTTGGTCTCCACACCAACGTTTTAAATGGGTCAAGATCAAGTCAAGTAAAACCAGGGGGCTGACATAAGCAGCTGGATTCCTTACCTGGTTCTCTCAAGACGCCTGAAAACTAAAATGCATTCACATTAGATGAAGCATTGGTAAGAAGTCGTCCTTGAGCTAACTATCCAAATATAGTGCAAAAAGCTCGGTGGTGTGTATTTGTACACACAAAACATGTCTAATTTTACTCTTTGTGAATTCAAGCATCAAATTAAACAATTCATGTTATCGTTATTAAAGGGGGGAAACTTGCAGACATGCTGGAAGAATTTGCGCCAGAAAAAATGCATGCAGTCGGTAAAGGAACACAATGACTTCACGCAATGACTGAACACAGTTGATACCATATACTTAATGTCGTCATCGGTATGAATTATGAGAACAAAATTTTCAATGGATGCTATCAAATGTTTCTGATATCACAATCGTCTGAGGGAGACGAGCTTAATCAACTTGACCAAATAAGACAGAGCTGGGAACTTATTTCCTTAACCATCTTTCTGACGGTTGTAAATAATGACTATGAATCGACCTCAAATCGCATGCAAGGAGGGAAACGTCAGTTTCCTCTGTTGTCGCTCATTTCCCTTTTCGAAGGTCTTTCAAAACTGAAAAAACAACAACAAAACGTGTACATGAAATGCAAGAACAATGTAAACAGCATTGTGAGGAAGTGTACTAGATGTTATCTCGATAATGTCATTGCATTCATATCGAGTTCGTGCCACACACCACTCCAGATCCCACAGCAAGATGCTACCGTCATCAGGGTCATAGTGCACCATCTTCAACCCGTGGGATGTGAACTCTGTAAATGCAGCTTGGGTGTGTGAAAACACATTCGCCAATTCATGCAAGTGGTCTTTTCCTATCCCTGCACGCACACGCAAAAACTGTCACCCCCCTGGTGCACAAGGGCTAAACCTTTAAAGGGAATAAGTGACATAAGGAATTGATGTTAATGCAGGTTAAAAAAAAGATGTGTTTGAATTTACATGAAATTTGATTTTTAAAAAATAATTGTTTAAAAGAATTAGGTAACGTGTGTGTGTGTGTGTGTGTGTGTGTGTGTGTGTGTGTGTGTGTGTGTGTGTGTGTGTTGCCTTTTGTAGACTGTGCACATGCGCACGTGTATTTAGTGTGCGTAAATGTGGTGTATGTGACGATGTGAAAGTAGAGGTAGAGAGGAGTAAAGACAGAGGACAGTCAATCTCAAATCAATGCAAAATGCAAAAAACGTCTCCCAAGTAATCAGCGCGTGCGCGCACACGCACACTCGCACGCACACACTCTCCCATACACACACTCACACTCTCGCACGCATTCACGCACGCACGCTCTCTCTCTCTCTCTCTCACACACACACACACACACACACACACACACACACACACACACACACACACACACACACACATACATACATACACGCGCGCGCGCGTGCGCACCTACAAAGAGTATTTCATACTAGGAACAGCCACACACACAAGCATACCACGCAGCTACAAAGCGATACTTGTGTTCAAGGTACAACCGCACGGTATAAACACGCACACACACACGCACGCACGCACACACACACACACACCACAGCTAGAGTGTACTTGCATTCAAGATATGGCCATCTGCCATAAGTCCATAAAATACAGGCATACAACACACATACACCGCACGTACCCCTTGTCAAAAAGACACAAAAAACAAACTACATTCAAAATATGGCCGCATATGTGAATGATATAAGGAACCCATATCATTGCAGATAACACAGACAATTTATCCCAGTTCCAAAAGCCGAGCAAGTTAGATGTTCAGTTGTGTAGAAAAAAAACCCAAAAAACCCGAAGTAGTGAGCTTTGCAATTTGTAGTGTGTGTGTGTGTGTGTGTGTGTGTGTGTGTGTGTGTGTGTGTGTGTGTGTGTGTGTGCACATGCGTGATTGCAAGATTGACAGCAATTGGAGCAATCGAGACCACTGAAGACTTGGAGTAATCCCACTGCTGTCATAGATGGTGATGAGACAGGAAAGAGAGAGAGGAGCCAGTGGCTTTCCCACGCATTTGCGCTCGCAGGATTCCAGTGCTTTGCAACCCTGCAATGAAATAGTCTTTCTACAGAAAAAAGGAAAATAAAAGAAGTGATGGGGTACTTGACCAAAACGTACTAACATAGGCTGCTTGATGGGTAAACAGGTAACCGGCAGACATCAATGCTATCAGTATCAAAACAGAGCAACACTTCCAAATTATAGCACAGTAGAATATCGATACCATCACTGACGGATCCTAAATCCTACGTTTCTAACCGTCGCATACAAGTCACTGCACAAGTAACAATTTAAAAAAGGCTCTTTTAGAATGGAACGGTTCTGCGAAAATTAAGTTTGGGGAAAAGAGACAAAAAGAAAAGAAAAAGGTTAGTTTGAAATTGTTTGTTTCCGACCACAAACTTCATACTATCAGAAATCATACAGGTCACCAGGTATCATACAGGTCACCAGGTATGTCTGAACATCACATGATCCCGCAAAGTCAAAATATTTGGGGGAAAAGGGACGGTTTCTGGTCAAAGCTCAACATTGTGACTGGGATAGCATGTGGTGTTCAGACATCACATAAAATCCCAATCAAAATGTACAATTTCAATGCAGAGGAAAAATGCTTTCTGGTCAAAGATTAAAAAAGAAAAGAAAAGCATTAAGCGTACCTGCATATGTATTCGCTCTCTCTCTCTCTCTCTCTCTCTCTCTCTCTCTCTCTTCTCTCTCTCTCTCTCTCTCTCTCTCTCTCTCTCTCTCTCTCTCTCTCTCTCTCTCTCTCTCTCACGCACGCACACTTGAAACTCGCACATCCACATCATGCACACGCGCATACACACATACATACATACATACATGCATATACAGTTGAAGCCGCTAATAACCAGTCGCCGGGGACATTCAAAATTGTTTCATTATATCTGGCCTTCGTTTCAACCGACGCACCAGTTATAACGAATGTATCTGGCTGCTTCGTTGTATCCGGCGTGACACATCTCTCCCCTCTCTCTCTCTCTCTCCCCTCCGGGGGTTGCATCCTTGCCATGGTCGGAGGGCTTGCGCGGTCCCGTGATCCCTTAGGCTTTGCTGGCGGGGGCATCACTACTTGATGATAGGCTAAAATTTTTAAAATGCTTCTAGGCCTGGAACGTCAGGTTGCTGTTTGGCCTAAGCACAACGTGGTAAGGAGTTGATGCCCTGGTAGGGCCTCCCATATCAGATAGGCTAAGGGTGAGGACCCTGACGAATAGTAACCCGCCTTTTCCCTTTTCTTGTCTTCTGCCTTTCTTACTTAACTCTTTTCCATCTTCGTCTTCCCTTCAGGTCTAGTTTTCCACATTCTTTGTCTCTCTGTGGTCATCTTTAAGATCCGCCGCGTTTGCCGTGCGGTGCGACCTGTGATGGAGGGGAATGAGATCCTGGTAATTGAGAGGTCAAGTGCCCTCAACACATCACTTTGGCTCTGACCTCTTCTAGACAGGAGGTACACTCTGGCCCCGGTGTACCAATCGGCTACCCCTGCATGGGGCTGGGTCAAGACAGGCAGTTCCCTGGCTGGCCAAGGTAACCCCTGCAGTGTTCAGCTCTCTGAGCCCGGGAGTTAGCATGATCAGGGGGATACGGTTGGTGGGTTTCTATTTGTCATGTATCTCTCCTGAAGCCTGGGGGGGGGTCAAAACGGTGACTTCTTAGCCCTGGACCCTTAGTTGGACTCCATGGTGGGTGGGTAAGGGAGAGATGGAATTACAATCAACGAAAAAGGCTTCTTCACCTAAAATCTCCTCCTCCCACCACCACCACCACCCCAAAAAAAAAGAAAAGAAAAGAAAAGAAAGGTTCACTGCTGTGCTAAAAAAATATACAACAGGAGTCTGAGGTGGACTCTGACTCCAAAGCAGAAACAAGAAGAATAGCTGGATTTGGGTCTGCATGGTTGATTGTGGAAAGTGCAGAATAGGAGAGACCGATTTCTGCAGTACGCCCATTTGCCATTCAAAAGGGCTTCCAGGGAATTGCTGAAGATCCACAATCGATAAAATAAAAGATTAAAGAATGGAACCTTCCTCATCAAGTGCAAATCCAAGAGACAATCAGAGCAGCTGCTGAGAGGCACAAAACTGGTAGATAGAGAGATCTGGGTGACTCCCAATAAACAGTTGAATTCATCCAAAGGAGTCACTCCATGCCCAGATCTCAGAGGCGTCTCGGAAAGGGAAATCAAAACAGATCTAGTAACCCAACGTGTGATAGACGTACATCGGGTGACAGTTTGAAAAGGTACAGAAAGAGTGCCCACCAACACCCTCTTTCTACATTTTGCACCCCTTCATTGCCACAAGTCATCAAAGTGGGTTATTTAAATGTCCGTGTTCAATTATACATTCTGTCTCCGATGCGGCGCTTCAGGTGCTAGAAGTTTGGACACGTCAGGGATTGCTGATCTGGGGAGGAGTTGTGTGGCGTTTGCTGCAAGGCAACCCATGATGGGCCGTGTAAAGGTCCGGCTCATCGTGCAAACTGCGATGGCGACCACCTCTCTTCTTCAGGCAGCTGCCCAGTTTGGATCCAGGAAGCTAACATACAAAAAGTTAAAATGGAAAATAAGATTTCATTTTTCGAGGCATGGAAGCAGGTCCTTGCTGGTCATGCTTCTTCAGTTCCTTCATACGTTTCGGCTGTGCAGAAAGTTTCAACACATTCAGATTGTTGTCAAACTGATGTCTTTATCTTTTCTTAAACATTGGAAGAAAAAAATAACAATCCCTGGTGGAGGCAAATTCACCACATCCCAATCCAAAGTAGATGCCCTGGTGGGGGCAATAAATCCGCCACCTCTCAGACTGCCCAGCATTGCAATCCATCTGCTGCTGGGCAGACTAAAAATAAACAACAACAACAACAACAACAACAACAGCCCTGCCGCCTCGAATTTTGGAGAGCAGTGCGGACAAATGAGCCCAACCGAGAGCAGAGATGGTGGAGATTAAAAGGCGACCTCCACCTGCGGGCCAGCGGGTCCAGAAGCAAAGCTGTCCATCTTCAAAACAGATACGCTCCATTGGATGCAGACGAAGACTCAGAGATGAACTGATTTCTCCCCTGTTTGTCCACTGCACCATGGAAAGTAAATTAATTCATTGGAATATCCGTGGTTTAAACTCCAACTTTGAGGAGCTGCAGCTTTTGTGTCGTACACGAAAACCTCAGGTACTCGCTCTTCAGGAAACAGACATTGAAAGCCAGAAGACCTTCACTCTTTCTGGCTTCAATATTCTTTCCAAACTTACACAACTTCTCGCATTGGGACTAACGAGTGGTGTTGCCCCTCTTATCTACAAAACCTTGCTGTTTAGCCCTGCCACTTTGCTACCCTCTTCAGGCAGTAGTTGCAAGAGTCACTCTCCGTAAAACCATTACAATGTGCTCGTTATATCTGCAACCTTCTGTCCCTGTTTGTCGCCAGGACCTTGTCAGTCTGATTGAAGAACTTCCTCGACCGTTTTTGCTGTTGGGTGATTTCAATGGACACAATCCTCTTTGGGGTAGTTTGAATTCGTCATCCAGAGGTCTGCTTCTCGAAGATGTCTTTTCAGAGTTTGATTTGTGTTGCCTGAACGATGAATCTCCAACTTACCTCCACTCTTCCACAGGTACATTTTCGTGTTTATATTGGTCGATATGTGACCCCTCACTGGTCCTGGACTATGAGTGGTCTGTCCGTGACGACCTGCATGGAAGTGACCAGTTTCCCGTGCTGTTAAAACCGATAACAACTAAGAACGCCTATGTTCCACAACATCTTAATTACAAGAAGGTTACCCGTAATCTTTTTGCTGCAAATATTTCAAAGCAGCTCCAGGAAATTGACATGTTTCAAAACCAGACCCAGAAGAATCTCTAACCAATACTTTGATAGAGTCTGCCAAAACCTATATTCCGATGTCTTCCGACAAACTCCAGCTGCCTAAAACACATTGGTTCAATTTGGACTGCCAACAAATCTCAAAAGTACGCAAACGGGCTTAGCGTCGGGTATCCCAAAGAGCTTCAGCCCCTAACGCTCGAGCCCATCAGAAACCTCGTCCCAAAACAAGACGCACTTTTAAAATCAGTAAACGTCAGTCTTGGAGAAACTTCTGCTCCGGACTGACATCTAAACCATCCAAGGAAGACGTCTGGAACATCATCAAGAGAATCATAAGGGAGAACACCAACCCGTCAATTCATCACCTGAATAATGCCAGTGCTCTGATAACTGACAAAAAACAAGCTGTTGCTAATCTGCTGGCCTCTAGCATTCAACAGAACTCATCATCCTCAGCCTTTATAAGAAACAAACAACTCAGAGCAAAATTGTCATACACTTTCATACAATCACAACTAACATCTTTGTCGCACGTGGATGCGTGGTGGTTATGTCCTAGGCACTTGGAACAAATTAAGGTGCTTTTTGTTTTAGCAAACGTCTGTTCCTTGTGCAAAATTTCTGCTCAGAACAGACTGACTTCTAGAGACTTTTCCAGGGGCACATCAGGGACGGTGATGGATATGAACCTCTGCCCTGTCAAACCGGGCGAGTTTACCGTCTGCATCCCTCGCTCTGTCCGTCTTGATCGAGGAGAGTAACTCACACCCAACTTTTGCCAAAGACTGCTTGATTTCCGAGTCGGTCGCTCGTATGGGTACGTTGTCGACCCACACTTCGTTTGTAGGCTTCTCTTCCCCAGTATTGCTTTTAAGAACCAAAGGGTTAGTGCTTGCCAGTTGCCCTATGGTCCCTCTTACCCTCATACCCGGCCTCTGTCGTTGCAGGAGAATTTCTCCAGAGGCCGTTGATCTGTTGTGCCCCGACTACTGACCCCTGTCCGGCTGACCTCTCACCTGCCAAGCAAATTTGCAAACCTGTGGGACGGTCGGTTATTGCTTGAATTAGGGATGTCTTTAACTTTGTCAAAGACAGAGTTGACGCCAGTAGTCATACTGCTGATACTCAGGTAATGTGTCTAATGGCATAGAAATGAAATCCAAGTGTCACAGTGATAGACCACTGTGTCGATTCGGTGTGGTGAGAAAAAAACCCACGGCAATGTAAAAATAAATTAGCTCTCGAACTCTGCTGCGTGTTGAGAGCGTGCCAAAACCGTGACCGCTTGACACAGCTGCGATTCCACAAGTCCTCTGGTTTTAATATCTATTAGAAACGTTTGAATGAACAAAAGTATATACAACCATTAAAAGACCTTCAGTTG
>CM031622.1:36948787-36953787 GCA_018398815.1 Conus ventricosus | reverse complement strand
TGTTTCCTTATTAGCGATGTTTGACCTCTCCACAGCCTTGACACGATCGATCATAATATTTTGTTCTCACGGCTCCAAACTTCCTTTGGATTCAAAGACACAGCTCTTGACTGGATTATCTCTTACTTGATTGGACGGACTCAGACAGTGTGTGTACAGGGTAGATACTCAGACAGTTCTCCTCTTAGGTACGGTGTGCCTCAGGGTTCTGTACTGGGGCCAGTCCTTTTTGTGCTGTATGCTAGTCCTGTGTCTGATGTCATCAGTGGTCACGCCATGTCGCATGAGTGCTTTGCTGATGATACTCAGCTTCATCAGTCGGCTCCCATTACTGAAATTGACTCACTGATTTCTCGGACGTGGGGCTGCATTGCAGACCTGAAGGACTGGATGACAACCAACAAACTACAACTAAACGACGACAAGACGGAACTCATGTTCGTGACAAAACAGCCTAACCATCCTTCTCTGCCTTCAGCTGTCACTATCATGACTGTACGTCTCTCTCTCCACCTCTGTCCGCAGTCTAGGGGTCATTCTTGACCAGTCCCTCACCTTTGAGAAACAGGTTTCAAATATTTGCAAGATTGCCTATTTAGAACTAAGAAGAATCAGCTCAATACGTCACCTTCTCTCTACAGATGCTACAAAAACTCTCATTTGTGCATTTTGTCGTATCTAGAATATATTACTGCAACTCACTTTTGGCCGGCCTTCCAAAATACCTGATAGAAAGATTACAGCGAATCCAAAATCATGCAGCCCGAGTCGTCTGTAGAGCAGGAAAATATGATCACATTTCGCCTCTACTTCACTCTCTTCACTGGCTATCTGTCTCAAACCGTATCTCGTACAAAATCTCAACTCTCACTTTCTCTGCTCTCTTTGAAAATGGACCTTCTTATCTCACAGATCTCCTTAAAATCTACACCCCCTCTCGACAACTACGCTCCTGTGCTGACGACCGCCCTCTACGAATGACTCGCTTCAGGACTACTACTGGTGAAAGATCTTTCTCTTTCAAGCTCCAGCGACGTGGAACAGACTGTCAGACTCTCTCAGACATTCAGATTCTGTCCCTTCTTTCAAGTCTAAACTTAAAACCCATCTATTTTCTCATGATTAATCAATGCTGTGGGGAGAGGGGGTGGAGGGGGGACAACCTAACTCATAACCGTCTGGGCCTTTTCAAATGTAGTGTATGTGTATGTTCTCCATTACATGTATTTGTTGTATGACTGAAAGTTATAGGATTAAGTGTTTGTAGTGATACTTGAAAAATAAGTGAATGTCACACTCGTTGGATTAGGATTTGTTTGTTATTGTAGTAATAGTGTTTGTGGCTAGGTGTAGGGTGTACTATTGTATATGAGAAGGGTGAATGTAGTATGACTTTGTAAAGCGCTTAGAGAAATTCGTTTGATTAAGCGCTATATAAAAAAAACATTATTATTATTATTATTATTAAGACCGAATGCTCTGCCAATATGATTTTTCTTTTCAATTCATTCTCTTTCTGTGGTTCTGTCAGTCTGGCAGTGTCAGACACAGGGTTCCTCTTGTTCCTGATGTGTAGCAAGTCCTACGCCATTATCAGTCTGGTGGACCCGGTGGTTGGGAACTACTGGCTGAAACGTCATCATGAAACTGTGTTGGCCAGTTGCCTCGGTTTCTTGGTCGTGTCCAACATGACAACGGCTGTCATAGCTGTGGAACGGTGTATCTGTGTTCTGAGTCCCTCAAAGCTGCCAGGATCTTCAGAACAAAGTCAGTGTGTGTGTGTGTGTGTGTGTGTGTGTGTGTGTGTGTGTGTGTGTGTGTGTGTGTGTGTGAGAGAGAGAGAGAGAGAGAGAGAGAGAGAGAGAGAGAGAGAGAGTGTGTGTGTGTCTGTGTCTGTGTCTGTGTGTCTGTGTAGCAATAGTGGTAACAGTAGCAGCAGTTGTTGTTATTGTTTCTTCTTCTTCTTCTTCTTCGTCTTCGTCTTCTTCTTCTTCTTCGTCTTCGTCTTCTTCTTCTTCTTTTTCTTCTTCTTCTTCTTCTTCTTCTTCTTCTTCTTCTTCTTCCTCTTCTTCTTCTTCTTCTTCTTCTTCTTCTTCTTCTTCTTCTTCTTCTTCTTCTTCGTCTTCTTCTTCTGTCATTTCAATGACATCAATACAAGACAAGAAAGGAGAACGTTTGTGTGCAAGGTGGCAGGGGAGGGTGGAGGTGGAGAACGTTTGTGTGCAAGGTGGGCAGGGGGAGGGTGGAGGTGGAGAACGTTTGTGTGCAAGGTGGGCAGGGGGAGGGTGAAGGTGGAGAACGTTTGTGTGCAAGGTGGGCAGGGGGAGGGTGGAGGTGGAGAACGTGTGTGTGCAAGGTGGGCAGGGGAGGGTGGAGGTGGAGAACGTGTGTGTGCAAGGTGGGCAGGGGGAGGGTGGAGGTGGAGAACGTGTGTGTGCAAGGTGGGCAGGGGGAGGGTGGAGGAGGAGAACATGTGTGTGCAAGGTGGGCAGGGGGAGGGTGGAGGTGGAGAACGTGTGTGTGCAAGGTGGGCAGGGGGAGGGTGGAGGTGGAGAACGTGTGTGTGCAAGGTGGGCAGGGGGAGGGTGGAGGTGGAGAACGTGTGTGTGCAAGGTGGGCAGGGGGAGGGTGGATGTGGAGAACGTTTGTGTGCAAGGTGGGCGGGGGGGGGGGGGGGGTGGAGGTGGGAGAGCAAGGGTGGACCATGTGAGACTTGTACGCTTGTATGTGAAGATGATCGATATGAAATTTTTATTTTCATAAAAGTGTTGATATTATTCAGTTTTCAAAGATTCGAAAATGAGTGAATAAGTCAGTGTATTTCATTTTGATACAATATACCATTACACTATAATATGGTTTTGTTTGAAAGCATGTAGAACCTGATGTCAATGGAATAATATATTAGTTTGTAGAATTTGATTATATTGATGAAATGGTATAATTTCAATGTTTTTACAAACACTACCAACGACAGTAGTATTTCATTTGAATTGTTTCATCATTATTTTAGCTTCTAAGGTGATTAACTGTGTACGGGAAAACAATGTGATCTTAGTTTCATTGACTGAAAATGTATCAATAAGGCAACAATATTTCATTCTTATGATGGATAATGCTCCCTTTATATGCATCGTACTGGTTTACATAAATTAGTCTCCCATACAATGCGACAACTGTACGGTAAAGTGATCTTGCTTATAGCGCAGCCGACCGCAACTGGCCATAATTATCAGGGCTGCAATAACCATACGATACATTTTTAAACGCTGTTGCAGGTACATGGGAATACTGATCTTCACTGCAGCTGTCTGCATTCAAACAGTGCTTAACGCTGCCTTCACTCTGAAATTTCAGACCGTTGAAGTCACAGACTCCCTCACCAACACCTCCACTTTTATCTCTCGAATGTCACCTTTCTACCTCCGTCATCGAACCATCATTGACATCATTTACAACCACTTGATTCTCGTCACTCTCCCCTTCCTCTCCCTCGTCGTCGTCATCGTCTGTACCACTGTCATCATCTTTCGCCTCAAAGTCACCGCCAGTTGGCGTCAAAACGCAATGTCCAACATGACGTCATCGGAGAAACAGGAAGTGAAGGTGACGCGGATGCTGGTGACAGTGTGTGTTGTATACGTCACGTGCACAATACCGAGTGTGATTAATCAAACGACGATATTCAGTCGTGTACCCGGCTTTATGATAACCGACTATTTATGCAATTTGTTTAAAGTGTCCATAGCTGTGCGTCATCTGCTTGAGGTGGTGAGTACTTCCAGCAATTTTCTCATCTATATGAAGCAGAGTTCCCGCTATCGATCCTCTCTTAGGCAGCTGTGGCAGCCTATCCAACCAGTGCAGGAAAAGAGAAGATGGCAGCAATCAACGTGTTCATCATTGCGTCAGGATGGTTGGAATTCCAGACAAAAATCTAAATCTATCACAGCTTTGCACAATTAGTATCAATGTGGTTTTCGTTAACCTTTCCAAAACAAATAATGTTTGTGAACATACGATGAAATAGTTGTGAAAATATTTGCACAAATAAGAGAAACGACAACTACCAAAGTCAGTGAAAATTGCCTTTATTCGGGTTTCAGAATAAGCTTGTCAATTCTTATCTTTGTCCTGCCATTATGAACGAAGAAGGAAATTAAAGACAGAATATGGAGAAGATAGAAGAAAAGGTGCGTACAATTAAATCATCATCCATTTACTATGATGAAATTTGAGATCAAAACGTCTAGGTAGAAAGCAAGCAGTTACAATAAAATACAACTTGGCAAAGTATGCCTGACATGAAGGGATACAAACGGGCAGATGTGTTGATTGATTTTAAGGTGGCTAGGATAAGTCTTCTGCTTCTTGTATTCACCTCTGTATTTTCCTTTATTTAAGACAAACAGCTGGTTATTGCCACAATATAGGCCTTCAAATGCATGGCTGAGAATTGAATAGCTGCCATTTCATGTCAGACCCTAAAATTTATTTCGAATGTTCCAGAACTACTTGATTTTTCCTTCATTCTTAAAAAAAAGCTCATAAATGATTCATTCTGGATGATATGCAAATCAGCAGTTTAAACAGTTTATCTTTAAATGTCTTCAGAAACGAAAGTCGTTCATTTCGTTGGTCTTAATCGCCTGATCAATGCTACATCCAATTTGAGGGACCAGATCATTTGCTTATCATGATAAGATGCTTCCTTTGATTATCAACAGAACAGTCTTAATCATAATCTTGTTTCGTCTGCAAAGGGTTGTTCCCCCTGAATTCAGAAAAAAGCCATTTTCCCGTAAGTAGTTTATATGTGCAGTTAATAACATCACGTTTAAAGAAGTAAATAAAGAAAACAGTATTTGAATTACTTAATATTTGTAAAATCCAGATCTAGTTCTTATTAGATTTGCGCACGCACGCCCATGTGTGTGTGTGTGTGTGTGTGTGTGTGTGTGTGTGTGTGTGTGTGTGTGTGTGTGTGTGTGTGTGTGTGT
>CM031622.1:36941287-36946287 GCA_018398815.1 Conus ventricosus | reverse complement strand
GCTGTGGGGACGTGGAGCTGAACCCTGGGCCTACATCTGGCGGAAGGACGGACAGTCTTCGACAGAGACGTCTGAAGGGTGCCAGTGGTTCTGGTGGAGCCCCTTCGCCGTCACGGACAGCCGGCGAACCGACGCTGAAGGACATCATGTCGATTCTCAACAGTAAGTTCGACGAGGTGAAGGAAGAAATTCGACAGGTCAGAGACATTTGCGCTGGACTGCATGAAGAGTTGACCCAACTGAAGGAAAATGTTACAAATTTAAAACGTGAAAATCAGTCTGTAAGGGAACAAAATGAAAAACTGTGGGAAAAGGTAGAGAACTTGGAAATGAAGACTGACGACTTAGAGGAACGGTCCAAAAGAAATAATGTTATCTTTTATGGCATTCCCCGACATGAAAATGAAACAAAAGAGCAATGCAAAGGTTTAATCAGGGATGTGTTAACAGACAAACTGGACATGACACAGGACGTTGAATTTGACCGACTTCACAGACTCAACAGAAAGGAAGACTCCCCTATTATTGGTCGATGTACTTTTTGCAAAGACAAGGAAAGAATTCTCAGTAACAGAAGAAAACTTAAAGGCACCAACATATTTATTGGGGAAGATTTCTCCTCACGAGTCCGAGATATTCGACGTAAACTTGTACCTCATTTGAAGGCAGCCAGAAATGAAAACAAAAAAGCGACAATGATTTTTGACCATTTGATAATAGATGGAAAGAAATTTGTCTTGGACCACCAAGAAAATTTAAAATTAATTCAATAGGAATACGGCCTGCCCAGCACACATGACGAATACAGATGTTTCTGTCGTATAAAAAATGTTGAGCATAGAATTGTAAATAATGCACAGGGGACAAAAAATTTAGAATCACCGTCTTCTTTTAGCTTTAGCAGAATGTCATCACGTGCAAGTGACACTGTTCACCGTGAACCTGTGACAGAGGATGGCACTGCAGCAATGGCAGCCCCCGCTAGCGTGCACGAGAAAAGCGTGAACACTCGCCCAATCTCCAGTGGTGTCAGTGATGTGTGTTTTGTGGATGGCAGTGAAGATTGCAAACAGCGAGAAAAAAGTGCACGTGTGCGAGGGAGTGAAAGAAATAATGTGTGTATGGATGATAAACGCTTGTCCTTTTTGCACTGGAATGTCAATGGGTTATTGTCGAAGATTGGTGATCAGAACTTTATTTCCTATGTTACATCGTTCGATATTGTTTGTCTTGTTGAAACTTTTCTTGATTATTTACAAGCTTCTTTTTTTTCATACCCATGAAATATTCTGCAAACCCGCTGTACAATTTACTCGTCAAGGAAGACGATCAGGGGGAATAATTTGTCTCATAAAAAAGAGTTTCTGCAACATGTTAGAGCTGTTGATGTTGAGAACAACAATGTCATTATGTTTGTAATATCTAAAAGTCTACTCAATTTGACCGAAGATGTTTTGTATGTGTGCACCTATGTACATCCGGAAACCTCACCATATTATTCGTATTTTGATGTTGATAATGGTATTCGGACACTAGAAGATATTCTGACGGATAAGATATTTGAATTTCCTAATATGTACATACTTTTAAACGGAGACCTTAATAGCAGAACGTCTAATGTTAATCAGGATATAACTATGCACGACACTGTGTATAATAACTCTTTAAAAACGAATCGTTTTGTGTTAAAAGGGAATCTGAAGACAAGGTACTGAACAGGTACGGTAAATGTTTGCTAAGCATGTGCACAGCTCTAGAATTATGCATTTTAAACGGAGTATGTAAGGGCGACCGTCAAGGTCGTTTTACATACGTTTCTGATACAGGTAATAGTGTGAATGATTATGTTTTGGCCTCTGTTGATCTGTATATATGTATGATGGCATCATGTACTCTATATGTACAAGAACGCATTGAGTCGGATCATCTGCCTTTGGAATTCCATGTTAATTTTGATAATGGCGATGAGCTTCATATGAACCAAGGTTATAGCAATAAAAACGGTAAGTTTATTGAAAAGTTTGTTTGGCAGGAACAGAGGGCTGGAATATTTCATGCTGTCATGAGCAGTGAAGATTGTAAATCTTTACTCGAAGCAGCAATTGATCTTATTGATGTGGACATCAACTTGGCATTGAATGCGTTTAACAACTGTGTGAAAAAACAAGCTGAGTGTATGAAAAAAAGGATCAGAACAGATAAGAGGAAACGGAAAGATGCATGGTTTGATATAGAATGTCATGTAGCTAAGATTTCGGCCAGGAGGTTGCTTAGAGTATTTCGTGGAACTTTTGACGTTGAGGACAGGTCAAAGTATTGTAAATCACGGAGAGAATATAAACACTTGTTACAGAAAAAGCAAAATGAATATAATACTTGTCTATTAAGTAATCTTGTTAATTCGGTCAATGATCCCAGTGCGTTCTGGCAGAATGTACATAAGGTGTCACCCAAAGGGTATCGTGTACATGCATCAATTTCTATTAATAAGTGGCATGAGCATTTCAAAAACCTCCTTGATAGGGATGTGGACAGTTCAATAGAAATGGAAACCGCGTCTGATTTAGAAGCCACAGATGAACTCAATTTATTTGATAACCCAATTTCAAAAGAAGAAGTTTTACTTGCCATAAAGAAATTGAAAAACGGCAAATCTGCTGGTCCAGATGGCTTAATTGGAGAAATGTTTAAAAATGGTGGGGAAATAATTGTCGATTTCCTTGTTAAATTTTTCAATGCTCTTTTTCACAGAGGAATATATCCCGAAGCCTGGATGGAATCAATTATAGTACCACTATTTACAAAAGGTGATGTTAACGATCCTGGCAACTATAGAGGTGTGTCACTTTGTGACATCGGCAGCAAACTGTACAGTTCTATTATAAACTATAGGTTACAAATATGGGTAGAACAGTATAATATAACCGGCGAATATCAGGCGGGCTTCAAGAAAGGGTATTCAACAGTGGATCATATGTTTACATTACTAGCAATAATACAAAAGCAATTTTCGTTAAATCGTAAATTCTATGCAGCTTTCATTGATTTTCAGAAGGCCTTTGACTCTATCTCAAGGAAACTACTGTGGCCAGTTCTTCAGAAGAATGGTATTAAAGGGAAGCTGTCTCAGTGTATAAGAAGTATGTATTCTAACGTAAAAGCAAAAGTAAGAGTTGGCAACGAATTCACACACAGTATTTTGTGCACACAGGGTGTGAAGCAGGGAGATACCTGTAGTCCTGTATTGTTTTCTCTATTTATAAACGAATTAGCATCAGAAATCATGGCGAAGGGACGACATGGAGCGACGTTGTCACACGAGACTATCGAATTATTTATCTTGCTACTGGTTGACGATATCGCTTTGCTATCAGAAACTCCAGTTGGACTCCAAACCCAATTAAATAATCTCCATAGTATAGCCACAAGGCTTCAACTCAAGGTAAATATGAAAAAGAGCAGTATTGTGGTTTTTAGAAAAGGGGGATTCTTAGCAGCAAGAGAGAGATGGTCTTTGAATGGTGAGGCAATGGAGGTTGTGAATTGTTACAAATATCTCGGCATCTGTTTTACCACACGTCTTGGTTTTTAACCTGCCTGTCAGGATCTTGCGAGCAGAGCAAAACGTGCATTACTGTGCATACTGAGAAAACTGTATATGCTAAATAATAATTCTTTACCTGTATTACTCAAACTTTTTGATGCTCAAGTGCAGCCAATCGCACAGTACGGAGCCGAGATATGGGGCATGGATAAAGCTGTTATTGAAATAGAAAAAGTTCACCTATTTGCTTTAAAAAGATTCTTGGGGGTGCAGCCTAGAACGCCAAATGATCTTGTATATGGGGACACAGGCCGATATCCTTTGTATATCAACTCATGTTTGCGATGTATTAGTTATTGGTTGAAAATTTTACGTATGAATGAGGAAAGATTACCACATAAGGCGTACAAAATGTTGCTTAGTTTAGAATTACGAAATAAGAAATGTTGGGCATCTGACATTCGCGATTTTTTGTATCAAAATGGGTTCGGATTTGTTTGGATTAATCAAGGTGTTGAAAATGTCAAAGTCTTTTTAAAAGAACTTCGTCAGAGGCTGATCGATAACAGATGGCAAAAATGGGAGGAACACATTCAAAACAGTGACAGGTATGCATTTTATAGAACATTTAAGTCGTCTAGAAATTGTGAAACATATCTTTTGCTTGACATTGACAGACACTTAAAGAATTATATGACAAAGATGAGATTTGGAATAGCTGATATAGGTACACAGAAGTATCGGTATACTAATGCTGATGAAGATGCTAGGATGTGCCCACTGTGTAAGAATGCCACGGAAGATGAACAGCATTTTTTGTTGTGTTGTCCTGCCTTCCAAGATTTGCGAAATGATTTTATCCCCCCTAAATATCTCAGAAACCCATGTCTGTTTAATGTCGTACTGCTCATGGCAAATAGAAATGAAATAACATTGAAAAATGTTTGCATATATTTGTACAAAGCATTTAAAAGACGCACTGTATTACTTAGTTAATGTGGTGTTGGATAATGCGATAAGGATAGATCAATGCTCAGCTGTCATGTCATGTTATGTAATTAACTAACTCTTCATTGTTTAATTGAAAAAGCGTATTATCAAGATATTGTACCCCCTTCAGAATGGGCTATGGCCTACACTGAATAAACTTCCGCTTCCGCTTCCGCTTCCGCCTCTCTCTCTCTCTCTCTCTCTCTCTCTCTCTCTCTCTCTCTCTCTCTCTCTCTTTTTTTTTTTCTCTTTCTTTCTAATGACCACAGTCCAAGGCTAAGCTCAGCTCCCAGTCAACACTATCGTCGAGAGTTTAATTCAAAGTTTGCTACCTCACAAGACAGGTTTATTCACAGGAGATGTTTGTTACCTTGACAGCTCACAGTTTGTTCTCCTCTTTCCATGTAACTGAACACCCGCTCTAGTCACGAATGCGTTACAAAATTGTGGCGCCAAATCGCGGATC